>CM062818.1:718560943-719766850 GCA_031772625.1 Pinus tabuliformis
TTGTTATATATGGAGAGAGGAATGAGTCCAATATAGAAGCCAAGGAAGCCATCATAAAAGGGTTGTCTAAGCCAGATGATGATAAAGTGAGGCATTGTGAGTCAACAAAGGAAATGTTGGACATATTGCAATGTCTATATGGAGGAGAATGTTGCATAGCTCAAGAGGATGTCAAAGAACCTTGCTGTCAAGTAGTGAACCTAAATCTGTGAAGGCTACTAATATTGAGAAGAAGAGAAGGAAGAAGAAAAAGACAAAGGAATATTACAGGAAAGACATTAAAAATATTGAAGATCCTTCTTCCAATAAGGAAGTTTCTTCCCATCACTCTCGAGTTGATGATGATGAATAATTATATGAAAGGTCATGTTGCTTAGGAGGTAAGATATTGCTTTGTGATAAATGTAAAGAAATAGGTAATTTATTATCTATATGTTCATTTGAATCACTTGAAGATAGAGATAATCATGCATCTAGTAGTAGTAATGAAGATAGACTCACTTTAGTAGCAATAGCAAATGAGGGATCCTATGAAGAAGAAGAGAGTATATCCTATGAAGAGAATAATGGTATCACTGGAAGTGATGAAGATGGAATACTCCTTAGACCTATGGAAGATTCCATGGAAATAGAGATGGGTTTAGATCTTTGTGGTGGCTCAACTGGCACCTATTATAACGAAGAAAATCATCTATATCATAGGATCTATTTTAGGAAGAAGTAGATCTCTGCTATAAAAGAGGTCAAGGAGCTATCATAAGCAAATCTCAAGCCAAAGGAGAAGTTGCATGAGTATGAGCTTGAGAATGAGAAGTTGAGCAAAAAATAGTTAATCTTAATGCTCATCAAGGAGAGGATAATGTTTGACCAATTAGCTAAATGATAGAGAAGCTTATTGTGAGAGACTACAAAGTGAAGTATCCTCATTGAGACAAGACATAGAAAGGAAAAATAAAGAGTTGCACAATATCATAGCTTGAGGAGAGTAGAAAGACCTTGGATGAGATGCTTGTTAAGCAAATATCCCCACTCATCAAGGTTGGTTTGGGTTTCGAAGAAGAACCAAGCTCCAAGAAGGAAAAGGCTGGAAGGTCAACCATGCATGTAAGGGCATTTTGAAATTCCAACAACAACAAAGGAAAAGAGGTTGTTGTACAACAACATCAACAAGGAAAGCAACAACAACAAGAGAAGAAGAGAAGCAACAAAATGTATGCAACAACAAAGGAAACACTATAATGGTAATAAACAACAACGAGGAGAGTAATAGAAGAGAGTTAAGCAGTTGCAAGAAAGAGTTCTAGGTAGTAATGAAAATTTCCGTGGACGACACAAGAAGAATCAACAAAGGTCCTTTCCCCCTCTAAGACAAAGCCCTGAAAGAAAAGGTAATTTTTTCATCAAAATCCTTTTCAAGGTTATTGTTTTTCTTGCAATAATTTTGGACATAAAATCATAGAATGTAGATGAAATGCAAGACAACAAGACACATTGGGTAGTAGCAACCCAAGAATGCATAAAGTGGTCAGGAGAAAGCATGTTGGTAGTGATAGGAGTTTTGACAAGAATGTTGTCGAGAATAGTAACTCCTCTGCCCCATTCTGGTGCTATGTCAAATGTTAGAATTGTCGCAATCTTGGGCACAAGAGAGCACGTTGTAGATATGGGGAGAAAAATCATGATTCTTAGCATATGCATGAAAATGTAGTAGCTCAAGATTTGAAGACAAGAAGAAACAATGGAGTAGAGGAATACAAGTTTGTCTTTAGTGCTCAATATCAAAAGTGTAAGATGAAAAGAGGAGGAAGAAATCGGAATCCAGGAAGAATGATCATCCTACTCTTGTAACAGACCCCCTTGTAAGGAAAAAGGGCAGCGAGAAGCCTTGGGTTAATAAAGAGGACTTGAAGGAGAAGTTTTCTCTAGCCATGTGTAGCCAAGAGAAAGCCCAAACATGGGCAAAGAAGTAGCTAGATGGTAATGCTTATGTCAAGACTCTGCTAGCTTTGCTACTGATCTCGACATTTCAAGGTCAAAGTGCATGCTTGATCGGGTTTTCTATGATAAAATAGGAGTTGCAGTGGCCAGCCCGCCTCTTTCCCCTTCACTCTGCTCATAGCTCCCCGTACCCCACTTTTCTTCCTTTCCCTTAATTCTCCTTATCCCCTTCCTTAATCTGGTTATTTCTGTTTCCTCTCTAAGCCTTTGTAAACCCCGCTTAATCTCTTCTTTTCCTAGCTCCCGGTGTTTTTGTTTAAACACTATAAAGCCTGATAACCCGTTTAAACCCTGTGTAAACCCGCGTAAATTCATGTTTACCCAGCCGGGCGCTTAAAACATGAACCCGCGCCATTATTAACCCTCTGTCGCTCTGAAATCTTAGCCATTGATCACCGCGATCCAATGGTCTTCGTCCCTTTTATAGTGCGTTAATCAACGTTTACCTTCCTTGCCATCTGACCATCCATAGCCAGATCGACGGTAGTCGCAAGCCCTCTTCCCGTGACTTGCACGCCCATTAGTGAGCGGGGTGGTGGTTTTGGGCTGTCACGCGGCGCTTATTTATTGGATCGCACTATTAAATACGGAAATTGCTGTTGCCCGATAAGCGGTGTGGGGAAACCGCCCGCCTGCGAAACCGCTGATTCCCTACCAGCTAACTATCGCGCATCTCCAGCCCTCGCTGACCGTTAGATCTGCCCAACGGTGATCCGATGGCCCTCATTCACTCCGATCGTCCACCTCTCGATAGCCTCCAGGATCTAATCTCTGCCATTCATCCTCACGATCCGACGGCCCATATTTGATTCCCGCTTCTTCTCCGATAACTTCTGCAAAGCGTTTCCCACCATCGATCTACGTGATCTGACGATTGATTTTTATCCTCCTGTGCCCACCTCCACCATGAAATATTCATTCCTTTAACCTGTTTTGTGCGCCCAAAGGAGGAAGGAGACTGCAATTGAGTACTCTGCATGTTAAAGCTATAACTACCTGCATTCAATGGACAACACACCCAAAGGACAAACAGAACGACCTCGGGTAGTAAAGAGCAATTATCAGGCATGGAATTTAATCCATAATTCACTCCAACTGCCAGAGAAGGACATCAAACTATCTAAAAAGGCCGATTTTGTTCATTTAAACATTCAGATTTCAGCAGAGACCATATCTAATTGTAAATGTGGTTGGTGGTCCATTAAGACACCTCCACACATAGGTTAGCAGAGATTTTTGTATTCAACCTCCATATATACTCAGAAGACAGAAGGTAATAGGTTGATGAGTGTTATTTTTCCGTAAGGTTCAACTTCTGGAGATTGTAACTGCTGTGATACCTACAGGATCTGGTCTTCATTTTTAGCTAATGCAAGCTTCTTTTGCTGTTAATTTCTCACTGTCCACTTCTTCTTCTTTGTTCCAAGTTGTGCCTGTTATGTTTTTATTCATGTGCTGTTGATGTTTAGCATTAGAGGGGCTGTCATCCCACCTCTGTGTTAGAATCTAGCTGTATCATTGAATTTGCATGTAGGTTTCCGTTGTTTTAATGCCAGAGAGCTGTCATCCTGTATGCGTATTAGAAAACAGATTTACAGACCTTTTAACTGGTTGCAGCCGGCCATCATAGGGTCCTATGCATCTGTTGGTGTGGTCAGTCTTCCCCATCATCACATTTTTCTTAAACTGTGAGTAATTGGTGGTCTAAAGCCTTGTTGTCTGGGGGTGTTCACCCATGTCTGGGGTTAAGCATAGTAGGAGTGGTTATCTGGCTTGAATATGCAACATTTCTTTCATTCATCCACCATTTATCCAACATTTTGTTGAGTTTGTAATGTTCTCGAGCATCTCTGATATACAACCTAGGAGAGTTTCTTGGGGTGATAACATTACTTGGCACCATCGTCGAGGAGAGGAGAATCAAAGCTCAGCTTCCCTGGGAAAACGACACAGTTCCAGATTTTGATGATAGACAAGGTTTGGGCACAGTTCTGGTTGTAATCATCTATCTGGCAACTCCATTGGAGGAAGACCATTCTTTGGTGACTCCACTTTGTAGTTCTGGTGTAGCTGGTGAGGTATGCTTGGAGAAATCCTTAGAAACCATCAGCTGAATCAATGCCTGATCCTGAGAATATCGTTCAGCAGAAGAAAATATCGCAGTAAGGAGCATTAGGATCAGGTAAGCCTTGGAATTTTTATGTATCTCTGCTAGTGTAGAAATACCTTCAGAGATTCATACAGCTCCTTGTTATTCATTTCCCTTTCGGACCTCAGTTGAAAGAAGCATCCATGCTGTCCATCATATTCCTCTGTTTCTGGCATTCTTTTCATTGATCCATTCCACTCAGTCTACCAATATCCTTTCACATACCTTAGTCATGGCAGGCCAGCAAGCTCTCACAAAGATAGAATGAATAGTTGCTGCTAGGTATGGACCCTTAGTCTTGCCTACCCCTTTGAATGCCATGCCTGCAGGGGATTATCAAGAGTTTATGCCTAAGTTTACTGGTGAAGAAGGAGTATCAGCTGAAGAGCACCTCGAATATTTTTATAGCTATGATGATAATCTGGATATCAATGAAGAGGATGTCTGGATGAGGGTTTTTGTTCAAAGCCTAGATGGGGAAGCTAGAAAATGGTTTAGAAATTTACCCCCTAGGTCTATTGCAGACATTGAGGCTTTAGATGGTGTGTTCCTAAAACACTGGGGAAATAATATTGATCTGCTCTTTTATCATGATGAATTTGGGAACTTGCAGAGAGAAGATGGTGAGCTGATGTCTGATTTCAACATCAGATTCAACCATATGTACAGTAGAATGCGAGATGAACCCCTGCTCTGCTTTTGCTATGCTCACTTATGCTAATGCTTTGATTCTCAATTATGCTTGCTGTTAAGAGAAAGGAGATCTGCTTCTTTGGATGATATGCAATCTGCAGCCTTTGAAGTAGAAGCAAACATTATTGCTGCAGAGATACTTGAAGGTGATACCGAGAGGAGAAGTCAAGGAGGTGAGTCCTCATCATCCTATGATTCTGAAATAGATGAATTAGTAAGGATGATAGAGTTTTTAACTTTTGAAGTTTCCAAACTAAAGGCTGAGCAGTATTCTGAGGAGGCAGGAGCTCATTCTTCCATTTCTTTTTCAACTCCAAATCCATGTAGAGGAACACATGAGCATTTGCAGATTTTGTAAAGAAATAAGATTACAAATAAAGACAAAGGGGTGAGGCCCATTTTACAGAAAATAGTCATGGAAGAAGTGCAGTAAGAGGAGGAGGTCCATGGTTTGGAAGGTGCTCCTTTCCTAACCAGAGCTGCTTTTGAAGAAGCATTATCCAAGGGCACTGCTCAGCAATTTGTTGTAGCTGCAGAACAACAAGTTGACCAGCAGGAGCAGCCAGCAGCAGATCCCTTCTTCCTCCAAAAATCTGTGCTCGATGCTAGCTCACCTTCACATGGCTATGCAGATTTGCAAATTAGCCTGCCTGCTATTATTCCCAGCACAGTGATTAAAGAGGGAGAAGAAAGCTCCCCATCATCTTTTGTCCCTCTGTCTGCTCAAATGAAATTCCCTCAAAGTTGCCACTTAAACACTGAGGCAGAACAAAATCCAATGCTCAAGGCTGAAGTTGATCATCTCAGTCTTGATATTCTGAAAACTGCTCAGGTGACCTCCACTCAGATTGAAAGGGCAGCTTGCTTGATAACAGAGGAAGAGGATGTTCAGTCTTGGAACTCCTACTTGGATGTGGACTGTTTCAAGAAAAATGAAGGAGAAGATAATGTCCATGTGTCCCCTGCACAAGAATACAGTGGTACATCTTTCATATTAGTTGTGCAGATCACAGATGACAAAGACAAGTACACAGCAACAGTGGTTATTCAGCAGGTGTATAGAGGCTCACATAAAGAACATCCAAGGAGGAGAGCACACAGAAGGGAGATGAAGGTTGATCCATTTCTACCTACTACGCTCAAATGTCCTAAACTGTTTGAGGTAGAGGATCAAATAAATCCTGTCTTGCTGATCTATGATGAACCAGATGACAGGCAACAATTTTGATGGCCCAGCAAATGGGAAATTTTTGAAGTTTAAGTTTTCAGGTCTTAATGATTGTAAGCACTTTCTTTTACAGGTTTTAGTGCAGACTTAATTTGACTCCATGCCCAATGGATACTAGGCATAATGTTTCTAAGTTGTTTTTGTACGAAGGCATTGGTCTGTAGGTTCTTGAGACCTCACAGGGAGGATCTCATCCCCAGAAGGAGCCAGTGTTAGCTCTGCTACTGATCTCGACATTTCAAGGTCAAAGTGCATGCTTGATCGGGTTTTCTATGATAAAACAGGAGTTGCAGTGGCCAGCCCGCCTCTTTCCCCTTCACTCTGCTCATAGCTCCCCGTACCCCACTTTTCTTCCTTTCCCTTAATTCTCCTTATCCCCTTCCTTAATATGGTTATTTTTGTTTCTTCTCTAAGCCTTTGTAAACCCCGCTTAATCTCTTCTTTTCCCAGCTCCTGGGTGTTTTTGTTTAAACACTATAAAGCCCGATAACCCGTTTAAACCCTGTGTACACCCACGTAAATTCATGTTTACCCAGCCCGAGAGCTTAAAACATGAACCCACACCATTATTAACCCTCTATCGCTCTGAAATCTTAGCCATTGATCACCGCAATCCAATGGTCTTCATCCCTTTTATCGCGTGTTAATCAACATTTACCTTCCTTGCCATCTGACCGTCCATCGCCAAATCGACGGTAGTTGTAAGCCCTCTTCCCGTGACTTGCGCGCCCATTAGTGAGTGAGGGCGGTGGTTGTGGGCTGCCACGTGGTGCTTATTTATTGGATTGCGCTGTTAAATACGGAAACCATCGCCGCCTAATAAGCGGTGCGGGGAAACCACCCGCCCGCGAAACTGCTGATTCCTTGCCGGCTAACTGTTGCGCATCTCCAGCCCCCGATGACCGTCAGATGTGCCCAACGGTGATCCGACGGCCCTCATTCACCCCGATCGTCCACCTCCCAATAACCTCCAGGATCTAATCTCTATAGTTCATCCTCACGATCTGACGGCCCATATTTGATTCCCGCTTCTTCTCCGATAGCTTCTGCAAAGCGTTTCCCGTCGTCGATCTACGTGATCCAACGGTTGATTTTTCTCCTCCTGTGCCCGCCTCTGCCATGAAATCTTCATTCCTTTAACCTGTTTTTTGCGCCCGAAGGAGGAAGGAGACCACAATTCAGTACTCTGCGCGTTAAAGCTACAACTACCTACATTCAATGGACAGCACACCCGAAGGACAAATAGGACGAACTTGGGCAGTGAAGATCAATTATCAGGCATGGAATTTAATCCATAATTCACTCCAACTACCAGATAAGGACATCAAACTATCTAAAAAGGCCGATTTTGTTCATTTAAACATTCATATTTCAGCAGAGACCATATCTAATTGTAAATGTGGTTGGTGGTCCATTAAGACACCTCCATGCATAGGTTAGCAGAGATTTTTGTATTCAACCTCCATATATACTCAGAAGACAGAAGGTAATAGGTTGATGAGTGTTATTTTGCTGTAAGGTTCAACTTCTAGAGATTGTAACTGCTGTGATACCTGTAGCGTCTAGTCTTCATTTTCAGCTAATGCAAGCTTCTTTTGCTGTTAATTGCTTACTGTCCACTTCTTCTTCTTTATTCCAAGCTGTGCCTGTTATGTTTTTATTCATGGGCTGTTGATTTTTAGCATTAGAGGGGCTATCATCCCACCTTTGTGTTAGAATCTAGCTGTATCATTGAATTTGCATGCAGGTTTCTGTTGTTTTAATGCCAGAGAGTTGTCATCCTATCTGTGTATTAGAAAACAGATTTACATACCTTTTAACTGGTTGCAGCCTGCCATCACAGGGTCCTGTGCATCTGCTGGTGTGGTTAGTCTTCCCCATCATCACATTTTTCTTAAACTGTGAGTAATTGGTGGTCTAAAGCCTTGTTGTCTGGGGTGTTCACCCATGTCTAGGGTTAAGCATAGTAGGAGTGGTTATCTGGCTTGAATATGTAGCATTTCTTTCATTCATCCACCATTTATCCAACATTTTGTTGAGTTTGTAATGTTCCCGAGCATCTCTGATATACAACCTAAGAGAGTTTCTTGGGGTGATAACAGACTCAGCCATTGAAAGTTTGGAATAAGGAGTATGATCTACTAAGGGGGAGTAGATCCTTTATTTCTCTTCAATAAAGGAAGAGAATGGCCTAAAGGGAGGCCAAATAAGTTAGATGCAGGAATCTAGAAGGCAAAACAGAAAGGTGCATCTAAACATTGAAGGTATGGTCAAGTCCCCATGTTGATTACAATAAGGTATTTGTTTATTTAAAATTTATCAGCATTAAAAGAGAGAGGAGGGTGTAGCTAACATGGTTTCAAGGGAGTACACAATTAACATTTTATGTCATGGGAAGAGGAAGATGAGTTGCAAAAGAAGTTTGGAATGACAAGAGGTCCACAGTCAAGTCAGGTCCACAATATCTGTCCTCATGCAGATGCAAGGGAGAAGATGCAGGAGATCATAGAGAATTGGCTTAGGTGGAGCTACTTTATTAAGTAGTAGCAAGAAAAAATTGTCAGCCTCAGGAAGAAAGATTGCATAGGAAGTGAAAGGTTTATACCTTGGGTGAAATACCCCTATTTCATTTAGGTCGTGAATTTGATTTTTCGTAGCAGTCTTGTGTTCATGAAACACAATAGGTACAAGATTTGAATCTCCATTAGATTTCAATTGGTATCACTATGTCAATTGGCGGTTTGGGTTTGTATGGAGCAACCTTTTGTGCAAATGGGAATTTATTTTTGAAAGGAAGTATTAGATTTTTCCTAGTACAATATCCAATTTGTATCATCTTTTTGGTGCAATTGCTACTGTTTAAGCAACAATTCATATTTCAAGTAGCTTGATCTCAAGAGGAGAAAATATGGTTAATGTAGATGCTTAGGAGAAGTTAACATAGAGTACGATTGGTATTTTTAGAAACAAAAATACCATGAGAAATTTTAATTGGTATCAATTTTTTAATTGGTACAAAAGATGCATTGGCAGAGAGAGTATTCAATCAAAATCCCATAAGGCGTAAAAAATTGGAGGCATTCAAAGAAGAGGCAGTATAGGTTTAGGGAGAGCATATAAAATATGTCCAGTTTATAGAATGGAAACTATTATCCATTGAAGAGAAGTCTGTTGAGTGGAATGCACATCAACAACTAGACCCTCATCATCGACTGTCAGTGATTGCATAGGGGAGAAGAAGCAGCTTGTAGCCCTTTGCCATTAATGTCAAAGGGTGAGAGAATTATCGGAAAATATGTGATGGCCCAAGAAGAGGAAAGAAAGCCATTGGTGGCTCATGCAAGGAGATATGTGGAAGTAGCATGAGGATTGGCCATCAATGTGGAGAAGTGAAGAGGTGTTTCCATCAATGCCAAAGGGGGAGATTGTTGGACAGTTGGCATTATCTGTCTAGCTAGTGGTAGTAAGTGTGTTGGCATTGATGTCAACAGTCATGCTCGAAGATCAAGTTGGGCAGTTGGAATTTCCTGATAGTTAGCAAGTGTGTTGGCATTGATGTCAACCAGATCAACATGGATGTATGTGCTAGCATGATGTTAGGGAAGACAACATTTATGTCCACTAGGCTAGTTGTGATAGCAACAGATGATACCATTGATGTGTCAAGCTCATGGGGAGTTCTATGGTTTTTGTAGTATCTTGTAGAGAATCATCATAGTAGTAGGCCTATTGGAAAAGGCCAAAAAAGATGATTGTGCTAGCCGTGGAATCCAGAATTTTAGGCACAAGAAGAAGGGTTAATGTGCAAAGAATGGTAGAGATTTTGTAGGGATGTTTAGGTAAGAAATGGGCTTAAGGTGATCCAGAGCCCAAATTTTTTCTCAAAATTCAAAGTTGTCAGATCGGTGTGGAACCTGAACGATCGCGTAGTTCTCATTGTCCTGAATCTGATGCAACTTTTTTCGCGCAAAACATACATCGTATGCTCTTGGAAACGAGTTCATTCATTTTTCAAAATAGGCGAATTTTTGAAAAAAATGAAATGACAGTCTAGTCAGCAGTCCATACTACTGACGTGGCACTGGCTGGGCATGCCTATGTGGTAGGGTGAGTATGCTGATTTGACCTTCGACAAATGACAATTGGACACATGTCAGGTGCCTAGATGGTGTGTTTTGATTGGGTTTTGGTTGGCCAATCACAGGCTGCCACGTGGAACGGCTAGGGGCCACCACGTGGCAGCTCGAGGGCCACCAAAATTGTGTTGAGGTTGGACTGCACTCTATGAGGTTCGATCACTGAACTTGTTACAAACTAAACAGATCACTGAACTTGTTACAAACTAAACATTGCATTCACCAACGCACCAAGGGTAGGACTTGTTAAAGGCTGGGGGACATATTGTATTTAAGGTTGGAATTGGAGTGCATATGGGGGAGGGTTGAGTTAGGGCCTAGTCCCCAACCAACTCAACACCACAAGACTATGAAAGGAGGACAAGGGCTAGACCATAGCCCGACCCACGTGGTAGTAACCATAACTAAAACTGAAACATGTGTGCATTCAATGGAACTGTGGCATTTAACTTGACCGCGATGCTTAACGTTAAACCCCCCACCATAATCGTTGCCATGTGAAAACAGCGCCCATATCTTTAACCGTCTATGAAAATTGTTAACTGCCATCTCCACCAATACCGCCAACTGTGCCATGTGAATGTGCTCACCCAAAACCGTAACTGTTGACTTAGCCCAAGAGATGTGGCAACAATGTGGCCACGATTTTCAGAAATAAGCCATTATTAGGCATTTAAATGCTTCGACAATTTCACTTGGAGTTTGGTGGAATCACCGCTCTGTCAGTGGATTTTGGGGCGAAATTGTAGGACTAGTGTCAAATTTGGGAGAATTTGGAGAGCGAATAGTGAAAGAGCTAGGGAAGCTCATATCTTCTTTAATTTTTGGTCTTTTTAGTAGCAGGAAGAGGCTAAACATGCATTTTTGGGTCTTCTAAAGCTAATGGAACATATTTCAGAGTCATTGGA
This sequence comes from Pinus tabuliformis, assembly GCA_031772625.1. Classification (NCBI taxonomy): domain Eukaryota; kingdom Viridiplantae; phylum Streptophyta; class Pinopsida; order Pinales; family Pinaceae; genus Pinus; species Pinus tabuliformis. The sequence continues at coordinate 718,572,056 of CM062818.1, forward strand.
GCATTTTTGAAGAGAGTTTTTGCAATTTTAATTCTATGAGTGCTAGGATCAACCAATGGGTTGAATTAGTTTTTGAAGGCTTTTGAGAATGACGAGGACCTTGTACAGGTTTTCTATCCTTCATATATTTTACGCAGTGGTTGAGACATATAAGGTGTAGCTCATGTTTTCTTCTCTCATTATGTCTTTGAGGAAAGTTCTCTTTTAGTACTTCAAGTGAATTTTTGTACTTGTTATCATCATTTTTAGATGGAGGATGGGGTCTTGATTTTAGAACCCTTTTCTTGCTGATTGTTTCATGACTAAATGTAGGTTGTCATGTATTTAGAGTGAGAGTTCTTTGTAGAAGAATGTTTCCTTGAAGGGGAAACTAGCCACTCTTTTGGTTAACACATTTTATGTACTCTTTATCACTGAATTATTTTGAGCATAATGAGATTGGGTCAGGCCATTGGAAGCTGGACCAAGGAGACGTAGCCTAGGAGGGGTGAAATCCTTTATCAATTGTTGAGTGTATTACTATTATGATTTTGTTCAATGTTTTTTTAGTTCATGTTTTAAGCTCATGAATTACATATAAAGATATGAAAATGCATGTAAAACTTGCAATTTACTTCATAATCCTCAAGCACTTTGTTTACTATTCTGAATTGGAATTTAGCACAAAAAATACTAACTTTCCCATTCAGATCAAGTTGGTATCAGAGCTCTTGGTTTTCTTTGTGCAAGGAGGATTTAATTGTTTGCAAGTGAATGTGAAGCTTACAAGTTTGAAGCTCAAAAGAGGAGAAGGTTTGGACAGGAGAGCAAAATTGCCACAATCTCCACCACCAGTTCTACCTCAAATTGTAGTTGAAGCTTTAGTAAGCATGGGAATGAGTTCAAAGCATGATAGTCTCCAAGATTCAGAGGAAATTATTGCATTTCTCCAACAAGAGAACATGGAGCTCAAAAGACTACTTGAAGCTGCTGAGGAAGAGAAGAAAAATATGTGCCTCATGTTGCTGAATATTGTGAAGGAACAAAGTGATGAATGTTGTTCTACCAAAGCAGCAAAGAGTCCCTCCAATACTAAGCAATCTTGTGGACATGGCAAGAATGAAACCTATGGCTCTTGTCAAATGGAGGATACCTCCTATGTACCAGGGACACAAGGAGGTTTCCTTGAAGCATCCTCCACTGCTTCATCTAGAGTAGAGAAGAAGGAGGAATTGTTGGATGAGTACCCACAAGAGGCTAGTGCAGAAAGCCCCTTAGAGAAGGAAGATGGCCAAGAATGCACTTTTTGTTTGAATGATGTTGAGGTTGAGGTTCTATCAGTGCCAAAGTTCAAGGAGCTGAAAGAATAAAGACCAAGAGTCCAAGAAGACACCTCAAGAATTAGGAAAGAGTTTAAGAGCATCTTTGTCCCTCAGTCGAAATATGAGGAAAATGTTAAGAATTTACATGTAGTTTATTTACATGAAAATGTTGATTTAAGCTCTTTTGTAGCTTTTGAGAAGCATAACAAAGGCATAGGAGTAATGTTCTTGTCCAAGATGGGTTACAAGGGAGGAGTCCTTGGAGTGAACAATCAAGGCATTATCCATCCAATTGAGGAAAAGAAGAGACCTCGATATGAAGTTTTGGGCTATGTTGAAAAGGAAGAATGGTCTTCCAACGATAGCTCTTAGGTATCTTTTTCTTTTTGTCATAAGAGAGGACTTGAGGAGACAAATTGTTGGGATTTGCATCCGGAATTGGTACCAACAGGAGGACATGAAATGCAAGGCTTCTCCAAAGAGAGATTAGCAAGTTGAAGAAGAGACTAAGACAAGTCCTTGTTGTCATTCAAGTTCTCCTTGCTAGGCTCATAAGCCAAAGGACAACCATAAGAGGTATAAGTGTTCTGATTATTCAAAGGCTTTTTATGATTGCAAACAAAATGATGATTTGAATAACATGTTGTGGAATGTTTTTCCATGCACTTTTTGTCATGCACCTAACCATTGTAGCTAAGTGCCACAAAAGGAAAGAATTAGTCAACAAGATGAATATGTCAATTGGAATTGAGACCAAGAAGGGAAATTCTTATCCAAGTTTAAAGACATTTGTGCCAAGAAAAGCTCACAAAAAATTTTGCACTCATTGCAACATAAGTGGGCATTAGATTGAAAAGTGTTGGAAGTTGCATCCACATCTTCATCCAAAGAAGGACAAACAGGTAATGGAATCACCTGAGAAGGAGAAGGTAGAGGAATGTGCATTGCACACCATAACCATTCTAGAATGATCTGAAATTATCATTTATTAACACTAATGTAGAATTGATTAGCCATTAATGAATTGAATGTTAGCTGAAAGTGCGAAAATCGAGGAAAATTGCTTGAGAAGACTTTATGACAACTGATTAAACATGATAAATATGCATAATAGAAGTGAAAATAGTAAAAACACAACAATACCAGACAACCAAATTGATTACGGAGTTCATCCCTGATGGAATACGTCTCCGGGTCTGCTTTCAAGATGGGCGACCACTTTATTAGGATTGAAACAGAATAGGTCAATTACACAGATATTTGACCAGATTGAATGTGCACGTAGGAAATTCTGATCATTGTTAACAAATAGCTCTCTGAACCAGCTTTCCAACCCCTATCACATTTCCCAATTCTGACTCCGGATGCTCTTGTTACATTGAAAACAAATCTGCCTATGACCTCCAGAATCTGCAAACAAAAGTCAAAACCACTCTCCTCTTCATCGATGAAGCAAAACTGCATTTTAAAGGCCTACAAATACACCAAAACCACCTTGGATAGGTTTGAGGTGAATGTGGTTGCAATCTGGATAAGTTTAAGAGCTCGATCTTGTTGGAATTTTCCACCTAGGGTAGATGCATGGTCATCGAATTAGTTTGAACAAACAAAAACCATATAAACCCATAAATAAACTTTATAATAACTCCACAACCGCTGGCGCTCAGGCTAACTGGGCAGAGGGCTAATGGCTTCCATGTGAATACTAGGCAGTTGACTGCTTGACTGCCACCTGGTGGCTAACCTTCGACGCGGTTGCAGTTCTTGATAACCATATTTCATGTTCACATGGCTTGTAATTTCCGTTGTGGTCTGCTAACCCTTGCAGTTTGGACTGCTGTTACAAGCCCCGATGGTCTATCACTTGCCCGTTCACATGTGACCTTCCCGATGCAGTTTGCGCTAACGGTTTAGGAATTCCAATGTGGATTCAATGTTACGGTGAACTCCGACGGTCTATTCAAACTATGTCACATGGATCTTCACACGGTTAAGCTGCCCACGCGATCAACTGTGTATTACATTTTGTTTGTAATTAAACATAGGCTGAGGTTTAATCAAAAGGGTCTTGATGTTAGGTTTTGTATTTACAATGCGATGTTTTGGATTAGGTCTTAGGTTTTAGAGTTAGGTTTTGTAACATATCAATGGTGTTTAGGATATAGTTTGAATTTGTAATGTTTTCAATTACATGATGCATAGATTTAGGTTTAGGTTTAGGACTTAGATTAGGGTTTTAGATGTAGATTAGGGTTTAGTTTATCAACCCATTTACAATCAATCGTCACCAAGTAACATTAGCGACAATTGTCGCATGATGACAAACTTGTCGACATCAAAACTTGTGAGTTGAACGACAAAATCCATGTCGACACTAAATCTTGTGAGGCAAATGAAAAACATATGTTGTCGACCAAATCCTGTGGAACAATCGATGAACTTATGTCGACAACCAGGTACAAACCCATCTCAATTGAACGCCATGAAACCATAACATTACCTAAACAACCTGATCCATAACCAACACTGTCGAAGCTTATGACACCAAACTGAATTGACAATGACATTGAATATTGACGATGACACTTGAACACTTGTGCAACTGATCTGACGAGATCCTCCTATATCACAGAAGTAGTTCCAGAAAGAAGTGAAGTGCAAAAAGAAAATTCCCTAGCATGGTTGGGTAAGAAATAGTTGGGCTATTTGTCTAATTAAATATTGTATTTATTTTGTATTTCACTTGTTGCATGTTCCCACAATTGGGAATTTTGTAACAATGATGTTTGTGAATAAATCACTTATATGCAACAATAATTTATTTGGCATTGTTATGCTATTTTTGGCTTGATGATGAGTCAATTTGTATGGGAATTTTGGATTCAAATGTATTCCATATTGTAAGATGCCTTTCCATTTGTGGACATTTTAGTAATCATCCTAAACTTTGGGTTGAGTAGTTGTAGCACATTCAATATGTTACAAATGTGTCAAGCATCATTTATAAAAGTATTTCCATGTGAAGCTTGTTTGGGTTATTTGCCAGTCTTTTTCGATTTTATCCTTGGTAAATATTTTGCAGAAGATCACCATTGGATTTCATTCTTGGGAAGGATTTTTCTAATGATGGCCATAGCGACATAGACAAAGCCAAGAAGTTCATTAAGCAAATCCAATTGGTACATCAAACAGTTCAAGATCAACTTGAAAAGTTCCAAGGCCAAATGGATCAAGATTGGAAAGGTGAGGGAACTATACCTTCAACTACTGAATAACTTAAAGTGCTCTTTTGGGGTCCAAAAGCTCCAAGTGGGGAGGAGTGATTCAGAGCTCAAAAATTTGCTCAAAATTCAAATTTGTCAGATCGGTGTGGAACTTAAACGACCATGTTGTGCTTTTCGTCCTAAATCTGGCGCAACTCATTTCGCGTGAAATAGACATTGCATGCTTCTAGAAATGAGTTCTGTTAATTTTTTAAAATAGACAATTTTTTGAAAAATAAAATGAAATGATAGTCTAGTGAGCAGTCTGTACTGCTGATGTGGCATTGATTGGGCATGCCTATGTGGTGGAGTGACTGTGTTGGTTTGACCTTCGGCAAATGACAAATGGACACATGTTAGGTGCCTAGATGGCTTATTTTGATTGGGTTTTGGATGGCCAATCACAGGTTGCCAAGTGGCACGGCCAGGGGCCACCACGTGGCAGCTCGAGGGCCACCAAAATTGTGTTGAGGTCGAACTACACTCCATGAGGTTTGATCACTGAACCTGTTACAAAATAAACACCGCATTCACCAACGCGCCAAGGGTAGGACTTGTTAAAGGTTGGCAGACATATTGTATTTAAGGTTGGAATTAGAGTGCCTATGGGGGGGGGGGTCGGGCTAAGGCCTAGCCCAGCCACCCCAGCTCCATGGGACCATGACAAGGGGCCAAGGGCTAGACCGTAGCCTGGCCCATGTGGCAGTAACCATAACCGAAACTGCGACATGTGTGCATTCAATAGAACCATGGCATTTAACTTGACCACATCACTTAACATTAACCCTGCCACCATAACCATTGCCATGTGACAAAAACCCTTGTAGCATTAACTGCTAGTGTAAAATGTTAACTATAAGCTCCACCAATACTACCAACCGTGCCATGTGAATGCGTTCACCCAAAACTGTAACTTCTGACTTAACCGCCGAGTGGAGGAATTAAGGGGCCATCCAAGGGGGCCAGGCCCAGGATGTGTTGCAGAAATGTGGCCACAATTTTTGTAAATAAGGCATTATTAGGAATTTAAATGCTCCAACAATTTCACCTGAATTTTGGTGGAATCAGTGCTTCGTTACTGGATTTTGGGGCAAAATTGTAGGACCGGTGCTAGATTTGGGGGAATTTTTAGAGCGAATAGTTCAAGAGCTAGGGAAGCTCATATATTCTTTAGTTTTTGTCTTTTTAGGAGTAGGAAGAGGTTAAACAAGAATTTTTGGGTCTTTTGAAGCTAATGGAACATGTTTCAGAGTCATTGGAACACTTTTGAAGAGAATTTTTTCAGGTTTAAGTCTATGGGTGCTAGGATCAACCAGTGGGTTGAATCATTTTTTGAAGTCTTTTGAGAATGAGGAGGACCTTGTAAGGATTTTCTAGACTTCATATGTTTTCTGCAACAGCCGAGACATCTATGGTGTAGCTCATGTTTCTTTTTTCTCATTACGTCTTTGAGGAAAGTTCTCTTTTAGTACTTCAAGTGAATTGTTGTATTTGTTATGCTCATTGTTAGATGGAGTATGGGGTCCTGATTTGAGAACCCTTTTCTTACTGATTGTTTCATGACTGACTGTAGGTTGTCATGTTTTTAGAGTGAGATTTCTTTGTAGAAGAATGTTTCCTTGAAGGGGAAACTAACCACTCTTTTTTTCAGCATAGTTTATGTACTCTTTATCACTAAAGTATTTTGAGCATAATGAGATTGGGTCAAGCCTTTGGAAGCTAGACCAAGGAGACATAACCTAGGAGGGGTGAACTCCTTCATCAATTACTGAGTGCATTACTATTATGTTTTTCTTCAATGTTTTTGAAATTCATGTTTTAAGCTCATGAATTACATATAAAGACATAAAAACTCATGTAAACCTTGCAATTTACCTCATAATCCTCAAGCACTTCGTTTACTATTATGAAGTGGAGTTTAGCACAACAAATACTAACTTCCCCATTGAGATCATAACGACTGCATCAGATCTTCTCCACTAGAAAGTGCTTTGAAAAATATTTCTAACGATATGTGGAAGTCCATAAATGTATCTCGAGATCAAAGTTTATTGATATCCAAAGTAAGGGTCTTAAAGTCCTTAGAAGCAGGCCAAATTTTAGAACTGGGTAGTAGGATGAATTTAAGAATTTTGGAATAGGGAACCAGGCTAAATTTCAGAACCAGGAAGCAGGCCAAATTTCAGAACTTCGAAATTTTAGAGGGTTGAGTCTTGGGACCTCAAAGGGTCGGAACATCGGAGCCCCTCAGAACTTCATAATTTCGGAATTTCGAAGTTCAGAGTCTAAATCAACTGGAAGGTCGGTTTATCAGAATTTCAGAACCTCGTAACTTCTTACAAATTGAATTCTTTAAAATTGATAAGGGTTGTAGGGAGAAGAGATTAACAAAGGAAATCATTTACAAAAGCAAGGACTGGGGGACCCTTTCTCTCTCCTCAGACAAGACACATGGCAGCAGGTGATTGACCCTTAGGAGCTAATGGTGGAATATGACATCAACATGACATGGTTGTATGAAGGACACGTGACAGTCAGATTCAACATTATTGAGTGGCTTAATGGTGCAAATCGTGGTGACATGTGTTACCACTAAGGAGACGACCCGTGGAGTTCATGATGAGAGCATGATGTCATCTTGGAAGCATATTGGAGGTCATGGATTTCGTAACTCCACTGTACTTGTTTTTTTTTAAGTTCTAATACCAGGGAGCTCCGATGTGTTTGGCACTTGGTCATGGAGCCAAAAGAACCAAGGGTGTAGTGAAGAGCTTAACACCTAAGTTCTATGGTGACACCACGTAGGAAGTATTTTAGAGGTTAGAATTTTGTAGCTCCTCTATAATTGTATTTTGAAGAAAGTTCTGATGCCAGGGAGCTTCGATGTTCATTGGAACTTAGTCATGGAGCCCAAAGAAGTAAGGGAGTAGTGAAGATATTTTCACCTAAGTGCTATGGTGAAGCCACGTGGGAAGTATTTCAAAGGTCAAAATCTCGTAACTCCTTTATAATTGTAATTTTAAGAAAGTTCTAATACTAGGGAGATTTGATGTGTTGGCATTTGGTCATGGAGCCCAAAATAACCAAGGTTGTAGAGAAATAACACAAGGAGATAGGCCCCTGGCAGGATCCTGAAGGTCTTAGCACCTAAGTTTTATGCCATCGGACACAACACCTGGTCATACAGTGGGAAAAAATAAGAGGCTAAGCAAAAGGGGTTAATGGCCAGGCTCAGAATTTTAGAACCTCGCAATTTCGTAACATATCCTGGAAATAAAGTTACAAAATGTGGGGGCTCCGAAATTATAGCATAGAGGTGTATGAAGGATGAATGAATCTACAAAAAAGTAAATGTGCATAGTAAGGTTAGTGTCGTAGGAGTAATGACATCTGCAGAAATCACTGAGTCAGGGTAGCAACGATCACGATTGCACAGATGCGTTAATGGAGTCAATGGAAACATAGACAAAGAGGACCATGATTTGTAGAAGCAACCGTTGACCCCAAGAAAACCATGCTTGAGCTTTCTTGTGCAGTACAAGGAGTCTATAATGGGTTGAGACAAGCCATCCCTGATCTTGCTTCCGTGCTACGAGAAATTGAATGAAGATAAGAAACTCAAGTACAAGATATTTGTTCATAGAAAAAACAAGAGTCTTGTTGGGTGTGCAGGATTAACTGAGGATTTATATCTCAGCAGAGGAAAACTTAGGTGCCCATCCTCATGTTTAATGCAACAACAATGAGTGAGAGAACAAATCCCATTCTCAGTGGTTAATGAGGTTGCAGTGCCTATGTATCAGACACAACAACAGGAAGGAGTGCTAAGTGCTAAGTACACTTTGGCAGTGTGAATGGAAAAATTCAAGCAATGAGACATAATAGAAGGATAGAGAAGCCATGTAGAATTACACTCTAATAGTGTGAGTGGAAGAGTGATGGATGACAGAGACAACATTGATCACTATATTTTAATGAAACAAAACCTGTGATTGTAGAAGAGAAAAGTGGGGGAAGCAACAATGTTGCTAGTGAGCTACGTGGAGATCTTTGTGTGTGAGTGCATTGTTGAGGAGAGGCCAAGTGTACCTGTGCATCAGAAAGAGGCAGTGTGTGCCTATGCTGTGAAGATAAGGGGTTGAGTGAGCTTGTGCTACGGTGAGAGGCCGAGAAAGCCTGTGGAATAAAAGGGGTCGATGACATAGAATGTATGTAATTGAGAGTAGAGGGTGGAGAAGAGAAGGTGCTCTTATTTCCTAGTGCTAAATGTATGTTGATTGAGAGCAAAGGGGAGAAAATAGTAGAGTGATGTGTGACATGTGTGTTAGTGAATGTTATTGGGTGGAACAAAAAATTTATGTAGATTGAGCAGAGGAAAGAGGCCCAAAGTGCTGGAGTAGAAGAAGAAGGTCAAGAGATGAGTGTATGTTGTGGAGAGTAGAGGAATGAGTACAATGTGTTGCTACATAGTGAGTAGAGGATAGAAGGCAGCATGGCATGAGTAGAGGAAAGGTCGCCGAGGAGAGCGTAGCTGATATCAAGCAGAGTAGCTATCATCTACATAAAACATTAGCTCCTTATTGAGTGTAGGTTGGAGCCTGCATACAGGAAGTTGGTGCTTCCACCTCTAGAGAGTGTTTGAGAAGGCTTGAGGGTTGGTGCCTCCTGCAATTTGGTGCTTGCATAAATCCAAGGAGATGCAAGTTGGTTCTTGCAACAAATCCATGAAGTTGGTGCTTCAGATGGTGCTTCTGGTAGGCTAATCAGGTGTCTGCACAAGGAGGGAGTTGGCGCTTCCTGCTCGTGGGTGCTAGCAAACACTCAAAGGGAGTTGGTGCTTCATGTGAGTTGTGGCCCACAAATAGATTGATGTAATAGAGTAGGTTCTCTTATTTTTTACATCAATAACAAAAACAAGTTTGGTAGTTTTTGTTATGAAACCAGCTCACAAAAATATAGAAAAGATAGATCAACGCCTTAGAATTCAGCCTCTTCGAGGGGGCAACCTCCTTTACATTACACAAATGAATGAGATTTTGATGATTCAAATGAAAAAAACTCCTTTCTATATATAGGAGTCTAAGGAGTCACAATATATCCTAGTTGACCTAACAATAATAATATAAAGGTACAAAAATAACAATAGAGGGATTCTATGGGGCACAGTAATAACAATATGGGGACAATAGGGGCACAAAAATATTAATAAGGGATACAACTACAATAGTAATGGTGTAATCACTAGTATTATAGGGACCTAAATGACCCTCTCCTTAAAAAAAGTGTTATCCTCAATGCTTGAGTAGTTCTGGATCCTTCTGTATAAAATTATCATCCTCCCATGTGGAATCTTCAATGGATAAGTTCTTCCACTTGATGAGATACTCTGAAATTGATCTATTTCGTAGTTGTCAAGTTCTTGTTTCTGTCACTACTTTCGGTTCCAATATAATTTTTCCTTCCTCGTCAAGTTCTGGAAATATTGTTTTAACTGGGAGCTTGTCGCCTATAATCTTATTTAAACATGAAACATGGAAAACTGGGCGCACTCGAGAAGCTGCAGGAAGTTCCAATTTGTATTCCATAGTACCAATCTTTTGCAACACCTTGTACGGACCATAATACTTTGGTGATAATTTATTATCCTTCTTAACTTGCTTGAGGGACATTTGTTTATATGGTTGTAGCCGTAGGAATACCCAATCACCTACATCAAAACTTCTTTTGCTGTGATGTTGATCTGCTTATTGGAGGACTTGTTGTTGATGCTCGATGTGATGTTCCACTGCTTGAACCTTAGAATTTTCTCTTAAATATGATGTGATGGATGGTTTCTGATATCCATAAAATGCCATAAATGGGGTCATTTTTGTTGCTGTATGGAAGGAAGTGTTATACCACCATTCAGCCAGAGGCAACCATTTGACCCATTGTGTCTGTTTATCAGATACAAAGCAATGAAGATATCCTTCCAAACATTTGTTTACTATCTCAGTTTTTCCATCAGATTTAGGATGATAAGATGAGCTATGAGCTAACTGAGTACCGAGACAAGAAAATAATTCTGTCCAAAAATTGCTAGTGAAAATGGGATCTTTGTCACTTACAACAATTTTTGGGTTTCCATGTATCTTTTGAATTGTTTCCATAAATGCAGTAGAAACTGTACTGGATTTAAATGGATGTGATAATGCACAAAAGTGTACATACTTGGTAAGTCTGTCAACTACCACCATGATGACACTCTTTCCCTTAGACTTGGGTAAACCTATGATAAAATCCATTGGAATCTCCTCCCAACGTTGTCTTGGAATGGATAAAGGTTGTAATAGACCAGGGGCCTTAATTGTTTCAACTTTATTTTGATGGCAAACCAAACATTCTACCACAAACTTTTGAATATCTGATTTAAGGCCATCCAAAAAAAATTCCTTCTTAACCCTGTGGTAAGTTTTTAAAAATCCTAAGTGCCCTCCTAAGGGAGAAGTGTGCAATTCCATAAGAATCTTTTGTTTGATTTGGGAATTCTTACAGAGGTATAAGTGATCTTTGTACCATAACGAATCATTTTGCCAGTTAAATGTATCAGATGTACTAGAATCTTGTTGTAACTTTCGAATAAGTGCCCACACTTCTTCATCATTCTTCCATTCCTCCCTTGCTTCGTTTATCCAATCTGGTTGGATAATAGAAATGGCGCACAACAATGCTTCCACATCCTCATCCTTTCTTGAGAGTGCATCTGCCACCACATTTTGCTTCACTTTTTTGTAGATGATTTCAAAGTCATAACCCAACATCTTTGTGACCCACTTTTGTTGCTCTTCAAAGGATAATCTTTGTTCTAAAATGTATTTAAGGCTATCATGATCCGTTTTTACCTTGAAGTGTCTTCCCATTAGGTAGGGTCGCCATTTCTTAAGTGCATATAGTATTGCCAACATTTCCCTCTCATAAATAGCTTTGTGTAAAAACTTTCCCTTGATTGGACGACTTTCAAAAGTAATGAGTCTTTCATCTTGCATTAAAACAACACCAATTCCATTTCCTGAAGAATCACATTCCACAATAAAGGTTTCTGTGAAGTCCGGTGTAGCTAAGACCAGTGCTTGACACGTTGCCTCTTTAAGATGTTCGAAGGCCTTTGTTGCTTCTAGAGTCCATGAAAATGCATATTTCTTCAATAATGTTGTTAGAGGTGCTGCTATTCTCCCATAATTATTAACAAACTTGCGATAATACCCTGTCAACCCGAGAAATCCTCGCAAATGCGTTATGGATGTGGAGATTTTCCATTCCTTAATGGCTTTAATTTTTCTAGGGTCTACCTTAACTCCTTCATGAGATACAATAAGACCCAGATATTCCACCTCTTGTACTTCAAAGAAACATTTGGATCTTTTTGTATATAATTGTTTCTCCTCCAATAGTTGTAGCACCCTGTCAAAATGTTCAACATGATCCTTCTAAGACTTGTTGTAGATTAGTATATCATCAAAAAATACTAACACAAATTTTCTAAGGAAGGGTTTGAAAATGGAATTCATCAAACTTTGAAATGTAGAAGGTGCATTGGTAAGGCTAAAAGGCATGACCAAAAATTCATAATGACCCTCATGAGTTCTAAATGCTGTTTTCGGAATGTCTTCAGTCTTCGTTCTGATTTGATGATATCTTGAACGAAGATCCAACTTGGTGAAGTAAATTGATCCATGCAATTCATCCAGTAATTCATCAATGACAGGAATGGGAAACTTATCTTTAATAGTGAGCTTGTTGAGCTCCCTATAATTCGGACACATGCGCCATGATCCATCCTTCTTGTGCACCAATACTACTGGATCAGAGAAAGAACTTTGACTAGGTTGAATTATACCAACCTCTAGAATTTCTACAACCATACGTTCAATTTCACTCTTTTGGGCATATGGATATCTGTACGGCCTGATGTTTGGAGGAAGACTTCCTGGAATCAGATGAATAACATGATCATGATCACGAATAGGTGGGAGACCTTAGGGAGTCTCAAATACCTTGGAATGATTGTCCAAGACTTTTTGGAGATCTGGAGAAATAGATGATTTCGATGTGGAAACATCTAGCGAACATAATTGTGCAATTACACCTCTTTGTTCCTTTTTAGAAGCTTTGTCATACTGTTAGAGCTGATTATCTTTCCCGGTTTCCCTGCAATACCCCTTAATTCAACTTCCTTTCCTTCCATAGAAAATTTCATGAAAAGTTCTTGAAAATTAAAAGCTATTGTACCCAAGGATTGTAGCCATTGGACTCCTAGTACAACATCAGCACCTCCCATTGGAATGGAAAGCATTGGGCTAGTCAATACATATTCTCCCATGGATAGCTTGATATTATGGCACTTTCCAAAGCAAATTATTTTTCCTCCATTTGCAACCATCACTTGACACTCTGGTGCTGGATATAGGAAGAAATTCAATTCTTTTGCTGCCTTACAATGAATAGAATTGTGGGTACTTCCTGAATCAATCAACACTATTACCTTTTTCTTCTTGATTTGTCCTTCTATCTTGATGGTTTGAGGAGTGGTAATTCCAGCCAATGCATTACAAGATATGGTCGGATTCATTTCTTCTTTATCTAGGCTTTGTTCCTGGAGTATATCCTCTTCTTTTGACCTTTCTTGCTCCTTTTCTTCTTCCTCTTCACAATCTATGTAGAATAATTTCTTCTCAGCACACTTATGACCTTTAGTGTATTTGCTATCACAACTGTAACAAAGCCCTTTTGCTCTTTTTTCTTCCAATTATTGTGGTTTCAACCTTTTAGGTTGTGAAAGACTAGGGGCAACAACACTTTCATCTTTATAGTTGTGAGTGGTATGCTTCCTGGTTGCCATAATTTTTATTTCAATTTTTCTTGCTAACCTGAATGCCTTCTCTAATGAATTAGGTTCCCAAAGGCGAACATCATGTTGGATATTATCCTTTAAAGTCCCTATGAACACATCAATCCTATGCTCCTCTGGAATATTTTTTACCCTTATGTTCAATTTTTGGAACTCCTCAATGTGCTCCATTATTGAACCCTTTTGTTTGAGACTTATCAATTGGCTAAAAAAAGTGTTGCTTTTTGTATCCTCATAATGTGTTGTCAATTATTCCATAAAAATTGCCCAAGTGATAATTTGTCTATGAGAGAAAAGCCATTGATACCATACAAACTAATTTGGTTCCAAATATAAAGTTGCAATACATACCTTTTGTGTGTTTTTCACATTATTGAGATAGAAAAATTGCTCCATCTATAATATCCATGTTGTGGGATCCTTGCCATCGAACTTCTTCATATCGATTTTTGGAATATGGTGGGTCTTCGATCCAACATTAGAGTCTATGAAATCATAATTAACATTTCTTTTGTTCGCATCATGATTTTCCTTTACTACCCTTTCACCATTAGTAAGTATTTCTTGTAGAAAATTTATCAAATCTGTCTTCAAATCTGCCATGCTTGTCGTCAAATATGTCTTCAAATATATCTTGAAATCATCCATCTTAGCTTCCACGCCATTCATCTTAGCTTCCATGCCCTTTATCTTAGATTCCACACCATTTATCTTAGCTTCTGTTAGCTTTTGTTAGAGTGACATTTGTTGCACTTGGTCTTGTAATTTTGATATATCATGTAGCATTTATTCCTCTTCTTCATGAGTCATGCTAGAGCTTTCGGGTTGCTTGCTAGGTTTTTGCATTTTCTTTCCTCGGGGAATCAGTTACCGATAATAATGCTCTATTATGCCCTTTGAATTCCTTCAAAATAATTTTCAAACCAAGCTTAAGCAAAAATTTAAAAAAATCTACACACCTTTTTTCACTTTGTAGGAGCTCAATATTGCCTTTGATGTATCTTTGTAATTTTAGATCATCCAGTTTTAAAGTTATGAGCTACGGTAGCCCTCTGTGTCCTCTTTCCAATTCCACCAATCTGATCCAAATTGGATTCTCCAAGGAAGAGTTATGGCAAATCTCCCATAGTGACCTGATTATAGACTAGTTCAGTAGAGCGAACTTGTATGACATGCCACGTGTCTCTATTTTGACCTTTGGCTCTGAAAAAAATATATACAAGAAACTACAATCCGTCCTCTTTCTGTACCTTCTTACAAAATTTCAATATTATTCTCAGAGAGAATGTTATGACGATTTTCCCCAGGTCACCTGTTTGGAATGTAATTCAGGAGTCTGCAAAAAGACCAACTTCTTCAGATCATATCTCCACAAATATAGTACGAAAATCTTCTAAATTCGGACTCGAGGTTCAGTACGATTTCTTCTCAAATGGGTTTTTTTTTTGCTTCTGAAACATCACAGGAAAAAAGTTATAGCGAAAATTCCACGATGACCTATTTGGAGCAGCGAAACCCTAGAATCCAAAGCTCTGATACCAAATGTTATGAAACCAGCTCACAAAAAGATAGAAAAGATAGATCAATGCCTTAGAATTCAGCCTCTTCAAGGGGGAAACCTCCTTTACATTACACAAATGAATGATTCTTTGATGATTCAAATGACAAAACCTCCTTTCTATATATAGGAATCTAAGGAGTCACAATATAACCCAACCGACCTAACAATAATAATATAAAGGCACAAAAATAACAATAGAGGGATTCTATGGGGCACAGTAATAACAATATGGGGACAATAGGGGCACAACAATATTAATAAGGGACACAACTACAATAGTAATGGGGTAATCACTAGTATTATAGGGACCTAACAGTTTTTTCCAGAAGGGTTTCCACATTAATCCTCCGTGTTTCATGTGTTTTTGCTCATGACGTGTATGCTTGTATTGGTTGATATGACTAATATTATGGTTGATAATGATTGATATCATATAATAGATGCCATCTTTAAATGAGAAAAGATAAATTGGTATAAAAGTTAAAATTAACCTTAATACTAATTCACCTCTTCTCAATATTAAC
The DNA here is from genome assembly GCA_031772625.1 of Pinus tabuliformis. Lineage (NCBI taxonomy): Eukaryota > Viridiplantae > Streptophyta > Pinopsida > Pinales > Pinaceae > Pinus > Pinus tabuliformis. The sequence continues at coordinate 718,587,592 of CM062818.1, forward strand.
ATTGTTTCCTCTTCTCAATATTAACATTGTTTCCAATAGAGATAAAATTATTTATAAAATTACATAAACAAAATCCCATGAACTTTTATTTTCTTATACCTCATGGGGATTTATTATAAAGATCTTCCATATGGTATATTTTTCATCTTATGATTAAATCTTCGATTTTAATGAAAAAGTTAGTCAAGCCTTTATTTTTGTGGATAGAAGAATACATACAACAGGGTATGTCAAACTTAACCATGCCTAAGTAATGCCTAAGTAATTATATAAACACCTATATATATGAACGCTTCCTATTAATATAAAAAAATTTATGAACATCGAAAAATAAAAAATAAAAAAACATTCAAAAGGAATAAACATGTAATTATGAATCTTCAACAATGTAGTCCAATTCAAAATCAACTTTCAACCTCCCAAAATGCCTAATTCTAATACCCAACTATCCATATGCTTTAAATATCTTATAATACTCCCTAACCTTTTTATTAAATAATATATTATTTTCAAACTCAAGAATTTTAAATCTTTTTATACAAAAACATATATATATATATATATATATATATATATATATATTTTGTTAAAATTTTAAAAATATAATTAATTTATTGAACATGTGTATTTATATATAATGAAAAATATTATTTATAAAAATACTTATTTAGGAAATTGAAAAGTAATATGTAAAAAATAATTTTTGAATATAAAAATGTTTAATATATAGTAATGGTTTGAAAATATCTATAATATATATTCAATGCTACTCAAAAATATTAATTTTAATAATAATGTATATTAAATAATAGCAATTAATAGCAAAATAATATATCATTATTAATAATGTTAATTATTATTTTACAACAAAATATTAAAAAATTACCAATATGGTATCCAAAATCATAATAATCTATTGAAATGGAAAATTTATAGATATTATTCAATATAAATTATTAACACAGATTAATAACAATTAAGACATTCCATTGATAATATTATAAATCCAAAATTATTTATATGGTAACCATTTAATATTAACGAGATAAAAAAAATTAATATTAATTTAAATCAAAAAATTTAAATAAAATTAGTTTGCAAAACTTCACTCAACTATGGTAACAACTTAGTAAGTGACTAAATCTCAAAATATGAATGACAATTAGCTGCATGATACCATTTATGGAAGAAACACAAAAATGTTTAACAATATGTGGAATTTCATTAGTTTTAAAAGCTCGAGGAGTAGGATAATCTACAAAATCCATGTCTTTGCTCAACAGAGTCTTTCTCTATATTTCTCGATCTAATGATGAAATGGGAGAGTGCCCGTTGGGTTCATAATGTGCATTCCATAAACCCGGTTAGCCATCTCTATTTAAAAAAACTAAATTTAAATGTTTTTCCATCAGCGAAAAAGACAAATAATAATATTATCTTTGAGTTCAAACTTCTGTGATTCATATTGTTTTGAGATAGTTCTTCTGGTTGAAAATGCAACAAGAAAATCCCAATTTAATTTTGTCCTTGAATTAAATTAGGAATAAAATTGTAATTCGACATCACTAGAAACCTTGTACAAGTTAACTAATTTAAATTGACTTTGTTGGCTCAGTTAATTCGAGTTGAGGGTCTAACTTGAGTCATGTAGAGTGTATCCTACATTATAGGAGCCCTGGTTGAGTTTATTTTGAGTTGTAATTAATTAAGTCAGTTTAATTGAGTTAAAGTCAGTTAAACTAGTTCCAACTGATGGAGGAACTAGTAGGAGATTAGACGGTGGGGTGTTGTTTCATGTGTTCAACCAGTTAACTGATGATTCACTCATAAATAACTCATGCATGTTAGATATGAGAGTTACACTATTGAGATTGAAGTTCAGGGGAAATGTACTATCCATTGTATAATCATCTGAATTGTACAAGTGGTGCATGCAGTCAAAGAAAGGCCTATGAGGATTACACAATTCCAATGGAGGAAATTCCCTAATTAATAGGGGACTAATTCCCAAATACACCAATATTCTTGATGTGGTTAAAACCCTCAAAGAGGGAAACAGTCCACAGCCTGAGCCAACGCAACCACTTTAGGCAATTTATTAATAAAAGAATGAAAATTTACATAAGCTTCTCTCATGAACGATTACACTACAAATGACCCTCCATGCTCTTTAAATAGAGATCATGGACCAATCGGGCACTAAGCCATAGATCAAGTGTCGGTAATACCAAGGAGAGAATGAACCGTCAGATCATTTCATGTCTAGAACATATCATGACCGTCGGATTGTAAGTTACAAAAGTACATAGTAAAGAAACACACTTTACCTAACTCTACATTAGACCAAGTTATACTTAACTATTTCCTATGTGTCGGAATATCCTAATATCCCCCCTTAAGAACAACTTGGGTTAGGATTGAAGGATGTACAAATATGACACAATAGGAGAAAGAAGGAGGAATTAGAGCCTATCCCCCCTTAGTGACAACTTCTTGAACTCCAACCATAAATCGAAGTTTGGTAAACCTCGCCTCTGTGAAATCCTTTGTAAAGATGTCTGCAACTTAATCACCTGTTGAACAATATTGCACTTCAAGAACATGGTCATGAATGAGCTTTCTAATGAAGTGCATGTGCGGTTCAATGTGTTTGCCGCACTAATGTTGGATTGGATCTTTGCATAGTTGAATGGAACTTTGATTATCACACCAAAGTGTAGTCGAATGCTGCTGTTGAAAGCCAAACTCTGACAGGATCTAACAAAGCCACAGGGCTTCCTTACTAGCTTCTATGGCACCACGATACTTTGCTTCTACTGAAGAAAGAGAAATGGCACGTTGTTTCTTGCAAGCTCGTGTAATAGGTCCTGAACCAAGAGTGAACACATAACCTGCAGTAGGCTTCCGATCATCAGGGCCACCAACCCAATCGGAAGCATTGAAACCAACCAATAGAGGAGATGTTTTTGCATTGTAATGAATCCCAAACTAAACTGTACCTCAAAAATAAAGAAGTATTATTTTAGCTGCTTTCTAATGACTTTCATGTGGGTTTTGCATAAACCAAGCAATAAGGTCAACAACAAAGGAAAGGTCAGGACGAGTATGGGTCAGATACAAAAGTTTTCCTACAAGTTGATGGTATAAGGTAGCATCAGCTTCAGGGGAAGTACAAGTGACTGAAAGTTTGGCTCCAGAATAAAAGGGAGAAGGGGTTGGCTTACAATCTTCCATGTGAAAATGGCGTAGAAGATCACAGGCATACTTGGAATGGGAAAGGGAAATACCTTCCTTGGATTGCAAGACTTGAAGACCAAGAAAATAATGCAAGTGTCCTAAGTCTATCATTTCAAACTTATTTTTAAGGCTGGACTTCACATGGTTTATAAGGTTGGGATCACTACCAGTAAGGATAAGATCATCAACATAAAGAACAAGAATGATAAGATACTTGCACACTTTCTTGGTGTAGACAGTATTATCAGAATGACACCTAGAAAAGCTAGTTTCTAAAAGGAAGCTATCCATTTTGTCATACCAAGCCCGAGGGGCTTGCTTGAGACCATAAAGGGATTTCTTAAGCTGACATACAAGGCTGGAGTCTGTTTGTATAAAGCCAGTAGGTTGTTCCATATAGATTTCTTCATGCAAGTCCTCATGCAAGAAGGCATATTTAACGTCCATCTGATGGACTTCCCATTTGAAAGAGGTAGCAAAGGAAAGAACAAGGCAGATAAAGTTCATTTTGGCAACAGGGGATAAGGTTTCAGTATAGTCAGTTCCTTCAACTTGTGAAAAACCCTTAGCAACAAGACAAACTTTATGTTTATCAACTTTTCCATCTGGTCCATACTTGGTTTTGTAAACCCTTTTGCATCTAACAAGTTTTCATCCCTTTGGAAGAGGAACAAGATCCCATGTATCATTTGCCAATAATGAATGATATTCTTCATTCATAGCTGCATCCCAATCTGGAAGGCCTGAAGCTTCTACAAAGGTGTTAGGATCATATTTCATTGAAGTTTGAGCTAGTAAAGAAGAGGCTCCATCGAACTGAGAATGTGTACATCACTGATTTGTAGGATCACCAACAAGAGCACCTGCTGCATCCCGAGTAGCACAAACCCATTTTGGAAGCTGAGGAGTTGAAGGAGGATCCTGAGAAGGTGGGGGAGGATTGTCATCCTCGATACCATCATCTGAAGAAGAAATATTTTCAGATGTAGAAGGGATAGAGAGAGGTGGCACATCTGCCGAACTAGGCTCGTAGGCATCTTCTAATGATAAAATTTTTGGACTTAAGTGGAATAAGTCTATATCCTTTGACATCTTCAGAATATCCAACAAAAATACATTTTTCACTCTTCGGTTCTAAAGCTCTATGTTTCTCATCTGGAATATGGGCCCTTGCTTCACTTCCAAAAACACGAAAGTGACTCACATCTGGTTTAATTGAGCTCCATGCTTCTTCTGGATTGATATTCTTTAAAACCTTAGTAGGAGTGTGATTTAATATGTAATTTGCACAGTTAATTGCTTCTGCCCAAAAATTAAGACTAAGTCCTTTAGATTGAATCATATAATTAGCCATTTCCTTTAAGGTGCAATTCTTCCTTTCAGCTACACCATTTTGTTGTGGAGTATATGGAACATTATGTTGCATTTGTATTCCATTCTCAGTGCAAAAGTTGATGAATTTTTTGTTAACATATTCTCTGCCATTATCAGATCTTAGCTTAAGAATTTGATGTCCAAATTGTTTTTCAACAAAGGCCTTAAAATCCAAGAACATGTTAAATACTTCACTCTTGAGTTTTAAGAAGTATACCGAAGTGCGTCTGGAGAAATCATCAATGAAAGTTAAGAAATACTTGTAGCCAGAGAATGAAACAACTGGAAGTGGACCACATAAATCATTATGCACAAACTGTAAAGGGGCTGAGGCATGCTAAGAGGTACGTTTTTCAAAACTATCTTGATGATGTTTTCCAAGTACACATCCGGAACAAACACCATCTCTGCAAGATACCATTGGAAGATTTGTCACCATATTTTCTTTACATAGATTCTGAAGGGAGCAATAGTTTAAGTAACCAAATCTCTCATGCCAAAGTTTGCTCACTTCATCATTATGAGCAACAAATACTAAGGGAAGATTTGATGGCCCAAAGTTGTTAAACTTATACAACCTTGTAGAATCATCAGCGATGCTAGTAGCTAAAATCTGTCTAGTATCTCTTAGGTTCTTAATTACAACATCGTGAGGTGAAAATTCAACGATTTTACCTTCACCTAAATGAGTTATCTGATATACAGATAGAAGGTTGCAGGATAAGGTTGGAACACATAATACATCATTAAATTGACCATTGTCTAGATGAATAGTTCCAGTCCCTACAACACTAAGAGATCTATCATCACCAACATATGTATTTTTTTTGTTACAATCATTTAAAGAAGAAAACATGGCTTTGTTTTTGGCCATGTGATAAGAAGCTCCAGAATCAATGAGCCACTCATGAGAATGAGAAGAAGAAGATACATTTAGTGCATAACCAGACCGAGATGCTTGACAACCACATGCAGAAAGTGTTATTCCTGAAGATGAAGTTGAAGTTGAAGAGTGCTCCAAATGGATGTTATGCTTCTTCATTTTTGCTTCTAAGGCTTCCATCTTCTTAAAGCATTTGGATTCTAAGTGGCCATCTCGATTACAAAAGTGGCAATGTCTATCAGTCTTCCTCCCTTTATTTTTATTTGCCTTATCATTTTTTTGAAATGATTTTTCATTTTGAGACTGAAATTGCTTAGGACCCTCGTTTGGTTTAGGACCATTCTTTTTAGGATATTGCTTCTTAGGATTCTTTGAATTTGGTTGCTATTGGGTGGCTAAGGCTTTCTTAGAAGAGTTTCCAAGACAAAGAAGACCAAGGTATAAGAGTTTTTCTTGTTCTCTTATTAAAGAATCACAAAAGGCATCAAAAGAGGGGGACTTGTTGTCTTGTTCTTGAGAAATAAAGGCTTTTCTAGTAGAATGGAAGGTGGAAACAAACATAGAGTAGGCTGGTCCCAACTTAGTAAGAATGTAATAGATAAGGCTACCATCTTATTTCTTAACCTTAACACCTTCCAAGAGAAGTCTAATGGTCTTGAACTTGGACAAAAAATCTTCAATGGAAGAAAAATTATTGTGGTCCAATGTAAGCAACTCCTTTTCGATTTGATGGGCTCTAATTTCATTTTTAATTCCAAAAACTTTAGTGAGTTGTTTCATTGCTTCATTAGGAGTATCAAGTTCCGTGATATGGAATTTAAGGTCTGGAGAAATAGACATCCCTATCAACCCACGTTCTTGATCTTGCCTATTTTTCGATTTGGCTGTCTTATCTTCATCTTGAGGTTTGGTTTCTTGGCCTGAAGCTATTCTGTAAAGACCTTTACTTCTAAGTAAATCCACAATGTAGGACCACCATTGGAAGTAGTTGGTGCTGTCAAGAATAACTTGGCATGGACTTTCCATTTTAATAGAAACTGAAGCTTCATATGCTGAAACTAAGTGTTCCAATGGAAAGATCTCAAAAAATTAGGCTGATTAAAAAAACGACTCTGAAAACGGCTTCTGGATGAAGAAGTTATGGCTTTTTGAAGAAAAGTTGTTGAAAATGCCGATGAAGTGCGTGAATGTGTGGAAATGAATGATAATGTTATATTTAAAAAAATCTCTCCCCTTTCCAAACTTAATCTAATTAGCTCACTTTAAAAAAATATTTTACGTGACTCACTTTTATAAATAAGTGAAAGTCACTTTTACAATGGTACTTTCTGAGCTACCCACTAAATTGTAACTTAAATAAAAGATAAAAGATATTTTAGAATTAAAAGTAACTTACTTTTTATAATGGGTGAGAACACATTTACATAAAGTAACTTTAAAACATAAGTTATATGTGCTTTTTGAAAAAGTAACTCAACAAAAAGAAAGACTTGAACTCAAGACTTCTATTCTCATAAAGTAACTTTGGACCAAGTGAGCTAGTTTAAAAGGTTAGTAATTTTTGGAAAAGAGGAAGGGTTTTTTTTTTTTTTAGTCACTGAAGCTTTGGGATGTGTGCTTAATTGAAAAAGCTATTTTTTTCCTACAAAACAAAAACCATGAAACCCAACACAGAGATACAAAAAAAACAAACCTTACGGCTTGAAGTTAGCTTTAGTTGGAAACTAAATATTTTCCTCAATGTTTCTGATTTTCCGAGATCACACTAAGGCGCGGCAGAAAAGTGCATACGCATGAGAAAAAATCCTTCATTTCTATGTTTGATTTTCCTAGATTGCACAAAGTCACGGGGCAAAGAGCATACGCAGAAATGAAAGGTATAGATTTGGTAATTAAAAATAAAGATTGTATACCTCCAACTCTTCAAAATGACGTAGCTAGGGCTACCAGAAACCTTTTCACATGAAACGAAAGGGGTTCCTCACTAGAACAGATGCTCCTAACACAATAGAGCAATCCTCTCGGCCTGAAAGCAATCAGAAACAATAGATGTAAGAAATGACAGTCGGATGCAGTTGTACGAGCTTCAAATTTGGATCACCAACAGATGCGCCCTCAAATAGCTCTGATGCCATGTAGGAATTTATAGGGTAAGTTCCTCAGATAGAACACCAAAGGACACCACTCACAAATAGATCATAGATCAATACACCTGTTAGGTCCCTATACTACTAGTGTAACCCATTATTGTTATTAGTACAACCCCCTTATTATATTATTGTGCCCCATAGATGTTATATACCTAGGGGGGATAATATGGGGTACAAAGGGAGGTACCCAAGGTAATAATGTAATAAAGGGATGGGCCATAGTAATAAATAAGGTGGTTAACCCATATCATGTAAGGGACCACAAGTAGTTAGTAATAATGTAATGGGCCCATGGTATTAGTTCGATGGTATGAGGGAACCATGATAATGATCCATGGTATTGTATGTATGAGGCCTATATAGAGGCTAGAGACTCCACATGGAGAGATGTCAAGGAATAATGTCAAGGATTATTGTATGAACAGGCATATGGCTTGTGGAGTGTTCTCCTTCCTTAAGGAGTGAATGTATGGTGTTGTCCTACCTTAAGGGTTTGATATTAATAAAGTCAATCATTTCTATCTATTTCAATCTTGTTATTCTTGGGTTTATTTCTATTCTCATATATCTTTGGGTTAGATCTATAACAAGTGGTATCGGAGCACTTTCTTGGGCAAAAGTGGAGAAATTTTTTCCTTATTTTTGCAGGATTTTAGGAGCGGCAAGTTTGCAGATCAGATCTGTACATTTTGGTGCAAGATCTGCTAAATCTAATTGCAGATCTGGATTATTTGTGAAAAAATAGCCGATTTCAAAAAAAAAAAATTGGTTGAATCGGAGTCCAGATGAAGGAGATATCGCTGATCTAAAAATCGGTGGGGTTGCAGACAAATTGTCAGGGCAACGAGTTTGCGGCGCAGATCTAGACGTCCTGGTGCAAGATCTACAAAATCTAATTGCATATCTAGATTCTTTAAAATATCCAATTTCAAAAAAAAAAATCAGTCGAATCGGAGTTTGGATGAGGGAGATATCGCTGATTTAAAATCAGCTCTTTTTTGTAGAAATTTTGGTGATGGCGGGAGAGTTGCAGTGCAGATCTGAAATTCCAGTGCATGGATCAAGATTTCTATCACATGGGAAGATGCAAAATGATTGTTCCATTTCTGAAAATAGGTCATAATATGGATTCTAAGCAATATTGACTAAACTGTGACAATTTCAAATTTTCGCCAATTTTTTTTTGTGATGGCGGGCCTACCTCAGAGTTTGAGGGACTTGTATAAATTTGATGGCTCTCATCCAGCCAAATGGCTAGCACAAATGGAGAAATGTTTTAGTTTGAATTACATCATGAATGATGAGACTCAGCTGAGAATGGAAAAAATGTACTTGGACAATGAAAGATGGCAGGCAAAGGCATCAACATTGCTATCGAAGGCCCTTGACTTGGGACATATTCACAAAAGCTATTATGGACCACTTTGACCTTAAAACTAATCTTGTGGATAAGCTCACACAGACAGACACACAACCTAGCAAAGATTTTATTTTTACAGAAAAGAAGGAAACTAGGGAACCTAAAGGGTTATTTTCTGCTGGTATCTCCTTATTGCAGGTTCATGGATTGATTCAGAAAGAGAAGATCATTGTTTCTATAAATCCTAGTTGCAAGCATAATTTCATCAATGTTAATTTGGCAAAAAAATTGCAAGTTCCTGCAAAACACATTGAAAACACACAGGTGGATGATGAGGATGTTCAAGTGTATAAGGATTTGAAGATTTCTATGAATAAGTATGTGTTGCATGGTGATTTTTATACTTCAAAGATGGATAATATGGATGTTGTTTTAGGATATTCTTGGATGGAATCTATGGGTACTATAAATATTAACGTGCAAAAGGAATTCCTAAAGCTCTGGTATAAAAAGAAGAAAATTACATTACAGGATATTTCCATCAATAAATAGGTAGAGTCCATGGAAGTTGATGTAGAAGATGTTCTAGGGACTGACATATCAAATGATGGGAAGTTGATGGTCGACAATCAAACACAAACAGAGGTTGAAGCAGAAAAGGTTATAGATGTTGATACATCAGATGAGGGCTCAGTGGTGTAAGTAATATTGGAAGATAAGACACCACAGCAGGCACCACAACATAACAGTCAGGCTCTAGTAAGGGGTGAATTAAAGAAAAAGACACTGTGGGTTAAAAATTCAACATATCATCACCCACATCACCCTACAAGACAACAGCCAAAAAGATGGCAACCAATTAGCCACAAGGACCACAACCCCCACCGGACAGATAGAGAGGAGCAAAGATCCACCTACTACACATCAACACAGAAGAGCTACCATGGTCAGCTTCCATCTCAAGCGAGCGTGACACCAGCGAGATCGAGGGTTCATCTTTCTCTTGGATGGCTAGATGCACATGCATGGTACCAGTGGACTACTCTTTTGAGTAGATCTTATTATTTATGTTCTTCCCATGTTTCGGGGACGAAACATGCTAAGGGGGGTGGAATGTTATATACCTAGGGGGGATAATATGGGGTACAAAGGGAGGTACCCAAGGTAATAATGTAATAATGGGATGGGCCATAGTAATAAATAAGGTGGTTAACCCATATCATGTAAGGGACCACAAGTAGTTAGTAATAATGTAATGGGCCCATGGTATTAGTTCGATGGTATGAGGGAACCATGGTAATGATCCATGGTATTGTATGTATGAGGCCTATATAGAGGCTAGAGACTCCACATGGAGAGATGTCAAGGAATAATGTCAAGGATTATTGTATGAACAGGCATATGGCTTGTGGAGTGTTCTCCTTCCTTAAGGAGTGAATGTATGGTGTTGCCCTACCTTAAGGGTTTGATATTAATAAAGTCAATCATTTCTATCTATTTTGATCTTGTTATTCTTGGGTTTATTTCTATTCTCATATATTTTTGGGTTAGATCTATAACAATAGAAGCCCACTATTGTTATTATTGTTCCCTTACATTATTATTGTTAGGTCAGATCTGATTATATTATGACCCCGTAGACTCCTATATATAGAAAGGAGGTCTTGTCATTTGTATCATCCAAGAGTTATTTATTTGTGTAATGTAAAGGAGGTTTCCCCCTCGAAGAGGCTTATTTCTGAGGTGTTGATCTATCTTTTCTATCTTTTTGTGAGCTGATTTCATAACAACACCAATATTCTTGACGTGGTTAAAACCCTCAAAGAGGGAAACAGTCCACGGCCTGAGCCAACGTGGCCACTTCAGGAAATTTATTAATAAAAGAATGAAAATTTACATAAGCTTCTCTCATGAGCAGTTACACTACAAATGACCCTCCATGCTCTTTAAATAGATATCATGGACCAATCGGGTGTTAAGCCACGGATCAAGTGTCGGTAATACCGAGAAGAGAATGAACTGTCAGATCACTTCATGTCTAGAACATATTGTGACCGTCGGATTGTAAGTTACAAAAGTACATAGTAAAGAAACACACTTTACCTAACTCTACACTAGACCAAGTTATACTTAACTATTTCCTATGTGTTGGAATATCCTAACAAATTACAATTAGTAGTTTGAATCTACAAGGAATTTCTACATGGTATTAGAGAAGAAATCCCTCTAGAAGAGGAGAATAAGAGTTTGTCTTTTGCAGGTGAAAACGAATTTACAATATCATTCTTCAGAGCCAACAGGATGTCGTTCTACGAATTAAGACTCGAATATGCCCTTGAGGGTAGTTCAAACTATATAGCTTGGAAGGATAGGATGGAGGTATTGTTGGAAGACAACGAACTGAAGGAATTCATAGACAAATATATTCCTAAGCCTCCAACAACTGATGCTCAAGATCTGGCAGAGTGGAGGAAATGTGTTGCAAAGGCGAGAAGGATCATACTAGAAGGAGTTCGAGATCATATTGTTTCAAACCTCCATGGGAAGGAGACTCCATATGCAATGTGGAAGACCTTGATAGACTTGTTTCAGGATAATAATGACCACATGAAATTTGCACTGAAAGACAATCTTAGGAAAATGAATATGGAGAAGTGTGACACAATACAAAAGTACTTGATGAAGTTCACCCAATGTTGGGATGAGCTTGGAAGTGTTGGTGTTATAGTTGTTAAAGATGATCTGGTCAGCCTAACACTTCTAGGCCATCCCAAGAGTTGGTACAACTATAAGGATTCAGTAAATGGGAGGGAGAAGCTACTAGAGTGGGAGAATTTGTGGTCTGACTTAGTGCAAGAAGATATTTGATGGAACATAAGAGATGGATCCTCATCCAAGCATGCTGATGAGGAGAATTATGCCTTGGCTGGAAAGGCAAAGAAAGGGAAAGGGAAGTCATCCCATTCCAAAGCAAATTCTAGTCAAGGAAGCAAGAAGAAGGACTTGTCAAAGATTAAATGTTTTCATTGTCACGAGCGGGGACACTATGCCATAGAGTGTCCACACAAGAAGGCCAAAAAGGATCCCTCAAGAGGAGCGATAGGTGAAGCTCTTGAGTCACAATTCTAGTAGGATTTCACCCTCATTACTTGCATGGTGACATCAATGGTGGGTAGTGTGTGGTATCTGAAAAGTGGAGCCTCATTCCATATGACTGAAAACAAAGAATTTTTGAGTGACTTAGAGGAGAAGTACCTCTAGATGCACATCGAAATGGGATATGATGGAAGGTATAGTATGTCCGACATCAATACTATCACTTTTTAGAGGGAGTCTAATTATCCTCTCACATTAAAAGATGTCATGTATGTTATGGGTCTGAAGAAGAATTTGCTTTTAGTTGCTATGTTGGAGGACCGTGGCCACGGTGTGATATTTAGAAAAGGAAATATTTTCCTTCGTCACATAGACTCAACACAAGTGAATCAGATTGGGGTTTGGGTGAAGAACCTCTACAAATTGGATGTAGAAGACCATCCTGCTTTGAGCATGAAAGCAGAGAAGGTGCAGAGCCAAGACATTGATGAATTATGGCATAGAAGATTGGGCCATCTTCACCATGGAGCTTTGAAGATCATGCATCAGATTTCTACAGGACTTCCCAAGGGTGCAATAGAGCAGAGAGATACATGCAAAGGATGTACATTGGGGAAGTACACCAAAGACACCTTTCATGATAAGGATAGTTGAGCATAAGTGATCCTTGAAAGAGTTCACTCAGATGTGTGTGGACTGTTCTTGACAACCTCCACAACCAAGGACATGTATTATATAATATTTTTAGATTATTTCTCATGTAAGTGTTGGATTTTCTTCATGTAGAAGAAAGATTAGACGTTCTCTAAATTTTTTGAATTTAAAGCACATGTTGAGAAAGAAATTGGAAGGAAAGTGAAGCCTCTTAAGAGCGATAATAGTGGAGAATATGTGTTGAATGAATTCAAAAAATTATGTTCATTACAAGACATTCGACGAGAGTTAATAACACCCCATAACCCAAAATAGAATGGGGTGGTTGAAAGGAAGAACAAAAGTATTGTGGGAGATACATGGGTGATGTTACATGATTAGGGCCTACCATTGAACTTGTGGGTTGAAGCATGCAACATATTTGTATATGTACAGAACATGATTTGTATTAGATTCTCGGGATGAGTACAAGAGAAGAATTTTTTTTTAGGTAAGAAACTATATGTGGCACACTTCGGGATATTTGGCTCATCAGTTTACTATCATGTTACCAAGGGTGCAAGTAAAAAGTTAGAACCAACAACTGAGTTAGTCATACTTGTGGGGTACACTGATACACCTCACAACTATCAGGTGTACCTGCCATCTCACAGGATGAAAGTGGTTTGTAGAGATGTGAAGTTCGTTGAAGAGAAAGCCATGAGATGTTCCCTTGAGAGAGAGCTTCAGTTACATGAAGATGAGGAGCTTTTAGGTCCAGAGGAAGACCCTAAGGATGATGTGGAGGAGCCATATGCAGAGGAGCAGAGAGTGGAAGCATCCACTCATGCAAATACTTCCAGAGATGGAAGGAAGCACACCAGAGAGGCTGAAAGATTGATGCATAATGCTAGAGAGAATATGGGAGCACCCACATCACAACGTAGGTAGAGGACGTCACCAGATCAGTACACTAGCTACATGGCTCTGATGAGAGAGAATGTAGAGATTGAGCCATCCTCATTTGAGGAATCAGCACAACAACCAATATGGGTTGATTCCATGGTAGAGTATGACTCCATTATCAAAAAAAATGTTTAGGAAGTGGTCGCAAGACCAACAGAAAAGTCAATGGTGAGTTCCATATGGATTTACAAGGTAAAACAAGCAACAGATGCGAGTGTTGAGAAACACAAGGTCAGATTTGTGGCCAGAGGGTTCTCTCAGGTGGAGGGAATTTATTATGAGGAGACCTTTTATCCAGTAGCAAGGTAATCTTCAATAAAATCTATTTTAGCACTTTCAGTGTAGATGGGATGGAAGATACATCAGATGGATGTGAAGACAACATTCCTCAACAGAGTGATTGAAGAAAAGGTGTACATTGAGAAACTAGAAGGATTTGAGACCTTCAACATAAAGTCACATGTGTGCAAACTCAATCGAGCATTGTATGGATTAAAACAAGCATCTCGTGCTTGGTACACCAGGATTGAAAACTATTTCACCAGGATTGAAGGTAAATTGTTGATTATAGTATTATATGTCGATGATTTAATTCTAATAGGTGATGAGAAGCTGGTAAAATCTTGCAAAGATGATATTTCAAGAGAATTCAAGATGAAGGACTTTGGATTCATGCATTATTTCCTTGGTATCGAAGTATGACAAGGAGATGAGGAATTGCTTGTCTCCCAGGGAAATTATGCCAATGAGATACTAACTAAGTTCCACATGGAGAGTAGCAAAGCCATGGAGACTCCTCTAGTAGGAAATTGGAGGAATGAAGATGCTACTTTAGGTGATGTAGTGGAGGCTATTATTTACAGGAATCTTGTGGGTTCACTTATGTATTTGGTGAACACATGAACGGACATATGTATTACAGTTAACCAACTTAGTCAAACAGTTAAGACAACCAAACTATATTAGAAGGAAGCTAAACACATGTTGAGATACCTCAGAGGCACCACTCAGTTTGGTCTTTGGTACAGGCAAACAGAGGGAGTTAAGCCTAAAGGCTTCTCAAATGCAGATTGCACAGGGAGTCCATCTGATAGGAAGAAAACATCAGGGGGGAATCTTCAGTATTAGGTCAACAACAATATCTTGGTACAATAGGAAGAAGAGATTAGTTGCACTGAGTTCGAAAAAAGCAGAGTACTTGTGAGGCTATATGGATGAGGAAGATCCTTGTTGGGTTATTTGGTCAACAAATGAATCCTACAATGATTTACTTTGAAAATCATAGTTGTATCAAACTCTCAGAGAATCTAGTTTTTCATGATCAGTCCAATCATATCGATATCCGGTGTCACCATCTATGAGTTTGTGTGTAGGGGAGAATCATGTTGCTGGAGTACATTCCTACAAAGGAACAAGATGTAGATATTTTGACTAAGACAATGTCAAGAGGAAAATTTGAGTTGCATAGAGGCAAGATTGGGGTATTTCATAATCCCTTTCTTGTGTTAAAAATAGCAACAAGAAATCCTAATTTAACTTGTCCTTGAATTAAATTAGGAATTAAATTGAAATTGTACTATGATAGCAACTCGTAATAGTTAACTAAGTTAATTTGACTTAGTTGGCTTAGTAAATTTGAGTTGGAAGTCTATTTGGAGTCATGTAGAGTGATCCCTAAATTTTAGGGGCCCAAGTTGAGTTCTTTTGAGTTGTAATTAATTAAATCAGTCTAACTGAGCTATAGCCAGTTAAACTAGTCCTAACTGTTGGAGGAACTAGTAGGAGGTCTAGTAGTGGGGATAGGCACCAGTGAAACTTCACTACTCCACTAGTTAACTGAATATTCACTTATAAATAACTCATGCATGTTAGTTCAGAGGAAGACCTAGTTGAGATTAGAGTTCAGGGACAATGTACTATTAGTTGTATACTTTTCTGAGTTGTATAGATGGTGCATGAAATTAGTTGAGGGCCCATGGATGGATTTAGTAGTTATGGAGAGAGAATTTCCCAATTAAATATGGGCTAATTCTCTCAAGAATTGCACAACAAAGTAGGGGCTTGAGTTGTTTTTTGAAGCATAAAGGTATATTGTACTTGTTCAGGAATTGTTCGGGTTAAACAAGCTTGTATTTTCATCTTATATCTTCTAGTTAATGCAATATAGATAGTCGAGGTTTTGAGTAGTTGCTTTCCCCATAATTTTTTTTGTGTTATGTGTGATTGAAATTATTCCTTTTCTTCTTAGTGCTTTAATCAATCAATTTTGATTTTCGTTGTTGAGTAATGTAGATTCTTGTCTTGTGTTTTATCATATCACATAAGTTGTTGAATATACAAGTAAAAATCTACATGGTATCAGAGCTAAAGACAATATAGAAGAGGAGAATTCGAGTTTATTGTGAAGGTGAAATCAAATTTGCAAGTTCATACTTCAGAGTCAACAATATGTCATTTGACGGTTTGAGACTTGAGTATGCCCTGGAGGGAGCTCGAATTACATATCTTGGAAGGATAGGATGAAGGCATTGCTGGAAGACAATGGGCTCAAGGATTTCATAGATCATGATATTCCGAAGCCTCCAACATCTGATGCTAAATATTTGGTTGATTGGAGAAAGTGTGTGGAAAAAGCGAGAAGGATTATCCTAGAAGGAGTTCAAGATCACATTGTCTAAAATATCCATGGTAAGGAAAATCCATTTGTAATGTGGACGAAATTGATAGACCTGTTTCAAAATAGCAGTGACCACAAGAAGCTGGCACTAAAGGATAAACTCAGAAATATCAATATGGAGAAGGGCGAATGAATTCTGAAGTACTTGACCAAATTCACCCAATGTCGGGATAAGATTGGAAGTGCTAGGATTACTATTGCTGAAGATGATCTGGTGAGCCTAGCACTTCTAGGACTTCCCAAGACCTAGCATAGTTACTATGACTCAGTTAATTGGAGGGAGAAGCTACCAAAGTGGGAGTGGTTGTTGTCTATCTTGGTACAAGAAGAGATTCTGGATAACACCAGAGACGGATCCTCATAAAAGAATGATGACGAGGAGAGTTGTGCCTTAGTGGGTAAGGCAAAGAAAGGGAAGGGGAAGTTATGCCATTCTAGATCAAATTCTTGTTAGGACGACAAGAAGAAGGACATGTCAAAACTCAAATGCTTTCATTTTCACAAGCTGGGACACTTTTCCACAAAGTGTTTGCTCAAAACTGCTAGTAAGAAGGCCTCACTAGGAGCGATAGGTGAAGCTCTTGCTTCACAGTTCGAACTAGACTTTACCCTCATCGCTTGTATAGTGTCATCGATGATGGCTAGTGTGTGGTGCCTGGACAATGGAGATTCTTTCCACATGATTGGTAACAAAAATCTCTTCTGTAACTTGGAGGAGAAGGATCTCCATATGCATATTGAGATGGGTGATGATGGGAGGTATAACACTACCAACATCGGTAGATTTACCTTTCAGAGGGAGTTGGGTTCTCCCCTCACTTTGCTAGATTTTATGTATGTTCCTGGTTTGAAGAAGAACTTGGTCTCTATTGCCATGTTGGAGGATAGAGGCTATGATGTGATATTTAGTAAGGGAAAGGCATTCCTTCATCACATAGCTAGAGGACAGTTGAAGAGGATAGGGGTTTGAGTGAAGAACCACTACAAGTTGGAGGTAGAATATTGTGCTGCCTTGAGCACTAAAGTAGAGAAGGTGCAGATCCGAGACATCGATGAGTTTTGGCACAAGAGATTGGGTCACTTGCACCATGGTGCTTTGAAGATCATGCAACAAATTTCTACCGGTCTTCCCAAGGGTACACTAGAGCAGGTAGACACATGCAAAGGGTGTACATTGGGAAAGTACACCAAAGCTTCCTTTCATGAGAAAGACATTCAAGCATAGGCGATCCTCGATTGATTTCACTCAGATGTATGTGGACCATTATCAACAAAATCCACGTCCAAGCACAAGTATTATGTGATATTTGTTGATGATTTTTCTCGTAAGTGTTCGATCTTATTCATGCAGAAGAAATATAATACTTTTTCTAAGTTTTATGAATTTAAAGCACTTGTCGAGAAAGTTACTAGTAGGAAAGTTAAATCTATCAGGAGTGATAATGGTGGAGAGTATGTGTTGAATGAGTTCAAAAAATTTTGTGCATCAAAAAGCATTCGAGGGGAGTTGATAGCACCTCATAACCCACAACGAAATGGGGTGGTTAAAAGGAAGAACATGAGCATTGTGGGAGTGAAGCAGGCGATGTTGCATGATTAGAAGCATGCAACAAAATTGTTTATTTGTAGACCATAATCCCTCATCAAATTTTCGGGATGAGTACACCAGAAGAGGATTTTTCAGGGAAGAAACCAAATGTGGCGCACTTCAGGATTTTTGGTTCATCAGTCTACTTCCATGTAACTAAAGATGCATGGAAAAATCTTGAACCAACAACATATTTGGGCATATTTGTGGGGTACAATGATACACCTCACAACTATTGAGTATACCTACAAACCAATGGGATGATAGTGGTTTGCAGAGATGTAAAATTCGATGAAGAGAAGGCCATCAAATGTTCCATTGAGAGGGAGATTCAACTACATGCAGTTGAGGAACTTTTATCTCCAAACGAGGAACCTCAAGATGATGTGGAGCATCCACATGTATAGGAACAGGGAGTGGAGACCCCCACTCATGCAAAGATGGGAGAAAGCGCACCAAAGGAGCTGATAGGTTATTGCATGATGCTAGAGAGAATGTGGGAGCACCCACATCACAACGCATTCAGAGGAGGTCACTAGAGAGGTACAATGGCTACATGGCTCTGATGAGCAGATGTGTAGAGATTGAGCCATCCTCTTTTGAGGAAGTAGTGAAATGACCAGTTTGGGTTGATGTCATGGTTGAGGAGTATGAATCCATTGTCAGGAACAATGTTTTGGATGTGGTCCCAAGGTTTATAGACAAGTCAGTGGTGAGTTCTAGATGGATTTACAAGGTAAAGAAAATAGTAGATAGTAGTGTGGAGAAACACAAGGATAGGTTTTTGGCTAGAGGGTTTTCTCAGGTGGAGGGGATTGATTACGATGAGACTTTTGCTCCTATAGCAAGGTACTTATCAATCATATCCATTCTAGCACTGTTAGCGGACATGGGATGGAAGATACATTAGATAGATGTAAAGACAACATTCATCAACGACATGATTGAGGAAGAGGTGTATATTGAGCAGCCTAAAGGATTTGGGACCTTCAATAGAGAGTCGCATGTGTGCAGAATCAAGTGAGCATTGTATGGACTGAAACAAGCACCCTGTGCTTGGCACACCAGGATCAATAGTTATTTCACCGGGTTGGGCTTCACCAAAAGTGAAGCAGATGCGAACCTTTACCATATTTTGGTTGAAGGTAAATTGTTAATTATTGTTTTAGATGTCGACGATTTGATTCTGACAGGTGATGATAAGTTGATCAAGTCTTGCAAAGAGGATCTTGTAAGAGATTTCGAAATGAAGGACTTAGGGCTCATGCACTACCTTCTAGGGATGGAAGTATGGAAAGGAGATGAGGAACTCTTTGTCTCTCATGGAAAGTATGCCAAGGAGATACTCAAGAAGTTCTACATGGAGAGCAGTAAACCCATGGAGACTCCTCTAGCTGGTAATTGGAGGAAGTAGGATGCTACTTTCGGTGAAGTAGTGGAGGCTGTTATTTATAGGCATCTTGTGGGTTCACTCATGTATTTGGTGAACACACGATTGGACATGTGTTATGCAGTTAACCAACTTAGTCCAGCAATGGTTAATCTTTCCAAGATGTATTGTAGGGCATCCAAACATGTGTTGAGATACCTCAAAGGCACTACTAAGTATGGTCTTTGGTATAGACGGACAGAGGGAGTGAATCTTCAAGGCTTCACTGATGCAGATTGGCAGGGAGTCCATCTGATAAGAAGAGCACATTAGGTGGGATCTTTAGTATTGAGTCAACAACTGTTTCTTGGTACATCAGGAAACAAAGATGAATTGCACTTAGTTGAGCAGAAATAGAGTACATGGCTACTAGTCAAGAAACTTGTGAGGCTATCTAGATGAGGAAGATTCTTGTTAGCTTGTGGTCAGCAGATGGATCCAACTATGATTTACTGTGACAATCATAGTTGTATCAAACTCTCTAATAATCCAGTTTTTCATGATCGGTCTAAGCATATTGATGTTTGATATCATCATCTTCGAGATGTGTGAAGAGGAGAATTATGTTGTTGAAGTACATTCCCACAGAGGAACATGATGTAGATATTTTGACAAAGGCTTTGTCAAGATGCAAATTTGAGTTTCACAGAGGCAGGACCGGGATAGAAGATAATCCCTTTCTTGTTGAGAGGGAGTGTTAAAAATAGCAACAAGAAATACTAATTTAATTTGTCCTTGAATTAGATTAGGACTTAAATCGAAATTCTATTCTCATAGCAACTTGTAATAGTTAACTAAGTTAATTTGACTTAGTTGCCTCAGGAAATTCGAGTTGGAAGTCTATCTAGAGTCATGTAGAGTGATCCCTAAATTATAGGGGCCCAAGTTGAGTTATTTTGAGTTGTAATTAATTAACACAGCATAACTGACTTATAGTTAGTTAAACCAGTTCCAACTTTTGGAGGAACTAGTAGGAGGTCTAGTAGTGGGGACGGGCAACAATGTAGCTTCACTGCTCCAGCAGTACACTGAATATTCACTAATAAATAACTCATGCATGTGAGTTCAAAGGAAGACCCAATTGAGATTAGAGTTAAGGGACAATGTACTATTAGTTGTATAATTTTTCGAGTTGTATAGATGGTGCATGCAATAAGTTGGGGCCTATGGATGGATTGTAAAGTTATGGAGAGATAATTTCCTAGTTATGGAGAGAGAATTTCCCAATTAAATGTGGGATAATTCTCTTAGGAATTGTGCAAGGATGTAGGGGTTTTGTAGGAAACAAATTTGGATAAGTGTTTGCTTGAGCTGGTTTGTGAAGTGGAAAGATAGATTGTACTTGTGTAGGAATTGTTTGGGTTGAAAAAGCATTGTATTTTCCTCTCAGATCTTCTGGCTAATGCAAGATAGATAGTCGGGGTTTTGAGCAGTTGCTTTCCCTAGAAAAATATTGTGCTATGTGCGATTGAAATTCTTCCTTTTCTGCTTAGTGTTTCCATTGATCAATTTTGGTTTCTGCTAATGAGTAGAGTAGAGTATTGTGTTATTTTTTAGCATATCACATAGGTTGTTGAATCTAAAAGTGAAAATTTACATGGTATCAGAGATGAAGAGAATATAGAAGAGGATAATTGGAGTTTATTGTGCAGGTGAAATTGAATTTGTAGGTTCATACTTCAGATTTAGTAATGTGTCATTCTATGGTTTGAGACTTGTGTATGCCTTGGAGGGAAGATAAAATTGCATAGCTTGGAAGGACATAATGGAGGTCATGGTGGAAGACAATGGGCTCAAGTAATTCATAGATCATGATATTTTTAACCCTCCAACATCTGATGCTAAAGATATGGATGAATGGAGAAAGTGTGTGGCAAAAGCGAGAAGGATTGTCCTATAAGGAGTTCGAGATCACATTGTCTTGAATCTCCATAGAAAGGAAACTCAATTTGCAATGTGGAAGGCATTGGTGGACCTATTTCAAAATAGAAATGACCACAGGAAGTTGGCACTGAAGGAAAAAATCAGAAAGATCAAGATGGAAAAGGGTGAGTCAATTCCAAAATACTTGACCAAGTTTACCCAATGTTTGGATGATCTTGGAAGTGTCAAGATTACTGTTGTTGAAGATGATCTAGTGAGCCTAGCACTTGTAGGACTTCCTAATACCTGGGACAGTTACTAGGACTAAGTTAATGGGAGGGAGAAGCTACTGGAGTGGGAGCGGTTGTGGTCTGACTTGTTATAAGAAGGGATTCGGTGGAACACTAGAGCCGGATCCTCATCAAAGTCTGATGATGAGGAGAATTGTGCCTTAGCGGGTAAGGAAAATAAAGGGAAGGGGAATTCATCCCATTCCAGATCTGATTCTTACCACGACATCAAGAATAAGGACATGTTGAAAGTTAAATGGTTTCACTGTCACGAGTAGGGACACTTTTCCACAAAGTGTCCATTCAAGAAGGTCGGTAAGAAGCCCTCAGGAGAAGCGGCAGGTGAAGCTCTTTCTTCACAGTTCGAATTGGACTTTACCCTCATCGCTTGTGTGGTGTCATCGATGATGGGTAGTGTGCAGTATCTGCACAATGGGGCTTCTTTCCACACCGGTAACAAATATCTCTTTAATAACTTGGAGGAGAAGGATCTATAGATGCTTATAGAGATGGGTGATGATGGGAGGTATAGTAATACTGACATAAGTACAGTTACCTTTCAAAGGGAGTCGGTTTCTCCCCTCACTTTGTGAGATGTTATGTATGTTCCTGGTTTGAAGAAGAACTTGATATTTGTTTCCATGTTGGAGGATAGATGCTATGATGTGATATTTAGTAAGGGAGAGGCATTCCTTTGTGACATATGCATAGGACAGGTGAAGAGGATAGGGGTTTGAGTGAAGAACCTCTACAAGTTGGAGGTATAAGATTGTTCTGCCTTGAGAAATAAAGTAGAGAAGGTGCAGAGTCGAGACATCAGTGAGATTTGGCATAGGAGATTGGGTCACTTGCACCATGATGCTTTGAAGATCATTCAAAAAATTTCTTCCAGTATTCCTAAGGGTGCACTAGAGCAAGTAGACACATGAAAAGGGTGTACATTGGGAAAGTACATCAAAACTTCCTTTCATGACAAAGATAG
The DNA here is from genome assembly GCA_031772625.1 of Pinus tabuliformis. Classification (NCBI taxonomy): domain Eukaryota; kingdom Viridiplantae; phylum Streptophyta; class Pinopsida; order Pinales; family Pinaceae; genus Pinus; species Pinus tabuliformis. The sequence continues at coordinate 718,610,120 of CM062818.1, forward strand.
TCGAGCACAGGTGATCCTCGATTGAATTCACTCAAATGTGTGTCGATTGTTCTCAACAATATCCAGGGCCAATCACATGTATTATGTGATATTTGTTGATGATTTTTCTTGTAAGCGTTGGATCTTCTTCATGCAGAAGAAAGATCAGACTTTTGCTAATATTTGTTAATTTAAAGAACTTGTTAAGAAATATACTGACAGGAAAGTTAAAGCTCTCAGTTGTGATAACAGTGGAGAGTATGTGTTGAATGATTTCAAAAACTTCTGTGCATCAGAAGGCATTTGATGGGAGTTGATAGCACCTTATAACCCACAACAGAATGGGGTGGCTAAAAGAAAGAACAAGAGTATTATGGGATCGGCATGGGCCATGTTGCATGATCATGGTCTACCATTACACTTGTGGGTTGAAGCATGCAACACAATTGTTTATTTGTAAAACATAAGCCCTCATCTAATTCTCGGGATGAGTACACCGAAAGAGGATTTTTTAGGGAAAAAACTAGATGCATCACACTTAAGGAATTTTGGTTCATCCATCTACTGCAGTGTAACCAAAGATGCATGGAAAAGCTTGAGCCAACAACAGAGTTGGGCATATTTGTGGGGTACACTGATACACCTCACAACTATCCAGTGTTCTTGCCAACTAACAGGATGACCATGGTTCGTAGAGATGTAAAATTTGAAGAAGAGAAGGCCATGAGATGTTCCCTTGAGAGGGATCTTCAACTACATGCAGTTGATGAGATTTTAGCTCCAAAGGAGAAACCTTGAAATGATGTGGAGTAGCCACATGCAGAGGAGTAGGGAGTGGAGACACCCACTCGTGTAGAGTCTTCTAGATATGGGAGAAAGTGCACTAGAGAGGTTGATCAATTATTGCATGATTCTAGAGAGAATATGGGAGCACCCACATCATAGCATAGGTAGAGGAGGTCACCGGAGAGTTACACTGCCTACATGGTTCTGATGAGCATATGTGTAGAGATTGAGCCATCCTCTTTTGAGGAAGTAGTGCAACAACCAGTTTGGGTTGTTCCCATGGTTGAGGAGTATGAATCCATTGTCAAGAACAATGCTTTGGATGTGGTGCCAAGATTGGTAGACAAGTCAGTGGCGAGTTCCAGATGGCTTTACAAGGTAAAGCAAGTAGTGGATGGTATTATGGAGAAACATATGGCCAAGTTTGTGGTGAAAGGGTTTTCTTAGGTGGAGGGGATTGATTACGATGAGACATTTGCTCCTCTAGCTAGGTACTCATCAATCAGATCCATTCTAGCACTGTTAGTGCAGATGGGATGGAAGATACCTTAGATGGATGTAAAGACAACATTCCTCAATGACATGATTAAGGAAGAGGTGTATATTGAGCAACCTGAATGATTTGAGACCTTCAACAGAGAGTCACATGTGTGAAAACTTAAGTGAGCATTGTATGGAATGAAACAAGCACCCCATGCTTGGTACACCAAGATCGATAACTATTTCACTCGGTTGGGCTTCACCAAAAGTGAAGAAGATGTGAACCTTTACCATATTGTGTTTGAAGGTAAATTGTTTATTATTGTTTTAGATGTCGACGATTTGATTCTAACAGGTGATGATAAGCTGATCAAGTCTTGCAAAGAGGATCTTGCAAGAGAGTTCGAAATGAAGGACTTGGGTTTCATGCGCTAGATTCTAGGGATGGAGGTATGGCAAGGAGATTAGGAACTGTTTGTCTCTCAAGGAAAGTATGCCAACGAGACACTCAAGAAGTTCCACATGTAGATCAGTAAACCCATAGAGACTCCTCTAGCTGGTATCTAGAGGAAGGAGGATGCTACTTCAAGTGAAGTAGTGGATGATACTATTTATAGGCATCTTGTTGGTTCACTCATGTATTTGGTGAAAAAATGACCAAACATGTGTTATGAAGTTAACTAGCTTAGTCAAGCAATGGTTAAGCTGACAAGGTTGTATTGGAAGGGAACCAAACATGTGTTGAGATATCTCAGAGGCACTACTCAATATGGTATTTATTACAAACAGACAGAGGGAGCGAAGCTTCAAGGCTTCACTGATGTAGATTGGGTAGGGATTCCATCCGACAAGAAGAGCACATCAGGTGGGGTATTTAGTATTGGGCCAACAACTGTTTCTTTGTACAACAAGAAACAAAGATTAGTTGCACTTAGTTTAGCAGAAGTAGAGTACATGGCTACTAGTCAAGCAACTTGTTGGTGTCCGAGTATGAATAAACTATTCCACCCTTTTCCACATTAATTCATCAATCCAGGTGCGTACAACTTTCAAGGTAGCACACAAGGTATATGTAGGGGCAAGGTTACAATCTTACATCAACAAAGGATTCGTGGCTAATAAATCAAAGCATCGCTATAACAATAATTAGAAATAAATTGCATAACTTAAAAAGCATTCACAACAATCAATAAAGATCTGTAACAACAATAAGGAATTAACACACAATAATGAAAACAACACACATAAAAGAAATATGCAGCACCTGATCAGAAGAGCGGGCCCAACTCTCTGATCAGGGTTGTGTTAACTCATAGCTAAGAAGAGGACAACTTGCTTGCACTTGATTAATATGTAAAGAGTTGTTACAATATATGCCTCTGTGTGGCTAACCCTTTGCATAGGAATAAAACCCCTTTTATACAAATACATGGGAATGACATATCCCCCATAACTTGGCAACTAATTCCCAACATATACAACAGTTCATAACAACGATTAATTGCCAAGAGAGGGAGAACAAAAAAGATCCAAAATAGGCTTTGAAAGCAGCTGCAAATTGGTTATGTTGTTGCAGCATTGCCGAACAGCTGCTATGAATGTGGGATCACTACTACAAGTTGTGAAGGTGATACATGTTCACCAAAACTTGTGGAAATAACAAGGTTTAGTAGTTCGCATAGGCAAAATCCCCGTGACCTTACTTCACCAATTAAATATTCCAAGAGACTTAGAAAGAAGGGTTACCTCATAGAGTTATCACAATAAATGCATATCATTTGGTGCAAAAAGGATGAAAGGATAGATGAAAATATAAGGAAAATATAGGGAGATTTGGTGCCCAACATCTCCCCCCAACTAGCCTTTTGCATGCCCTCATGCAGCTCGTCGCTTCTACTAATCCGGATTTAAACAGGAACGCAAAAAATTACAGATATAACCATACAGATAGATATGCAACAAAAATAATACTTCATTTCATTAATGTAAAATATTGAAATATGCTTACAAACGGAAATGGAAATAAACTAGCTAGGGCGATAGTAGCTTATCTCTGAGAAGAGATGTGGCGGATACATGCCTCCGAACTGTGTTACAATGAGGCTCGAAGGCCTATTTATTGTTGATAAACAATGGAAAACCTTAAACATCTAAAAAACTAACCCTAGAAGATGAAACGCCAAATTGTGGGCTATGTTTTGGGTAAATTGGTACATCAACTTCCCGGGGTCGTAACTTTGGAATACAATCTTCGTTTGACGCGCACCATAGCTCGTTAGAAAGATCTATATAAGGAATACAACTTTGGGAAGAGAAACATCGATCCATGGACCCATGTTGCTCTCAATTTTCCCAAAAACATCGTTTAAGGCCTCAAAATGACTCTAGACGTTGAGGACCCAAAATAGTAAATTGTGCTACAATTAAGAATCTGAAAAAACTGAAAGAGACAGTTGTGGGGGTCCAAGTGGGATAGGTGGGTGGGCACCAACATCCACCTGGTTCATTCCTCCCCCATTAGGAAGCAATGGTCTCCACTGCATTGAGTTTCTCCCTGACATGAGGAAACTTCTGTTGAACTGGGTCCCTGGTGAGCTAGTCTACAACCTATGATGTGTCCAACAATGGTGGGAAGCATGGTCGAGGGCAGTCCACATTGAACATTTGGTGCAAGTGAAGGAATGGGGAAATGATGTGCTCCAAAGTATTGTTTCCCACAACCTTGGTATGGGCTCTTGTACAATGTTCTTTTTGCAGATGCAACCAAACTTTGTCACCCACTTGAAACTTGTGTGGTACCTGATGAGCCCCAAAAATGGGCAATTATTTGGGCTCATTCAACCTCCTAAGTTGAATTAATCCACCATTCTCATTGGTTTATTGCATGTTTTTGATTATTTTTATGTTAATAGAGTGAATTTGGTTAGTCATTATGCCAACAAGTCTAATGGGTGCTTTGTGTAGCCTTTTTGGTCAACTTGGAGACAAGATTGAAGGTCTTAATGAGCACTTGGCAGCCAAATTCGTGGGAGAACAAGCTAGAGGATTTGTAGGAAGGTGTCCCCTTCATTTATGGGCCCTTACCTCGAATTCTCCACCATCAGCTCGGAGTTCAAGGGCCACCGAATCAATCAGCACAAGGGCAGCCAAGCAAGTCAAGTAGGACTGCTGTTAACTCCAAGTTTTGGGCAGCCGAGTCCCTAAATTTTAGGAGGACTGTTGGGTCCTCAAATTGTATAAATAAGAGGGCTTAAGGCCTCATTTCAGTTAGTCAATTTGGGTTAGCTAGTGGTTAGTCATTTTGTAGCTGGTAGTTAGTCATTTCATAGTCTTGTTGTAGTCATTTTGTAATTCGATTTTTAGGCAATAGATTAGTTTCGCTGTCAGCTCATTTTCAAGTTCTCCTTGTGGATAGTTTTGATGTAACTCTTCATTTCTTGATCAATAAAGATGAATCCAGCTTTGCACCAGCTCTAAATCTCTCTTAGGAGGCTGTAGCTCTTGGGGTTGGGCCCATCTCAAGCGCCCAGTACCTCCTTTGATTATCTTTATGTGTTTTTGTTGCATTCTTAGAATAAAATTCGTTATTTAGATCTAAATCTTGTTTTGTTATTTAGTTTGTTTTTTTGATGAGTAAAATAGTTTTCATGCTCAGATTTAGTTGATAGGTTGTTAACAGAAAAAGCTTCAAGAAAAGGGCCAACAAACATCTGTGGTTTCACCTCTCCCTTAGTGGGATCAGGAGCTGTGACTAGGATGACTTTGCTGCCCACAAAAACACTGATTTTGCTTTGCCATGCAATCACTAGTGTTTGATTTTCATGTGTAGAAGTTGGTTACAAGTTCAAACTTTCATTTGCTTATTTTCCTGAGTTAAAATACATGGTTTCATTGCAGGTCACACTTCTGTTCATTCTCTTTACTAACAGCTAGCAAATTAGGTCAACATAATTAGGTCTTTGGATTCATAAGTCTTTGTTGGTTCAGATTGGAAAACGACTTGCAGAGCACCTGTACCACTCCTTCATCTGCTTATTCTCCATCAGCACCATCCACTCCACCCTCTACTTAGAACCCTTGCTTCACGTTTGCCATTCGCTCCCAAAAACCTAATTTTTGTGCAACATTGCTTCACTCTCCCTTGAACAAATTGAACCATCCTCGCCATTCCTTAGCTCCATCCATCAGTTCCTAGGCCACTTCAGACCCCTATCCTACCTCCATATCCACTCATGCGTCTTCCCTCACTCACCCATGCGCCAAAATCCCATTTCAGAACATCCTGTAGAAATCTCTGAACATCCTGTAGAACCCCTGCAGACTTCCTGTAGAAGTCCATAACCTCGGTTGCATAGCATCCAGACTTTGTGAAACTCTCGGAAAGAATGTTAGGGATCCCTTAGACCCTCTCTGTACCATCCCAACCTTTTCCAAGCATTCCTCCTCCTTGATCCACCTCTGCACAGTGAAAAGCTAGTTAAAAGCACATGCATGATAATTCTAATAACTTAATCAAAAATACAAAAAGATGTTTTCTTCAGATAGTGATAACTTAGGCACATGCATTTTACCTTCCTAGAAGTAATGGAATCTCTTCTTGTAGTTTGCATTCTCATTTTTGCATCAGTAGGACTAGTTGGTAGAATTAGGGTTTGCTAGGGTTTGTATTTCTTTTTGGCTTTCAGTTTCTTTCCGCAAGTAGATTAGCTTCCTTTGAGTTAGCTTTCGTCCATCAGTTAAAAAGCTTCTTCTAAGAGCTCATAGAAGTTGGCTTGAGCCCCTAGCGGACTTGTGCCAGCTGACCAAGTGACAGCTGCGGCAAGAGCTAGTACTTGTGCATACAGCACCGTCGCTTCCAAGTTTGTTACGAACTACCGGTTTGATAAAATTAAAGAAGGGTGTTCCAGGAGTTGTAGCATTATTGCTACAATACTGGGGCCCACCAATACCTGATGCTGATCATGTCGCTGCTTGTACTTGGCATTTTTTAGAATGGAGTGGTGATAGATCGGCCCGTTGGGTAGAGGTGCTCCGAAAGTTAGATCAGATGAATGCTTGACCTGACAGTGCAATGGTACCCCTGTGGGTGAGGAGAAGATGTCACTGTATGCTTTCATGATCATATCCATCTGTTGTTGCTACTGCATGGAGTAACCCTTCGCGAGGGTCATGGATATGGTGATGATCTTCCCCTTACTTTCGGAGCGAACCAGACAGAAAATGAATTTCCTAGTCTGGGAGATGAGCTTGCTGCATTTCTTAGCAATGATCAAAGAGGTGGCCGTAGGTGGGGCTACCTCCGGTATCATGTATAATGAATTACAAAAGAAATAATAGCAGCACGAGGCTTTGACTCATAGTATGGTTGGCCTAATAGTACATCACAAACATTAGGAGGTGCAACATCACACAATACCTCATCTGTGAAGGGCTTGATGCTCTAGGGAAGTTGGAACTACTGGCAGACTTGGAGATCTCGTCCTTGGTGAAGCCACCCGATGCTGTATAGTTGTGGGTGTGGTATGGTTGGGAGTCCCAGACGCTTCATGACCTCTACTGAAATGAGGTTCTTTTGGCTGCCACTATTGACAATGAATTGTATCGGTGAACCCTTCACCCATATCTGTGAGTGGAAAAGAGGCTCCCCCTCCTCTAGATCTTCGGGCTCATTCTTTCAAACCTTGGCGGTGGCAACAGTGGCACTGGGCTCTGCATTAATGATCTAATTCCCTTTGCCATTCCCCTTGTCAGGTTTTAACTCAGGGTCAGAACATGCATCTGATTCTGAAGCCTTCAACTCAGCCACTAGTGACTGCTTGGTCTGACACTCACTTGTGTTGTGAGTGGGACTCTTATGGAACTCACACCACTTTCTTGTGTCCTTCTTCAACTTTGTGGTGTTGTTATTTTCTTGTAGCTTCGACGGGTTGTCTTGGGTTGCTTCGTCTTGGCTTTGTCCTTGGTTCTATGATTTAGGGAAGCCTTTCCCTTACTTCGGATTTGCAGATATAAAATCTCGCTTCTTCTATTTAAGCTTTTGCTCGATTTTGACAGCGTATCGTTATGTCGTGCCAAGTGAGGAGATGTTCAAGAAATCCATCTCGTCCTGGATGTATCTATGTAGGCAGTCATGGTATTTGAGTACCAAATGCAATTCAGAATCCTTGATACCCAACTGTGTGCAAAGGGTATGAAAAATGTTTGTGAACTCCGGCATATCTTGGTCCCTTCCCTGCGGCAGCGTGGTCCACTTTATGTATTTGTCCTCATAGATTTTGACAGGGTAGTACTACTCCTTGATGGCATCCCGGAAGGAATTCCAAGTGGGTGCAGTTGAAAATAGTGATCTTGTACTTTCATCTTTCTACTCGTAGTAGGTTTCCCACCAGTCATTGATGTGTGGGATTGCTTTGAGAAAAGCAAAAATAATCTTTTCCTGACTAGAAAAATCATGAACAGAAAAATACCCTTCTAGCAGATTTAACCATTTATCTATGACATCTGTGTCTATCTAACCCTCGAATATGGGGATTTAAAAATTAACTTGTACCTTAAAGGGTGTGGCATTTCCAAAGTAGTTATTGGAAGCCGATGCGTCGCCCCTCGGTTGCCGCTGAAGGATTTGGGCAAAGTTTTCCATCATCACGTTCCTTTATCGCTCGAGGGCTTCTTCAAGCAAGATTTTGATAGGATCTCCTACCCCCACATCTTTATTTTCATCCACCATGGGAGGCCATCGGGGTTTGCGAGGCTGGTCTTGCAAAGGTTCGACCAGTTCAAGCCCTAACTCCTTATATCCTGACCTCGTTGGGGACATGCAAAGAAAAAGAGAGAAAGATTAGACCCGCTCTGATACCACTGGTTGAGATTTAAATAGGAATGTAACAAAATACAGATATAACCATATAGATAGAGATGCAGTAGCAATGATACTTCATTTCATTAATGTAAAATACTGAAATATGCTTACAAACATAAATGGAAATAAACTAACTAGGGCAATGGTAGCTTATCTCTGAGAAGAGATGTGGCAGCTACATGCCTCTGAACTATGTTACAATGAGGCTCGAAGGCCTATTTATTGTTGAGAAATAATGGAAAACCCTAAACATCCAAAAACCTAACCCTAGAAGACGAAACGCCAAACCGTGGGCCTCGTTTTGGGTAAATTAGTACATCAACTTCCCGGAGTCGTAACTTTGGCATACAATCTCTGTTTGACATGCACCATAGCTCGTTAGAAAGATCTATCTGAGGACTAGAACTTTTGGAAGAGGAACATTGGTCCATGAACCCATGGTGTTCCCAGGTTTCCCAAAAACATCATTTAGGGCCTCAAAACGGCTTTGGACAAGCACCTGAAAAACTGCTAAAAATAGTAAATTGTGCTACAATTAAGGAAACTAAAAAACTGAAAGAGACAGTTGTGTGGGTACAAGTGGGATAGGTGGGTGGCCACCAAAATCCACCTAGATCATCCGCAGGTCTGGGTTAGAACAATTGTAGTCAACATGGAGCTGGGTGAGATCATACTCATTTGCCATGTCTGTTCCTGGGAGTTTGTACCCTTCTGTGAGAAGAACATCCTTCCACCAATCGCCTGGTACATTATAAGCTGGGGTGTAATGCTCTACTGGAAACCAAATTATGGGGAACCTGAACCGAAGTCCCATCCACTGGGCCCCGCATGTTTGGATGCATGCTACATATCTCGGCACACGACTTAGTGCCCGTGAAAAATTTGGCTCTCCAAAAGGTTCCCTGTTCCAGACAGTTGTAGATGACATCATCCACCTCTTCTGACAACTATCAAGGGCCTCATCTTGAACCATGACTATTTTTTTGACAGAAAGGTCGATACACCACTTCTGTGTCCTCAACATCCGTTCTCTATTTCCCTCGATCTCTAAAAAGGTGTTGTGCTTATTGTTACACAGTAATTTGTCACCATTGGTCACCGTCCCTATTACCCCTGTTTTAGTACTTTGGAGGATTCATTCCGGGGCCTGTGAGCAGTGACATAACCTAAAAACACTTGCATTATGTTCCCCTGAGTATGTACTTCATGTTCCCTGAAGACACCTCCTGCAAAATATCCCTGAAAAGTGCCCCTTTTCCATTAACGCGGGTCCACAATGTAATACCCGCGCCAATCAATGAGATTCTCAAAAGAGGGTGCGACCATTGGCACTCTATATTAGAACAACACCCGCGCCAACCAAGTTTGGTAATGATTTTTGACAAACGCGTGCCCAGATGTTTTTTCTCTTCAAGTCACGAAGTCTTTTGAGGATAAAGCTCATCTTCTAGATGTCGAGAATCATCATCTATCCTTGACATCTATCCATATCGGCTTTTCGGAGATAATGCCAATCCACAATGGGTGTCCTGATGCATTGTATCTTCTTCCCCTACTCCATCTATAAAAGTCTGTCCTCATGCATTTGACAAGCTAGTTTTTGGAGTGATGCTAGTTGTGATAACGCTTGTCTTGAGTGATAGTAAGAGTCTTGAAGCATAGGGAGGTTATGCTGCCGGAAGTCTGAGAGAGAGAAGGTCTATTGCAAGACATGTATAGCTGCTCGCCCAGCCAGAGGAGAGAATCAACGTCAGAACTTTGGTTGTATCTTTCTCTGTTGATTATTCATTAATGAACGACTATCATTATGGTTCTGATCTTACTGCTTATGATGATAATGTTTGATCTATTTCCTTTCTGACTTAAATATAGTTGTATTTTAGTGGATTTTATGCTTGTATTCGCTTCGTTCTTTTCATGTGCAGGTATCCGTTCGCGGGGATCGTGAGGATTGTGACCTGCCGAAGCAAGGGAACGGGAGTGTCAACTCTTCTTCGACATTAGCGTTGGACTCCAGGTTAGTTCTCATAATCCACTTTCAGTTTGCAACTAGGAACTTGCGTGGTAGCGTGAATTGATTGTTGCTATACCCATTTTGGGCTAGTGGGATCGCCTCTGTCCGCAGAGGGGATTTACCTCTCCAACACTTACTGTACATAGTCACAGACCATTCATGCTCCCATCTCATCATAAGAGACTTTTTGTTTTGATTTGACTCAAACGTATTAGAAGCCTTCCGCCAGTTTATCTTGTTGATAGTATAGGAGGTGAGAGCCCTTAAATAAACGTCCCCCACATATGGGACTGGGTTAAATTCTTTATCATTGCGCGGGAAGTATCCATGCAGAAAAAGATCACACATCAAATGTTGGGTTACCAAATCATGGATTCTCAATATACGGAGGAATTGTATAGATTCCGTGATCTCATCACTGACATCATTCTTAATAATTTCCAAACAGAAGAAAAGAAATTGTTGATGCAAGAACAAGGCATAACTAGAAGCAGGAGGGCGGCATGCCATTACCTGTTGTGCCAGGCTGAACATCTATTCTTTGTCAGTCTTCAATTCCAACACTTGCCCTTCCAACTGTTATACTTTGAGCTTCTTCTTTGCATACCTCAATCATAATATGTCGACTCGCTCTATATACTCGAAGATAGCCTTGGACGACTATTCTTGGACCCTTTTCACCTCATTCTGATAACAGGCTGTGGTGGATTTCCAAGTTTAAATCTTGGCTGTTAAAGAGAATTCACAGCCATTGAACAAGTGCTCTATAGGATCTGTTTGAGTAGTAGTAGAGGTCGTCAGCACATCATCTACCTGTGTTACTGCTTCGATCACCATGACCTTAGGCCTCTTAGCCTGCTGTTTATACTTTCTTACCTGCTTCTTGAGTTAATGCACCTGTCTTCTCAACCTTCGCACCTCTGTTTTCAACCACATTGTGTCCTTGAACTGTAGCTGATATTTCTTTTTAAGGGGCATCCTCCTCTACTTGCACAGTTATATCCATTCCTGCTTAACAACCACTTCATCTGGCCCTACGGCTGGTTCAACAGGTGGTAGATTACTCGGAGGAGTATCCACTGGTCCTTCTGCCAGATTATCTGTCCTTGGTTCCTCCATGTCAGGAGAAGTTGCTTCTTGTTTGACAACCAACTCCATTGGCCCTATAGCTAGTTCAGCAGGTGGTGGATTACTCGGAATAGTATCCACTAGTCCATTTGTTGGGCCCTCCCTACTTGGTTCCCCTTTTTCGAGAGCAATTCCTTCCTCTTTCACAATTAACACAACTAGAACTATAGTTGGTTCAACAGCTGGTGGATTACTTGGAGGAGTATCCATAGGTACTTCTACCGGGCTCTCCTTACCTAGTTCCCATGTTTCAGAAGCAATTTCTTCTTCTTCCCTTCCAGGTTCTAGGGCATCTGTTGTCTGAACAACACCTCCTTTGTCCACTCCATGTTCCCATTCTTCTGCAAGGTGTTCCTCCTTCCTCTGTTCTTCAAAATGACGTTGTTGAGAATCAACAACCAACAGAATAACATCGACTGAACGTTTAATCGACCCTTCAAACTTTTAAATGGGAGGAACAACAACCTCCTTTTCCAAGCATCGAGGAGAATAAGACACTCTCGCTCCTCTTAGAATGGTAGCACAAAAAGGAGACTAAAAGATGTTTTCTCCCTGGTTTACACTAGCTCTATCTGTGACCTCAAGTTCCTTCCCTTCTCCTGTGACAATTCTTCTCTAGCTCGAGGTTTCCTCCTGCATTCACTCCTGTCCCGTGGTTGACACTGGTTCTTGTGGGATAGTGTCAACCTCACGACTCATCCTTTCCACATTTTTTGGGACCAGATGGGTTGGTGGTGGTTCTTGTGTGGCACCACCACTCATATCTGATGCTTCCTGAGCAGATGGTGCTCACATTATTCCCTCTGGCACTTCATTAATAAAAGTGGATTCTTGTACCACCATTTCAATCCCATCCATCGTGTCCATAATTACTTCCTCCATTGTCTCCACAATCGAGACTGGCTCTTGTGTAACAACCTTAGTTGTAGCACTGACTGTCTCTTCTGTCTCGAGCCTTTCCTGCTCTATTTTCTCTTCTTCCATTGGCTCCACAGTCGAGGTTGGTTCTTGTGTAATAGCCTCAGCTGTAGCACTGAATGTTTCTTCCAGTTCAAGCTCTCTTTCTTGCTCCGGCTGCTCTTCTTCCATCAGCTCGACAGTCAAGATTGGTTCTTGTGTAACAACCTCGGATGTAGCAATGACTGTTTCTTCCACTTCAAGCTCCCTTCCTTTCTTTGGTTCCTCTTCCCCCATTTGCATCTCTTCAAGTTCTTCTTGATCCATGTATTCATCCTCTATTGGTTCTTCCTCTATTCTCTCCAGTTCCTCTTCTCTAGCAACTATAATAGCTGCTACTTCTTCTTCTGTTGATTCCCAAAACACCGTCCAAGGAATTTGAAATTGGGTCAGTGCATGCATGACCAATAATCAAACCAGCCCATAAGTAGTGATAACTGCTACAACATGTTGCAACTGCTGGGTAGACTGTGCCATCAATTGGAGGCTCTTCAGTAAAAAGAAAGGCATATTCAAAGAGAAGACCTCTGACTGCGCAAATCGAAGATGAGCTAACACCCTGAAATGATACTTGAATATAGTGGTGTACCATCCTTCGCAGGTTATGTATTTCATCACAAAACTTGTTACATCCCCCCATGTATGCGGTAATGAGTTCCGTCATGCCCCCGACATTTTTGGATGACGCTCTCCCCAGCTTGTAGAAATACTTCAGGAAACTCCAGGAGGGAAGTCCTTCATGAAAACCAACTCTATCCCTGCTGAGGAAGTCCACTAACTTCTACAATATCTTCCTCTGTGATAGGGATTTCTATCCCTCTGACCCAAGATCTATCTTCATTCAAATTGAGTGTGAATTCCACTGCAATCCCCTTGTTCAATCCCCTGCAATCACCTGCATTGATGAAACTCTGCCACACCTCTCTATTGTTACGGACCAAGGTGGTATCCTCTGGCTCGTGATGCACAACCAACCCACCCATTGTTGTAGAAACAATAACAACACTTGGACACAATTTACTATTGGGGAAGAGAGTAACAATAACCAAATTACAGTGATGGGTAACGACATGGTGGGACGCGGGATAAAAAGTGGTGAAAGCGACCGGTAATTTTTTGAAAAATGAAAAGAATTATGGTGAATCATGGTAAGTACGATGAAATAATTACGATAATTAATTCATATGAATTGGAAAAGACCCATTGGTTATTGAATGTACGTAATTCAAATTCCAATGCATCGAACTAATTATTGCAGAATCATGGAATTTATGGGTGTACTATTCGCACTAGATTTAATAATGATATATGATATGTCATTATTATGGTTTTAAATATGCCATCGTTTATTTATGATGGGACCCCCCCCCCCCAACTTAAATGTAGCTGTCCACGGAACGTATATGTCTCATCGATGGAATATTTTAATTGAATCCGTAAGAGTAAATGGAGACGTACCTGGCGACCTACCTGTTGGTGGAGTAACAATAGAGTAACCAATGGAGTAACAACAGTAGCAGAGTAACAACAACGGTGGAGTAATAGCACCGACGGAGTAACAACAGTGGCGGAGTAACAACACCGATAGAGTAACAACAGTGGCAGAGTAACAACACTGGCGGAGTAACAACAACAACGGAGTAACAACACCGAGGGAGTAACAACAACGGTGGAGTAACAACACCGACGAAGTAACAACAACAGTGGAGTCACAACATCTGACTCTTAGAAAAATTTTCAGGGGTAACAGTAGTGGCGAAGTAACAACACCGATGGAATAATAACAACAATGGAGTAACAACATCAACTACTACTTGGAAAAAAATTTGTCAGCTCCTCCTCATCAGATTTCAATCGTTGTTCCTACAAAAGACAAACAAGTAAGTAGTAACAACATATATATATATATATATATATATATATATATATATATATATATATATATATATATATATATATATATATTTAAGAAGAAAACACAGAGGAAGAATTCTCTACACCAACAACCATCAAACCAGATTTATCAGAGAGATGTTTGATGAAGGCATCCTTAGAAGTTGGACGATGGTATAATTTCAGATGGTGTCCATTCACTAAGAAGGAAGCACGAGTATCATCTATTGTAACCAATCTGATTGTTCCATTGTCAAACACAGCATCCACTTCATAGGGTCCCATCCAGTGAGTGCGAAGATTTCCTTTAAAATATTTAAAATGGGAGTCATAGAGCAGTGCCCAATCTCCTTTATGAAACACCTTATTCTTGATAAATTTATCGTGCCATTTCATTCTCTGCTGTTGAATAGCAGTATTTTTCTGGATAGCCACTGAAAAAATTTCATCTAACTCATTTAGCTATTCCAACCAGTGTTTCTGGGCCTTTGATAAGTCTGATCCTACTTCCAAAGCTGTTCTGAGTGTGTTGATCTCAAATTCTATCGAAAAAAAGGGGATTTCCCGTAGACTAACTCAAATGGTGAAAACCCAATTGTATTCCGCCATGTTGTCCTGTATGCCCAAAGATCTTCTAAAAGTTTCTGAGATCAATCCTGATGATGGCTTGCTACTATCTTTGTTAAGATATTTTCCAATACCTTGTTTGTACTTTCTACCTGTCCATTCACCTGGGGATGGTATCGAGTTTTCACCCTGTGTTTGACTCCATATTTCTGCATAAGCCTTGCTATCATGTGGGATCTGAACTGTTCCCCTCCATCTGAAACAATCTCCGTTGGAGTATTGTATCAAGCAAAAATCTCTTCAAAAGGGAAATCTGAAACCACCTACTTCGTTGCTTTCGCAATCGCTCTGGCTTCCACCCACTTAGTCACATAATCAGCACATACCAGAATGTGAAACTTTTGATGAGAAGGTGGGTTAAAAGGTCCAACGAAGACAATTGCCCTCTTCTCAAAAGGCTAGAGGACTACCTTGGGCTGCAATGGAATTTCATCCGATTTTTTAGGCTGCCCCATGTGTTGAAAATTGTCACATATTTGGACATAATATTGAGCATCCCAAAAGATAGAAGGCCAATAATATCCCATTTGCAACACCTTGTGGCCTGTTATTTTATCTGCAATATTTCCTCCACAAGGGCCATCATGGGCAACCTTCAATATCTCATAAATGTTGTCCTCAGATACACAATGCTGAATCTGTTGATCAACCCCTGTGTGAAAAAGGTATCCTTCCATCCATGAATAGCGGGAACTATGATGAATAATTTTCTATTGTTCCTTGTATGACAAGTGACGAGGTACTTTCCCTGTAGCAAGATAGTTAGCATTATCTGCATACCACGGAGTGTTAGCAAAAATTGAAAAAGATGCCCATATGGGAAACTATCTTTTTTGGGTGTACTTTCAACATTATTATCTAGTCTAGACAGAAAATTAGAAACCACATTATCCTTTCCTGGTTTATCTACTATGGTGATGTCAAATTCTTGAAGTAATAATAGCCATCTTGTAATACGACCAAGAGTAATGGGTTTATTCATCAGATACTTGATTGCTACGTGATCAGTGTGTACAAAGGTAGGATACCTGGTAATATAATGCCAAAACTTGTTGATGGCGTAGATGATAGAAAGGAATTCTTTTTCAGTCACTGTGTAGTTCAACTCAACAGGAGCCAAGTTCTTACTAGCATAGTAAACTGCATATGGCACCTTATCTACTTGCTTCCCCAGAACTACCCCGACTGCTGTCTGAGAGGCATCAGCATGGATATGAAATGGTAATGTCTAGTCCGGCCCTCGAAGGATCAGAGCACTACAGACAAGTTCCTTGATCTTCACAAAGGCTACATCACAATCATCTGTCCACACAAAATCTGCATCTTTTGTTAGCAATTGAAAAAGTGGATGTGCTATCTTAGCAAAATTTTCTATAAAGTGCCTATAATAACTAGCACAAACAATAAAGCTACATACCTGTGTGGGTGTTTTGGGTATTGGAAAGTGAAATATTACCTTTATCTTAGATGGATCCATCAGAATTCTAGCAGCTGAAAGCAAATGTCCCAAGACTATTCCTTCCTCCATCATTATGTGGCACTTTACTGTACTCAAAGAGACATGTGTTCGTTTACATATTTCAAGAACTGTTTCTAGATGTGCCAACCCTTCTTCGAATGAATCCCAGATCAGAGAAAATCCCTAAAATTTCCCTTTGGAATCTTGTAGGCGCGTTACAGAGGCCAAATGGAAGGACTCGGTATGTGAAAGTTCCCCAAGAGCACGTGAAAGTGGTTTTGATATTGATCCTCTTGAGCTATCTGGATCTGGTTGTACCCACTAAATCCGTCTAGGAAGGAGAAGAACTTCTTCCCAGCGAAAGTATCCAAGACTTGGTCAATGAACGATAAAGGGAAATGGTATTTTTGTGTTGCCTTATTTAATTCTCTGTAATCTACACATATCCACCATTTTCCATTTTTCGTGGGAACAATCACCAACGAGTAAACCCACTGGCTGTCCAAAACAGGGTAAATAAACCCTACATCCAACAGCTTTTGAAGTTCTTCCTTGAAATGTTTTCTAGAGCGGGGTTCATCCTCCTCTGGGGCTGTCTCACAAGACGACAATCCTCTTTGATGTATATATGATGGGTACATAGATTGGCAGGAATCCCTTGCATGTTTGTATAGTCCCAGGTGAAGGCTTCTTTGTGATTTCGAAGAACATCTAGAAGCTATTTTGTCAGGGATTCTGACAGATTTGGGTTAATAATTAGGGTCTTTCCTGGTTCTAACTCCACAGGAATGTTGTCACGGGACACAGTTGTGGGCAGCTCTTCAAATCCATCTGTTGTTTCAATACTTTCCTGCGTTTCACAGCTCAACACAGATTCTAGAATTCACTGATTTGAATCTGAAATGGATCAAGGGTCACTAATGAAGGTGGTAATTGCATCATCTTCTGTTTCTATTTTTAGCTGAAGGGCCTACCCAATAGTAAGGACTGGTCTTAATTCTTCATCCTTAGATTTAGACTCTTCCTTTGGTAAAGGTTTCTTGCGACCAGATGGCTTCACTAATGGGCTAGGTTTTGCAGGAGGATATAACACAAGGTTTTTAGTAACCTGCCCATTTGAGATAACCATATTCCCAGAACGACACCCAATGTAGGCGTCTGTGGTTTCCAACCACGGTCTTCCTAGAATCAAGGGATGGCCACCAGCTGGGGACTGTGTTTGCAGGACTAAGAAATCCATAGGGTAATGCCATGAATCAACTGAGATTGTAATGTCTTCTAACTTCCCTATCAGTTTGACTGTAGATCTATCTGCCAATTCTAACACCATAGGTGTATGTTTCAGGTTTCGAAGACCCAATGTATGCATAGCTTCAGGAGTGATGACATTTATAGCAGCACCCAAATCTACCAGCACATTTGGAATTTCCACCCCATTAATTTGCACAGTTAGAATTGGGTTCCTCGGGTCCCCATACTTCACAGGCATAGCCTTTCCCATCATAAAATTTGATAACTTTCCCATCACATGAATGGTGAGTGGGTCCCTTGATTTCTTTCTAGGATTTTTAGCACAATATTCCCTAAGTATTTTTGCATATATAGGTACATCCCTCATAGCTTGTAACAGGGGAATCTTAACAAATAGATTTTGTAACTCCCTTAACAGGTCAAACTCAGCATGAGAGATATGTTTATTGAAGGCCAATATTTCAGGATAGGGCGGGTCAACTTGGTATTCTTGAGTAATAAGCAGTTGAGGAGATGTTTGATTTTTACTAGCTTGGTTTGATTTCCCTTCAATTGTTTCTGGTTCTTTAATCTCACTGCCAACTTGTTCAATAGTGACAGGTGAGGGCTGAGCATCTAATACCCGCCCGGATCTCAAATTCATCTCATAAAGTTCTGCGGTAGAGATGTTGTATGAAGGTAGGTTGAGGGTATCATCTTGTTGTTGAACCTTAGAATTACCCTCTCCTTGACAACTTTTCTCACTCCTTTCCCTTGCTTTTCTGTAAGATTACAAATCCCAATCAATGACAAATGATAGGTTTTGTCTTAAGGAAGGCATTAAATGATTGACATGTTATATTTTTATGTTTTTGCTATTTGAATAATTTTTTTCAAATTAGCTACAGAACGTAGCCTATTTTGCAGCTAACTGTGTATTTCATAGCTACTTCCATGGTCTGGTAGGTTCCAGGTGTCAAATGAAGAATCCGTCCACATGGGCATCTCTAGAATCATCTCCACATGGATTCTATCCTATTCACTTAGCCCAGATCGACAAGAAAACAAACTCAAGATTGTAGTCAAAGGTGGAGTCAAACATATGATACCCAAAAGCAATAGGACTCTTTGTCTGCTCTTTCATGGTTAATAAATAAATCTAACAGTTTTGTTGCAAGCATTAACTTGGATCAGCCACCTGTGTTAATGGTTCTATTGCAAACATCTCACTCGAATTTAAGTCACCTGTAGCTAATAAGACATTTACACAGTTCTATTGTAATACATATGAGCCACATTTAGCTAGTTTTCCTCAAAGGGAGTTATGATTATTTCCTTTTAAATACTGGTTGTACAGAACCGAGGGGGGTTTGAAGAATTTTATGTATTAAGTTCAGATTTTCAGCTCTGTATTTTGGACTTCATTCTTCTCTATAATATAAATCGTGTGTTGACCAATGATCGTTTAAGGGAGCATTTTTAATTAGTTAGCAGCTCAACCCAGTCATTTGCAAAGGGCCCCTGCATTGAAGGAGGTTTTATTTCCATTAGTTTTGTGTTTAGTTTTATTTTCATTATTTGCTTTTAGCAGTATTTCTAACTTAGGTTAATTTATTTTAGTTTTGATCAATAGAATAATGTTCAAACTCAATTGTGTAGTGTTATTCTTCAAACACATTTCATTAAAGGAAATGATTTTGTTTCTAAACAGAGTAAGGTTGAAGTAATGAGAATGCACTGTTGTCTAGCTTACTCACTGTTTTGTTATTTATTTTCTAGGACAAATTTTCCAATCCACTGTGTTAATGAATGTTTGAACACCATTTCAAGTTGATACACCATTTCAAGTATAGAAAGTTGCTTGTATCCCATCTCAAGAAGGTTATCTTTCAAAATTGAAGGTTAGAGTAACTAGAAGTACTTCAGTTGATTTAATTATTTGTATTTATTTCAACATGCATTACAACTTCACCCATAATTCGAAGAAATATATTCATGACTTAGGATTGATGATGAGATAGGATAGATGCTCTATTTTTCCTTTCTTTAAATTAGATTTTGACTAGCTTCAACTCTTGGTTCCCCTTTAGGAAGTTTAGATTCACTTAAGTTTCTCACATTTCAGATTGTACATTATTAGGAATCAAAGAACAGAAACCCCCAAAATAATATAAAAATACAAAACAATGAAGTAAGAAGGGTTAACTAAGCACATATAGTGCACTACATTTCATCAACTTACAAACCTCAGTTGATAATTTATGCAAGAAATTTAGGACATAAATTGACTAAACATTTTGGTGTCGTTGCCGGGGAAGTGTAAATTAGGTAACCTTATCTCTTACATTAAAAAAAAATGATATGCATAGAGAAAGAGACTCTAGGGGTATATTTATAGCTAGAGGCAGGAGTTCCATTCCTACAACACCACCTACTCCACCAAGAGTAAGAAGAGATACACCTCCATCTCAAGCTCATACTCCTAGCCATAAAACTCCTAAAGTTCTAAGGTCGGAAATTCAATCAAGAGGATCTCCTACTTCATCTACTGAGGTGGTCCTAGAGGGGGAAAATCTTGGATCTCCAACAGAAGGAGTATCCATTTTCACCTCCACAGGGGAGCATATTTTAGTCGAAGAATTAAGAATACCTAGTGAGGAAGAAGAAGTAGAACCTCTCTCCGACATACCATTAATAGAGGAACCAAAGGAAGAGAAATTAACCCTGCAGGTTGAATCTTATACTGACTTTGAAGAAACTATAATGGCAGAAGAAGGATAGGATGGAGAATTCACACTGTTTAGAGGAGAAGGAGGTAGAGGAAGAGGTAGAGGAAATAATGGAGAAGGCAGAGGAAATAATGGAGGAGGTAGAGGAAATAGGGAAATTGTTAATTCTTTTGGATACCCTATAGTTGATGAAGAAACAAATGCCACAATGAAAAATATCTCACCTTCTGTCCTCCCAAATTTCCATGGGTTAAAAGTGAAGATCCTAAAACATTTTTATTTGAATTTGAACTCTTGTGTAGAACCTATGATTATTTAGAAGACTCTCAGAAACTTAAGTTGTTTCCTTCAATGTTGAAAGGAGCTGCTTTGAAGTGGTTCATGGGGTTGGTCACTCAGTCCATTAGAACATGGAATGACATGAAGGAAGTGTTTTTAGACTGGTATTTGGATTATTGCATGCATACCAATCATAAGGATGAAGTGTTCAAAATGATGCAAAGAGAGGGTGAAAATTTATAGGATTTAATTGAGAGATTCAACTATAAATTGAAAGGAGCAAAGATGGATAACTTAGATGAAGATACCTTAAAATCTCTTCTATTAAAATCCATTAGAGATGAGTGGATATATATCCTTAACATGACGGGGAAGGAAAATATCTCTCAACTCCCATTAAGTGACATAGGAGAATTATGTGTTCATCTCTCTAGAGGAAAATCCAAAACTGGGAAAGGTCCAAGATATCCTTCTCTTGTTAGAGTGAATAAATCTGCAACTGGATCAGTGAGTAGGGAAAAAATTGGGAATAAGCTTGATGAATTCAAAATAGATATTCTAGGGAGCCTTAGTGAGGAAATAAACACCCTTAAGTTACAAAACAAGCATAAAACTGAGGCTGATGCTTTAGCTATTTTCTATCCCAAATGCAGAAAAAAAAGATGCTTTAAGAGAATTCCCTTTGGATGCAAAAATCATAGGGAATTGTGTGATTTGTTCAGAAAACCATGAGACCAAGGGTTGTCCTTCAATTCCAGGTCTTAAGGCTATTTTTCAAGAAGAAACAATTCCAAATTCAGAAAAATCTCTTTGCTTTGTCTCCAGAATACCTTGGCAGGGGCCACAAAATCAAGGATTTAACAATCAAATGTATCTTCATCCCACACCAAATTGGAATTCTTGGCAACAACCTTGGCCTAAATCTCAATCTCAATCTCAACCTTGGGCTCAAGGAATACAAAATCCTTATGGAAGATTTTCTCAATATTATCAATATCCTCCATCATATCAGAATTATCCTCCCCCACAAATTCTACAACAAAATTAGCAGCCACAACCTCAAAATCAGAATCCTCAACTTTCACTACCATTCCCACAAAAAATTCCACAACAAAAGCAACAACCTTAATTTCAAAACCAAAATCCTCAACGCTTACTACCATTTCAACAGAGACCAAATTAGCTACTTGCCAAACCATTACCAAACCCCAACAATAAAAATCCTCATAATACTTACATGGCGGAAGGACAACGATTTCCAACTTATATGATGACTCCTCTAGATCTCAATGATGTTCAACTAAGATCTGGTAGGATATTAGAAAAGGAAAAGCCTTCTGTAGTTATTCAGGAACAGGACAATTCTGAGGAAGATTATCTACAGCCCAATAAAAGTTTTGAAGGAACATCTCTCCAAAACCAAAATACTAAAAATGAAAAATAAAAAAACCCAATGAACTCAACTCTATCATTGAGCAACCAGTATCTACTTTTTCACCTCCTTTTCCTGAAAGATTACAAGTTGATAGAGGGGTATAAAACCAGATTATGTTGCCTAATTATGATTTTCTAGATGAATTGAAAAATGTCTGTATCAAAATTCCTTTGTTACAAGCCATTAAGGAGATTCCAATTATAGCTAAAACAATAAAGGAGTTGAGCATAAAGAAACCAGGAAGAAAAACAAAAGAAACAAAAAGAATTCACCTGGTAGGAAAAATAACAGACATAATGATGGGAAGAATTGCCATACAAAAATATGTAGATCTAGGAAGTCCAATTGTGAAAACACATATCAATGGAGTTGAAATTCCAAATACATTGATTGATTTAGGAGCAGCTATAAACATCATGAGCAAAAAAACCATGGAATAGCTCAAGCTTCCTAATCTTCTTTACACTCCTACAATACTGCAATTAGCAGATAGATTTGTAATCAAACCAAATGGTGTGTTAGAAGATATTTCAGTGTCCTTAGATTCTTGGGAATACCCTGTTGATTTTATGATCTTAACCCCCAAGAACAATCTAGGAGGACATCCACTTATATTAGGAAGACCTTGGCTGGCCACAACTGATGCTTTCATTAGTTGTGGATTTGGTGACATGTATATTTATGATGGGAATTAAACTAAGAAATTCACTCTATATCCTCCAGTAAGAGCAATCATAGAAATAGATGACAAAGAATGGATTGATGATGAAAATGACATTCAGCCTCTCTTTACTATTTCACACATTAGTGAAGATAGTCAAATCTTGAATACAATGGAAAATTTTGAATCGTCTCCAGAATATGAACATGATCAATTCCAAGAAAAATCCAATATTGAATATTGTCATCTAGGCAGATGTCTCTTTATTCTATGGATGAATTTGGTAGCTCTACAATTGAAATATTTCCAGCGAGAACATTGAACATAAACAATAACATGGAGAAATTACAACAGGAAAAGCTAATCAAAACATTACAACAACATTCTACTTCATATGCATGGGAATATACTGACATGAAAGGAATTAGTCCTAAGACTTGTATACATCACATCTACATTGAGGAAAATTTTAATCCTATCAGACAACCTCAAAGAAGGATGAATCCAAATCTTAGGGAAATTGTGAAAGAAGAGCTGCAAAAACCGCTGAATGTAAACTTCATTTACCCAATTTCAGACAGCCAATGGATTTCCCATTTAGTGGTTGTGCCTAAAAAGAATGGTAAATGGAGGGTATGCATTAATTATCGAGAATTGAATAAAGCTACCCTTAAATATCATTTTCCTTTGCCCTTTATAAATCAAGTGTTAGATACATTATCAGGTAAGAAGTATTTCTCATTCTTGGATGGTTTTAGTGGTTATAATCAAATTTAGGTGGCACCTGAAGATCAAGATAAAACCACATTTACTTGTCCATGGGGAACCTATGCCTACCGAGTACTTCCTTTTGGATTATGTAATGCACCTGCAACATTCCAAAGAGCAGTACTAGGAATTTTTTCTGATCTAATACATGATTGTGTAGAGGTATATATGGATGACTTTACAGTCTATGGGAATACATTTGAAGAAGCTTTAGAAAATTTGGAAAAGGTTCTTAAAAGATGTAAGGAAGAAAACCTTTCACTAAGCCATGAAAAATGTTTTATGATGTTTACAGAAGGGATTGTTTTAGGACATCACATTTCAGGAGATGGAATTAAAGTTGATAAATCTAAAGTTGAAGTCATCTCTAAATTATCAATTCCAAATTATCAAAAGGATGTTAGAAGTTTTCTAGGATTTACAGGATACTATAGAATATTTATAGAAAATTTCACTAAAATAGCATCACCACTCTTCAAATTACTCACCAAGGATTGTGAATTCAATTGGAATCCTGATTGCCAGTTAGCATTTGAGACTTTAAAAGCAAAAATTTCTGAAGCACCCATCTTGAGAGGTCCAAATTGGAAACTACCTTTTCACATTTCAACAGATGCTTTAGATACATCTCTGGGAGCTGTATTAGGACAAAAATATTTGATTACATATGACATCTACTATACAAGTAAGAATTTGACTGCCACCCAGTTAAATTATATTGTAACTGAAAAGGAATTTTTAGTTGTTGTTCATGTTATTAATAAGTTCAGACATTATAGAACATGCTATGAAACCTTTGTTCGTACAGACCACTCTACAATTGGATACTTAATGAATAAACCTATTACTAATGGCAAAGTTACAAGATGGCTATTACTCTTGCAAGAATTCAATATTGTTGTGCTAGATAGACCTGGAAAACAAAACACAGTTGCTGATTTATTGTTTAGAATCCAAAATATCAAAGATGACACTCCAGTTGAAGATAAGTTTCCTGATGAATATCTCTTTTCAGTGACTACTCAAACCCCTTGGTTTGCAGATATTGCCAATTATTTAGTCACAAGAAATTGCCTTCACATTTGTTTCCTAGAGAGAATATAAAAATCATTCAAATAAGTGCAAGATACTAATGGATTACTAATGAATTGTATAAAACAGGTCTAGATCTCATGATTAGAAGATGTGTTAAGGAAGATGAAATGCCTAAGATTCTTAAGGCATGTCATGATGAATAGTGTGGTGGACACTTTGCTGACAAGAGGACAGCCTATAAAATCCTTTCTTTAGGATATTATTGGCCATCCATCTTCAAATATGCAAAAGAATATGTCAAGAGGTGTGAAAGCTGCCAAAGGGTAGGAAAACGTGCTTCTTCAAATGAAATGCCACTACAAATTCAGGTACTCATTGAACCTTTTGAAAAATGGGCCTTGGATTTTGTTGGACCAATTAATCCGCCATCTAAGCAAAAGAAATATATATTGGTATGCACTGATAATGTCATTAAATGGGTAGAGGTTAAAGCATTACCTTTTTCTAATGAAAAATATGTAGTTAATTTTATTTTTGAGGACATCTTCACTCGTTCTGGTGTTCCAAGAGAAATTGTGACAGATCAGGGATCTCAATTTACATCTAAAATGGTGAAGAGTCTTGTGGAAGATTACAAGGTCAAACATAGGAAATATACCCCCTATCATCCACGGGAAAATGGTCAAGTTGAATCTACAAATAAGGTGATTGAAGGAATTCTCACTACGACTGTGCATCTACATAGAAGAGATTGGGCAGAAAGGCTTCCTGAAGTCTTATGGGCCTATAGAACTACATGGAGGAACACGATGGGACATACACCCTATGAACTTGTTTATGGGAAACAAGTTTTGTTCCATATAGAGTTTCAATTCAAAACCTTCAAGATGGCAGTCCAAATGGAACTGGATTTATCAGAGGCACATAAACATAGATTAGAGCAACTCAATGAGATTGATGAAATCAGGTAAGATGCAGTTCAAAGGACCAGTATAGTCCAATATCAAAGGGCTAAATGGCATGATAAATATATCGAGGAGAAGAAGTTTCAAGTAGGAGATTGGGCACTTTTGTTCGATTCAAAATCAAATATTTTCAAGGGAAGTTTCAAACTCATTGGCTTGGGCCATATGAGATTGAATAAGTCTTTAATAATGGAGCAGTAATGATAAGAACAATAGATGAAAGAAAAATACCTCTTCTTGTGAATGGTCATCGGTTGAAGATATATTAGAAGCCAATTTCATGAGAGAAGTTCATTAAGATTTTCCAAAATAACTTTGAAATGAAGCTAGTGAAGAAGAATGCTTCTTCTCCACTAACTTAGCCTTTATTTTTCCTAAAAAAAAATAAAAAATAAAAAATAAAAAAAAATTAATAAATTGTATAAGTTTGAAAACCAATCATTGATTGGCATACTTATACAGAAAATATCGGGTGGAAATCAAAGATTTATGACATCCTATATTTTCCATTTCCTTTCTATAATTAGTGACAAAAAGCTACATTCATTCGCAGTTCAGAGTCTACAAATTCGTAGTCTCATTCCATCTCATTCTGTTTTCATTTTATTTTACAGTTCCATTTCATCTCACTGTCAT
The DNA here is from genome assembly GCA_031772625.1 of Pinus tabuliformis. NCBI lineage: Eukaryota > Viridiplantae > Streptophyta > Pinopsida > Pinales > Pinaceae > Pinus > Pinus tabuliformis. The sequence goes on from CM062818.1 coordinate 718,636,040, forward strand.
ATTTCATTTACATTTTGTTTTTATAGTTTTACTCCATCTCACCCTATTTCCCATTTTATTTTTCATTTCATTCCATCTCACTATCATAACTCATTTCCATTTCATTTTTACACTCATATTCCATAGCCATACTTCACTTTTCATTCTTTTCACATTCTGCAACTAATTTGATTTTGCAGCTACAACTTACTTATCAGCTCTGGCACAATTGTACAACTCACAAATAAATCATGAATGCAGGAAATTGAAGAATCCAGTTTTGGAGACTAAACATGCTAAAAGGTACCTACGGATCAACACCAAAAGAGTTATCAACAAAAAAGGTTAAGTTCTAAAGGTAAAATGTAAAATTTATTTCAAACAGCAAGTTCAAAACATAAGGCATGTATAATATGGATAATCGTATGTCTCCTTAACAAGTAATCATTTGATTTGATTGCCACTTCATCATACCACATCTCTGCCACATCTTCCATACTCAATACCAAACGGTCCATAATAACTTCATCATACCATATCTCCGCCACACTCTCCATAATCTGTACCTAAACGATACCTAATAAATCCTTCTGTTAACAGTCATGGCTACGATGTGACCAACTTGTCCAAGTCTCTCCAAACCCTCACCATCTATTTATTTCACGCAAACCCGTATTTCTTTTTCACCATACTCACAGTCAATCCATTTCATAGACCAGGAGAGTAATTTTGAAGGTTAAGAAATTTTGTGAAACAGAAGCCATGGGACTCATTGTCAGGACAGAGCTAGTAGGAGCGAAATATATGGAAGGATACCCACAACTCAAGGAAATGCTGCAGAAGGTTGTATGGCTCAAATTCATTGAGAAATTTGATGGTTTTCACAAAGAGATCACAAAATCTTTTGCTAGATCATTTGATGGTACAAAAGTAGAAATTGGAGACATTAAGTTTGCAGTAACAAAATCCTTCATAACAGAGGCTACAAAACTTCCAAGACATGGTGAAAGATGGTTCAAAAATAAGGAATTCCACAGTGAATCATGGAAAGTAATCCTCAGGAACCCAGGTATGGATGTCTCTGTGTTTAGAAAAGGAATTCCTATTTCAGCACTTAAAAGTAAATGGAGAAGCATGCTTTTGATATTATAGAAATTTATTACCTGTGAGGGGAGATTCGGGTGCATGTATGTCTACCATATACGTTTATTGATGAACTTTCTAGAAAATGGAGAAATCAATATTCACTTCTTCCTGCTAAACAGTTTAAGAAGGATGGCTTCAAATGTACAGAAAAAATAGAATTCATAGACACAACCATGTACCATCATGGCTTGGTAAAGATACTGGCTGAGTTTCATTTCAAAAGAATAGGAGACACTTGGGAAAATTTCCTGATAAGAAACTATTTCCAAGAGGCACCAGAGTCACCTGAAGAAGGTAATGTCAGAAGGAGTAGGAGAAAGAAGATCGGTATAACCATTCAAATCAAACCTGAGTCCTCAACGCAGAAAAATTATGAAGAGCTAGTCTCTAAAAAATTGACAGAGATCAGGAAGAAAATCAAGCAAAAGGGAAGATGAAAAAGAAAGCTGGTGAAACTACTGGAAACAAACCTGAATCTTCATTACAAAAAGATGATGAAAAATTAATCTCTAAAGAATTGACAGAGATTAGGAAACAAATCAAGAGAAAAGAAAAGATAAGAAAGGAGAAAAAGGGTACAAAGGAGGAGAACGTAAGTCCTCTACAACTTAGAAGGAGCTCTAGACTCCGAGGTATGGTAAAGAAGATATCATCAAAGGGGATGGAGTTCATAAATTTAGAAGAAGAAACCCCAGTACCATCTCCTGATAATGTTCCATCTGCACACAGTCCTCAAAATTCTCCTAAACAGTATTTCAAAGGCAGCCCCAACAGAAGATCTCCAGGCATAGACCCAGTGCAGCAACAAATATATGACTATATAGAATCACTGGAGAAGAAAAGTGCCTCAATGGATCTAGAATCCTCTGTCAATCCAGAACCCTCTGTCAATCCACAAGAACCTCTAATTGACTCTCTCAAACAGGAAATCTATGAATTAGAGATATTGAACATACATATCAAGAAAGAAAATGAAACCTTGAGGGAACAAAGTAAATTGGACAAGGTTATTCATGATAATACAATTCTGCATCTAGGACTGTGGTATTATAAGAATAGGAAGTTGAAGAGGAAGAATAGAAGCTTGACAGAACAGTCATCAACCATAAAAACATGCTTCTTATGACGAAACCCAAAATGGCAGTCACTTCAAAGAAGAGCAAAAGAAGAAAATTGGATGTACTAGAAAAAGTGTCTGAGCAAATGCAATAGGAAATAAGAATTCACATTTTTGGCAAATTGCATGAGGTCATGCAATGATTTTGCAGTGGGGGTATGTTGAACCTCAGAATTACCCTCTCCTTGACAACTTTTCTCACTCCTTTCCCTTGCTTTTCCATAAGATTACAAATCGCAATCAATGATAAATGATAGGTTTTGTCTTAAGGAAGGCATTAAATGATTGACATGTTATATTTTTATGTTTTTTCTATTTGAATAAATTTTTGCAAATTAGCTATAAAACGCAACCTATTCTATAGCTAACTGTGTATTCCATAGCTACTTCCATGGTCTAGAAGGTTCCAGGTGTGAAATGAAGAATTTGGCCACATGGGCATCTCTAGAATCATCTCCACATGGATTCTATCCTATTCACTTAGCCCAGATCGACAAGAAAGCAAGCTCAAGATCGTAGTCAAAGGTGGAGTCAAACATATGATACCCAGAAGCAATAGGACTCTTCATCTGCTCTTTCGTGGTTAATCAATAAATCTAACAGTTCTATTGCAAGCATTAACTTGGATCAGCCACTTGTGTTAATGGTTCTGTTGCAAACATCTTGCTCGAATTTAAGTCACCTGTAGTTGATCAGACATTTACACAGTTCTGTTGTAATATGTATGAGCCACCTGTAGCTATTTTTCCTCAAAGATAGTTATGATTATTTCCTTTTAAATATTGGTTGTACAGAACCAAGGGGGGTTCAAAGAATTTTATGTATTAAGTTCAGACTTTCAGCTCTGTATTTTGGACTTCGTTCTTTTCTATTATATAAATCGTGTGTTGACCAATGATCGTTTAAGAGAGACATTTTAATTAGTTAGCAACTTAACCTAGGTAGTTGTAGAGGGCCCCTGCACTAAAGGAGGTTTTCTTTCCATTCATTTTCTGTTTAGTTTTAATTTCATTATTTTCTTTTAACAATATTTCTAACTTAGGTTGATTTATTTTAGTTTTGATTAGTAGCATAATGTTAAAACTCAATTGTGTAGTCTTTTTCTTCCAACACATTTCATGAAAGAAAGTGATTTTGTTTCTAAACAGAGTAAGGTTGAAGTAATGAGAATGCATTGTTGTCTAGCTTACTCACTATTTTGTTATTTATTTTCTAGGACAAATTTGTCAATCCACTACGTTAATGAATGTTTTTGAACACCATTTCAAGCTGATACTCATCCTAAACTAAATGGTTAAACATTCACTTCACACAATGGTTGAAATTAATCAGTGACCTTCTGCATGCTTCATTTAGTTATCTAGATCATAAAGTATAGAAAGTTGCTTGTATCCCATCTCAAGAAGGTTATCTTTTAAAATTTAAGGTTAGAGTAACTAGAAGTACTTCAGTTGATTTCATTCTCTGTATTTATTTCAACATGCATTACAACTTCACCCATAATTCTAAGAAATAGATTCATGGCTTAGGGTTGATGACGAGATAGGATAGATGCTCTATTTTTCCTTTCTTTAAATTAGATTTTGACTAGCTTCAGCTCTTGGTTCACCTTTAGGAAGTTTAGATTCACTTAAGTTTCTCACAGTTTAGATTATACATTATTAGGAATCAAAGAACAGAAACCCCCAAAATATTATAAAAATACAAAACAACAAAGTAAGAAGGGTTAACTAAGCACATATAGTGCACTACACTTCATCAGCTTACAAACCTCGGTTGATAATTTATGTAAGCAATTTAGGACACTAATTTGACTAAACACTTGCTGAGCACCTTTATTGTTAGGATTCAGATTGAGTTGGATAGGAAGTTGAAGGCGAACAGGCAGATTACCAGGAGGTATATTAGAGGGTAGCTAAAGTTCTTGTTGTGGCATTGACTAGGGAAAATGTCCAGGAGGAGAGGGTCCATGCCAGTTCGGGGCCCATTGAGAATTCGAATTAGTTTGAGGAGCCCACTGTTGCTAGGGTGGAAACTGATATTGAGCCCACATAGGCGGATAGGGCATAGACTGCGGACCCATATTAAAATTATTAAAATATTGAGATGGATCTTGTAACATACCTTGATTTCCAGTTGGTGGTCGAGGTTGCCATGGCTTTCTGGATCCCATAAAATATAGTTGGTCCACGTCTTCGGATGTCCCTTGAAAGACCACTTTCAATCCTGGCAAGGAGGGGCATGAACTTGTCACATGACTCAGCTCGCAGAATGCGCATTATTCCATGGAGTTCATTGGACATTATTTATGTGAATACTGCTTTCTGCATTTCGGGAAAAATATAGCCATATACTTTTCCAATTCCATCTATTTCTGTTTTACTTGCAGTGTGTCTATCTATGCAGACAGGGTACTCAAGATACCAGTCCTCAAGTTATCCAACAGGTTTCCAATTTTTTCTTTCGTGACACCTCCACCAGATACTTTTGTTGATTGAATTCCTTGTTTATTCCTTGTAGCTCCCCTCGAGCACTGGATGCACAACTCACAGATGGTATCGAAGCCCTCTTTTGATATATCTCCCTTTCCTACTATGTTTAATAGTTATAGAGAATCTTCTTGAAAAGCCCGAAGAAGGATAATTTTCAAAATGTCCTTATCCAAGTTAGAATGACCTGATCTTTGTAATGTGTACTTAAATCATTCTGTTAGTGTCGGTCTTGAGCCCTCCATCAGTGATCAATAACTCTTTGCATATGCATTTATAGGTGTCTCATCAGTGTCAGTTTTGCATCCCGCTAGGCATGCCATAACACTGAATGGAGGAGCTGGTCTTTGTCTTCTTGGCTTTGCTGGATCAGGTCATACAACAATGTAATTGAGTCAGGCTTGTTCTTGTTTTTGTCTTAAGGTCCCATGGTCTTAGGTCTAGGGTTTTGAGTCAAAATCATTTCAAGGTCATGAGTCATGGTCAGTAGGTGCCCAGCAAGCTGGAAGGAGTCTTGTACATACGTTTCATTATCATTTTCTTCAGCTATAGCTCATTTTATGCCTTGGGTTTAAAAACCCTGTTTTTAAGTCCAAGGCCATGTGGAAATTTGAAAAAATAAAGAAATTCTCAAAAATTTGTAAAAGTGCCGGCAATAACCCTGGTTCCTTCACTACAGTCCCTCAGGCGGTCAACCTGCAAAAAGAAAGGAGTCAAACGCATCAAAAGGCTCATTTCAGGACAAAATGACTCCAAAACAGTGTTAAAAAAGAATGTCCAAGTGGAAACATTAGAAAGTGGGTTCTAAAGTTAAATTTTTTTTGAAATGAACCTATTAAAGCAATTTTCCCTCTTTAGTTACTCTTATTGTGCATATGAAGGTCAAAAATTCATGTTAGAGGCAAGAGGAGGCAACTCGGGCAAAATTCTGCAAATTACAAGGGTAATTCTGCTGCGCGACCACGTGGGTGGGCGCGACCAAAAAAAGGCCAACGCGCTGTGTTAAATTACACAGGCGCGACCAAACGGAGGGGTGAGACCAAACTGGCAGCTTGCGCGACCAAAAAGTCTGCCCGCCCTAAAAACTCACCCAAACGCCAAATCTCCCTCAAATTTGCTCGATTTTGTTGAGGTATGTCTCTTCCACGTGTTGTGTGATGGTTTTGTGGTTGCAAAGGAAGGTAATGCTCATGATTTTATGCAAGGAATCAATAGAGAATAAGCTAAATGACTTGATGTTTTGCAAGCAATATGTATGACAGTTTGTTTGTTTTTCAAGGCAATTTTTTTTCCTTATATCCCTCCATTCATTTTCCCAAAATTAAATTACATATGTTAACATGTTATATTTGTTAATCTCATTTGCAAATTATTCATACCAAACCTGCCCCTTAAATCCTATCAAATCCTACCCCTAAATCATGTGCAAACCCTAGTCCTTTCAAACCCTACAAACCCTACCTTTTCCCCATGTTATATGATTAAAACCCTACTCTCTCTACACAGCAAATTTGCATACGTTAATACACAGCAAAGTAAAAAAGAAAACATTGTAAAAAAAAAAAACAAAAAAAAAAGTGATGACAAGGCATGCACATAAGAAATTGTAAAAACAGTGAAAATGTCATTTGCATAGCCTTATAAAAAATAAAGAAAAGTGTCATCTTGCTGTGTATATGTCAAAGATTCAAAGCTGTGTTAAAGTCATCACAAAATTCATCAAAAATACAGCTGCATAATTGTCAAAGGAAACAGTTTTGTTGTGTTAGGGTTTCTCATTAGCATGGTATCATCTCTCTATCCATAAAACTCTGTTTTTCCCTATCCATTCCTTATATTAAAACCCTAATTCAATTGCATTTCCCTTCATTAAAACTCCTTATGCAATTGAATGTCCCTCCCTATGATCAAAGCACATAGTGAAACCCTAATTCCCTATGGTAAAGCATGATGGAAACTGCCAGCACCATGGAAAGACTGCTGTTATGAAAATTGTTTGGCAGATTTTGGTGATGGGTTTTATTGTCTCCTTAAACCTATTTCTCTATATCCCCTCATCTCCCTAACTCACAAGACATCATACTCTATTTCCATTGCAAACCTATCACCGTAACCCTTCCCTCCCTTGGTGATCAAACATACAAAATCACTGTTTCCCAAAAGCATTGAATGGCCATTCTAAAAGTTATAAAAAACAGAGTATGCTCTTAATAGACATTCAAAGACAAAATGAAATGAGCAGCCTGTTAAATGTTGATATTTGATGCTGCCTTATCCCCCTATGCCCATGACATCCTTCCTTCCATCATGATGAAAATTCTATATTGTCCTTTCCCTTGGTGATTAAAAATCACAGTTTCCCTAAATAAAGTATTGATTTGCAAATGATGAAAGATGAGATGGCATGTTTAACATTATGTGATGTTTTCCTTCAGAATTCCCTGCTTATATATATATTTTTTTCCCTTTCCTATATGTAAATTCCCTCCCCTAACATATCCCTCATGATGTTTCCCCTTGAAAACAGCATACTTCACAGCATTTTGCAGGCAGGGCAGCGGTCAATTTGACTTGTTTTTTCCACCTTGCTCAATAACACCATGTCAACCACTGAGACTAATGAGCAAGGTGATGACCGATAATCATCTTCTGAGATTCATACACAGCAGAGGCCTCGTAGGGGAGGCAAGGGTGGTCATCACAGGAGGGAAGAGCCCACATCATTGACAGAGTTGCAGGCTTGCCCATTGGCAGTGTCTTGTTTTCAGCATATGGCTTGTTTTCAGTTTTGTGAGAGGCTGTCACACATCCAGCATCACAGAGACTTGGCCCGGTTGTTTGTCCTCCATCTCCATGACAGGCAGGTCACCCTTGCAGGGGTGAATTTTGTGTTTTCTCCAGAGGCTATCACAGATGCTACCGGGATACCCAATGTGGGTGAGGTATGGCCAAAGCGCAAATGGGTAGACCTGGTATACTATGAGCCATATGTTAGGCCTGCCTATGTGCATCACTTGACAAGGAACTTTCCTATCAAGTTTCTCCAAGCAGAGTATATAGACACCATGAGACTCATTATGCACTACTTCACATTCGAGGGGAGATTCTCACGAGTATTTTCTTGTCATATCCGCATGATGATGCACTTCACCAGAGTGAGGATGATGAACATCTCGGCATACTTATTTCATGACATTCAGAGGATAGCCACTACCTTTCGGAGACAGACTCCAGTACAGCAGCTCCGGAGCCTATGCCATCATGGTCTTATTCAGCTAGTAGTTTCCCATCAGCTGAGCCAGCAGGGCATCCCTTGGGCGGATTTCATCTCCCGAGATGTTTTCACACAGCCACATTCAGGGCCTGTGGCAGTTCATGAGGAGGGAGGGCCATCACATCAGCCCGAGACCAGCATCCCGAGACACATGGCTTCTTCTCCTCGGGTCACATATCAGAGAGGTCACAGGACCTTATTTGCAGCAGCCCGACGAGTACTTTCTCTACAGCCAGTGGAAGGGGTCTCGTCTTCATCATCAGAGCAGCGAGTGTTATCTCCACATCAGGTGGAAGGGGCCTCGCTTTCTTCATCGTCACAGGCAGTACGAGAGGGCAAGCAGCCCATGGTTGAGGATGAGGCAGTTGGCGAGGCACATGATGATTTCACTGGTCGTGATGCTCATTCTCCTCCTTCTTCAGATTTCTATGAGCTCAAGGAAGAGAACCTTGTGTTGCAGCGGAAGCTTGAGATGGCTCAGTGGACTATCACTTATTTAGAGCAGCGGACCAAACAGCTGGAGACCGAGAAGGAGTTGGATGAGTTATGGAGGATTCGATTCGACCGAGACATCAACCGCAGGAGGCCTGGGGACCCATTGCCCAAGGATAGAGAGTTATTGCTCATCCGAGCAAATTGGCACTTGGAGGGACTGTTAGAGAAGGCAAACCGTGACAAAGAGCTGCTCCGGAACATGAAGACACACTACTGGGCAAGATTACATGTTTGCAAGGCGAGAATGAAAATTCTCCAAAGAGAGCTGTCAGAGGCCCGGAAGAAGAAAAAAAGGACAAATCCACTCCGCATCTTGGCTGAGGCATCCCTTACTCATCATGGTACTGATCAGCCTTGATCTAACATCAAAATCTGAAAATTTTGAGAATTTTGGAGCATTTTGCAAATTTTTGGTAAAATTACAGGTTTTGCCCACGGTTTGGTCTCACCCCGGGTGAGACCATTTTGAAGGGCTGCTCGGAATTTTGCAAACTTGGCATTTTTGGAAAGGGCATGCAAAAAGAAAAATTACCAGTACTTGGGGGCAGCCTAATTTTGAGTTTTGAGCCTCCAAAAGCTCAAAATACACCTTAAAAATGACTTTCTGCCCACTTTTTGAGTTGCAGAAAGTGACCTTGGGAGAAATGGTTTTTGAGGGGTCAAATCAACACCAAATCCAGAAATTCCACTTGGGATGGAAAGTAGACAGGCCAAGCTTTCCAATGAGCCATCTTGCACCTGATTTGAATCAGTGGAACCCACTCAAAAGTAGCTGCAAAGGGGCGCGACCAGAACTTCCAGGGGCGCGACCAAAACCTCCAGATTTGCCAATTTTTGACTAGTTCGGCCAGAAAAGCACTATTTTCACTTTGGTTGACTATTTGGGCATGTAAATGATGGATTATTGTGTAAATTTCATGGCATTAGATACTTTTACTCTTCTTTACCACTTCTAGAAGCTTCTTTGATGTAAATAGTGAATATTTAATGCATAGATAAGCTTCCTAAGTTTTAGAGGTAAGTTGTTGAGCTGGCCTATTATCTAGTGACTGATTTAGAATTAGTTGCAACAGCTCCTAGGAAGCTGAGCTCGACCCCTAGAGGTGGGGAAAGAGGTTTGATCTTCTATATTATGCCTTCTCTTTCTCATTTTGATGGTTGGACTCTAGAGGGAGAAGTGCTATTGTATTTTTGACTTGTATTTTCTGCAATTTGAGGAAAAGGAAGGCCAGGGTTTTGCAGACTTCATTGTGGATTCTTGTGGATTATTATGTTGATGGTGTGTCTCCTACTGTTATTGTAAGTGTGTTTATGTGTTCCATTTCTTGATCTCTTGCTGCTATTTAAACAAAAGAAGTGATAAAGTTTGAATTCATGCATGCCATGCTCAGCTTTCAATTTTGTTTAAAATTTATGTTTTCCACTGTCTAGAGAGGATTCGAATTCATTGTTTGCCCTCTTTAGCCTCTCTTCTTTCTTCCCTGATCATCTCTTTCAGTTAAAGGCATCAGCATAGACTCCTACCTTGCCCCAAAGACCCACCTGCAAAAACTGAGCTCAATCCCCGCACCCTAAATTGCACTCCCTCCAATTGCCACCAAAAACCCAAAAAATCTTTAAATCAACCCCCCTTATCAATTTACTAGCCTAATATCTTTGATCCTAATTGGTCAGCTTATTATATTATAAGATCTATCAAATCTGACCCGAGAGAGCCTTCTCATACCTCGTAGGGCTAGCTACGAGGTGAAATGGTTTGATGTAGCCTTGAGAGTTTGTCTATCTCAGCCTAGGTGAATTCCAAGCGCTAACACATTCCACACAGTCCTCCATATTCTCGTCTTCTTTTTTCATGAACTTAAAAAGTTCTTCTTAATATCCCGAGGTTTGCAGTAATCCTGATACTTCTCCAGAAAAGAGGTTTTCATACCATCCCATGTGGAGATAGTATTTTCTCCTAGACCCATAAACCATCACAGGGCTATCCCTTTTAATGTAGCAGGGAATATTTTTAGTTTCTGAGCATCGGTTATATAGTCATATCCTCGACACACAATATCAAATTCAAAAGGGAGCGTGTCGAGGTCTTCGGAAGTGGGCCCATGAAATCTTGGTAAAGCAGTCAAAGGAATGGGCTTCGTTGGTGCGCCAGTCCCAAGATCCTCAATTGGGAAGTCAATAGTAAAGGTTGTGGGTGCCATGAATATCCTCCAATAATCACTGGGAATTTCAGCAGGCCTTGCACAGAATGATGGAGGGGGTCTTGTCATGAAAGTTTGAATTGCTTTAACAACACTCCCATTATCCCATGGTGATATCAATACCCTTATAGCTCCTTCCTCCCTGACATAATGGCTTGATCCCTCAGACCCTTTTCCTGTTACTTCTCCTTCCCTACTAGAATGGGCTTGTTCCTCAGACTTTCTGCTTGCAACTTCTTCTTCCTCTATTATCAGCAATGGTACTCCATCAGGTACACTGTTGCATACTTCTTCTGCTGCTGGAAGGTTTTGTTGTATTGAATCAACATGAGGTACTGTGGATAGCATTGGATGTTCAACATATTGTCCCTCGGATTTCGTTCGAGTCCCTGCCCTCACAGCAGCATGAGAAGATTCCTTAGATTCAGCGTTTGCGATGATTTGTTGGATATAAATGTTCCTTCCCAAATCCTATCCTCCTTTCTTCGGGGCTTTTCCTCTGCCTCTTTTATTCGAGTCTCTGTACATGCAAGTTGGTAAGAGGGAAATATCTAAACTAAATCACTACACTCAGAACCTGGAGTAATGTGTCAAAGCACCATTCCCTCCCTAGGATGAGAGGTAGGGGTTTTAACAAACAAGAAAAAAAAACGACTAAAAAAAAGAAATCTAGCGTGCAAGACCTAAAGCAGGGTGTCAAAAGACCCTTCCCTCCCCAAGAAAAGAGATCCAACAAGAAAAGAACATGCATAAAAGGAAATATAAATCTTGGGACTTGGAGCAAGGTGTCAAAAGACCATTCCCTCCCCGAGATGAGAGATCAGGTTTTAACGACTCAGAAAAATTAAAAACAAATAACCAAAGCAAGGGACTTGGCCCAAAAATGGTACAAACAACAGAAATCAAAATACTATGTTCAGGACTTAGAGCAGGGTAGCACTTCCTTCCCTAAGATGAGAGATTGATCCTCTAGTCAATACAAATAATGTTTTGCACCATGTTAACCTTCCCCGAAAATGGTGCCAAAATGTTGGTGTCCAAGTGTTAATAAACTATTCCACCCTTTTCCACATTAATTCATCAATTCGGGTGCATACAAATTTCAAGGTAACGCGCAAGGTATATGCAGGGGCAAGGTTACAATCTTACATCAACCAAGGATTCTGGCTAAGAAATCAGAGCATCGCTGTAACATTAATTAGAAATAAATTGTAGAACTTAAAAATCATTCCCAGTAATCAATAAATATCTGTGACAACAATAAGGAATTTAAACACAATAATGAAAACAACACACATATAAGAAATACGCAGCACCTAATCAGAAGAGTGGGCCCAACTCTTTGATCAGGGTTGTGTTAACTCACAACTAAGAAGAGAACAACAACTTGCTTGCACTTGATTAATATGCAAAGAGTTGTTACAATATATGCCTCTGTGTGGCTAACCCTTCGCATAGGAATAAAACCTGTTTTATACAAATACATGGGAATGACATATTCCCCAAAACCTGGCAACTAATGCCCAAAATATACAACAATTCAGAACAACAATTAATTGCCGAGAGAGCGAGAACATAAAGGATCCAAAATAGGCTTTGAAAGCAGCTGCAAATTGGTTATGATGTTGTAGCATTGCCGAATAGCTGCTGTGAATGCGGGATCACTACTGCAAGATGTGAAGGCGATACCTGTTCACCAGAATTTGCGAAAATAACAAGGTTTAGTAGTTCGCATAGGCAAAATCCCCGTGACCTTACTTCACCAATTAAATATTTCAAGAGACTTAGAAAGAAGGGTTACCTCATAGAGTTATCACAATAAATGCATATCATTTGGTGCAAAAAGGATGAAAGGATAAATGAAAGTATAAGTTAAAGATAAGCAGATTTGGTGCCCAACACAGCTTGTGATGATATTTGGATGAGGAAGATTCTTGTTGGTTTGTTCGGTCAACAGATGGATCCAACTGTGATTTACTGTCATAATCAAAGTTGTACCAAATTCTCTGAGAATCCAATTTTTCATTATCGGTCCAAGCATATTGATATCCAGTATCAACATCTTTGAGATTGTGTGTAGAGGAGAATTATGTTGTTGGAGTATATTCCCACAAAGGAACAAGATGCAAATATTTTGATAAAGGCCTTGTCAAGATGAAAATTTGAGTGTCACATAGGCAGGATCGGGATAACAGATAATCCCTTTCTTGTTGAGAGGGAGTGTTAAAAATAACAATAAGAAATCCTAATTTAATTTGTCCTTGAATTAAATTAGGAATTAGATCGGAATTCTATTCTCATAGCAACTTGTAATAGTTAACTAAGTTAATTTGAATTAGTTGGCTTAGGAAATTTGAGTTGGAAGTCTATCTAGAGTCATGTAAAGTGATCCCTAAATTTTAGGGGCCCAGGTTGAGTTCTTTTGAGTTGTAATTAATTAACTCAGTGTAACTGAATTATAGTTAGTTAAACTAGTTCCAACTGTTGGAGGAACTAGTAGGAGGTCTACTAGTGGGGATGGGCACCTATGCAACTTCATTGCTCCACCAATTAACTGAAGATTCACTCATAAATAACTCATGCATGTCAGTTCAGAGGAAGAGTCGAAGACCCAGTTGAGATTAGAGTTCAGAGACAATGTACTATCAATTGTATAATTTTCCAAGTTGTACAAATGGTACATGCAATCAATGGAGGGCCTATGGATGGATTGTGCAGTTATGGAGAGAGAATTTCCCAATATGGGATAATTCTCTCAGGAATTGCGCAAGGAAGTAGGGGCTTGACATCCAACAAATTTGGCTATGTGTTGGCTTGAGATGGTTTGTGAAGCAGGGAGATAGATTGTACTTGTGCATGAATTGTTTGGGTTGAACAAAAATTGTATTTTATTCTCATATCTTCTCATTAACGCAATATAGATAGTTGGGGTTTTGAGAAGTTTCTTTCCCTAGAAAATATTGTGTTATATGCGATTAAAATTCTTTCTTTTCTATTTAGTTATTTCATCGATCAATTTTTGTTTTCGTTGATGAGTAGAGTATATTCTTGTCTTTTTTTTTAGCATATCACATAAGATGTTGAATATACAAGTAAAAATATACATCTTTTTGAGAGGGAGTGTTGAAAATGCAACAAGAAAATCATAATTTAATTTTGTTCTTGAATTAAATTAAGAATATAATTGTAATTCCACATCACAAGACAACTTGTACGAGTTAACTAAGTTAAATTGACTTAGTTGACTTAGTTAATTTGAGTTGAGGGTCTAACTTGAGTCGTGTAGAGTGTCTCCTACATTATAGGAGCCCTGGTTAAGTTTATTTTGATTTTTAATTAACTAATTCAGTTTAACTGAGTTAAATTCAATTAAACTAGTTCCAATTGATGGAAGAACTAGTAGGAGGTTAGATAGTGGGGTGTTGCTTCATGTGTTCAACTAGTTAACTGATGATTCACTCATAAATAACTCTTGCATGTTAGAGATGAGAATTACCAAGTTTAGATTGGAGTTCAGGGACAATGTACTATCAGTTGTATAATCATCCGAAATGTTCAAGTGGTGCATGCAGTCAGAGGAAGGCCTATGAGGATTGGGCAATTCCAATTGAGGAATTTCCCTAATTAATAGGGGGATAATTCCCAAGGAAACAACACAATGAAATAGGAGCTTGGCGGGAAGAAGAATTGGCTAAGTATTGGCCAAAATCAACTTGTGAGGCAGTGAGACATATATAGATAATGTAGAGGTTGCTCAGGCTTGAGCAAAGCATTATAATCTTCTCATATTTTCTGACTAATGCAATATAAAAATAGTAGGGATTTTTAGCTATGGCTTTCCTTAGGAAATCATTGTGTAATGTGTCAATTGAATTATTTCTTTTGTATTCTTTGTGTTTTCAAGATCGTTTAATTGTTTCTGTTGATGAGTAGAGTAGATTCAAGTCTATTGTTTTAGTAAATTACAATTAGTAGTTTGAATCTACAAGGAATTTCTACACTCCTGGAATAATCACACCATCAATTTTTGATGATGTGATTATTCCTGAAGAATTATTTTAAAATAATAATATTAACTTAATCTAATTAATAGATAAAATAGTTTCCTTAGAAAGAAATAAAATAGTTTCCATAGTAACAACTACATGGAGTTGAGGAACTTTTAGCTCCAAAGGAGGAGCCTCATGATGATGTAGAGCATCCACATGCAGAGGAGCAGAGAGTAGAGACACCCACTCATGCAAAGTCTTTCAGAGATGGGAGAAATCACACCAAAGAAGTAGATAGGTTATTGCATGATGCTAGAGAAAATGCGAGATCACCCACATCACAATGCAGGTAGAGGAGGTCACTAGAGAGGTACATTGGCTACATGGCTCTGATGAGCGTTTGTGTAGAGGTTAAGCCATCCTCTTTTAAGGAATCATTGCAATGAATAGTTTGGGTTGATTCCATGGTTGATGAGTATGACTCCATTGTCAGGAACAATGTTTTGGATGTGGTCCCAAGACTGACAGACAAGTCAGTGGTGAGTTTTAGATGGATTTACAAGGGAAAGCAAATAGTAGATAGTAGTGTGGAGAAACACAAGGCCAGGTTTTTGGCCAAAGGGTTTTCTCAGGTGGACAAGATTGATTACAATGAGAATTTTTATCTTGTAGCAAGGTACTCATCAATCAGATCCATTTTAGCATTGTTAGCGCAGATGGGATGAAAGATGCATTAGATAGATGTAAAGACAAAATTCATCAATGACATGATTGAGGAAGAGGTGTATATTGAGCATCCTGAAGGATTTGGGAAATTCAATAGAGAGTCGCATGTGTGTAGACCCAAGCGAGCACTGTATGTATTGAAAGAAGCACCCCGCACTTGGTACACTAGAATCAATAGCTATTTCATCGGGTTGGGCTTCACCAAAAGTGAAGTAAATGCGAACCTTTACCATATTGTGGTTGAAGGTAAATTGTTGATTATTGTTTTATATGTCGACAATTTAATTTTGACACGTGATGATAAGTTGATCAAGTCTTGCAATGAGGATCTTGCAAGAGAGTTCGAAATGAAGGACTTAGGGCTCATGGACTACTTTCTTGGGATGGAAGTACGGAAAGGAGATGAGGAACTGGTTGTCTCCCATGGAAAGTATGCCAACGAGATACTTAAGAAGTTCCACATGGAGAGCAATAAACCCATGGAGACTTCTCTAGCTAGTAACTAGAGGAAGGAGGATGCTACTTCCGTTGAAGTAGTGGAGGCTATTATTTATAGGCAGCTTATGTGTTCACTCACGTATTTGGTGAACAGACAACCGAACATGTGTTATGCAGTGAACCAACTTAGTTCAACAATGGTTAATATTACCAACATGTGTTGAGATACCTTAGAGGCACTACTTAGTATGGTCTTTGGTATAAACAGACAAAGGGAGTGAAGCTTCAAGGCTTCACCAATGCTGATTGGGTAGGGAGTCCACCTGACAGGAAGAGCACATCAGGTGAGATCTTCAATATTGAGTCAGCAACTATTTCTTGGTACATCAGGAAAAAAATATCAATTGCACTCAGTTCAACAGAAGCAGAGTACGTGGTTGCTAGTCAAGTAACTTGTGAGGTTATCTAGATGAGGAAGATTCTTTTTCATTTGTTTGGTCAGCAGATGGATCCAACTATGATTTACTGTGACAATCAGAGTTCTATCAAACTCTCTGAGAATCCATTTTTTCATGATCGGTCCAAGCATATTGATTTCTAATATCATCATATTGGAGATTGTGTGCAGAAGAGAATTATGTTGTTGGAGTACGTTCCTAAGGAGGAACACGATGTAGATATTTTTGACAAAGGCCTTGTCAAGATGCAAATTCGAGTTTCAGAGAGGGAGGATCAAGGTAGCAAATAATCCATTTCTTGTTCAAAGGGAGTGTTAAAAATAACAACAATAAATACTAATTTAATTTGGCCTTGAATTAAATTAGGAATTAAATCGAAATTATATTCTCATAGCAACTTGTAATAGTGAACTAAGTTAATTCAAATTAGCTGGCTTAGGAAATTTGAGTTGGAACTTTATATAGATTCATGTAGAGTGATCCCTAAATTTTAGGGGCCTGGGTTGAGTTATTTTGAGTTGTAATTAATTAACTCAGTGTAACTGAGTTATAGTCAGTTAAACTAGTTCGAACTGTTGGAGGAACTAGTAGGAGGTCTAGTAGTGGGGATGGGCAATAGTGCAGCTTCACTACCCGACTAGTTAACTGAAGATTCACTAATAAATAACTCATGCATGTGAGTTCAGAGGAAGACCCAATTGATATTAGAGTTAAGGGACAATGTACTATCAGTTGTATAATTTTTTGAGTTGTACAGATGGTGCATGCAATAAGTTGAGAGCCTATGGATGGATTGCGCAGTTATGGAGAGAGAATTTCCCAATTAAATATGGGCTAATTCTCTTAGGAATAGTGCAAGGAAGTAGAGGATTTTTAGGCAACAAATATGGATAAGTATTGGCTTGAGCTAGTTTGTGAAGTAGAAATATAGATTGTACTTGTGTAGAAATTGTTTGGGTTGAAAAATCATTGTATTTTCTTCTCAGATCTTTTGGCTAATACAACATAGATAGTTGGCGTTTTGAGCAGTTGATTTCATCAGAAAAATATTTTGTTATGTGTGATTGAAATTATTCCTTTTCTTCTTAGTGTTTTCATCGATCAATTTTGGTTTCCGCTGATGAGTAGAGTAGAATCTTGTCTTGTGTTTTATCATATCACATAAGCTGTTGAATCTACAAGTGAAATCTACATGGTATCGGAGATGAAGACAATATAGAAGATGAGAATTGGAGTTTGTTGTGCAGGTGAAATTGAATTTGTAGGTTCATACTTCAAAGTTAGTAATATTTCATTCTACGGTTTGAGACTTGTGTATGCCCTGTAGGGTAGCTATAATTACATAGATTGGAAGGATGGGATGGAGGCTGTGGTGGAAGACAATGGGCTCAAGGAATTCATAGATCATGATATTTCGAAGCCTCCAACATCTTATGCTAAAGATATGGATGAATGGATAAAGTGTGTACCAAAATCAAGAAGGATTGTTCTAGAAGGAGTTCGAGATCACATTGTCTTGGATCTCCATAGAAATGAAACTCCATTTGCAATGTGGAAGGCATTGGTGGACCTATTTCAAAATAGTAGTGACCAAAGGAAGTTGGCACTAAAGGAAAAACTTAGAAAGATCAAGATGGAGAAAGGTGACTCACTTCCAAAGTACTTGACTAAGTTCACCCAATGTCAGGATGAGCTTGGAAGTGTCAAGATTACTATTGTTGAAGATGATCTGGTGAGCCTAGCACTTCTAGGACTTCCCAAGACTTGGCATAGTTACTAGGACTCACTTAATGGGAGGTAGAAGCTACCAGACTGGGAGAGGTTGTGGTCTGACTTGGTATAAGAAGGGATTCAACAGAACACTAGAGACAGATCCTCATCAAAGCACGATGATGAGGAGAATTGTGCCTTAGCGGGTAAGGAAAATAAAGGGAAGGGGAAGTCATCCCATTCCATATTAGATTCTTATCACGGCGACAAGAAGAAGAACATTTCGAAAGTCAAATGCTTTCACTGTCACGAACAGAGACACTTTGCCACAAAGTTTCCACTCAAGAAGGTTGGTAAGAAGCCATCAAGAGGAGCGATAGGTGAAGCTCTTACTTCATAGTTCGAATTGGACTTTATCCTCATCACTTGTATGGTGTCATCGATGATCGGTAGTGCGTGGTACCTAGACAATGGAGCTTCTTTCCACATGATTGGTAATAAAGAAATCTTCAGTAACTTAGAGGAGAAGGATATACAGATGCATATCAAGATGGGTGATGATGGGAGGTATAGTACTACCAACATCGGTATAGTTACCTTTCAAAGGGAGTTGGGTTCTCCCCTCACTTTGGGAGATGTTATGTATGTTCCTGGTTTGAAGAAGAACTTGGTATTTGTTTCCATGTTGGATGATAGAGGCTATGATGTGATATTTAGTAAAGGAAAGGCATTCCTTCGTCACATAGCCACAGGACAGGTGAAGAGGATAGGGGTTTGAGTGAAGAACCTCTACAAGTTGGAGGTATAAGATTGTGCTGCCTTGAGCACTAAAGTAGAGAAGGTCTAGAGCCAAGACATCGTTGAGATTTGGCACAAGAGATTGGGTCACTTGCACCATGATGATTTGAAGATCATTCAACAAATTTCTATTGGTCTTCCTAAGGGTGCACTAGAGCAGGTAGACACATGCAAAGGGTGTACAATGGGAAAGTACATCAGAGCTTCCATTCATGACAAAGATAGTCGAGCATAGGTGATCCTCGATTGAGTTCACTCAGATGTGCGTCGAATGTTCTCAATGACATCCACGGCCAATCACATGTATTATGTGATATTTGTTGATTATTTTTCTCGTAAGCGTTGGATCTTCTTCATGCAGAAGAAAGATCATACTTTTGCTAAGTTTGGTGAATTTAAAGCACTTGTCAAGAAAGACACTGGCATGAAAGTTCAATCTCTCAGGAGTGATACCGGTGAAGAGTATGTGTCAAATGATTTCAAAAGCTTCTATGCATCAGAAGGCATTTGATGGGAGTTGATAGCACCTCATAATCCACAACATAATGGGGTGGATAAAAGGAAGAAAAAGAGTATTGTGGGAGCGGCATGGGCGATGTTGCATGATCATGGCCTACCATTACACTTGTGGGTTGAAGCATGCAACACAATTGTTTATTTGCAGAACAGAATCCCTCATTGAATTCTTAGGATGAGTACACCATAAGAGGATCTTTTAGGTAAGAAACCGGATGTGTCACACTTCAGGAATTTTGGTTCATCCATCTACTACCATGTAACCAAAGATGCATGGGAAAGCTTGAGCCAACAACAGAGTTGTGCATATTATTGGGGTACACTGATACACCTCACAACTATCGAGTGTACTTGCCAACCAACAGGATGACCGTGGTTCGTAGAGATGTAAAATTTGATGAAGATAAGGCCATGAGATGTTCCCTTAAGAGGGAGCTTCAACTACATACAGTTGAGGATCTTTTAGCTCCAAAGGAGGAACCTCAGGATGATGTGGAGTAGCCATATGCAGAGGAGTAGGGAGTGGAGACACCCACTCATTCAAAGTCTTCCAAAGATGGGAGAAAGTGCACTAGAGAGGTTGATCAGTTATTGCATGGTTCTAAAGAGAATGTGCACCAGGAGGTCACCAGAGAGGTACACTGGATACATGGTTCTGACATTGATCGAATGTGTAGAGATTGAGCCATCCTCTTTTGAGGAAGTAGTGCAACAACCAATTTGGGTTGTTTCCATGGTTAAGGAGTATGACTCCATTGTCAGGAACAATGTTTTGGATGTGGTCCCATTATTGGTAGACAAGTCAGTGGTGTGTTCCAGATGGCTTTACAAGGTAAAGCAAGAAATGAATGGTATTATGGAGAAACACATGGCCAATTTTATGGCGATAGGGTTTTATCAAGTGGAGGGGATTGATTACGATGAGAATTTTTCTCCTGTAGCTAGATACTCATCAATCAGATCCATTCTAGCACTGTTAGCGCATATGGGATGGAAGATACATCAAATGGATGTAAAGACAACATTCCTCATTGACATGACCAAGGAAGATGTGTATATTGAGCAACCTAAAGGATTTGAGACCTTCAACAGAGAGTCGCATGTGTGCAAACTCAAGTGAGCGTTGTATGGAATGAAACAAGTACCCCATGCTTGGTACACCAAGATTGATAACTATTTCACTGGGTTGGGCTTCACCAAAAGTGAAGAAGATGCGAACCATTACCATATTGTGTTTGAGGGTAAATTGTTGATTATTATTTTATATGTCAACTATTTGATTCTAACAGGTGATGATAAGTTGATCAAGTCTTGCAAAGAGGATATTTCAATAGAGTTCGAAATGAAGGACTTGGGGCTCATGCACTACTTTCTATGGATGGAGGTATGGCAAGGAGATGAAGAAATATTTGTCTCTTAGGGAAAGTATGCCAATGAGATACTCAAGAAGTTCCACATGGAGAGCAGTAAACCCATAGAGACTCCTCTAGCTGGTATCTAGAGGAAGGAGGATGCTACTTCCGGTGAAGTAGTGGAGGCTACTATTTACAGGCATCTTGTGGGTTCACTCGTGTATTTGGTGAACACACAACCGGACATGTGTTATGCAGTTAACCAGCTTAATCAAGCAATGGTTAAGCTGACCAAGGTGTATTGGAAGGCAATTGAACATGTGTTGAGATACCTTAGAGGCACTACTCAGTATGGTCTTTGGTACAAACAAACAGAGGGAGTGAAGCTTTAAGGCTTCACTGATGCAGATTGGGCATGGAGTCCATCCGATAGGAAGAACACATCAAGTGGTATCTTCAGTATTGGGTCAACAACTATTTATTGGTACAACAGGAAACAAAGATTAGTTGCACTCAGTTAAGCAGAAGAAGAGTACATGGATGCTAGTCAAGCAGTTTGTGAGGTTATCTGGATGAGGAAGATTCTTGTTGGTTTGTTTGGTTGACAGATGGATCCAACTGCGATTTACTATCATAATTAGAGTTGTATCAAACTCTCTGAGAATCCAGTTTTTCATGATCGGTCCAAGCATATTGATATCTAGTACTAATATCTTCGAGATTGTGTGCAGAGGAGAATTATTTTGTTGGAGTACATTCCCAAAAAGGAACAAAATGCAAATATTTTTATAAAGGCCTTGTCAAGATGAAAATTTGAGTTTCACATAGGCAGGATCGAGATAACAGATAATCCCTTTCTTGTTGAGAGGGAGTGTTAAAAATAACAACAAGAAATCCTAATTTAATTTGTCCTTGAATTAAATTAGGAATTAAATCAAAATTCTATTCTCATAGCAACTTTGAATTAAATTAAGAATTAAATCAAAATTCTATTCTCATAGAAACTTGGAATTAAATTAGGAATTAAATCGAAATTCTATTCTCATAGCAAATTTGAATTAAATTAGGAATTAAATCGAAATTCTATTCTCATAGCAACTTGTAATAGTTAACTAAGTTAATTTGACTTAGTTGATGGAAATTTGAGTTGGAAGTCTATCTATAGTCATGTAGAGTGATCCCTAAATTTTAGGGGCCCAGGTTGAATTCTTTTGAGTTGTAATTAATTAACTCAATGTAACTGAATTATAGTCAGTTAAACTAGTTCCAACTGTTGGACGAACTAGTAGGAGGTCTAGTAGTGGGGATGGGAACCTGTGCAACTTCACTGCTCCACCAATTAATTTAAGATTCACTCATAAATAACTCATGCATGTTAGTTCAGAGGAAGACCCATTTGAGATTAGAGTTTAGGGACAATGTACTATCTATTGTATAATTTTCCTAGTTGTACAAATGGTGCATGCAATTAGTTGAGGACCTATGGATGGATTGCACAGTTATGGAAAGAGAATTTCCCAATTAAATATGGGTTAATTCTCTTAGTAATTGCGCAAGGAAGTAGGGGTTTGTCAAACAAAAAAATTAGATAAGTGTTGGCTTGAGCTGGTTTGTGAAACAGGGAGATAGATTATGCTTGTGCAGGAATTGTTCAGGTTGAACAAGCATTGTATTTTATTCTCAGATCTTCTCCTTAATGCAATATAGATAGTTGGGGTTTCGAGAAGTTTCTTTCCCCAGAAAAATATTGTGTTATATGTGATTAAAATTCTTTCTTTTTGGTTAGTTATTTTATCTATCAATTTTTGTTTTCGTTGATGAGTAGGGTAGATTCTTGTCTTTTGTTTTAGCATATCACATAAGTTGTTGAATCCACAAGTAAAAATCTACATATTTTTGAGAGGGAGTGTTCAAAATGCAACAATAAAATCATAATTTAAATTTTTTCTTGAATTAAATTAGGAATATAATTGTAATTCTACATCACAAGACAACTTGTACGAGTTAACTAAGTTAAATTGACTTAGTTGACTTAGTTAATTCGAGTTGAGGGTCTAACTTGATTTGTGTAGAGTTTCTCCTACATTATAGGAGCCCTGGTTGAGTTTATTTTGATTTGTAATTAATTAATTTAGTTTAAGTGAGTTAAATTCAGTTAAACTAGTTCCAATTGATGGAGGAACTAGTAGGAGGTTAGATAGTGGGGTGTTGCTTCATGTGTTCAACCAGTTAACTGATGATTCACTCATAAATAACTCATGCATGTTAGATCTGAGAGTTACCCAGTTGAGCTTAGGGACAATGTACTGTCAGTTTTATAATCATCCAAAATGTATAGGTGGTGCATGCAGTCAGAGTAAAGCATATGAGGATTGTGCAATTCCAATTGAGGAATTTCCCTAATTAAGAGGGGGCTAATCCCCAAGGAAACAACACAGGAAAATAGGAGCTTGGCAGGAAGCAGAATTGGCTAAGTATTGGCCAAAGTCAGCTTGTGAGGCAGTGAGACATATAGAGATAATGTAGAGGTTGCTCAAGCTTGAGAAAAGAATGATAATATTCTCATATTTTTTGACTAATGCAATATACAGATAGAAGGGATTTTTAGTTGTGGCTTTCCTCAGGAAATCATTGTGTAATGTGTTGATTATTCTTTCTTTTGTATTCTTTGTGTTTTCACGATCATTTAATTGTTTCTGCTGATGAGTAGAGTAGATTCAATTTTATTGTTTTAGTAAATTACAATTAGAAGTTTGAATCTACAAGGAATTTCTAAACTCCTGGAATAATCACACTTTCAATTTTTGATGATATGACTATTCCTAAAGAATTATTTTAAAATAATAATATTAGTTTAATCTAATTAACAGATAAAATAGTTTCCATAGTAACAATTTTTTTTTAAATATAAAAATAGTTTTATTCCAATACAAATCAACAACGTGGAAGGAATTTTCAGAAAAAAAAATATGAATCCCATACACAATCTATATTGAAGGAATTTACAAATAGTAATGCATATGAGAATCTCTTCCTGTATGCCAAATTTGATATAAGCAAACACTACCTTTATTGTGTACTGCATGGACAATGTGCTTCCACTTTTTCACCTACTACTCCTTCCATATTCCAAGTGTACTTGGATACCTGTCGATGCAGTTACACATTTCATCATCGAATAACTTAGAAGTGGAGGAATATTTAAGATAAATAATAGCAAGACTGTGAATGTAAACTTTATATTTGTAATTCTTCATATAATCTTTGCAAAAAAAATATAATATTTCATTCTCTTTATGTGTTATATTATCTACCCTTAAGAGTATGAGAAAGCCTCCCATTAAAAAAGAACATAAACTAAAAGCAATGCTCTAACATGAATGTTCTCGGCGTATTGGATCAGAACAATTGTACTCTAACTTGTAGTTATTCCCATGTAGTTAGGTTAGTTAAGGGATAGCTAGTAGAACATGCCCAAGTAAAATCAATTTCTCTTTTCACGGATATAAATGCATCAGATTACGAGGGCAGGTTAGTCCTTGCCACTTTAAGTGGAAATTATGCTTTCATAAAAATTGCAAATTGATATATGCAGTGGAAAAATTAATTGCAAATTAAGGGGCAAGGAGTTGCATAAATTTCGGTGGGTAGTAAACACTAGTAAGTGTGCACATTTACATTTGTACTCATACTTATTAAAGTGCCAACCAACACATAAATAATGGTGTAATACATCTTGTTACTATCCACCTTTTTTGCAAATACTTGCTTAAAAATTCCAAAGATTTTAATTTGGTTGGTTTTGCTATGAAGCTTAACAATGAAAAATTACTCGGAGAATATATTAGATTCATAGCATAAATATTGCAATTGCATCCAAAAATTATCCACATGGTGCAAAGACTACAATAAGATCTTGAAGTTTATGGTCCAATCAAATGTTTGAAAAATATTTTTTGCACCTATATTGAAAAATAAATATTTGTTTAATAGAATGAAGATTTCCAAAGTTATTCATATAAATTTCTTCAAATATTTGTCTTTCAAATTTAAACATTATAATTTATATTGGTGAATGTTAAACTAATAGTGGTCAACAAGGAAATCGATTGCTAAAACCTTTCCTTGGCATAAACTAATAATAAATCTAGAATCTTGCCTTGACATAAACTAATAATAAATCTTATGATGATAAAACCCTTATAACTTATGTGGCAAATATTATCTTATTCTCCTTCCATAAGCCAAGTGTATGAACTTGCTTAATATAGATACTTGAATGGTTTGACGAGGTCATAGTTTAAGGGAACAACTTTAAGGATTTTACCTTTATGGTTCACCGTAATTGGTAAGGTTATTGTAAAAATTATTACGTTTTGATCTCCAATGTGTATTTTGGAATATGAGAGTAAGGTTATAGGTAACTAAAAAATTTAAGATGGTGACTATGTCAAGGTAATAAAAAATATATATATGAAATTTTGTGATTAAAAAATGGTAGATGAACTATGCATAGGAAATATGTTTTTAGAATTGATGGAAATAATGGTTGCCAAGAGCAGTGTTATGAAGAATGCTTTTTTTTTATATGAATTTCAACATTGTTTATGTTTTACATGTATGAGAATAGATAAAATGAAGATGAAGAGTAAAAAAAAAACTAAAAATTGTAGAAAACTAAAATAAAGACAAAAGGTTTCTAAAGCAAATAAGACATGACTATTCAAAAGATTATTGAGAAAACAATTCCTTCTTGTGATCATGAATAATGTTTAAATAATATGACAGAATTGTCATAATGTAGACTAATTCATTCTACAAATCATGTATCATGAATAATGTTTAAATAATATAGTGAAATTATCCTGATGTAGACCAATTCATTCTACAAATCTACATGAGAGTGAGAAATGAGAAGAGAGACCAACTAGGGATGATAGGGATGAAAATTTGTAGAGAAAGCCATGGAAATATTGTGGAAAGAATTATGAAAATAGTTATGCATTTAATTTTAATTGAAAAAATAAATTTTAACAAAATTGTTATGGTCACCTAGTGATATATTAAATTTTCCCCTTAACTTTATAAGTGTATGCCCCTGGCATCATTGCTCATGTGTAGCGTTGCGTTAATCTGCAACTGGTTGCTGCCACGTTGTGGGTTGCATAGCGTGGTATCATGATAGCTCTCAATTTCGCCCTTAAATTTATGAGCGTATGCCCCTTGCTCATGTGTAGGGTTGTGTTAATCTGCAACTGGGTGCTGCCACGTTATGGGTAGCATAGCGTGGTATCATGACAGCTCTCAACGATTTGTCTATATTTTGGTGGAATTTCCAGTTGCCAAAGAAGTTGTCAATCACACCATGACTGTTTGCATACAACTCATTGGCTTGGACTTGGCTGAGCATGGTCAAGTGACGGGGAGTTTCTCATGAGTTGGTTGAGCATGGTCAAGTGACGGGAAGTTTCCTCATTATCAAGCAAGTTATAGTAGAAAAGGAGAAGCATGAACGTGCCATGCTGGAAGTGATGATGCAGATCAGTCATGCTTTTTCATAGTGCTTCCATCTGGACATTCATAGTGCTTCCATCTTGGAATGCTATGCATGTGATTTAAAATATTGTTGTTTTAGAAAAGTTATTTTGTTTTGCATGATTATGGCAATTTTGTCAAGCGTGCATTGCCACCCTAAGTGATGTATTTTTGGAAGGAGAGGAGCGGTCATCAAAGTGAAAATGCGGGGGTGTGAACACTTTTGGTGTTGCACACCCACTAGAAATTGTTGTCAAGGAGTGAGCTGTAATCGTAGATGAGAGTGCCAGTGTTTCTTGCAGATCTCTGTGGGCTACTATGGAAGAACGTTATGTTGGGATTACGTAGAGAAGCTGTGGGGCATTGACTCTCGAATAAAATATCATCATCATCCTTCTGAGTTCTCAGGATAAGGATGACTCTATTCAAATGATGAGGATAGCTAATTTTTACCTTGTAAGAGTAGTCTAACAAGGTTGAGGAGTTGTTCCGAAAGTTATGGAAATTCTGGTCATATTTAGAAAAAGTTCCCCCATCAAAAATACATCTCTAGAAGATTTTTATGAAATTTTTTTGCCCGGATTCAGCCACTTTCCTCCGTCTCTCCAATCTTTACTGGTAATCAAAATTGGCTATACTGGATTCTGATTCCTCAGTGAACTGGATCACCGTTTATTAATCCCATCGAAGGTCCACGGATTGTGCAGGTCTTTGGCAATCTCACTGAATACATTTGTGCCAGGCAGTTCCATGGAAAGGATCCCGCGGGATTAGTTCAAAGTATTGAGAATGTAAGGACGGTCATATAAATAAATAATTGTACTCTAAACCCCATTGATTTTTCTGTTTATAAAACAAAGAAATGGATTCATAACTACTTTTGTATGTCACAGATTTCTGCATTTGTTCAACCCCGTTGCATGCTTCGAAGGCCTGCATGGGTTTTTTCTTTTTCCATTGATTTCTGTGAAGTGTAGGTGTTTAATTTGAAAACCCCGAGGCATTGAAGGCTATATTAGTAAAAGAAATGAGATTTGTAATGGATTGTTATATGTTGGGTAGAGAAAGGTGAACGAAAGGTGAGCAAATTTTTTTTTTATTTTTTTTATTTTGGTATGAGTATTTTAGAATTGTCTAGTTTCTGATCGTAGTATCAAGTTCTCAAGAGTAAATCACTTTATCTAATATTCTGATCATAGTATCAAGTTCTCAAGTGTAAATTGCCTTATTAGTCCCTGCCATCTGGCAATGGCCAGGGACTATAGTAATCGATCTGCGATGCTATAGCATTAATTCGGGGCGAATTTGAGCGGATTATGGCAGGGTGACCAAAGTTTTCGAATGCCGCTGTGTTTACCATTGTCAGGATAACCAAAGTTTCTGAGAGTGACCGTGTTTGCCTTCTTATTTGGCCTCTTCCCGAGGCGGAAGAGGCTGGACCTTAGGGTTAACCCTACCTTTACCGTGTTTATTATTTGTGGCGGTCGATGTATTCATATTAATGTTACAGGTATGTTAGCATTAGTTCGCTAACATTTGTTTGCAGGTTTGTTTGCAGGCTCAGCTCTCAGGAATATGCTGGTATATATGAACATATATGCTACACCTGGCTACCCACATGGCGATTTCACCGCAAATCTACTGCATGTGAGTGTTGCTGCTTCTACTGCTTCATCTGTCGCCTATGCTGCCATCTGCGTGAATGGCTCTGCACGGGGAGCCAGAGCCAGCTCCTTCCAAGCTCCAGCTCCTTCATTGGCATCTGCTAGTTCTTTTGTTGGCTGCTTGGCTTTCCCTGGAATATGCTGGTATATATGAACATATATGCTACACCTGGCTACCCACATGGCGATTTCACTGCTTCATCTGTCGCCTATGCTGCCATCTGCGTGAATGGCTCTGCACGGGGAGCCAGAGCCAGCTCCTTCCAAGCTCCAGCTCCTTTATTGACATCTGCTAGTTCTTTTGTTGGCTGCTTGGCTTTCCCTGTTGCTGGTTCAAAATGTATTTCAGGCAGGGCTAATATAGAACCAGAACAAGCTAAGCTAACGAAATTCATAACAAGTCAAGCTAACGAACATGGGTAAGATCGACACATACCTGAGCACCTCCTAGTTCTTTTGTTGGCTGCTTGGCTTTCGTTGTTGCTGGTTCAAAATGTGTTTCAGGAAGGGCTAATATAGAACCAGAACAAGCTAAGCACAGGTTGGGGCTCCACAGCCTGTACAGAAATGTCCAGATTTTCTGAAACAGCGGGCTCAGAAGAGACTAAACAACTTGCCATGGGTGGTGAGGGAAGTGAGGTCGGTCCTGAGCACAGTGCTGAAATCCAAATCAAATACTGTCAAGGGTAAAGCAGCCCACACATTGAAGACCAAGGTTGTTGTTCTTGGCCTCATCAAGAACAAAAAGATATTCAGTGCAATTTCTCACAAAATGAATTCTCTGTTTGGACTTGAAGAGAGCCGAGGGCAATATTCCAGCGACAACAATACGGCATTGACGATGTATTATGCTTTGGCTACGGCCGTTGAGATTCCTTGTGAATATCTTCAGGAGCGCGAGCAGAAATTGGAGCATCTATCCCACGCAATTCTTCAGTCAGAGTCGCCCTCTGATAACCCTAGAAATTTTGTTTCAGCTACTGAGAGCTCACGAATGTATAATCTGGATATCAATCACGAACATCTCGCCAATGAATTCTCTGTTTGGACTTGAAGAGAGCCGAGGGCAATATTCCAGCGACAACAATACGGCATTGACAATGTATTATGCTTTGGCTCCCGTCGATGAGATTCCTTGTGAAGATCTTCAGGAGCGCGAGCAGGAATTGGAGCATCTATCCCACGCAATTCTTCAGTCAGAGTCGCCCTCTGATAACCCTAGAAATTCTGTTTCAGCTATTGAGAGCTCGCGAATGTCTACGTGCTCTGTGGCCACTGAGGACTCAATTGTGGTATTGTTCATCTGTATCTTAATACGACGTGATCCATTGGACCCAGTATGCCCATTACGATCCATCTTTCTACTTGCTGGATTGTTGGAGTTTAGGTGTATGTAAACAACCACTATTCTGCGAAAAGATGAAAAAAACAGGGCTTAATGTGTTCTGCTCATCTGGGAGTGTTGGCAGCTGGATGAGACAAACCTAGAAGGCCATGAAATTGAAACTGGTGCATGTGCAGTGGACAGTTGGATTATCCTTCTGCCTCCTGTATTGACATATGACCATGATACAATGTTAAGTGGCATGGTTTAGTCCCTCCATGCTATCCCACGGAGAAGGAGGTGAGCCATGTGGCCCTCATCGGGCCCACATGGACGTGTTATAATTTTTAGTTTTCCAAGAGCTTCATTTCCTTTTAATGTTAAATTACATCACTAATATACCCTCTTTGGTCATTTCAGGTTATACTTCTTTTACTCATGTACAACTACCTGGTCTCTGTCTCATTTGTTTAAACTAATCTTCACTTGTCTGTTCTCCTGTGTCTATAAATTCTCTTTCTTAGCCCTCAAAGATTGCAGTGGAAGAAAGTTGGCTCGGAACCGAGAGAGAGATTTTGTTAGCTTGCTATGGCTGTGCAAAAGGAAACAACCAATGACAGTTTGAGCTCTTTGCTTTGCAACGGGGAACGTGATTTCCTGATCAGAAATAATGGAGACAAGGTACGATTGCTATACTTATAGTCTCTGTTATCATTTATTTTGCTACAACATTGCATTTTTGTATTGAATCCAATGTAATCTAAAGGTGAAAGTTGGAGAACTGGAAGGGAAACAAGTGGGTCTATACTTTTCTGCCCATTGGTGTCCTCCATGCAAGGCTTTCACCCCCGTTTTGTCTGAAATCTATAAAATGGAGGAAGATTTATTGTACTGGTTGCCGAGCTCCATTTCTACTTTCTAATCCTGCCTAAACTAGTCTTCTTCTGACTTTTTTGAAGTTTGTCTGTGTTCCATATCTCTTTATTTTCAGGAGCACATCCGTGCTTCCCATGCTTTTCAACTAAAGTTATTTGCTGCTTCTTCCTACAAACCCTACTTCCTCAACGCTAGTACAATTCAGTTAAATGAATTAAATCTGAAGAACTTGTATAGATTTTTATTATTTCATGTCTTTGTTCTACTTGTTATAGTTTGTTTAAGCCTGGCAATCCTATGTGGATTCTTGTGTTGCATGATGCATCTTTTGTATTTCAGGGGACAGCTGCAGTGGTTCTGGCAGGGTTGGTTGCATCATTAAAGGCAACTGGTGGAACATTGGCTGATCATACCTTCCTCTTCCTAGGAGCCGGAGAGGTAAATCCAGCTTTTTGTGTGAACCATGCAAATGAGACAGACAAATTACTCTACACTGACTGAAAATAATGGTGATCTTATCTTCCAGGCTTGTATACAGAATTTCTAGGCCGGACACCAATCTCTATTACCTGCAGACATAGGTTTATGAGAATTTCTTTTGCCTTTCTGCTATGAAATCCAAAAGTTCTGCTTATGTTGTCCCCAACCAATGCAGTATTATATCTTTCCAACCTACACAATATTATAATAGAGTTTCTGAGCCAAATTGCTTTCAAGATTATGACTCTTTCTAAAGTGATTAGTCCAAGTTGTGGCCGCTCTTGAGTCTTTACTTCCAATTTCTTATCTAGATTGGAGGAAGATTTATTGTACTGGTTGCCGAGCTCCATTTCTACTTTCTAATCCTGCCTAAACTAGTCTTCTTCTGACTTTTTTGAAGTTTGTCTGTGTTCCATATCTCTTTATTTTCAGGAGCACATCCGTGCTTCCCATGCTTTTCAACTAAAGTTATTTGCTGCTTCTTCCTACAAACCCTACTTCCTCAACGCTAGTATAATTCAGTTAAATGAATTAAATCTGAAGAACTTGTATAGATTTTTATTATTTCATGTCTTTGTTCTACTTGTTATAGTTTGTTTAAGCCTGGCAATCCTATGTGGATTCTTGTGTTGCATGATGCATCCTTAAGCATTGTCAACTTTGTAGCAGAGACGACACAGCTTTCTGTTGTGCCAACTGCCAAAGACAAGACCCACTTGGCACTCACTCTCTGATTGTGATGGATTGAGAGATGCTTTATACCTGTGGGAGATGGAGAAATGTCTTAGAGTTAGAGTTAGAGTCAAATGAGGGAGATATTTATTAAGTATTTCATGTTAGTAATTGCTTTGAGAATATGAGCTGAAACTTGCATCCCATGACTGTATTAAAGCTTAGATGCGTTCGCTTCAGCACTGCAGTTATAAAATGGGTGTAATTCAATGGTTTAATAGCACACAAATTGACTTGTTGCATGATGCTATATGACTGGTTTTCTTGAGCTGGCAGGGGAGCTTGGGAGCTTGTAAGCTGGGGCGCTGGATGGGGAGCCGATCGTGCTGAACAGCTAAAAGAGTTGGTAGCAACGGAGTGCTCATTTATCTGGAAAAGAATTTGAGAGAGATCGATACTATTTAGTAACTGCATGACTGCTTGTGAGTAATCTTCGCAAACAGAGTTGAAACATTTTTCATTAGTTCTACTTAATGATGGTTTGACCTGAATGACTATGCTGACTGCTTTTTATCAAATACTATACAGATTAACCGGGGGTTTGCTGATTGCTGGCTGGTTTTCTTGAGCTGGCTGGGGAGCTTGGGAGCTTGTAAGCTGGGGCGCTGGATGGGGAGCCGATCGTGCTGAACAGCTAAAAGAGTTGGTAGCAACGGAGTGCTCATTTATCTGGAAAAGAATTTGAGTACTTAGATTTTTAACTTGATGCAGGGACTTGCTGCATCGCAGCTTCCCTTGTTTAATATTGGATCACAAGACTTATAAAAACTAAACCTCTCCTTACTCAACTTTACCATAGTCCCTCCTTACTCAATTGTACCATAGTCCCTCATCTTATACTTATTCTTTCTTGTACTTATTATCTAGAAAGTGAATGGAAAAATACATCTTATACTTATTCTTTCTTGTACTTATTCTCTAGAAAGTGAATGGAAAAATACACTAGAAGGTTGTTTCTTGTTGTTTTCCATATTAGATTAAATGTCTTTCCAAAGGATGGGGCAGATACAATGTTGAACATGTATATGTTTTGGGCATGTGAATCATGATTTGTGGAAGATGATGGGGGTATTTATAGCTTGGCACTACCGTACAATCAACAACTCGTGAATAATTTAATAATTGAAAAATCAAAGGTAAAGAAGACATGTATATTTGATTTTTCCTTATGCCACAAGCATGACATGAAAAAAAACTAATATTTTTTATAAGGATCTTCTACTATATTATATCAAGTATATTGTGGAAGGTGACTTAAGAGGTAAGAATAAGTTATAAGTTTTTCTCATTTTCAATTCTAAGTATATAAACTAATTACCATTTATCTTCTACCATCAAGTATATTATGGAGGGTGGCTGGAGTGGGACTTTATTAGTGATGCTTTTGTTTTGGCCATGCTAAAGTTGCAGTGACCTTTTGAGCTAGAGGTAGATGTTATTGGGTATGTAATAGGAGCGGTACTCATGCAAGGAGGAAGGAAGGACAGCTCTTTCTTATCAATATCAACGTTAAGCCACGTTCTTAGTGGCTCTTTCAGTGGTAGTCGATTTTGTTAAGATAAGATATTAACAATAGAGTCTTTCGTAGAACAAATTAAAGAGCTTTTCTCATCGTCAATTCAGGTATATAAACTATTTTTTTTATAATGATATTTTTTTTTTCAAGTATGTGGTAGACGGTGATTTAGAGGTAAAAGTAAAAAAAGTTACTAGAGCTTCATGCATATTATGGAAGGTAACCAGTTATTGTGTAATTGTGAAAGGTGACTTGATGTGTTTGAGTATGCATAAAGAAAATAAGAAATAAAAGTTAAGAGGGCTCTATGTATATTGTGTAAGGTGAAATATGTATATAGAAATAAAAGTTATGAGGGTTTAAGTTCTTCTAAAAAATAATGAAAAATTATGAAGGTTTAAATATTTATCAAAAGTAATGAAAAGTTATGAGGACTTAAATTTTCATATATTTGAAAAAATTAAGAGGTTTAAATTTTCAAAGTTTTGAAAAAAAATTATGTGAAATGAAAATTTTCATAGTTTTTTTTTTAAGAAAATAGAGAGCTTAAATGTTTTGAGTTTAGAGTCAAATAGTATGGTATATTAGGTACATAAATTTTGAGATTTTTTATTAAACTTCTCATAGTTTTTGAAAAAAAAATACAAAACTTAAATTTTTTAGTTTAGAGTCCAAATCCTATAGTATTTTAGGTATATAAGTTTAGAGAGTTTTAATGTTAAAAGTCAAAGTTGAAGTTAATTTTATGCAATGAGTTAAAAATCAATTTAATTTATTGATGCAAGGAGTCGAAATTGAGATAAAGCTTGAGTCATAAAGAAATTATTATTGTGTTATATGAAAAAGGGTGTATGGTTTGTGTTACCCAACACCCTAACAAATCTTATTTAGTCATGGAGTCAAGATGAGAATTTGAAGTCAATGTAAATTGAAGTTAAAGTCATTCAAATTGTCTTTTGTGTGCATGTAGAAGGAAGTTGTAGATGTCTTGTTGGATGGAGATATCCCTTCTACAAGAAACAATTTTATGTAGATATTGCAATAGAATATTTAGATGAAGAATTATGCAAGAAGATGAGAATAGAAGAATAATGAAGAAAGAAGATGATGTTGATTCCATGACAAAAATAGGTGATTGAGAAAATTGTAAGAAAGAAGGAAAGAGAGGAATTTGGTGTAAGAATTCCTATAAATATTGAAGCATGAAGAGTAAAGAGTTCAGATAAAAGGCCCAAGAAGAATAAGGACCGGAAATACCAAAAGAATAGGTTCACAGGAAGAGATAACTTAGGTGAGTTGTCGAGTAAGGTGAGGAAAACTTCTTGAGGAAAAGAGGCACATTTGGGCCTAAAGTAAAAGAGAGAGAACATTGAAGCTTAGAGAAAGAGATTGAGAAATAACGTAGATAAGGATTAGTAGAAGAAAATGTTCATATGAAGGAGAAAAAGAAGAACAATATTATTGAGATATGTGGAAAAAACAAGATGAAAGAATACGTAACTAGAAGAAAGAAAAAGGAATCTTAGACATGAATAGAAGAAAAACAAAATGAAAAAACATATTGTAGAAAAAAGAGGAAAGATTAAAAAAAAAGTAAAACGATGAGGAAAATGGCACATAAAAATGGACATAAAGAATGAAGTAGTGAAAGAGGAGTGGCAATGAAAAAGAATAGAGTTTGATGTAGCGAAAAAAAAGAAGAAGCAAGTGAAGCATGGTACGAATAAAAGTAACGTATGTTTAAAATTGAGTTGTAGATATAGTAAACCCATGAAGCATAACATCCCTAAAAATATACTATTCCTACCCAAATAATATTTTCAATGATAGAAAGAAATGGTCTTAATCATATGTTCTACAAATGTTAGATTAGCCTAAAATGGAAGTTGAAGTTGTACTTGAGTCATGCTAATGTAAGCTTGATGAGTCAAAGAATACCCCTATTGAAAGTTCATGGTACTCTAAAATCCACATTGTAACTGATGGCTTGTGGTTAGTTGCAACCATTAATGTAATCAAGCTTAGTGGTAAACCAAAAACCACGTGCAGTTAAAGAGAAATCATTAAAGGATATGGAGAGGTGGCTAGTTAGGAAGAGAAGTTCCATAGTGGAAAAAACATTGATTTGAGGTAGTCCAAATTTAGGAAAAAACATAAATCTTAGTGTAAAGGCAATCAAGAAGATTGCAAGTCAAGAAAAAGGGTTTGCAATGAACTTGTGAAAGAGAAAAGAAAAATTTGAAACATAAGTTTGTGAGGTGATGGTTACCACCAAAGGAACTCATGGACATGGTCCCATGAAGAAGTTTTTGTTGCTTGGTATTATGATGTAGGAGCATCAAGAGCATGGTTATGGGTAAACTAAAATCCTAGGATGAATATGATGATGATGATGGTGATGATGATGACGATGATGTAGGAGGAATAAAAGTTACATATATGAAAACTTTTGATGGAAGAATAGGTGATTAACCATGTTTAGGAAGAGTTTCTTAGATAACCATTAGTACAAAAATTAGTGAACCATGTGTTCTAGTGGATGGAAATTAGCCAGCCCAAAAGGATCAAAATATCATGCTTTAGATGAGGGCCCTTTACGTGTCCAAAAATGGTAATGTCTATCAGCAGATATAAACTTAGCATCATAAAATATCATAAAATATATACAATGTTCTATGGTCACCTGAGAATTTTAACTCAGAAAAAACATAAATATAATAAGTGATCAGTTTGGTTAAGTGTCCATTAGTAGGCCCTCTATGAAAGGCATGTGATAATACTCATAAGAGGTCTTGTCTAGCTGCTCCATGATCTTCCAATTGCTGAGATTTTGTTCAGTGCCTTCCTTAGAGAGAGTGTCTAGAAGGGCCTAGTGAACTAATGGATGTAGTTGTTTTTCTTGAAAT
This sequence comes from Pinus tabuliformis, assembly GCA_031772625.1. Lineage (NCBI taxonomy): Eukaryota > Viridiplantae > Streptophyta > Pinopsida > Pinales > Pinaceae > Pinus > Pinus tabuliformis. The sequence goes on from CM062818.1 coordinate 718,671,761, forward strand.
TGAGAAGATGTCAGCTTGGCTTAGATCTACCTTGAAGGAAGCAAAAGTACATGTAGCTCCACTTGGCACCTTTAGGGAAAGAAGGAGACCTAAGAAGTACCCTGGATATGCAACACTAATGACTAATTTCATTGATTATGAACCTTTCAACTATGAGGAGGCAACTAGCCAACAAGTTTAGAAGGATGATATGATAGAAGAATACCAATCTATTATGAAGAATGATGTATGGGAGATTGTGCCAAGACCTAAAGGGAATTCAATGATGAACTCCAAATTGATATACAAGATTGAGTAGGCAGTGGATGGTAGTATTAAAAAATAAAAGTCTTGACTTGTGACTAGAGTATCCTCCCAAAAAGAGGGAGAGTATTATGATGAAACTTTTTCTCTAGTTTCCAGGTACACTTATATTAGATATATTATTTATTTTTATTCTTCTATGGGTTGAAATTTACAGTAGATGGATGTAAAGATTTCTTTCCTCAATGGTTTAATTGAGGAAGAAGTGTAAAGAGAAAAACCTCAAGTGTTGATGTTCATGGGATGGAGTCTCATGTTTTCATTGAAGAAAGCCTTGTATGGACTCAAGTAGGCACCCAAATTTTGGTATTCTCAAATTGATGGCTACCTGACGACACTTGATTTCTCCAAAAGTGATCTTGATCCAAACTTATATATCAAGGTTGAGAAAAATGAACCTGTGATTTTGTTGTTATATGTTGATGACTTATTTCTGACAAATGTAGAGCATGTCATTATTTAGTATAAGAGGGAGTTGGCCTCTAAATTTGATATGAAGGATATTGGGCTAATGCACTACTATTTAGGACTAGAATTTTGGCAGAATATTGGAACAATATTCCTTGGTCAAGGAAAGTATATTATCTAGATCCTCTAGAAATTTGGAATGATGGACTGTAAATCTATGGCAACTCCCATGGTGATTAATTTGAGGAAGTTGTGAGACTCACTCAGATTTGGTAGATCAATCCATGTACCAAAAGTTGATTGGATCCTTAATGTATTTGGTTAATACCAAGATGGATATTTTTCTTGAAATGAACACTCTGATCCAATTCCAAGTGGAACTATGACATGGTCATTGCATTGCAGTAGATCATGTATTGAGATATCTACATGGTACGATTAATTATGGTTTAGATATTTCTCAAATAGTGATATACATCTATATTGATCTATAGATTATGATTAGGTTTGGGGTGTAGAGGACATGAAGAGTACATCCAAAGGTTTCTTCAATTTGGGCTCTATTATGATATCTTGGATAACTAGGAAGAAGACATCTATTGCACTCAACACTATATTGTAGTCAATTTAGCAAGTTGTGAAGTAGTGTGGCTTCAGAAGCTACTTGCAAAGTTATTGAATTAGGTCCTAGAACTAATTGTGATATATTTTGACAATCGAAGTTGTGTGAAGATTTCAAATAATCCACTTTTCCATGACAGGTTAAATCACATTGAGATCAAATACGAAATCATTCGTGACATGGTGCAAAGGGGAGTTGTGAATCTCTAGTACATCTCTAGTTATAAGAAGATAGTTGATATTCCCACGAAGCCTCTTTCAAAGGTCAAGTTTATATACTTCAGGGACAAGCTTGGACTTGTTTAAATTTCATCCCTCAGGCCTCAATGAGAGGGAGTGTTGATGTGATAACATCATGGATAGACATTATCCCTAGGTCAAGTTTATTGATTATAATTAGGGATAATGGTACGAAATAGGATAATCATTCTTCCTGGGTTAAGTATGTTGACCAGGATTAGGAAGAATGGTCCTAGAGGCCCATAATTACTCAGTTGAGTAGGTGCCTTTCACCATCAATCTCAGACTCTCTAGATATTTTGAGTGAACAAATTTAGAATCAAGCTTAGAGTGAGGCCTTTGGAGATTCACAAAGGGTAAAATGTGTTGACTTGAATGATGGTTAACTAAGACTAGTCTATATACCATGGGTCTAAGGCACCAACCTAAAATATGGTGACTAGTTAATGCTAATAATGCACCATGTGTTTGAGATATCAACTATAATTATGGCCAAAGGTATTGACCATAGTTATGGAAACTACTTGATGATGTTGGTTTACCATGGACTAGAGTTGCTGACTAGGATTACAGTAATTGCATGATGATGATGTCGATGATGAATTGCTATAACCTTTTCTTAGAGAAAATTTTCAACAAGAGAACATTTGGATAATCATTATGAATAACTCCCTAGCTAAGAGGGAGTGTTGAATTTTTTAGCTATGTTTTGTCTTCATAATTAATGTTTTAGCCATGAAATATATGTAATGATTAATATAAGACATGCTCTTCATGTCAGTTTCAAAAGAGAAAATTTTGAATTTTGAACTTTTGGCTCGAAATTTTTCAAGTCAGCCCTCCATCAAGTCAAGTTGTCCCTAATAAAAGAGATAGGTCTCATTCATGATATCCACAACTCTATATATACTCCACTCATCCTCCTCCACAAGGGATAATTTGATATCACACACAATAAGGTATCTTCTAGGCATCCAAGCAAAGGAGAAGAAGGAAAGAAGATAAGAAGGACAAATACTTTTCTCTCTCTATCTCTTTGACCTCACACATGTGATTTCTTTCTTATATTGAAGCTTTTCATGTATTAATTTCTTATCATATTTGGCAGCAGGCCTGAAATTCTCGATAACATATTCTAGGCAACCAGTCTTAAATTTTGGGCAGTAGGGCCAAGTTTCTGGGAGGTCAAATTTTAGCCTAGGAAGATCAGGCAGGGCCAAGTTTGTTTGGATGATTGGAGAGTTGACAAGAGGGAAATTTGACTAGGTTTGACCATAGTATTTTTGGTTAGTTTGAACATCATATTTGAATAGAAGAATTAGGTGTATCTCTTATTGAACTATATAATTTCTCTAAGGAAAAGGCTGTTGGGATTTCCCCCAAGTGGGTTTTCCCAAGGTAAATATTTGTTATCTTTGTGCATTTTGATCTATATTGTCCTTATGCATTTATGGTTGAATTTACGAAATGTAATTTATTAATGATAAACTAGAAGTGCTAAAAGAATACCTACATCATTAGAAGTAATTATTCATTTTCAAAAATTAGTGCTTGTAATATTGCACATGAAAAATCAACAATTAAACCAATTTATAAAAATATTTGTCCAAAAGTATGCAACTGTTGATGTTCATTCTCTACAACAAATAAGAGGAGAAGCTTGAGGTTGAGGAGTTCCACATAGTTATTAGTTCCTCTACCCAACTTGGATGATAGCTTGAATAAATGATTATCCCTTAAGTATAAGACAACACACACCACCCCACACTCTTCTCTAGCCATAGAGGCCCCGCAAAGTAGGCCCATGGTTAGGAACGATTAATAACTTATTTTGTGATGTTACGCAGTCAATGAACGAGCTCATAAGTAGATAGAGTAGAAAACGTAGCCATAACTTATGTTGCCACTCTATCTGGAGAGGTTGAATTTTCTTGAAAGATGTCATTGATTTTGGAGATTTATATACCCCAAATGATAATAGGTGGAATACTCCTATTCTTTTTAGGATTTTCCTATTCCCACCACTGCTTCCAAGTGTGCTTACAAGATGTGCCCTGCCACATTATAGTGTTCAAGAATGTAACTAGTGTCGATCTTCATAATTGTATTTGAGTCATGATGTAATATATTTGTCAAAAGAAAGAAAAATGAATTTTATTATAAAATCAATTGACTTATTAAAGCATGGGTTTCAAGCTTGGGTCAATTGTTTATAGGTCAAAGCCTTCATTATAGGCTTCTAGGGTTTATGTTAAATGTCCTTATCCATGTCATAATCTAATAGGCCCTTCTTAGGCATTGTCAATCAAGAAACAAATTTTTTTTGATGATAATTAGGTCTTCTAGGTCTCCTCCACCAAGTTAGCCTCAAGGAAGGACAAGTTGACCTTAACAAAGTAATTTGACCTCACAAAATCACTATATGTTGGAGCTACTCGACCTCATTTGGATCACTCACTCAACAAGTTTGAATTGCAGTTTCTGGAAGCAAAAAGGTGCAAAATTCAAGAAGGAAGAAAGAAAGGGCTAGTGAAGGAGAAGGAGATCATTATCTAGCTAAGGAAGTCAAAATTTTCTCTCTTATCTGAATGTGCGAAGTTGTTGGATCGCTGCTAGGCCGAAATTCTAAAATAGCTGGGGTCAAAGTTCTATATTTTTTCTATGGGTAAAAATTCTAAAGTTTCTAGGGATCAAAGTATTGGATTATTGTTGGGGGCCAAAATTTTGAAGTTGATGGGGGTTGAAGTTATAGATTGTTGTTGGCTTGTAGTTGTTGAACAGGAAGGGACTATCGAAGTTTTTCAAATCATATTGGAAGGATGACTTGGTGGAGGAGGAAGGTATTTTGGGTCCAAGGTCTTGGTCTATCTAAATTTGATTTACTACTGGAAGAGTTTGACTAGGTTTTCCCCTATTGAGGGGTTTTAACCTGGCTGAGAGTCTACATTTGGTTTCACTAATATTCATGTTTTTGTTTTGATGATTTCTTGATGAAACAAAGATAAAATAAGAACATAAGAAAGTTAATAAGAACACAAATATATCACACGTAATTATCAACATAAGAAAATATTTCTGCCTTTATGATTTTCTAACATGGTATCAATGCTAAGGTAAAGAAGAATCAAAAAGGAAGATTGAAGATATATTGAAAGGAGAGATATAAAAAAAAATGGTTTCAAGGAATGGTTTTAAGAATAAGAATATGACAATATGGAAAACTCAATGAAGGGAGAAATCAAACTAGAAGGAGCCTCTAACTATAGGGAATGGAAAAAGAGGATAGATCTTATCCTCGCTAAGCACAAAGTTTTGTACCTTGTTTAAGGAAAAGTCAAGAAGCCTATAGTTGAAGCAAAGAAAAAGAAGTTTAGAGAAACTGAAATATTGGCCATGAATCTAATAGTATAAGGAGTAAAGGAAACCCGAATTCCATACATATACAACATAGACTCCACTCAAGAAATGTATGAGGCTCTCTCAAAATTGTTCACCATCAAGAACATTGGTTAAATAACAAGCCTCAAGGGTGAACTAATGGCAATAAGGATGAAAAGAGATGATATTGTATCATCAAAATTTGTAAGGATATATGGAATAAGAGATTAATTCTAAGAAATAGATGAAGTTGTACCAAAAAATGAGCTCGTGATTGTTGCTCTTCTAGAACTACCAAAATCATGGAGTGCTTTCGCATCAGGAATTAGTAGTTGAAAGGATACTCCAACATTCGAACAAATCTGGAATTCTTACATTCAAGAAGAAATCGAATGTCATTAGTAAACAACAAGAAGGAAGATGAAGAATACAATGCCTCTAATGCCTATTTTGGACATCACAAGAAGAAAGGAACCTTCAATAAGTTCAAAGGACCAAATATGAAAGTTGAGTTATCCAATATTGAATGATACAACTGTCAAAAGATGGGTCATTAAAAGAATCAATGTCTTGAGAATCCAAGAAATAAGAAGAGAGATAGGGAACAAGAAAATATCACTGATGAAGCTCCACCTAAGAAGATCAAGACTAAAGAATTAGATGTTAAATAATTGTACTACTAAGTCCCCTCTTACATATCCTTCTTAGTCTTCTATTCTAAGTTTTGTAATGTTTTCCTTTATGTTTTGATTTCTAGAGTTTGTAGGTCTAACATGTCTTGTTAGAACATTTTTGAATTATTTTGATAAGTTGTAGGTGTCCCTTTGAAAGATTAAATTAAGAGGGAGCCTCCACCATTTTACCAAAAGATAAGTATTTTGTTCTTTGTTTCATCTTTTCATGTTTGGTTTCCTTCTCACATCAAGATTTGTTTGTATTTTATACTAATAACCTTTTCTTTATATTTTTCCTTGGTTAGGAAAGCTTTCTAAATGCTCAGAGGTTATGGAGGAGACTTCAAAGGATAGAAATTAATCATGGAATAAGTTTTGTTGCAAAGGAACCTCGCCAAGATTTGATTTCATATAAGGTTTGTTAAAGAACAATTCAAGGTATGTCTTTAACTACAAGTTTTGTTACGAGGTTCTCTTCATAGAAAATGTATGTTCATTCTCTTTTAAAATTTGATTTACATTACTGACATCATTATGTCTAGGATTTTGAATCTTAAATATTCTTGTTAGGGTGATTAATCATTGGATTGAATCTACCCTCGTTATACTATCATTTTGATCATTCTTGTGAAACCCTAACCTTTAGGGTTCACTGTAAAACCCTAGCCTCTTAATGATAAGGGTATGTCAATGTTAATAATGAAACCCTAAGTCTTCTTAGGGTTTGTCTAGAACATATGATGAAATCCTATTCTTTTGAAATTTAGGGTTTTGGTATTGTTATGATAAAACCCTAGTCCTTTAGGGTTTGTAGTTAATGTCTAGGTAATATAATGAAACCCTAGATTTTTAGGGTTTGGTGATTTAGGGTTCGTGAACAAAACCTTTATAGTAAGATCCTAGGAATGAAACCCTTGGTGTATATTCGTCCGTATGATTGAAACCCTAGTCTAAATAAAATTGTTGTATATCTAAATTTGATGTTTTACCTCGTAGATATTGATGTGAAATGCTAGTGTATCCAAGATATGTATACACAGGTATGCTAACTTAATGATTTAGTTTGTGAAATATAGGGTTTGTAATAAAACCCTAGTATAAATTGATATTCTAGGATATGATGTTATTGTTTTTGATATGATTTAGTTTTGATGATAAAATCTAGGGTTTGCAACAAACCCTAGTAGAGTATGACATGTAATTCTAAAAGCTTATTGTTGAAACCTTAGATATATTGTACTATGATTATATTGTTATTGAATTGCTGATGTTTTACCTAGTAGATATTGATGTGAAATGCTAGTGCATCCTAGATATGTATACACAAGTATGTTAACTTAATGATTTAGTTTGTGAAATCTAGGGTTTGTAACAAAACCCTAGTATAAACTGATATTCTAGGATATGATGATATTGTTTTCTATATGATTTAGTTTTGATGATAAAATCTAGGGTTTGCAACAAACCCTAGTAGAGTCTAACATGTAATTCTAAAATCTTATTGTTGAAACATTAGATATATTGTTCTATGATTATATTGTTATTGATGAAGTCTAGGAAACCCTAGCAAGAAGTTGAAGTCTAGTATATAAAAATATGTGTCCTAATTTAAAAAACCCATGTTTTCACTAGATATCGTAGGCATCCATTTTTTCATTAACAATTTCTATACCCCTTTATATTTTTTCATTAACTTTGCGCTCCATTTTTTATATCTACCAATATAAAAACCCTTTACCCCCTAATATATGTTAAATATATTATGTCATTTTCTCCTCAATATATATCCCCCAATATGAATGCACGTGGTATGGTATTTTTCCCCCAGTGAAACCCTCGTGGGGCTAGCGAAGGAGAAGGATGTCATTATCTAGATAAGGAAGTCAAAATTTTCTCTCTTATCTCACACGTGCAAAGTTGTTGGATTGTTACTGGGCTGAAATTCTGAAATAGTTAGGGTTGAAGTTCTGGAGTGTTACTGGGGGCCAAAATTCTGAAGTTGTTAGGGTTTGAAGTTCTAGATTGTTTCTAGGGGCTTAAATTCTGAAGTCATTGGGGGTCGAAGTTCTAGATTTTTTATGGGTTGTAGTTGTTGAATGAGAAGGGACTACCGAAGTTTGTCAAATCATCTTGGAAGGTTGACTTGGAGGAGGAGGAAGGTCTTTTGGGTCTAAGGTCTTGGTCTATCTTAATTTTATTTACTAGTGGAAGAGTTTGACTCGGTTTTCCCTATAGAGGGGTTGTATCCCTAACTGAGAGCCTACATCTAGTGTCGTTGATCTTCATGTTTTTGTTTTGATGAAATAAAGATAAAAGAAGAACATAAGAAAGTTAATAAGAACACAAAGATATCACAAGTAATTATCAACACAAGAAAATCTTTCTACCTTCCTAATTTTCTAACATGTAGCTAGTCCCATGCATCTTCAAACAATTTTCCATACAACCAAGGAGAACATTAGTTAATAGTTATTTAATAAAAATTTTAAGCTAGTTAATCATTGCTAAATAAAATTGTATTGTTTTTTTTTAACGGAGAGATCAATATCTATCTATATATATATATATATAGAGAGAGAGAGAGAGAGAGAATAAAAAAATATATAATTAAAAAATAACAAATCTTTAAATAAAACCATTATCTAGTAATAACTCAAATTTGGATAAGTTTCACAATAGCTAATTCTAACTGTAACTTATTTGTTAAAAAACTCAAGATGAATGATATTCACTATAAATTCAATAAAAATATTTAAAAAAATGTTCATAGTAGTAAATTTTTTATAAACTTGATTATACATTTTACCTAAATTAGATGACATTATTATAATTGGAATCTAGTGATACAAGTTGTTGCCATTATTGTCATTGTATCATATACATAATTGGTGCATCAAAATAAAAATGCACATAACATTTTGGTTTTTTCAACTATATTTACCCATTCCAACGAAGTTAATGGGATCTTTGTATCATTGGAATGGGATTTTTGTTTCATTTTTCTAATTATAACATATCTATTATCTATTCCATTAGCTACAAACCTTTGTGCATATTGTGAGATAGTAATGCTAAAATATTAGTGAGATTTTTTTTTTCCAAACAAAATTATGTTTTATATTACTTATGTTATTGACATTTTTGAAGGAGGGGGTGAGTATAAGTGATCTGTAAACTGGCGTGGATCTTCCACTAGATAGTTCATCACAACAAACCTAATAAAATTATACTGAAAAATCCAAAATTTACACTATGAGCGTTTATTTTTCTTTAGATTTATGGATTTGTAAGTTATTGCTTATTTTCATATGAATGTGAATTATAATTATGTTGAAAATAGAAAACAATGAAATAAAAACTCACAAACCATAATTGACACAAGATATATCCTAGAAATCCCTTTTGGGAGAAAATGCATCTAGAAGGTGAGGTCACTTTGCTCTCTTTCTCTTAATAGAATATAGATGCAAGTAAAAAGAAGTAAGGCATGTGGCCCGTGGGCTACTATAGTAAAAAAATTCTCTATGTTTTCTCTCTCCCTATCTCTCTCGACTACTATGCTCATATATGGAACAAATACACTCGAGAAGAATAAAACCTCTTTTCCTCCTAGTGGCCTGGTTATAACACATGTCGATAGCCTACCAGTGGTGATGTTTGACTCCTTCAACTATTAACTAGAGTTACAATATGGACTCTTATAGAGTATTCTTCATATGATCACATAGCTAGCCACATTTCCATGAATAATGGGGGTTGATGTGGCAACCTCTTGAATTATGGTGGCCAAAACAGGAAGGTCAACTTTTGAGTAGCATAAATTTTGCATACAGACTTAGATTGAGGTGATTCTTGTGCCATTGGAAAATTCTCTATATAGAATAGGAAAAAAATGTATGGTGATAGGTGACAAATTTTTAACCCCAAAAAACACCATTTGATTCCTCAAAATGCTCCTGGAAGGTTTCAGACCCCAATTTTCCACACTACGTCCGCTTGGTCAAGATAGTCTTGTGAGCTGATTCCTCCACTTTTTCCACTCCGAAAGCATCGAGATGGATGAAAAAAATATAATGATCTAATATAGATCAATAAGAATCTCAATAGAGGTTGAAATTTAACTCTTAGTCTACTAGGTGACAATATTGTTTTGCATGTGCAAAGTTATTATCAAACATATAGGAAGAGTGCAAAAACTCAACTATGAGAGAGAATTGAATTTCATAAAATAGAGATCGACATTATTAAGAGAAATATGAATGATTTATAAAAATAAGTGGTCTTTTACAATGACGGCTACATTGATTGGGTGACTAGAATTACACAATGACTCATCAAACTATGCCATGACAATGGCTTATATAACTCTTGAGGTCTTGTGTAGGGAAACAACATCGATACAACCATTAACTTTACACAATGATTCACCATACCATTAATATTATTATTTAACATTATTTCTGACCTGATAAGCATTGAAACATAAAACACCTTACAAGTTTATGTGTGCAAATAAATATTGTAACAAGATATACACATGCCACTAAATTTGATAACAACAACATTGACCTTCACTCTATTTACACCTATGTTTTATTAAATATAGTGGACTTTCTACAAATTTGTGCATGTAACTCATCACATTGACATTGTTTCTCCTTTCATTCTATCATGCAATCTTTTTTTAGCTCTTCTTTCTCCTTGACATAATAGAAAGAATTAGCTTACACATTCACATTTGTGTCTAACTTGACAATTGGATAAATTGAAATGCATGGTTCCATATCTTAGGATTTTGACTATCTTTTATTTTGTATATGATGTCCATGGAACCAAATAAAGCAATGTGTAGTGAGGTCATAGATAAAATTCAAACAAGATAATTCAAATACTTCATGCATGTTTCCTACATGGAATGAATAAGGAAGGTACCACCATTGGATTTGGTAGTTCTATATATAATGGCTCTATGTATTATGTTGGACACACAAAAATGGAGAGAAGATTTTGATAAGCATGTGATGCATTTCATTAATAAGATACACACATATAAATACAATAGTTTATGACCCTTAGTTTCATCTTCTAAGAGGTCTCTTGGAATCCTAATGGATATTCAAGTTCACTTATGAATTTTCATCTTCTTACTCAAGTGGATAATATAATTTACCATAATAAATAAGGATTAGGTTTCCAACCTTCCCCCCTTCATCAGAAGGGGTTTATGTGAGTCCAAGTAGAGAGCTGAAATATGGAAGTGGATAGTAGCTAATGGCTGAATGTTCTCTCTAAATATGATGTTTTAAGGATGGAAATAAACCAAATGGGTCACAGAAGATAAAGTCTTCTATTAAAAGTTGGTTTAACATTAACCACCAAATCTGGAACATGGCTCGAAGTAGTTCCCAAAAAAATTCCTAATATAGCTAGAAGTTTATATCTTCTATGAAATGGAAGTGATCTTAAATGGTGGTTTAAATCTTACCACAAACTAATGAAATGGTGAAGGTGGTGGTTTAAACATGGCCACAAACTATTTTCTAGTAGAAGTTATAGATCTTATGTTGAGTTGTGGTTTAAGGTGTTGGAAATACTGAGAAGGGGGTGAATCAATATTTCCTTTTAATTGGTTGATTTTTAAAATCACAGATAATTAACCATCATTAGCATCAGATCAAACATAAATCAACATCGTAGCAGTGAAAAACACCAATCAACAATGCACAACATCAAGAAAGTACATAAGGGATTTTAAGTGGAAATCTTTTTGGGAGAAAAACCACTAAATACTTCTTAATATAGGTATTTAATGATTACATCAATGGGAAGCTCCAACTTCCAAATTTATCAACTCCAACTGAAAGGGTACTCCAAAACCTTGTTTACTAACTCCAATTGGAAGGATGCTCCAATGCCCTAGTTTACAGGCTCCAACCTGCAAGAAGCTCCAACTCCTTGATTTACCAACTTTGAATGGAAGGATGTTCCAATGCCCCGCACAGGATCCAACCTGCCCTAGCACCACCTGACGACCTTGAAGTGTTCTTAGGATCCAACTTGAAGGAGACTCCACTCTCCTTCCTTGCACCACCCAACAACCCTGATCAACAAGTAGACTTTGTTTCATATATTTTCATACTAGATCCACCCGTTCTCAAAATTAATACAAAGAAACGAGCTACAATATAAGAAATCAATTTTTCTTTTGTGCATCTAACCCTATCTTCATCGAAACATCCATCCAACCATTAAAAACACTAACATTCATCAACTTCCCACACTATTGAATGAAAATGCTAACAATATTGTTGTTCTGCCTTTCCTCAAGGAATAAGAACAATGCCGAGTGCCCTGCCATAATGGATCTACTCATGTTACATCAATTTTCATAATCATGAGACTTTTGCTCAAAGATCAAAAACCTGTGTATAAAATATCTCAAATCAAATCAACTTTTTCTCAATATCAATGGAAAACTTTTAAGTGTTGATGTAATCAAGTCCTGGCATTTTTAATTTAGGAAAAAACCCTAGCAACAATGTTGAACAAGGATAGTACAAAACTATGTGCTTAGAATAATAACATTATGTTACAACTTTGAAGCTTTTCAAAAATTGGCAGCAACACCAATTTATATTCTCATATCAATTTCTAATGAAACCATGCTCAAATAATGACACTTTTACCAACATGCTCTAAAATTAGCAAAAATAACTTCGCTTGCTCAACACATCTCAACAATCATTAGAGAAATTTTGAGGTCTGAAATGGGCCTCCTGAGGAATATTATAAAATAACAGTGGAAATAATAAAATAGGATTAGAATACCTCATCAAATTTTGGAGGGAAAAAAGAAAAACTACATTTTCAACTCATATTTTCAACTTATCTCCACATAATTTTACTCAAATTTCAATCAGAAGTACTCTATGGATGTGGAATTTAATTCCTCATCCAAAATGTACCCATGTTTTATTCTTTCGATGGACCGTGCTACATGAAAAATGAGAAATACATGAAAAAACGTGATTGCAATCACACTTTTCCATGTATTTCTCATTTTTCATGTAGCAAGGTCCATTGAATGTATGCAACATGGGTACTGTTTGGATGAGGAATTAAATTCCACATCCAACGAGTGCTCACTCTTGAAATTTGAGTAAAACTATGGGGAGATAAGTTGAAAATACGAGTTGAAAATTTTGTTTTTTATTTTTATTTTTATTTTTTTATCTTTTTACCTTTTTACTCCAAAAGTGGTGAATCAACCCCCATGGTTGACATCAGCACAATGAATCCTATTTGTTCTTATAAAATTTATTTTGGTTATATAATTTTGTTTTGCGGCCCATTATTTACCTCAAAATTTCTCTAATGCAACCTTCAATAGGTATCCTTGTGATAATACATCAATATTCTAAACATCAAAGAAACAATGATATTCACTGAAAAATTTAACCCAATGATTTTTTCTTCTGATCTCAAATCCTTGATGTTAATTCCTTCTTTTATTGCTATATAAATTGGCCAGATACACCGTCCTTGATATATAATAGCCTTTAGAACAGATCAACAAAACTTGTATCTCTTTTATACAATAACTCCTAAGAGATGTTTTGAAAGAGGTTTTAGCTTCATTGATGAGACCTTTTAATTACATCAAGAATCTTGTGAACTCTTGCATTGTCATGGGCATACTAGGGTTCATTATCAATGATATCTTCTAGAGAGCTCTACACACACCAATTTCACTAGCAGGTTTTGCACAAGACTTTATCACTGTTCTTGTGTATGATATTAGCATAGACCCACAACCAAGTATGTATTTAGTACTTCAATTCATTAGTCACTCAAAGAAAAAACTTTGTAGACAATATTCCTTGAGATGGTACTTGTATGAAAACTTTACAAGAAGATGATTGTGATTCAAATGCATATGTAAAGCATATTATTATCATTACAGACCATAGCATTAAACTTGTACATAGATTGACTCATTACCCTTGTGCACAACTATAGATATTTATTCATCACCCTAATATAAACGTCACTTGATTCACACATAATTCCCATTGCACATTATGCCATGGATACTATGAATTGCACAACAAGAACACATCCCACCACATGCCCTCAACTTTACCTCATTGTACCAATATGCCTTTAAATAATCAACCACAAAGTTTGAACTGATTCATATCATCATCAGGAGGAAAATGATTCAAGGAGATGCCATCCTTTAGATAACTCTAGGATGTGCTTACAAATTTTTTCTAGTTATATCCCATATTTCTACCACATAACTAATCAACAAAACATCAAAACTATTTTTCAAGGGAGGGCTGAGTAGGCTTGTTATGAGAACAAAACCTCCAACAAAAGAATCAATCAAGAGAAAAAAATGTATGCTCATAATTTTGACCTTCCATCCCAGATTTTCTTTTCTTTTCAAGGCAACAAAGCACTATATAAGATTAGACATCAATTTCATCTATTTTGTGGAGGATCAAATCAAGGGAAACCTTAGGAAATTGAGCAAAAGATATGAAAAACCTTGTTTCAATAGGTCAACATGGTCTACATCAAATTTGACTTGGAATATCCCTAATACAGAGAGTTGAATTCACATAGAATCAATGAATCACCATGACCAAAAAAGAAAATAAACCTAATTAATCCCTTTGCAAAGATGAATAGAGAAAAAAAACCAACAAAACTACTTTAAATTTGTTCAAGAGCCAGGCCAAATTTTTGTATAAAATAAGCCACAACAACCTGCTTCAGATGATCCACAATCTAGCCCAAACATGCCCTACCATAGGGCTAAAATTTCCAGAGTGATCCTCAGGCGATAGTACCCATAAACTAATTTAGATCAGTCTAGGTGTAGGTTAAATTATGTTAGAGTCCTATTGAAACCCTTAAAAAAACAAAGAAAACACCATATATTTTCTCCAAAAATTCGACCTTCTTCACAAGATATACAATACTACCAAAGGGCCACATGCCATTAGAGAAGTAGCTCACTTAGATCAACATTAATTCATACCATTTAGGAGAAATCATGTACTCTATATACTTGATGAAATTGGTATTGGAAGGGATGACTAACCATTAACTGACTTGGAGCCGACTTGACCATGAGGGGGAAACTGAATTTTAAGATTGATTTTTGGAGCCAAAAAACCCAACAAATAATAGGGCCAAAATAACCCTTGAAGAAATAAATTTCTTTTCTACCAAAATTGTCCTAAAAAAGATGTAATTAAAATTTTAAATCCTTTAATAAAAATCCTTCCAAGCCTTATGATTGGAGAAAATATCTAGCCAATGTTGAGCTACAACATCATCCCATTTTGGGAACAATGATCACAAGATGGGGGCTTCAATCTTCAAATGAACATATTTCCCAAACCGAGATGAACCACAAGGCATGTAATATGTCGTTGGAATTGGTAAGACAAGAAGAATCAAATTAAGATGATTATGGGAGAAAAATTATGAATCTTCATCCTCAAATTCTTCAACAGGTATAGGGAATCTAGGGATTCTTGTCATTTGGAGCCCCCAACCAATGTAATCCATGACATTTATTAAAAGTTTTCATCATCGATGTTTGCATCAATGACAAAACCATTCAACAATATCCCCATTTGTCATTGATGGAAACACACATACTCCCCCTGCGACCACAACTCCCCCTGACTTAATTCCTATGATCTTCTTCTCCTTATTTCTCCCCCCCTTTGACATCAATGGCAAAGCGTTACTCACCCTGACGAAATATCTCCCTTTGTATTCCTACAATATATTGCCTTAATCCCCCTGAAATGTTATGTCTTTCATGACTTGCCACATCATATACCTTCTACAATTGTTTTCATGACTTTGCTCTCCAAACCTGCTACTTAACAAAATTGACTAATCTGCCTACAATGTGGACAACTTCTTCATATCTACAATCCGTCAAACTATCAAAGGATAGATCTTCAAAATTATACCACTATTATTATGTTAAAGTAATTTTGAGGTCTAAAATGGGCCTCTTAAGGGATATTAGTAAATAATTGTTGAAATAATAAAATAAGATTAGATTACATCATTAAATTTTAGAGGGAAAAAAGAAAAAAACTACTTTTTCAACTCATAATTTCAACTTATCTCCTTACAGTTTTACTCAAATTTTGAGCCAGAGCACTCGTTTTATGTGGAATTTAATTTCTCATCCATGGAGTACCCATGTTTCATACTTTCGATGGACCTTGCTACACTAAAATTGAGAAATACATGAAAAAACATGATTGTAATCATGTTTTTCATGTATTTCTCATTTTTCGTGTAGCATTGTCCTTTGAAAAAGTGCAAGATGGGTACTCCTTGGATGAGAAAATAAATTCCACATCCAATGGGTTCTCTTGCTCAAAATTTGAGTAAAATTGTAGGGAGGAAATTTGAAAATATGAGTTGAAAAAGTAGTTTTTCTATTTTTCTATTTTTTAATGTTTTTAAATTTTTACTCCAATAATGGTAAATCATCCCCCATGGTTGCAATAATCATCTTGAATCCTATTATTTCTTATAAATTTTATTTTGGTTGTACATTTTTGTTTTGAGGCCCATGTTAGACCTCAAAATTTCTCTAATGACAAACTCCCCCTGTTCAACATTCAGAGGATATGGAGTCTTCAAAATGCATTGTTTAGAATAATGTGTGAACTGACTCTGCAACCAAATCATTCTTGGAATCTTCCATTGTGGATTCATCATGATTGTTTGAATTTACAAAACCTAAAACATAACTTCTAAAACTTTCTCATTTACTTTATCTTCTTGCTTTCGTTTTCTTCTCCAAATCTTTTTGTACATGATGTTTGAGTTCTCCTTCTTCTTGTATCTACAATCATGAGCTATAAGTCCATAGTTATGGCATTTGTAACATTTAATATTGAACCTAAATGATGGAGAAAATGACATATACTTTTTTCCGAAAAAATTCATTTTGAAATCTGTCTTACGATACTGCAAATTTTCTTATAGGGTTTTGATGATGTCCTTGATAATCATCCCTATCATACATTCTACAATCCCTAGCCATATGTCAAAGTTAGAATATGATAAACAATAACCATTAAACATACTAAGGTACCTAGATGAGATGTATTGTCTTAATAGTCTTTTGTAAACATTCTTTCTTGGAGGAAGTACATCACTTTATTGATCCTCATCCTTGATTACTTCGGTATTAATTCTTGGAGAAACATTAACTTTAATCTTCTTTTGACCTTGATTTGACCTTTGAAGGACCTGGTGTTAGGATTCTTGTTAATATTTATTTGTGTGGGCTTGGATCTTATGCCTTCATAGCACGGGGTTTCATATGATTCTTTTTCCTTCATCTTCAATCAATCAATGACATTGTTCTTCCTTTTTTCATCCAACAATTTATCCTCCCACCTATTAATTTTTACATTTCTCTATGTTGTATCAATTACTTTAATTAGCAATATTTTCAACAATAAACAATAATTGTAATCATAAATAGTAATTGAATATAGAATAGTAAATCTAATGACAATAGAGACAATCAACACATCAACAAGAGACACTGATTTGGTTAAAGACTAGGGGAAACCCCCACAAGGTGGAAAAACCTTTAAAATTCCTCTTCTATTAGATTTTCATAAAATATTTAGTTGAGAGTACAATGAGCACTATCCATCAACAAGAGTCAAAGTAAAAGCCTTGAATTTTCCAACAAATCAACTAATCCAAAATCCAATGTCAACAAAGAAATATTCAACTCTGGTCAGTTGTCACAAATCTGCAAATTTGTCCAAGTCAATAGAAGTCAAAGTATACCCTAACCAGTCAAAAAAGTTAATAGTTAACTATTCCAAATAACTCAATCAAATCAACACTAAATTCAGCTTGATGTGCTAGTCAAAGTCAGCCCAAAATAGTCAACAAAAATTCAGTCAAATTCAGTCAAAAGAGAGATAAAATCTGCGGTCAAAGTCTGCAATTTTCTGTGGTTAAATTCTCGGCTCAACCCTTTGTCAAAATGCCTAGATTTTATCGATTTTATATCAAGTAAACTTATCCTATGAAAATAAAAAAATTTCCACTCAAATCAAGTCAAAACATGAAGTCAAACTATGGTAAATTTGTCCAAATACAAAAAGTCAACATAGAAGGTCAAATATGCCCAAGAAGACCTTGCACATGTGAAGAGAATTTGGCTATCTTAGGCCTGTACAAACCAAAAAAACCAAGAGAGAGAATAAGAATGTGTTGATGTGTTGTAAAAATGAGCTTGAGTTCACTTGTATTTATATGCAACTTTGGAGGGGAAATTTGTCCTTGGGTTGACATTGACCATTTGTGTAATTGTGGGCTTCACTTCAAAAATACACTTTCCCATGTCGAAATCAAGTGCTTCAAAGGTCAAAATTGGTCCTCTTGGAAATAGGAATTCAGTCCCATGATTGAAATTTTTCACTGAGATGCCAAATTAACACTTCCATTTCCCGTGTTTGCATATTTCATTTATGGCAACATAAAGTTCTTTTTTCTTTTAAGTAATATCTTCCTAAAACCTTCTCTTCAAAATTTTTGTTCTTTCTTTTGCCTCCTCTACTTGTAATTTTAGAAGAGTGACCTTTTCTACTGCTTTGTTAAAATATTTCATTTTTCCCTTTTTCATTTCACTTTCCTTTCTAAGCCTATTTATTTATGCTACAGGTGCATCAAGTTCATTTTTCTTTTGACCAACCTCTGCTATTGATTCCTCTAGCTAGCTTGTCAAATTTTTCTCTCTCTCTTCAGCTTCCTGCACTTGAAGTCTTAGAATGGAAACTTCTTCTTTGAGTACCTATTTTTTCTTTATTGTTTTGTTTATATCAAAAACACTAATCGACTCTCCTTCAAAGTCTACTTCTACTTCTTCTTCTTCAATTGCTTCATTTGAATTGTAGTCATCATCATCATTTTCATCTTGAATTGCATGCTTTTTTGAGTATAGATCATGCAACTTCTTCCAATAAAATGTAACTGATGAGCATTGATCAACTTTTCCTTTTACGAGGCATGGAAGAGCACTGTGAGTGACATTCATGGATTTTGTATTTTACCTTCTATATTCGTTTATAGATGCGGAAAGAACAGAGCACTATACATCACATTCATAAGCATTCAAATGGACTTCCATTTTTTATTCCCATATTTCATATTTGGCTTCATCAAATTCAGGTGTTGGTGGACCAACTTGATTCACTTAATTATATGCAACATTTGAGACTTCCGTTAATTATTTTGAACATTTTGTGGCTTGCTTCCTTGATCTTCCCATCTTGATTCACCTGAGATATACCATCTAGTTGTTAGGTTATAATTGAAGGAACCTTCTTTGGTACCAATTATTGGAAATACTGAGAGGGGGGTGAATGAATATTTCTTTTTAATAAGTTAATTTTTCACTTCATGGAGCATTAACCATCATTAACATAAGATCAAACATAATTCAATATCATGTCACTAAAAATCATCATTCAACAATGCACGAAATCAAGAAAATTCACAAGAGATTTTAGGTGGAAACCTCGGGGAGAAAAACCACCAGATGCTTCTTAATAGAGGTATTTAATGGTTACATCAATCGGAAGCTCCACCTTCAAAATTTATCAGCTCCAACTGAAAGGATGTTCCAACACCCTATTTACTAGCTCCGATTGGAAAGATGCTCCAATGCCCTGGTTTACAAGCTCCAACTTGAAGAAATCTCCAACTCTTTGGTTTACCAACTATGACTGGAAGGACACACCAACACCTTGCGTAGGCTCCAACTTGGCCTAGCACCACCCTGCTACATTGAAGTGTTCTCAGGTTCCAACTTGAAGGAGACTCCACTCTCCTGCCTTGTGCCACCCAACCACCCTGATCAACAAGTGGTCCATGTTTCATATACTTTTAGTATGGATCCACTTGTGCTCAAAATTAATATAAAGAAACAAATTGCAATATAATCTATGCTTAATCAAATTTTCTTCTGTGCATCTAATCCTAGATCATCAAAACATCAAACCAAGCACTAAAAACCATGACATTCATAAACTTCCAACACTAACCAATACAAATGCTATCAATATTGTTGTTCTGCCTTTTCTCAAGGGATAAGAACTCTGCCAACTGCCCTGCCATAATGGCTCTACTAATGTTACATCAATTTGTCTAATCATGATATTTCTTCTCAAAGATTATAACACTAGGTATAAAATATGTCAAATATAAAAATCTTCTACTCAATATCAATGAAAATGTTTCCAGTGTTGATGTAATAAAGTTCTGGCATCTTTACTTCAGGAAAATATCCTAGTAGAAATGTTGATCAAGGATAGTACAAAACTATGTGCTCAAAATACTAGAATTATGTTACAACTTTGAAGTTATTCAACAACTAGAAACAACACCAATATCTATCCTCATATCAACCCTAATGAAGCCATGGTTAAACAATGACACTTTTAGCACATACTCTAACATTAGCAATGAAAACTTCAATTTCTCAACACGTCTCAACAATCAACCTTAAATATATATCCTTGTGATAATACATCAATATAATACTGTAAATGAAAGCAACAATGATATTTATTTACCAATTTAACCCAACAATTCTTTCTTCTGATATGAAATCCCTGATGTCAATTCCTTCTTTTCTTGCTACCTAAATTAGCTAGATACATTTTCCTTGATATATAGTAGCCTTCAAAACATATCAACATAGCTTGTATTTCTATTATAAAATGATTCCTTAGAGATGTTTCGAAATAGGTTTGATAGATTCATTGATGAGAAATTTTAATTACATCAAGAATCTCGTGAACTCTTTATTTTTCATGGGCATACTAGGGTTCATTATCAACGATTTATTCCATATAGCTCTACACACAACAATTTCTCTAGAAGGTTTTGCAAAAGACTTTATCACTATTCTTGTGTATGGTACTAGCATAGATCCACAAAATGGTATATATTTAGTACTTCAATTCATTAGTCACTTAAATAAAAAAATTGTGTAGACAAGATGTCTTGAGATGGTACTCATATGAAAACTTTACAGAAAGTTGATTGTGTTGCAAATTCATACGTAGACTAGACTATTATCATTCCATACCATAACATTACACTTGTACATATCTTAACCCATTTCCCTTATGCATGGTCATAGAACTTTATTCATCACCCTGATTTAGAGATTACTAGATTCACACATAATTCCCATTGCACATTATGACATGGATACTATGAATTGCATGACCAAAACACATCCCACTGCATGCTCTCAGCTTTACCTCATTGCACCAATATTCCTTTACATAATTAACAAAAAAAAATTGAACTGATTCAAATTATCATCAAGCGGAAAATGATTCAAGGAGATGCCATCATTTAGATAACTCAAAAATGCACTTACAAAAATTTTCCAATTAGATCTCAAATTTATACCACAAAAATGATTTACAAAACCTCAGAGCTATTTTTCAAGGGAGGACTGAGTAGGCCTGTAGTGAGCACATAACCTCCAACAAAATACTCAATCAAGAGACAAAAATTTATGCTCAGAATCTCAACCTTCCATACAAAATTTTCTTCGTTTGTTAAGCCCGCAGAGCACTATATAATATTAGATGTCAATTTCATGAGTTTTGTGGATGATCAGATCAAGGGAAGCCTCTGCAAGTTGAGGAAAAAATACCACATAATGGGTTTGCATGGCTTGCATCAATTTTGACTCAGAATAGCCCTAATACAAAGGGACGAATCCCCATAGAATCAACAAATCACCATGACCAAAAAATAAAATAAACCTAGCCAAGCACTTTGCAAAGATTAAAGTGAAAAAACCTAATGTAACTGCCTCATATTTTTTTAGGAGGTAGGTCAAATTTATACATAAAATAAGCCACAACAACTTGTTTCAAATCGTCCTGTTAGGGTCCAACCCTAACCCCTTTATTTATGTAATAGGGTCGAGTCATAGCTATAGTTAGTTAAAGAGTAAATAAATCCTGTCTTAATAATTGTAAGTGGTTGACCCGCATTTAAGAAAGGGACCACAGTTAGTTGCAATGGGCCATAATTAATAAATAAAATGGTTAACCCATGTTATGAAAAGGACCACTAGTCGATAGGTTGTTGAAGGTCATTTAGCTATAAATAGTCGTAGATAGAAGGGAAATATCATCGAGTCTTATTTTTTTATCAAGCTCTACTCTGTTGGAGGTTGCCCCCTTGAAGAGGAAAGTGAACATTGCTTTTATCTATGAATAATAAAATACTTGCTTTTTACTCATTTTATTTTATGTTCTAGGTTGTATTTCTTTGCATATTTTTCATTTTGGAATTTCTCGCAGGTCAAGAGAATAACAAGTGGTATCATAGAACTTTCCAGGGCTGGTGGTACCTTCTTTTTTGGCAGATTTGTTTTTTTTAGGCTAGAGACGTGTTCTGACGTTGTTAAACCACGAGATCTGTCTTTGAGCGCATACACCTACGAATTTGGGGAGGCATGCACGCAGGAAATACAAGAGGTGGTCATGCTTGTTGGACTCACTTGTAACCCCTATGGGCACCCCTTCGAGTAGTAGCACATTAGACATAACCACGCATAGACTACCTTCCACATACCCTCTAGGTATATCGGAAGCCCCCTAGGCTCACCTGAAACCTCACCTTAGATATGCCATTAGTCTTCTTCATACTACAGTACATTGATAATAGCACTTGGGGAGATTACTCCCATGCATGACAGGGTAGTCGGGTAGTACGACTAAGGGTACGATTGATCCTCCTTAGTTAGTGCCCTGAAAGATTGGGCTGAGTACTATTATTGGACCCTTATGTATATTGCGATTTGTAGCACCTAACACTCCTTTGAGACCATAGTTCCCTCGACTCTTTGAATATCACTCATTATATTATGTTCTAGATCAAATCCACCAGTTGGGGTTCTACCACCATAGTACCATTCAGATCTAGCATTTGGGGTTCTGTTGCCGCCGCAGTCCAACTCATATTCAGTTGTTGGGGTTTCACTGGAAGATCTTACCCTCTACGCAGTGAGGCCTTCCGGGACGCTTACAAGAGACTTAGCCCATAAAATTCATGATGATGAGCTGATCGCAGTGTTACCATTCACTTGTTAGCTTCAATTTTCTTGCTGTCCCAAATTTTTTCAAGGTGACGTCAAGCGACCGAGATCTGTGTATGGTAGAAACCATAGCTCAAGTCATGTCCAATGAGAAGATCGAGAGCCTTGAACAAAGCTTGGATTCTTTCCATGAAGAACTACAGAAAGTTACACAGTTCATTGACAATGCCGCTAAGAGGACGTCGGGGTTGCATCAGGAGGAACATAGTATTGATGAACGCCTTGAAGGAGAATCTGGCCATCATATTCACTTCCATGGAAATGACCAACATTCCCACCATCAACCACCCAAGCTAGACATGTATAAATTTGATGGCTCTAATCTAGCAGTATGGGTAACACAAACGGAACAATATTTCATTCTGAATGATATCCATGATGATGCAACTAAAATACTTGTGAGAACCCTTTACTTGGACCAAGAGAGATGGAAATGGTGGTAGTGACACCAGAAATTTTATCCCAGGAACATAACTTGGCAGGTGTTCTCAAAATCCCTTTGTGACCGCTTTGATAGAGAATCTAATTTTTTGGGTCATCTTACTAAGATCTGACAGATAGGAATAGTAAAAGACTACATTGCATCCTTTGAGACTGGCCATCTGAACAGAACATCTAGGAGATGAATTCTACTTAGAATGTTTTATAAGTGGTCTCAAAGAAGCCATCCAAGCACATGTTTGGATGCACCACCCACCTACATGGATAGACACTTGCACAAAGGCTATCGAAGTAGAATGTGCTTTAGCTTCCCAGACTCCTCATCCAAATTTCATAGCCAAGGGACGCCCCACCTAGGTTCAGGGCCATACCCAAACACTTAAGGTTCAAAAGGTGTCTCCAGTAGAAAAGGCTGAAAGAAGAAAACAATGATTGTGCTACTATTGTGATGACAAATACTCCCTGGGGCATAAATGCAAGGAACCAAAATTCTTTCAAACTAATGTTACTAATCACAACTCATCTGAGGAAGCCCCACTCCTTGGGGGACCACAAGATGAAGTTGAGGAAAACCAACAGAACAATGAGATCACAGCTATGCTAGAGGAACCATTTATCTTGCTACATGCTTTGGCGGGCATTTCTGTGCCACAATCTCTCAAAATCAGAGGACTTATTAAACATCTCCCTATAGTAGTATTGATTGATAGTGGCAGCACTCATAACTTTATCCATTAGCGAGTCGCCGAAGCTGTTCATTTTTTTGTAAGGGCAGTCCCTAATTTCCAGGTCCTGATTGCTGATGGGGAGAAAATGAAATGTGAAGACCGTTGTGAAAATATTAAACTTCAGATGGGATACTAATGCCTAAAGACCCACGTGTTTGCGATTAACATGGGTAGTTGTGACATTGTCTTGGGCGTTGAATGGCTTCGCACACTAGGCCCAATCACAATGGATTTCCAGGAGTTATATATGAGCTTTAAGAAGAATGACTACATGCATACCCTCTGTGGACTCTAGGTAGGTGTTCCTTCTATCATCAGCTCACATCAAATGGAAAAGTTGTTGAGAAAGGGCCACCATGGAGTTATTGCGTAGTTTAATGCCATCCAGGCCATAGAACCCACTCCTATTCATATTTATCTTGAGATGCAATAGGTATTAAACTGCCACTAATAGGTATTTGGAAAACCTAAAGAGTTTCCACCCTCTAGAGGGGAACATGATAATAGCATCACTTTGGTCCTAGGGTCATAGCCACCAAATGTGCACCCATATCGCTATCCTTTTGCCCAAAAGAATGAAATTGAAAAAATCATCAAGGAACTCCTTGAAGCTGGTGTTATTAGTCCTAACAGTCCTTATTAATCATGAGTGGTCATGGTGTTCAAGAAAGATGGGGAATGGCACATGTGTCTAGACTTTCGGGCCCTCAATAAGCTCATTGTCAAAGAAAAATTCCCTATGTCGGTTGTTGATGATCTACTTGATGAACTACATGGTGCTCAATTGTTTACTAAGCTAGATCTTCGCTCTGGCTATCACCAAATATGCATGAAAGAAGTAGACATTCCCAAGACTTCTTTCTGAACTCATGAAGGCCATTATGAATTCTTGGTCATGCCATTTGGTCTTTGTAATGCCCCATCCACTTTTCAAAGCCTCATGAATCACATGTTGAAACCATATCTCCAAAATTTATCCTCGTTTTCTTTGACGAAATTCTCATCTACAGCCTAACTTGGGAAAAACATCTTCAGCATGTAGGCCTACTCTTGCAACTGCTCCAAAATCACAAATTATTTGTCAAATTGTTCAAGTGCTCTTTTGGCATGGAATAAGTCAAGTATTTGGGACACATTGTGGGTCATGAAGGTGTCTAGGTGGATCCCAAAAAGATACAAGCAATGCAAGATTGGCCCCAACCAAAAACCTTGAAGAGTTTGAGGGGATTCTTGGTTCTCACTGGCTACTATCACAAATTTGTCCGCAATTATGGTCACATTCCTAGAGCCCTCACTAACCTTCTCAAGAAAAATGAATTCCTTTGGACTGATGCATCATAATAGGCGTTTATGACTCACAAATAGGCAATTTGTTCCACTCCAGTATTGGCACTACTCGACTTCACCAAATCTTTTGTGATTGAATGTGATGCTTCAGGTATTGGTATTGGTGTTGTCTTAATGCAGGAAGGTCGACCCTTGGCTTTCACCAGCCAACAACTGAGTGGGAAACATCTGGGAAAATCTACCTATGAGAAAGAGATGATGGCCATCTTACATGCAGTAGATACCTAGCAACCATACTTATTGGGGCGGCGTTTCCAAATCCGCACAGACCATCAAAGCCTCAAATATTTTTTGGAGCAACATCTATCCTCACCACAACAAAATAAATGGCTGGCCAAAATGTTGGGATATGATTATGAGATAATTTACAAGAAAGGGCGTGACAATGTAGTAGCGGATGCTTTATCACGCCAATTTGAGGATGAAAGCACCCTGCTATCAATCTCTCTTCCCATACCAGATTGGATTGAAGAAGCTTGCAAGGAATGGTTTTCACACCCCTCTCTCTCCTAACTCATTAATAACTTGAGAGAAGATCATAATTCCTCAGTTGGCTACTCTTAGAAGGATGAGATCCTTCACTACAAGGATAGAGTATTTATATTGCCAACATCCACCCTCAAAACGTGCATTTTGGTAGAGTTTCACTCATCTCCCACTGCAGGCCATGCAGGCTTTCAGAAGACATATGCTCGTGCTCGTCGTTCTTTCTTTTGGACAGACATGAAGACTAACATTCTTACTTTTGTAGCTGAATGTGATGTGTGTCAATGCCACAAAGGAGAAACAAGAAAGTTACTAGGCACCTTATAACCATTGCCAATCACTGCCTCCGTCTGGACAGATGTTTCTATGGATTTCATTACTGGTCTCCCGAAGTCAGGCAACATATCAGTCATCATGGTGGTCGTGGACAGACTTTCTAAATATGCTCATTTTTATGCTTTACCCCACCCATTTACCCCCACTTTGGTGGCTCAAGCTTTCATGGACCAAATCTTTAAACTGCATGGCATGCCCACTTCCATTGTGTCTAATCATGACTTGACTTTCACTAGTAGCTTTTGGCAAGAACTTTTCAAGATACGAGGCACCAAACTCCAACTAAATATTTCCTATCATCCCCAAACTGATGGTCAAACTGAAGCAGTCAACAAATGTTTGGAGACATACCTAAGGTGCTTCACTTTAGAAAAGCAACATCAATGGGTGCAGTGGATATCTTTAGCTGAATGGTGGTATAATACTAGCTATCATGAAGCCACCAAGATGACTCCATATGAAGCAGTGTATGGCCAACTCCCACCTTCACCTATTTCTTATATCCCTGGATGCTCTAATGTGTAAGCAGTTGATCAAATCCTACACAACCATGCATCCATGTTATCCCGTCTCAAAGATAATCTCCATCAAACTCAGAATCAAATGAAGCAACAAGAAAACCAACATCATTTAGAGTGCACATTTCAAGAAGGGGATCAGGTATTCCTTCGACTGCAACCATATAAGAAATCATCGCTCAAAGAAAAGGGTTGCTAGAAATTATCTCCAAAAGCTATGGACCTTATCAAATACTTAAGCGCATTGGAGCAATAGCCTACAAGTTGGCCTTGCCACCAACTTCAAAAATCCATCTAGTCTTACATGCATCATGCCTCAAGAAAGTGGTGGGGAACAATTGCAGAATTCAAACCAGTCTACCTAAATTGGATGAAGAAGGTTCACTCTAGCTCCAATCTGAATAGGTCCTTGATACGCGAGAATGACATCTACGCTACCGCATGATCAAGGAAGTCCTCATCAAGTGGAAAGACACCTCTCTAGAAGATGCGACCTGGGAACCAACCACTATTCTTCAGTAGTTTCCGTAGCTTTAGCCTTGAGGACAAGGCTACTTTTCATGGGGGACGGCATGTTAGGTTCCAACCCTAACCCCTTTATTTATGTCATAGGGTCGAGTCATAGTTATATTTAGTTAAAGAGTCAATAAAGACCATATTAATAATTGTAAGTGGTTGACCCGCACTTATGAAAGGGACCACAATTAGTTGCAACGGGCCATAATTAATAATAAAGTGGTTAACCCATGTTATGCAAAGGACCACTAGTTGTTAGGTTGTTGAAGGTCATTTAGCTATGAATAGTCGTAGATAGAAGTGAAAGATCATTGAGTCTAATTTTGTAATCAAGCTTTGCTCTGCTGGAGGTTGCCCCCTCGAAGACGCAAGTGAACATTGCTTTTATCTCTAAATAATAAAATATTTGTTGTTTTTCTCATTTTATTCTGTGTTCTGGGTTGTATTTCTTTGTATATTTGGCATTCTGGAATTTCTCGCGGGTCAAGAGCATAACAAATCCACACTCTAGCTCAGATTTTCCCTACCACAGAGCCAAAATTTCCACAGTGATCCTTAGGTGAAAGTGCCTGTAAACTACTTCAGATCAATCCAGATGGAGGTCGAATGACCTTAGAGTTCTAGTGAAACCTTACAAAAAAAAAAAAAAAAAAAAAAAAAAAAAACCACAAAATCCATCCAAAAATTTGATCTCCTTCACAAGATATGCAAGAATACGCAAGGGCCACAAACCATTAGAGATATAGTTCACTTAGATCAACATTAATTCATACCATTAAGGAGAAATCAAGTACTATATATATACTTTTTGAAAGAGGTCTTGGAAAGTTTGACTAGCCCTTAATTGACTTGGAGTTGACCTGATCATGAGGGGGAAACTAAATTTTAGATTTAAAATTCAAGATTGATTTTTGGAGCCAAAATGGCCAATGAATAATAGGGCCAAAAAAACCATTGAAAAATTAACATTCTTTGAAACCGAATTTGTCCTAAAAAATATGTAATTAAAATTTTAAATCCTTTAATAAAAATCCTTCCAAGCCTAAATGATTAGAGAAATTATCTAGCCAATGTTCAACTTTTACATCATCCCATTTTGGGAAATTTGACCACAAGAAGGGGCTTCAATCTTTAAAGAAACATATCTACCGAACTAGTATGAACCACGAGCCATGCCATATACCATTGGAATCAGTACGATGAGAAAAATAAAATGAAAATGATTATGGGAGAAAATTCACAAATACTCATCCTCAATTCTTCAACAAGTACAGGTCATCTAGGGCTTCTTGTCCTTTGGACCTTCCAATTGATGTAATCCATGATGCATATTAAGAACATTCAATATTGATGTTGGCATCAATGAAAACACCATTCAACATAAGGAATACTACAAACAAAATCATGCTCATGGAACACCACTCTGACTATAACTCTGACTCTGGCTCTAGCTAACACTGATTCTAGGCTCTTTCTATTGGATTTGGTTCTAGTTATGGCCCATGATGACTTATTTATGTTCAATTGATAGGAATTCAAAGCTTGAATATTAATAGCCATTCATTGATATTCCCCTTGTTAGATAAAAGGTGACAGATGAAAATTACTCCGTTTTAAGATGTGTCAATACTCAAGAGTGTATTTGATGGCATGATCAATATATCTTCTTAATTGTTGATGATAATTTCCAAGAAACGATCCATCCATGGTAAATATTTACTTATGCAAGTTATTATGATAAAATGTGTATATGAAGGATGATTATGTTTTCCACAATGTTCACAAGGATGAAGGTCAAGACATTAATCCTTGATATCGCCAACTTAATGACGATGTTGGCATTTGGAAATCTGATGTGAAAGTGGAGTAGGAGAAGATGAAATTTCTTGATAAAACCTAGCACTATGGAACTAGATTGGATTTGAATAGATTGGAATGTGAAAGGTCAATTCCTTTTGTATCCAATATCGATTTCATGCTTGTTCTTGATGACTTCTTACCAAGGTTTAATGATTTTCTTGGAAAGTGAAAGCAAAACGTCATCTATATTTTGATTTTCTTATAAAGTAGCATCATTGGTTTGATCATGTGTTAGCTACTGAGAGGAATCATTCTCAAAATCAAAAAGAAAATTGTTTCGAAGAAGGACTACTTCATAATGACAATTATTTTATTGCAATTCATCTCATTAGAGCTAAGATTCAAGCTGTAGAAGCTTTATTTTGTCTTGTGAATCTTATAAACAAGTTAGAATATGATCAAGTTGCTTTACTTGTAATCATATTTTCAATAGTGAAAATTTTGAGTATTCAATAACTCTAGTAGTATCAAGTCATGCAATTTTCTCAACAATTCAAGCTTAACAAATGAACTATTTTTAATTCTATTGAAAGTGCACTCATTTACAATCCTACAAATAAACTTTCAAAATGATTATTTGAAAGTTATTATTACAAAGGATACTATGAATAGACAACCAAATCTTTCAAGATAAATTAATTAGTTCTTCACCCTTGGCATAGAATGAAATTGAAAGGCACTGTAAATAACTCCATTGATTTTTGGTACACATATGTTGAAGAATTATTGTCAACTTTATTTGTGGCAAGTAAATCTAATCTTCATTGTTAACTTAAAAATAGGAGATTTTTAGGCCCACAAAGTGAAAATAGTTGATGATATTCATGGTTCAGTAATCCATTTCCATCTATTTACACTTTAGTCACTCAACTGATTTCCTATCTAAGATTTGCACCAAAAATTCAGAAAAAGAGAGACAAATGCAACAGTTGGGCATTAATTAACCAACTATATACCTAACTGAATATTTGATTGCTTTTGAAGTAATATAGAATCTATACCATTTTTTAATTCTATCGTAGGCCACAATTAATAATTTACATCAGATGGTTGATGATCTGGTTCACCAACAAATTCTAGAATGTATTTTGGTGCAAATGACCACATCAGGATGGATTCCTATTTTATTCAGTCCCTGGACTAAAAATAGGAAGTAAAATTCGAATTTGAACTTAATAGCTGTTTGAAAATAAATTAATTAATTCACCATGAGTTAATTAGTTGTGAAAAATGAAACATGAAGTCTATGTGATGACATGCAACAGTTTATCTATTAATTGAGGAATTTATCCATCAGTTAAAGAGATAAGGATGAGTTCTAATTTGAGTAGTAATCAGTTGGCCCAGTTAACTGAGTCAAGTCCAGTTATATTTGATTTAAACAGTTTGTTTAAATTAAGTAAGTTTAGTTAGTTAATGCATGCTTGCATATAACTGCTGCACTTTAGATAACTGAAGATTCTCTCATGAATAACTCATGCATGTCAGTTCAGACAGAGATCGAGTTGAGATCAGAGAAGGGATAGTGTACTATTAGTTGGATGAATATTTTTCCTATAAAGGAAGCTTATCCATGATGAGGATTTATCTCCTTCAGGACTGCGCAGTTGGATCAAAGGTTAGTGAGTGTGTGAAGAGGCCAATTCACACAAGTGGCTGCACTGGACCTCAATCAAAATTTCACAAAGAAATAAGAGGCTTGGAGGGCAGACCAGAGGTTAGAGAGATGCCTTTGATTGTCTATGAGAATCAGAGGTATTGCAGAGAGAGCGGGATAGATTTTGAGCTGATTCTTTTTGTAATACTAGCTATATTTCCACTTGTATGATATTACAGAGTTGGGAATTTAGGCTGAGGCTTTCCTCGGGTTATATCTTCTATGTTATGTGTGATTGATTCCTTCTTATCAGTTATATGTGTTCTTATTGATGTTGCTCATGTTTGACTAAGCTTCCGCTAAATTGTTTGTAGAAGTAGATCAAGTGTTTTGCTTTAGTATATTGCATTACCAGGTGATCTATAGGTGGGAATTTCTACATGGTATCGAAGCACAGGTGATCAAGGAAGAACAATATACAAGAAGGGAGAAGTTGAAGTTTGTGATTCCTGAATATAGAAATTGAGTTCTTATCACATCTCTATTTCACCTATGGCGTTCTATGGTTTGAGACTTGAATATTCCCTTGATGGCAGTTACAATTATATAGCCTCGAAGGATCGCTTGGAAGCAGTACTAGAAGATAAAGGCCTAAAGGACTTCATTGATCAAGAAGTCCTCAAGCCGATTGGTGCTGCTGAATTGGTTGAGAGGAAGAAATGTGTGGCTAGAGCAAGGAGAATCCATTTGGAGGGAGTTCGAGATCACATAGCCTTGAGTCTCCATGGGAAGGAGACATCGTTTTCAATGTGGAAAACATTGAAATATCTATATCAGAATAGCAGTGATCAGAGGAAGCCGGCACTAAAAGACAAGCTTCGAACGATCAAGTGTGAAAAGGGCAACATGATCTTTACATATATGAACAAGCTCATCACATGCAGGGATGATCTTGGAAGTGTAGGGATCGTGACAGTTGATGATGACATGGTGAGTCTTGCACTCCTCGGTCTTCCTAAGAGTTGGCGTAACTATGAGGACTCGATTAATGGAAGAGAGAAACTGCCAGATTGGGAACGACTTTGGTCAGATTTGATGTAGGAGGAGATAAGAAGAAGCACCAGAGATGGTTCTTCATCCATGGAGGATGAAGAAAACTATGCCTTAGCGAGTAAGGTGAAGAAGGGGAAGGAGAAGGTTTCTCATTCTGAATCTAGTTCTTCCCATGGTGGGAAGAAGTTTGAAGAATCAAAAGTGTGATGCTTTCATTGTCATGAGGTGGGCCATTTGCTACAAATTATCCACTGAGGAAATCCAAGAAGGGATCCATGGAAGTATCAGAAGGTGAGGCATTGGCCTCACAGTTCGAGTTGGATTTCACACTGTTCGCATGCATGGTTTCATCCATGGTGGGAAGTGGTTGGTTTCTTGATAGTGGAGCTTCTTTCCACATGACCGACGACAAGAGTGTGTTCAGTACTTTGGAGGAGAAAGATCTCCAGATACTCATAGTGATGGGTAATGATGAAAATTATAGTGTCTCAGGTGTAGGCACAGTTATTTTTCAGAGGGAGCATGGAGCTAGCCTTACCTTGATCGATGTCAAGTATGTACTAGGACTGAAGAGAAACTTGGTGTCGATCGCAACGCTGGAATATAGAGGATATGATATAGTCTTCAATAAGGGAAAGGTTTTCCTTAGACACATCATCACTAGACAGGTGAAGCAGATCAGTTCATGGGTCAATAACTTGTATGCTCTTGAGGTTCAAGATGTATGCAAAGCCTTGAGGAGCAAGGCAACTGATGGAGACTTGGTGGTTGAAAGGGAGAGTACATTACCTCTCAACATGCAACACCAAAAGAAGGCTTAGAAGATTATGGAGGAGCCATGATTAGTGAAGCAACTTCAGGAGGTTGTAGAGCAGCCACAACTGGGGAAGCTAAGAGGAGACATAGTGGAGGCATCCACTCATGTAGAGACCTCCAGTAGGGGGAAACTTCGAGCTAGATGGGAAGAGGGATCACATGCAGCCATACCTCCAGGTAGAAGGTGGGGCGATGTGGAGTGATTGTCCCAAGGAGGAGGGGAAGTATCCTTGAGGTACCTAACCTCTTTGATTTGACCTTGCTACATGATCCTTGATGAGGAGTAGTAGGACTAACAGATTGGGTAGAGAGAGATGCAGATGGATCGGCAGAGAGAGCTACAGTGCAGGAGTCCCAGGACTATGTAGAGCTAGGAGGCTGCAACAATGCGAGAGGCATATGAGTGTTGCACAAGTGCAGGATGGCACAGAGAGGTGTGCAACAGTGTGAGATGCATGGGGTGTTGCAGTAGCTCAGAGGTCAGAGAGGGAGCACTTGTCAGCAACAAGTAGAGCTTCAACATTAGAGTATGATTCTAGCCCAACAGAGAGGTTAGTGGGGAGTTATTTTTGTTCTGAGAGTCGTTGGAGCAACCACACTTGGTAGAAGTATTGCATGCAGAACATTCTAGAGGTACATGATCGGGTTCGAGTTGAATGCCTTTCTTGTTGAGAGGGAGTGTTGAAAAATGGCAACAAGAAATGTTAAAAATAGAAGTGCTAAAAATAGCAGTTTGGGTACCAGTGCTGGATTAGGCAATAGGGAATGAAAAATGGAAGTGCTAAAAATAGAATTTCTATTTTTCACAGTTCAGGATGGATTCCTATTTTAGTCATTCCTTGGACTAAAAATAGTAAGTAAAATTCGAATTTAAACTTAACAACTGTTTGAAAATAAATTAATTAATTCACTATGAGTTAATTAGTTGTGAAAAATCAAACATGAAGTCTATGTGAGGACATGCAACAATTTATCTATTAATTGAGGAATTTATCCATTAGTTAGAGAGATAAGGATGAGTTCTAATTTGAGTAGTAATTAGTTGGCCCAGTTAACTGAGTCAAGTCCAGTTATATTTGATTTAAACATTTTGTTTAAATTAAGTAAGTTCAGTTAGTTAATGCATGCTTGCATATAACTGTTGCACTTTAGATAACTAAAGATTCTATCATGAATAACTCATGCATGTCAGTTCAGACAGAGACCCAGTTGAGATCAGAGAAGGGAAAATGTACTATTAGTTGGATGAATATTTTTCCCATAAAGGAAGCTCATCCATGATGAGGATTTATCTCCTGTAGGACTGTGCAATTGGATTAGAGGTTAGTGAGTGTGTGAAGAGGCCAATTCACACAAGTGGCTGCACTGGACCTCAATCAAAAGTGCGCAAAGAAATAGGAGGCTTGGAGGGTAGACCAGAGGTTAGAGAGAGGCCTTTGACTATTTATGAGCAGCAGAGGTATTGTAGAGAAAGCAGGATAGCGTTTGAGCTGATTCTTTTTGTGATACTGGCTATATTTCCACTTGTATGATAATATAGAGTTGGGGTTTTAGGCTAAGGCTTTCCCCGGGTTATATCTTCTGTGTTATGTGTGATTTATTCCTTCTTATCAGTTATGTGTGTTCCTATTGATGTTGCTCACGTTCCATTAAGCTTCCGCTAAATTGTTTGTAGAAGTAGATCAAGTGTTTTGCTTTAGTATATTGCATTACCAGGTGATCTACAGGTGGGAATTTCAACAAATTATTTGACTAAGTGGGTTGAAACCAAGGCAATTAAGGTAGCAACAGAAGAGAAGGTGGCTGAGTTCCTAAGGGAGAATGTGTTCTACAAATTTGGGTACCCTAGAGAGATGGTCACAGACCAAGGCAGCCAGTTTACCTCCAACATGATTGAAGACTTGCTCAGCCATCACAAGATCAAGCATAGGACCTCCACTCCCTATCATCCATAAGCTAATGGGCAAGTGGAGGTGACCAAAAGAGCACTGGAGGGCATCTTAACCAAGGTGGTGAGCAGCAGCAGGACGGATTGGGAAAAAAGACTAGTCAAGGCCACCTGGGCCTATAATACCACATGGAAGACCACCACTGGATTCACACCCTATGAACTGGTCTATGCAAAAAAGTCCTTGTTATCCATTGACTTTGAATATAACACACTAAGGATGGCAGCCCAACTAGATTTGGATCTCAGCAATGCATAGAAAATGAGGTTGTTCCAATTGAATGGCTTGGATGAATTCAGAATGCAGGCTCTCCTACATACAGAGGTAGTTCAAATTTAGAGGAAGATCTGTCATGATAAAAATATTAAGGAGAAGCAATTTTAGGAGGGCGATTGGGCATTGTTATATGATTCTAGGTATAAAGACTTCAAGGGAAAGTTAAGGACAAGATGGCTCAGACCTTATGTTGTGGAAAGATGCCATGATAATGGTTCAGTGCAAATCAGAACTATAGATGAAGAAGCCATTCATTTGCTTGTTAATGGGCACCGATTGAAAATGTACAAGAGATCTTTATCAAAACAAGAGTTCATTGATAATATCAATAAAATAGTGATGATGGTGGAGCAAGTTCCAGCTCCTCCCTCTTCAAATCACTAAGAAAAAAAGGAAAAAATAATAAGGACTCAGGTGAAAACCTCCATGAGGTGCCTGCATCCCATATTTGGGTTGAAAACCTCATGAAGCAGCCCAGTGATGAAGAAAAGAAAAGAACAAAAACAAAGAGAATAAGAATATCCCTAGATGAAAACCTTCCTTGAGGTGCCTAGGGCAAACAGCTAGTGTTAGCGGGAAATATAGTGTCTGTGTAGAGCCGTTAATCCCACTAAGGCTGGTAGATACCTTAGAAGCAAACAAACTAAAACCACTTTCGTTTTCCTTTATGCAAAGTAGATAAGAGGGGAACAAAGGAGACCAACCTCTGTCTTGTGCTTGGTTCCTTGCTTGATTCCTCTCCCTTCTGATAGATCTTTGCCACTCGCTTCTTCGTCTACCCAGCTTCAAAGAGCACTTGTGGAATTAAAGCAGCATAACACTATCCAAGAATAGAGATCTACTATCATAAACAATATAGGACCAGATATATATTGACCACACAAATGCATATATCATCAATCATACAAGAATGTGGAGGAAAACTTGAATAGCTTTATTAATAATCAAGAATAGCAAAGAGGATCACAACCAATTGTTCTGACCCAGTGTCATCCTCTCAGCAAGAAAGCCCTTCTTCACCTCATGAAAAGCTTAGATCACCCAACACTATGATGTTACACCAAGAAACCAGCAGCACTTCCTTACAAGATACAAAATTCCAGCCTCTTGGATCTCTGGGATGAGGGATCCATATATAGATGTTTGCAAGGGGGGTGAGTCAGCTTCTAAGATTTGATTAGTGTCCTCTCTCTGATAGTTCTTGATTCCACTTGGAGATTGATGATCTCTTACTCATCCCTGGGCGAATGTAGAGAGGCAAGTGTTACAGGAGAAGTTTTTGGAAGATTCCATGATCGTCCACCTTGCAGATTGACCCTGCCATTTGTAAACTCTCGCCCATCGCACCCCATAGAAGGGCTTTTTAGTATGCATTGCACCTCCCATGTGCATTTAGGTGGGATGCAGCGCACTTTGACCATGGAGCAGGTGAGATGGTCTAGTTTTGACCAGTTCTAAGAAGTTTTTCATGGAGAACTTCTGGGAGATGATGTAATCAGCTGACCTTGTTCTTTTAGGGGTTGGAACAACACTTTTAGGGACTTAAGAGCCCTTGGTTTATGGACATTTATGATTGGGGTTGCAGTGCCCAAAAATGTCTATAACAGTTGCCCCCTAAAGCATGAGGTCGTTAATCTTTTGATGTCGGGTGAAATGCTTTATCATGAGGATCCGAAGTTTTTTCGAGCTGGAAGGCGACCTGTAGTAAGATACAATCCAACACATTATCTTCATAACATTTTCATGATCTAGCTGAGGCGAGCATTCCCATGCTCAGCTTCATAAATTCATTTTCATGTACATAAGACAGACAATCGTCTGTGTGCAGACTGATGATTCTGGTAGACCCATCATCCTTTGGATTGGATGATTATCTATGCAGCAATGATGTACATTTGATGTCTTTATTTTCCTGAATATATATCGCAGCCCGGATGGATGAAACTAGATCTGGGGTCTTCAATCTCGTTCGATCTTCACTCAAAGTACAAGTTGATCCATGTGAGAAATGTTCTGGAGTTGAACATGGAAAGACATCGCTTGATTACCAGCCAATGATGTAAGTTGTTAACAAGTGCGAGAGGAATCACCGATAATGATGATGACCCTCAAGGTACTACAGTACAATTCACGTGGTGTGAATAAGGGACTTGGCGTTGAACACCACGCAAAATCTTTCGGTCGAAGGCCATTGATGTAAACCTGTCGCCAGAAGTGAGAAACTTGCCATTGAGGCATGCAAGCTTCAAAGCACTAAAAGGGTTGTTCCTAGATCGACTTCCTGGATAATGAGCTGATGTCGACAAGAAGCGATCCGTCATAGGAGGGCCTTAGTGAATCCCACATCAATGACATGGAACGGAGCAAATGATTTTAATGGAGGTGAAAACGATTTGATGACATAAGGTTCAGGGTGGCGGTCATGAAAGAATGGAGAGTAAATGTATTGCAGTGGATGAGACACAGGTGAATTCTCTGAGCGACTTCTCTTGAACATATCGGCGACACTGACATGATGGATTGGTAGCGTTAACCCAAAATATGGATGGTGTGATGGACCAATGGTGATATGACCAGTGAACGGAACAACCCAACCTGACTCAGATGCAGAGTGAAAGTGTCATGTTCAAGAGTGACTTGCTACCAATAAAGTTTCTTCAAGTTTTCTTCCCAATTTTTCCCCAGTCATTGCTGACCAGTACCTCTTTATTTTTGTCAAGCTTGAGGAGGATAACATATGCTTGTTCTATAATTTTCCCTTCAGGCAAACCCATCGCTATGTTTTAACGAGCCTAGCGATAGTGAAACTCGTTCTTGTCTGTATGGACAAGTTTGTCGCTATTCGATTTTAAAGAGTTTAATGACAAAGATAACTCAGTCCTTTTCAATTTTAGAGAGTCTGAAAAGGGACGTAAAGAAAACTCCAACAATCCTTTTTCGTCATATAATCCCTTAAGTCCAAAAAAGTATAAAATAATACAAAAGGGATGAATTTTCAGTAATTTTAACGAGCCGAACAAAACAAGCGCTCGATCTTTTTGTGTAATAATCCCTCAGGTCCAAAAAGATTAAAATCTAAATGAGGGATAGCACTTCCGGTCACTTTAACGAGCTGGAGAGGCCAATTTCTTGGCAATCTTTTCATATTTTACGAGTCAGATGAAAAGAGCTTAAAGGAGACTTGTTTTTCGAGGAACGAGTGATAAATTTGTGTAGCAGCTAATTCCAGGTAAGGTTTGGAATTTTCCAATCACGGCAGTGTCACAAGGATGGCTAACAGGATCACTCTTCGCAGCTGTTCCTCAAAAAGGGTAAACAATCAAATGGAGGTGAATGATCGGTCAATACAGAGTGGAGGTGATGATGAGAACACAACCAAGGCTTCAAAGGCTGATGATAATGCATTCATGATGGTTATTTACCGGAAATTGGTTCATTTTTTAATGAGCTTAAACTCTAGGGGAACGTTTTCTCATTGCTTATGTTTATTTTTTAACGAGCTTGAATTCCGCATTAAAACTGCTCATTGCTTATGTTTATTTTTTAACGAGCTTGAATTCCGCGTTAAAACTGCTCATTGCTTATGTTTATTTTTTAACGAGCTTTAATTCCACGTTAAAACTGCTCGATATAATGGTCGTTGATTATCTTGATTTTACCATTGAAAACTTTTGTTCCTTCAAAGGTTGTACTGCCTGCTCAATTGCTTCATCAAACTAGTTAGAAACGAACAATATATGTTTGAAAAATGAGTCAAAACACTAATATTTTACTTGAATTACGTGAAAAGTAATTTAAAAGTGGTTTTTACCTCTCATTTTACCATTTCATTTGAACTTTGGTTTGTTGGAGCTTTGGAGGTGTTTTCCCCCTTGATTTTCACCAGCTGATTCCGGGAGATTCTGTGGACGATTCTTGGTGCCGTCTGGACCAGGTAGGAGCTAAACCTGAGCTCTTCAGTTTCATTCTTTCCTTTTTGAATTCTGAGCATGTTTTTTGGTTTTTATGAGCCTCTGGGGTTTAAAAAACTCGCCCTGGCTCCATCGCACCTCTTCTATATCAAAAGGTGTGATGCATGCTGGCTTGGCCATTGGCCAGTTAGCATGCATCCCACCAGAACACTGCTGGGGGTGCGATGGGCACAAGGAGGGAAATTTGTGCACAGTTTTTCATGGAAATTTTTGCCTGTCTTTCACCAAATCAGGATCTTGACTCTCCTCTTGTTTGTTTTCAGAGATTCATTGGAGCAAAATGCTTGTTACATGGCGAGAACATGAGCATGAAGAAGAGGACATGCTTGCTTTACATGATCCAATTACGGTAAATGCACTGCGGAACTGTGGCCTATTCAATTTTTTCCGCATCTCTAGCATGAGGCAGCAAATCAACTTGTTGCAATATTTTCTCAATGCATGGGATCCTACCACCCAGGTGTTCCAGATTAGGGGCAATTCCATCCCCTTGACTATTGTGGACATCTATTTTTTGACCGGCTTATCGAGGCGGGGTGCCCCTATCTCATTATCAGGTTCGGCCTGTGGGGGTGAATCTGTGAGAGATTACATTCGCAGGTACTGCAGAGAGGGATCTCAACCGAGTAAGGACGACAAGATCAATATCCGAGATGTCACTGACAGGTCCTTGAGGACCATTTTGTTCACTTTTGCTAGACTGGCTGGTAGTGCGGCTCTTCATGTGGCCAACAGGTCTTATATGCAGTATGCCTTAGAATGCCTTGAACCAAAGGTGTTCAACTGGTGTGATGCAGTACTCTCTGTGATGAAAGAACAACTGACCAAGGTGAAAAATGAAAGATTGAAGAACTTTGGATATGGTTCTATTTTGACCGCTTTTGCCTTGGAAAAGATCCCGCTGATGCAGCCGCAGTATGTTTCACTTGGTTTACCTCCACCGACTGAGCCACGGATGCAGAGATGGGTCGACCTTATGGCCAGACATGCTGGTCAGTCCCAAGTTTCCTTTTCTGATACCTTCTTCGAGTGGTTCAACCGTCAGGAGATGGTTTTTTCCGAGTATCCATATGTTGGTATGGATTTCCGGGGTGATCCGGATTTGGTACTGTCGGCTGGCGAGCAGTGGGGTGTCATCGGTAAATTCTCTAACCATATATCTATTTATTGTTTCTTTTATAATGTTCTTGTGCTTTTTTCTATTAGGACTAATCAAAACTCATGTGCTCATGCAGACGTTGGACCAATTCGGCCAGTAGTACGCCTGAGAGTGCCAGCTGCCGCTCTAGCAGGAGAGGCTGTGGGAAGGGCTATCCTTCGCGACCTTGATGTGGCCGAGACTCTTTCAGAATTACAGGATTAGGTCGACGGCCTCACTCTTGGTATTCTAGACGTGAGGACTGACGAGCTACCTCTGAGGTTGCAGCGACATACTATTGGCGTGCCGAGTCGATGGACTAGGCTTTTACGCATGATTGCACAGGCGGTGACTTGTTATCACCAACATCATTAGACTAGGGTGCCCCCTAGAGTTTTGAGTTTTGGGTCATCTGACCAATTTTTGTCTTGGTTACAGAACATTATGTGTAAACCATAAACAATTATATATATATATATATATATATTTGATTTTCGGAGCTTTATTTTGGTTAAGTTACATGATCTTGATGCAAATACTGATGAAATGCTTCTTTTTATAAATGTTACAAATGTCTATCTAACACATAATTTTCCAATGAATCTGTTAATGTGTTCAAGTTTCTGGAAATATGCTGATATTGAATAAAATCAAATTGCCTTTCCAAAATCTTGACCCTTAGGAACATGCGATAGATAGCTAGATTTCGGACGGAGTAGATACCAATGAGTTGTAGTATGACGAGTTGTGAGTCTAGCCTGACGACAAGTCAGCGTATGCCATGTGTGATGGCATCAGAGAGGAGTTCTATCAATGCGCTATATTCAGCGATATTATTTGTTGACCGACCAATACATACCCCTCTAAAACTTACTAACTTACCGCTTGGATCAAAAATGGCCCAAGCTGCAGAAGATAGGTTCCGCGAACTACGACTCGCTCCGTAGGCATATCCAACAAAAGATTCCAATAGGTTCTACATCTGCGACAAATGTAAAAAGTGGATTACTTGACCAAAAAATTACCCTTAGCGAAAACAAAAATGTAACAAAAGCATAGGGGTTACTACACTAATTCATGCATAGTAACGCTTAAGGTACAACCCGTTATGGGGTTGCGCCAATGGAATCCCGTCATAATCCACTAACTCGTAGGCCCCTTTTTCTAATACACAATTAACAATATAGGGGCCCATCCACAAAGACTTGAATTTTCCTGCTCCCAATTTACCAGATTCTTGGTCGTAAAGTAAGACAAAGTCACCTTCTGAGAAGACACGGGGTTTGACATTTTTGTCGAACTGCGCCTTAACTCATTTCCTATGGGCTTCGTTAGCCAAAGCGGCATCACAGTGGGTTTCATCCAATTGGATTAGTTCCAATAAACGAGCCTCCTCTTCCGAAGTTCTGGGGAGAAGGTCGACTGCGAGTTTGAGGGACGAGATCTCACACTGAACTGGTAAGATTGCTTCTAGACCATACACCAGTTGAAAGGGTGTAAACCCGGTTGCATTCCTTACCGATGTTCGGTATGCCCACAAGGCTGAGTACAGGATCAGGTGCCAACTCCTTTTGTGGACTCCAATCATCCTTTGCAGCATCCGCTTCAGGACTTTGTTGATTGCTTCAACTTGTCCATTGGCTTGCAGGTAATATGGAGTAGAGCTGTCATGGGACAACCCCAATTTGGCAGCCAATTCAACCATCATGTGATTGCGAAAATGCGATCCATGATCTGTGACTATGGCCTGTGGAACGCCGAATCTGGCGACTACATGATTGAAAAAGAAAAGGGCAGCTATTTCGTCGGTGTTGTTTAATGTAGGCATCACCTCGGCCCATTTGGTAAAATAGTCTACCACGACTATGATATACCCATGCCCCCCGGTCGAGGTGGGGTTACATGTCATAAAATCTATGCCCCATTTGGCGAATGGCCCAACAACAACTATTGGCTGTAGGGGTGCGGGTGGTCTTCTGGTTTTGCTATCGAAAATTTGACATGCATGGCAACTTCTGACTGCGATTATGCAATCTTTGAACATTGTTGGCCAGAAGTATCCTGCTCGTAAAAAAATTTGCACTGTAGCGTAACCAGATTGATGCCCCCCACATGCGCCTGAATGGCAATCATTCAGGACTTTTTCGGCATCCTCATGGGTGAGGCACCTCCTCAAAACTGTATCGACACCACAACGGTAAAGTGTATCACTGACAATCATGTAGTCTTTTGATTGGTATCGAATACGTTTTTGTTCCGAGCGAGAGGTATTAGACCTATATTTTTGGGTTTGGAGATAAATGATTATATCTCCATACCACGGATTGCTTGAAGATATTAGAAACAAAGATTCATCCATGATGGTTTCTTCAGATGTTTCATCGTTGGACGACGATGGGAGATCGCATAGTAATTGTTAGGGTCCCACCCTAACCCCCTTATTTATGTAATGGGATCGAGTCATAGTCAAGAGTCAATAAAGCCCATATTAATAATTGTAAGTGGTTAACCCGCAATTAATGACGGGACCACAGTTAGTTGCAAATGGGCCGTAGTATTAGATAGATGGTATTAATAAAACCCATGGTATTGATCCTTGGTATTGCATGTATGAGTCATATATAAAGGATAGAGACTCCCTGCGAGGAGCATCATGTCTTATTTTTGTATCGAGCTCTGCTCTATTGGAGGTTGCCCCCTCGAAGAGGCCAGTGAACATTGCTTTCTAATAAAATATTTGCTGTTGTCTCTCACTGTTCTATGTTCTGGGTATCTTTCTTCGCATATTCTGTATTTGGGTATCTTTTGCAGGTTAAGAGCATAACAGCTGTGCTGACCATGCTCCCCCTGACTGTAGGCAAGATCTGCAAAAGATGTTCTTCAAGAAGAACCATAACTTATACATCATAAAAGACCTTCCTATCACCAAAAGACTCAATACATACATCCATCACTCAACCAAGTGGGGATCATCCACCCAACCAAGTGGGGATACATCAGAAATTTACATATGACAATCAAGTTCATTACATGTTCATCCCAGGCATAGTGGGGAAACCAAAATAAGTTG
Source organism: Pinus tabuliformis (assembly GCA_031772625.1). Lineage (NCBI taxonomy): Eukaryota > Viridiplantae > Streptophyta > Pinopsida > Pinales > Pinaceae > Pinus > Pinus tabuliformis. Next base: position 718,714,696 of record CM062818.1, read on the forward strand.
TTACATGACCTTGACACCATAAAAGAGATACCACAAAAGAGATACATGACAAGACTTATGAAAGTCACCAATAACTGATAGTAGAAGCATCTATCCATCACCATTCAGATCAGCAACCAAGATTTCCTTCTATTCTCCCTCTGCCTCTGTTCCACCTGAAACCACACAAGAGTTGTGATCTAGAACCAAAAGCTTCTAAGATAATGCCAACAATGCATTATTAGAAGATTATCTGCTCCCCCTGAACCTGGGCCGGATGGTCTCTGTCAGACCCATATCAGAATATCTTCAACCAGAGCCTGTCCCTATTGATATCCATCAAACCTCCATATATGCGATTGTCTCTACACAAACTGGCGTATGTAAGCGGATCCTCCTTAGGCAACTCGTGTACACCCATTTTTCTCTGAAACAAACAAGATTTAACAGCAATATGATGCATCAACTACTCCCAGCTTCTGTCTGAGGTATTCAAATGTCTCCCTGGGCAGTGGTTTGGTGAGAATATCAGCAACTTGTTCCTTAGAAGGAACATACTCCAATTTGACCTTTTGTTCCAACACTTGTTCCCGGAGAAAGTGATACTTGATCGGTATGTGCTTGGTCTTTGAATGCATGACTGGGTTCTTTGAAATGTTGATTGCACTTGTATCATCACATAAGATGGAGATAGGTGGTGTACAAGTGATTTGAAAGTCATGCAAGGTTTGCATCATCCAAAGAAGTTGAGTGCAACAAGATGCAACAGCTACATATTCCGCTTCAGCTGTAGATAAAGCAATTGAACTCTGCTTCTTTCTGAACCAAGATACTAATCTAGAACCCATAAAGAATGCACCACCACTTGTGCTCTTCCTGTCATCCACGCTTCCGACCCAATCTGCATATGTATAAGCATGAAGTGTGAGATCTATATCTCTAGGATACCATAAGCCATAGTTTTGAGTTCCTTGAAGGTACTTGAAGATTCTCTTCACTGTCTGAAGATGATTTTCCTTTGGATTTGCCTGAAATATCCCAACTATTCCCACTACATGCATGATGTCTGGTCGGGTACCTGTCAAATAAAGTAGACTTCCAATCATAGATCTGTAGGTTGGTTGATGCACTGCTGCTGATTCATCATTTGCACTGAGGTTGCATCCTGTGACCATGGGGGTACATACTGGTTTTGCATTTTCCATGCCACATTTCTTCAAAATCTGCTTGAGATACTTGGTTTGAGACAAGAAGATCCCGCCTTCATTTTGTTGGATTTGCAATCCAAGGAAATATGTCAGTTCTCCAAGCAAAGACATTTCGAATTCTTTCTGCATCACCAAGGCAAAGCTTTGACTCATAGCTTCTTCATTGCTGCCAAAGATAATATCATCTACATACACAACAAGTATTAGCAATTTGTCATTTTCAATTTTTATATAAAGATTGCTATCTGTTGATCCCTTTGAAAAACCTTGTTGATGAAGATATTTGTCCAAACGGTAGTACCAAGCCCTTGGAGCCTGTTTAAGACCATAGAGAGCCTTTTTTAGTCTGCATACAAGATTTGGATCATTCCCAAGGATGAAACCATCTGGTTGCTCAATGTACACTTCTTCTTCTAAGTCTCCATTCAGAAAGGCTGATTTCACGTCCATTTGAAATACTTTGAATTTCTTAAAGCTTGAGAGAGCAAGGAACATTCAGATGGCCTCAAGTCTAGCAACGGGAGCAAAAGTTTCTTCAAAGTCTATTCCTTCTTGTTGATAATACCCTTTACAAAAAAGTCTGGCCTTGTTTCTAATTACTTCCCCATTTTCATTCAACTTATTTTTGAAGATCCATTTTGTCCATATGACATTCTTATCTTTTGGTCTAGGAACCAACTCCCAAGTGTTGTTCTTTTCGATCTGCTCAAGTTCTTCATCCATTGCCTTGACCCAGCATTCATCTTTGCACGCCTCTCTTACATTTTGTGGTTCAGTGGAGGAGAGCAATGCCAAATAGCTTGAGGCTTTTGCAATTGTTCTTCTTGTTTGTACACCTGCCTCTTTCTGCCCCAAAATCTGAGATTTTGGATGATTCTTCTGAACGTACCTAGATGGAGTCTTCTCTTCTATCCTTATCTATTCCTCTAGTGCCTCTTGAGGTTCTTCTTCATCATCAGTCTGATTTGGAGAGTAGTCTTCATCCTCTTCGATATTTTCATAATTTACTTGCCTAGGAATGTATCCTTTTTCATCAACCACTACATCAATGCTGTCAACAATTCTTCCAAGTCTTTTATTGTAACACTTATATGCTTTGCTGTGGGGAGAATAACCAAGGAGAATGCCTTCATCTACTCTAGGTTCAAGTTTGCCAAGCTGTTCATCATTATTCTTAATATAGCATTTGCTTCCAAAAATTTTGAAATGCTTTACCGAAGGAGTCTCACCATACCAGAGCTCATGAGGAGTTTGAGTGCTGTTCACTCGGACATTTGTTTTGTTGAGAATAACAACCACAGAAAATGCAGCTTCACCCCAGAAGGTTGCGGGAGTTCCAAACTCATCAAGCATAGCACGAGCCATTTGTTGGACTGTTCTGTTCATCCTTTCCACTCCATTTTGCTGAGGAGTCCTAGCTGTAGAGAATTCCCTTCTTATTCCATGTTCTTCACAGAAATCGAAAAAGTCATTTGAGGTAAACTCCCCACCTCTGTCGGATCTGAGGCACTTAATTTTGTGATCTGATTCGTTTTCAGCCAAGGCTTTGAAGGATTTGAATTTTTCGAATGCTTCGTCTTTGTGCTTCATAAGTCCTAACCAAACCAACCTGGAGAAGTCGTCAATGAATAATATAAAGTATTCTTCTCCTCGAGGTGACCTTGTCCTAAATGGACCACATACATCTGTATGGACTAGCTCAAGAGGCCTGCTGGCTGATCCTTCCTTCTCAGGGAAGTTGGTTCTGTTTTTCTTACCAAACTGACATGATTTTCATATGGTGTTGTCTGGAATTTTGATATCTGGAAGACCACGAACTGCCTAGTATTTGCATGCTTTCCTTATTTGTGAAAAGCTTAGATGCCCCAACCTCCAGTGCCATAACCAGTGTTCATCATCCTTGCTCAAATAGCATTGTTGTTGTCCTTCTTCAAATATGTATAAGTTATTTGGAGTTCTTCTGCCTTTGATCACTGTTTTTCTTGTATCAAGATCATGAACACTACATCCATTTGATCAAAATATTACCTCAGTTCCTTGATCGCACATCTGATTGACACTCAGAAGATTATGTTTCAAGCCATCAACATACAAAACATTTCCTACTTTGACCTTTTCTTTCAACTGGGCAGTGCCTTTTCCTTTAATGACTGCAGGGGTATCATTTCCAAAAGAAACTTTCTTTCCCTTTTCTAAAACAGTATATGATTCAAGTTTTTCTTTATCACCTGTCATATGTTTCGAACATCCGCTGTCGATGTACCATTTATTTTCTTGTCCTTCTGCATATAAAGCTATCCCACATCTTTCTTGTTGCGGTTCCTTCATTTTCCATGTTCTGGCACTTGAGGTTTGTTCCTTCTGATTTGTCTTCCAAAACCTGCTCCTGCATTTAGAATCTTCATGACCGAAGTTATTACAAATAGAACATTCAATTTCATTTTCAAGGGCCAAAAATTTGTTATAGGTTCTTTTCGTGATTCCAGTCATACTTCTTTGTTTTTGAGCTTCTCTAGTCATGATTGTCTTATAGGAAACACATTGAGCTGCTTTGTGGCCAAAGTTATGGCAAGAGAAACATTGGCCATTGAAGAAACTCCTCCGATTATCAAATCTACCTGCCAAATGATTGTAGTTTCTATTGTCATCCATTCTTGAGGTAAATTGAGAAGATTTTACCTGTGGCTGGTTGTAGCTTTTGTTCATCCTTAAGGTGGATTGCCCCTGATTTACCTGGTAGTCTTTGTTTATTCTTGATGTAATTCGTCCCTGATTTACCTGGTGATCTCCATTGGGCTTTTGCTCATTCCTCCTTGCTGCATCGAGATAACTCTTTGAGGTGGATGCTTGAGATGCTTCTCCATTATACCCCAGACCAGTCTTGATTAGTGGAGAACGTTGTACATTGATAATCTTATCCAGAGTTTCAGATCCTTTAACAAATTTAAGATTAAGAGCCTTTGTTTTCTCAATTTCTTTTCTAAGGCCAACAATTTCACATTCTAACTTCTCAAGAAATTTTTCTTTTTCATCAAGTTGGAATTGCAGAGTATCAATGATCACATTCTTTTCTTCTAAACATGTTTTGAGTCTAGAAATCTCTTCATAAAATCCATCCACATCTATAGCATCCATGTAATCATCATCTTCAAAGGCCATTAAAAGTTTATAGTTAATACCTCGTTCATCTTCATCACTATTTGAAAGACCATCACTATCTTCATGAGTGTAGTAACTTTTCTTAGTTACATTCTGTTTCTTGTTCCATCTAATAGGTTCCTTCCCTTTGTCAGTTTTATCCTTATGAGGAAATTTGGCAGCATAGTGACCGACTCTCCCACAAGCAAAGCATTTGAAAGGTAACTTACCTCGGAATCGTCTAGCACCCCGTTGAAGATTTCTGACAAAATTTGATTCTTCTTCTTCTTCGGACTCGTGTCCTGACTCATAGTACTCTCCTTTGCCTGAAGCCTTGAAGGCAGCTTCTCTCCTGTCTGATGGACCTCCTTTTCTCATTTCATAAGCAGTTAGAATTCCATGCAGCTGTGACATTTTAAGGTTTTGTAGATTCTCTTTTTCTTCTATTGCAGAAACTTTAGATTCAAACCTAGGGGACAAAGATCTTAGAAGTTTTGCAACCACAACAGCCTCTTTTATTTCTTCACCCAAGTTTTTCATACAATTAACAATCTCATCTACACGAAGAAAATAGTTAGCCACACTTTCATCATTGTACATTTTGAGATTTTCATACTAAATTCTGAGGGTTTGAAGTTTTGCTCGTTTTCCCTGATCATCTCCTTAATAGCTTAGTACAATCGTGTCCCATATTTATTTTGTGGATTTAAACTGCATAACCTTGACAAATTCTGATTGAGATAGGCATCCTAATAGAGTATTGACCGCCTTTGCATTTGTTTCATATTTCTTCTTCTCAGCCGGATCTGTAGGAGTTGCTGATGGAAAAGTATACCCTGTTTCTAAAATATCCTAGACTTTTGTACCAAGAGATTGAAGATAGGCAGTAACTCTTATCTTCCAATATACGAAGTTTGTCCCATCAAAAATCGGTGGCCTGATTGATGCTTCCCTCTCGTAGTTGCTCATGATGAAAGATCTTCCTTCAAGCGATCAAGCTTCTTCTGAAGAACTGGCTCTGATACCAATTGTTGGAAATAATACTGAGAGGGGGGTGAATCAGTATTATCAAGTCAAATATTCCTTTTTCAAAATCAAATGATATACGCTACTTCAGTTAATTAAACCCGCATATATACGCAACTTTGCAGAAGGAAACCAGCGTATACAAGGCAATCTTTTAATTTACTTTATCTTTCTAATGTTGATTGTTAATCTGTGCTTTCATAATCAATTAACCAGTAACCAGAAACAGTAAAACAGAGAAGAAAGACAATCACACACAAGAACACAAGATATAAGGTGGAAACCCAATGTGGGTGAAAACCACCTGCTGCAATTCGTCTCTATCTTTCTTTAAATTAGAAACTTCATTTACAATGTACGGGTGCAGTCCTTTACCAGTACACAGGCTGCAACCTGCAGAGAGCTACAACCCTCTCTCATTCTCCAGCTTCTCCTGGAAGGGAGCTACAACCCCCTTAGCTCTTGCACTAGCCAAGATACTAGTACGTAGGTGCTGGCCTACAGAAGGCTACAACCTTCTCTTTCTTTCAGGGACCACGTTTCATAAATTTTCAGACTGGATCCACAAATAACATCAATCAAACATCAAGAATTTCTGCATCAACCAATCAACACTGAATCAAAATAAACACTTCTCTAACGACTGTACCTAGATCACAGTAACAGTAACCACACACCAAATCTGAACCCAGAACACTGCAGCAATAAACAGAAGCAGCTAGATCACAACTCAAAAGATATACGCTACTTCAATAACCTGAAACCTGCATGCATACGCTTCTGCGTATGGAACAACCTGCGTATACGTTGTTTTCATTCACTGAACCGGCGTGTATACGCGCCTTCGCTTTACTGAACCTGCGTACAGATCTATAAAGGATAATTCGCTCTTTCAGATATTCAAACACTAATTAACCCAGATTATCAAATCTATAGATCAAGCAAGCGCCACATATAACAAATCAAAATTATACAAAGATACTATCATTCAAGCTTAAATATTATGATCCATCAATAGAACTTATCCTTCTCTTTTGCGCTCAGGTTCCTCCTTCATTCAGATCCAGATCTGCATCATAACCCAATTACCAGTATTCCAGATCTAGCACTTTATCAGATATTCAATAATAATTCAGATGATCTTTTGCCACATGATCTCCTTCCTCTTTTATAGTTTTAGGCCTTCCACAATACCACGGTCCAAAACCATAATAAACCAATACCACGAACCCAATACTTGGGATCAACACTTCTGACGAGGTACCATGGTCCAAAACCATAGGTTCAAATACCAAGGACTAACTACCACGGACCAAAGGTAAGTTTTCCAACATATACGCGCTTTTCCTTGCATGAAAGTGCGTGTATACGCATACGCGCCTTTGAAACGTCTAACCCGCGTGTATACGCGTCTTCGTCTAGATGAACCTGTGTATATGTCTTTTCCTTCATTCTGAAAGCCTGAATTGAGATCTGTTACCAAAGAGAGTTTCCATCAAGGACAACACCTGTGCCATAGCTCCAAACCTGTGCCATAATGCCAACACGTAGCCCTTTAGCACTACGCGTATAGCCATCTTCCAAGAGCACTGCGGGTAGCCCTTTGGCATTGCGCGTAGGACCATCCCCAAGTTTACATCAATGAAGGACACCCAACATTGGGAGGTAAACTGGATGAGTTGAGGCCTAGTTTTGAAACAATCTTGCGTATTGGTTCCAAGGATTCTTATTTTGTTGAACTATCTATAGCAGATTTACCAGGAGAGATGTGCTCTATGAAGTTGAGTAATGCTGAATTTGATAATTTCTTGCGTCCTGGAGATGTTATGCATAAAATTAAGCTGCATGTGCTAGATGCTTATGAAAATCCTGTTGGAAAAGGACATTGGCCTCCTATGGGTGTAGATAAAGCTCTGACCCTATAGTACGATGTTGTTGCTTAGATTCGGGAGCGGCTCATGACATGGATGGACAAACAAAACAAGAAAATTATCATTGGGTACCCTTTAATGGCTTTTCTTATGTGCCTTGGTGACCCTCAAGTTTTCAATAGTAGCTTTGGTCCACATATGGAGCATCTGTATAAACTTCTGAGAGAAAAAAGTCATCGATCTATGGAATTAGATTGTCTTCACGGTGTTATACGATTTTATTTAAATGTTTACGCAGGATGTGCAGCATGATAAAATTGTCGAATTTTGTGTTACTATAGCAGAAAACAACCTAGAGTTTTGTATGAATCATATGATATTAGAGTAGACAGTTCAAGTGAGGTAAAAGTGATTGGTCTCCAAGCACTACTTGCAGTTGTTATTTCTCCGTCCAGTCGTCGTGGTGGTTCTGACATGTTTCACGGTGATGATGTTCATTTCTCTGCAACATCATCCTTACGAGGATCGTTTGCATCATCATGGTCATCTTCGGTTTCTGGAGCTTCTGCCTCACCTCGGCATCCATACTCTTTGCATTCTCCTGGTTTTGTTTCTTCTGACCAATCATTAACAGGGCATGATATCAATCAGTTTATTGTAAAGGTCAAACTTGCTATTGACTCTATTTTGAGGGTATGCGACACAACTTACGGGCATGCACTTTTAACGTCATCAAAAACTACAATAGGTCCACTCACCAAAGAAAAATCACAGGGTTGGCTAGTTTTCCGATGGGCCCCGAAATGCATACCACATGTGATTCAGGATATTGGCCAAAGTGACAAAATGACAGAAATTATTCCAATTTATGGCATAAGTATTGAACCTGGTTTCCATGAATAAGCAATCCAAGTGCTTTTTCGTACAGTTAGATATGTTCCTCACAGTCGCTTTGCAATAATGAAAGGAATGGCTAATTTCATTCTTCGTTTGCAAGGGATGACGCATAGTGCAAGGGGAAGTGATTACGTTGGAATCTCATGGGGCAAACCCATATCTTCACCACCAAATCTGCTCTTGCGAAGTGGTTTAAGGTCGATCAGTAGTTTCTGCATCTCAAAGGGTTGTATGGCACCAATGCTGAAATCGCTTGAAAGTAAAATTTGCAGAAGAATGTTGCATTGGTTCCAGTAGGAACGCACATAATTGCTACCAGTAATTTCCATCGGTGAACCAGGCAATTTGAATGTTTCAAACAACAACTTCAACATGTGGCAGCATTCGAGTTCTTCTGGAACAGATGGGCAGAGATTTTAGGCATTAAAAAAGAGATCTCATGGGCAATTAAAGGACTTCTGGTAGCAAATCGAGTTTTTTAAGGGATGTGGCATTATTCAAAATCATTCAATGAACAGATGGCAAAAATTTTGGGCATCCAAACATCTATAGGGTGCAGGTGGAAGAGGATCGATTAGTATTCCTGAGTAGCCTAGATTTCTAGCTATGACACCTTCAGCAAATCGACAGCAAACCAATTATTATGTTTTGATGAGATTTAATTAAGTTATTTAGTTATAATTTTAATTTATGTTATTTGACCGTAGCACATATTTGTTTGTTTTGATTTTAATTATTTTGATTCCTATGTTTAGGAAATCAAAATTAAGATGTAATAGGGTATATATAGGATGATTTTTGAAAATGTAAGGGTTCGATTTTTGCAGCAGAGTGAGGCTGCCTTGGACTGTGTAAAGCTTCTTCTGAATATTATTTTTAATGGAGTAGTTTCTGCCCTTTAGATTTGGGATCCATCACGGTGTTTAATGTCCAGCATGTGTTCCTTGTAAAATCACTTACATACTTTGTTTTTTCTGCTAATTCTTGTTACAACATTATCTAAGGGAAGTGTTAGGAATCCATCCACGCACGATGCTCCTTTCACAATGATTTTGTTGTTAAATGTAGTGGTTATCTTTGTAGAATCCATCCTCTGTTTGATGCTTTGTTGAGTAGCCCTGTGTTTCTCTTTCTTCTAATGCTGCCATTGTAGATCCATCCCCTGATTGATGCTTGCAGGGCAACAGGCTTTCTCTTCTTTTCTTCTGTCATTTACATCTTTTACCTGGCTGATCATTGCACCTACTTTGCCCCAAGTTTTCCGATAGAAACTGGCATCGCCTCCATAGCCCAGTGGTCCTTTCTCTTGCTATTTTCGACCCAAAATTTTTCAAACAAATCCCTGCACTCCATAGTTAGTCTCAGATTCATTTATTTCAGCCACCTTCACTTGTAAAAGATAGAGCCCTCTATGGTCTGGCAAGGCTAGATGCCAGATCGAAAGTTTGATCTATGGTTACCTTGGGATTACCTCTTGTCAGCCTTGAGGCACAATCCTGAGTGCTAACATATTGGCGTCGTTGCCAGGGATGAGGTGACAGATCTTCTCCAAGAAAAAATCGTTCAAGTTGCAGATCTGGTTACTGATGGTGGACAGCAATTAGACATACGAACGTTGAAACATTCACCTAGTGACTCCAACTCAATCCAGAGATTCCAGTGCTCATTGATCCATTCATGTACTAAAATAAGATGGTAGGGTATGTGGCAAACCCTATGTTTTGTGAATTTTTCAAAGAAGTTAGAGATCAGTTAGTGGATATTGAAATAGATGAGGTATTTTTCATTATCGTGCTTCAATGTTTGAGATCTATGAAGTTTCTTCCTAAAGGTAAAATTGGTTTCTTTGAGTTATTTGTTGAAAAACTTGAGAAGGAGATTGAGTATTTAAATGAACAAATTGAATCATATGAATTCTAAGATCCCAAAAGGTTCTTGGAAACTCTCCCTCCTTCAAAACAAGAAACAATAAGGCTGCTGGTGGATATTTGCATTGACAATTTGTAGTTGGAGGCCTATGTTGAGGAGTTAGGGCAACAAATAGAGTCCGGTTTCTTTGATCCTATTGTAGCGTACATGGAAAAAAAAATCAGTTTGAATGACAAACCAGAACGCCTTTTACACAGCCAGACTCATTTTCTGCATGTATGGTTGTCAGCATTTTCATTTATGATTTGTTTCAAGCACTTCCAAGCAGCATCCTTGTCACAGTTACTTGATTGGTTGATCTGGCATTACAACATCACTTGATCTATTGATTTTGATTTTGCATAAATAAGTTGCCCAAAGCAGCATTTCAGTTTTCGGCATTTGTTTTAGTTTCCTAATGTATAGGTTGTAGTATGTGTGTTTTTGGATTGGTATAAGATGTTCAGGTTTGCAGCTTGTTGGTATCATCCCAAGACCCTTTTTCCTTCCCAAAAACATATCATTTATCCATACATTTTCATCATATATCCCTCAAAATCCTTGAATATTGATTATTAATCGTTTTATAGTTATTAAATTGCATAGAAATTAATTTAGGGGTTTTATGTTCAAGAATTGGAAGTTTTGATGACATGGTTACAGGAAGTACCTACATCCTGTAATGAGCTTATCGTTTGACATGTGGCGCAGCAGATGAGCTAGAACGAAAGGCATGGGCGAAAAGCAGAATGTCCAAGCATGGACAAACACCTATCTCCCAGCCAAATCGAACCTCCTATGTATGCGGTCAACTCAAGTCAAAGCAGGGCACTCTGACAGACAAAAGCAGCAACAGCATCGTTCCATTTTCATTTTAGTTTTTTTTGTTCTTTTTGAAACACTTAGCATGGAAACATTTTGAAAAGGCTTATGTGATAAAAGCGGCAACAACCGAATGTACATTCATTGTATCGATGACATGGCTGTGCGTACGCATATGTAAATACAGTCAGGTTAATGTTTGAGAGTTTAGTGGTTGAATCGTTTTTCTCAGAACAGAGTTTTTAAGTTAATACAAAAGACTTATTCACAGTCACGACGTGTGTATACCTCTTGCATTGATTTGATAGCTGATCGGTTATAGCCAGTGTACCCTTAGGACGCGGACGGGCCCTGCGTTCTTCGATTGGTATACTGTTCATTTGTTTTGTTACATTTCGGTTATCACATGTTCGCACAGTATTTATATTGGATTTGATTTATATAGCATATGGTTTGCATCACAGTTACGATTACATAGCTTTCGATTTACACAGCTTATGGTTTGCATAGCAGTTACATAGCTTTTGATTTCTATAGCCTTTGATTTTCACTGCATGTATATGGTGTGCACTTATGAATGGTTTATGGTTATGTTGAATGGTCAGCACTAGGATCTGGAAGGGAGTCTTGTAAGGGATTCGATCCATGTGTGACTTATAGAGACATTATCATAAACTCTGTTTTATTTCACGGTTCATTTATGTTCTCTTTATATAGTTTGATAGTGTAAATATCTCTGCATGCTGTGTGTGTTTACCAAACAAGGGTTTTCTGGGTGATATCTCTGTAAGGAGGTTAAAATCATTGTTACAGTCATACACAGTACTTAGGTTCATGGTTTGATTTGATAGATGCATCTCATAACAAGCACTGTAATCAAGCATATCAGTAGGGTAATCTAGGTGTGTGAATGATAGGCTACATATTCTGGTCTTCCGTAAAGAAGCCTTGTAACCTACATCATAATCACTTGGCCAGAGATTCTTTATGTCTATATATTTTAGACCACGCCTCTAAGCTTACGCACCTCGGTCGATATTAAATATAGAGTCTAGTCTAGTACCCTAGCTGGAACCACTACATTTTGGCGTCGTTGCCGGGGAGGCGTACGTAAAGGATTCAAACAAAAAGAAAAAAAAATTCAATACACAAAAACACAGTTAGAAATCATGTTCATTTATGCCTAGACTTAGGGACAATCAAGGGAGATTTGTAAGAACCCCCCACCATCTCAAAACTAACCCATCATCATCAGGAGCAGACTCTCCAGGGAATACAACACCATCTGAGGAGGATATTCAAACATTGGCAGAAAGATTTTATTCAGGACAGCACATTACTCTTGCTGAGAGGGAAACTTTATTTGCATATAAATCACAACAGCAACCCTTTCCTAAATCTTCTACACAAGGGAAAAGTAGTACCATTACCAAGCAATCTTCCTTTCTCTCTTTTCCACCAAGAGACACCAAGAGACCAATTAGAATGGCTGAGGAGGGATCTGGATCAGTCCCCCATCAAGAGGAGGAGGAATCAACTTTTAAATTCCCTATACAAGAACCACAGGAGGATGAGGAGATCAAAATGAAAAATATACCCCCATCCGTGCTACCCAATTTCTATGGTATGGCTTCAGAGGATCCGGACTCGTTCTTATTTGAGTTTGACATTGTATGTCGAACTTATGGCTATACGGATGATGCTCATAGACTCAGATTGTTTCCAGCCACATTAAAGGCAGCAGCCTTGAAATGGTTTATGGGGCTAGGTGAGCATGCCATAGTAGATTGGGATGGCATGAGGAGAATATTTCTGAGGAAATATCAACCTTATTGCAGATCTAAAGACTCTAAAGATGACATCTTTAGAATGAGTCAGCAGGAGGATGAAACCTTAGAAGAATATCTAGAACGGTTTGTCTATAACTTGCAAAAATCTAAACACCGAACAATGCCTCCTGATCTAGTCCGCACAATATTCTTGAAAGGTATCCGGGAAGAATACATGGATGATCTCAACTTAATGGGCAAAGGTGACATCTCTGCCTTACCCTTTGAAGAAATAGCTGAACTGTGTGAAAAATACTCAAGAAGTAAAGCCAAAATGGGAAAGAGAACCTTGTCATCTAGGGTCATAAAAACTGCCTCTGCTAGTGTCACCCGGGCTGAAATTGGTAATCTTTTAGAAGAGTTCAAAACAGATTTGTTGAGCACTCTAGGAAACCAAATTGATACCTTAAAAGCCAAAAAGAAACAGGAGGAAGAAGACAATATCATGGCTATTTTCTGCCCCAAGTGTCGCAAGAAACATGCATTAAAAGACTGCCCTCTAGAGAATATCCAAGTATGTGCTTTCTGTACTGAGCATCATGACATGGTTAACTGTCCTAAAGTTAAAATTTTGCAGAACTGTAACATGGGAGCCAGCACAGAGATGGAGAACGTGTAATACATGGGTGCAAAGCGACCATGGCAGCCAAGGCAAGCACCCCAAGGTATGTTTCCTAATCAAAATATGCAATTTCCTATGAATGATCAGATGTATGCACAAAACTCATGGAATATACCTATGCCATGGTAGCATGGAAACCAACAACAAAATCAATGGAGACCATCTCAACAGTATTCCCAATCCTACCATCCATATCCGCAATCATACCCACCTTATTCACAGCCATATCAGCAGTACCAACAGCCATATCCATCACAGTCTCCAACATATCAGCAGCACCCTCAGCAAGTTGTTTATCAGCCCCAACCCTCTCAACAGACCTTGCCTGCTCCTCCACAAATAAATGTACCACAACTTCAATTTCCAACTAACCCACAACCTCCCAGACCCACACAAATACCTGCTCAAACTGTCCCAAATCCGAACAATAGAGCAGAGAGGCCAGCTTATAATGTAGAGGAAGGAACCTCCTACTCCACACTGCCTTTGAAAAACATTAATCTGAGGTCTGGTAGGGTGCTTCAAAAGGATTCTCCAATAACAGATCAGCAAGAAGAAAACTTAGAAAAAGAAAATGAAATGACAACTCAAACAAAACCAAGCAGTGAAACCAAGGACAAACAGATGCAATCACTGCAACCACCTTTTCCAGACTGTTTGGTTCAAGTAAAACCACCACTGCCTCCACCACAATTTGATGTCTTGGATGAACTTAAAAATGTCTACATAAAAATCCCTTTGCTGCAAGCTATAAAGGACATTCCTATCTACACCAAAGCCATCAAAGACATGTGTCTCAAGAAACCTGCTAGAAAGAGGATTGATCCTCAGACCATTCATGTTTTAGGAAATTTAGCAGGCCTTATGACCAATACCATCTCCATGGAGAAGTATGTTGATCCGGGCATTCCAAAAGTGACCACCATCATTAACAACATACGGATTCCAAACACTTTGATAGATCTAGGAGCCGCAATCAATGTCATGACCCTTGAAACCATGAGAACACTCCAGCTTATGAATTTGCAACATACCACGATTGTTCTTGAACTAGCTAATAGGTCCAAAGTCATTCATGAGGGGATTTTGGAAGATATCATTGTCTCACTGGACTCTTGGGAGTACCCAGTGGATTTCCTAGTCCTTCAACCCAAATCCAATCTAGGAGACATCCTATCATTCTAGGTAGACCATGGTTAGCGACTGCTGATGCATTTATTGGATGCCGATCAGGTAACATGATTATCTCTAGAGGGACCGAAAGGAAACAACTCACCCTCTATCCATCGGCACAATCACCTGCAGTAACACATAACTTGTGGCTTGATGATAAATTTAATGACAAAGAGGAAGTACAATCTGTTTTTAGCATTGACCAGATCTATGATTTCCACGAAGACAATAATGATTTGGTAGAACTATTTCTTTCTCAACCTGATGTATCTGAAAATTTGAGAAATCAACAATATAATGCTGCAGATGTACTTCTGGCTCAAAACTTTCAAGAAACATGCACTATCCACTCCTTGCAATCTACATTTCATGACATCTTTCCAGTTCAATCCATCACCAATACACAGAGTCAAGTCATAGAGATCAGTCCAGGGAAAACTTTGAACATAGGCAACCACCTAGACTCATCTCAACAAGAGAAATTGATTAGACTCTTGACGAAGTACCAAAAAGCCTTCGCTTGGGATTACACTGACATGCATGGGATTCACCCCGACACATGCACTCACCACATCTACACAGATAGCACCATTAAACCGGTGAGGCAACCACAAAGAAGAATGAACCCCATGCTCCAAGACATTGTCAGAGAGGAGTTGCAAAAACTTTTGAGAGTCAACTTTATATATCCTATTTCTGACAGTCAGTGGGTATCCCCATTGGTTATTGTGCCCAAGAAAAATGGCAAGTGGCGCATCTGTGTTGATTACAGACAGCTGAACAAAGCAACGCTCAAAGACTACTTTCCACTGCCATTCATTGATCAAGTGTTAGACACCCTAGCCGGCAAATCATCATTTTCCTTTCTTGACGGTTTCAGTGGCTACAACCAGATCCGGATTGCCTCTGAAGACCAGGACAAAACCACCTTCACCTGTCCTTGGGGCACATATGCCTACAATGTTTTGCCATTTGGACTTTGTAACGCTCCAGCTACATTTCAGCGAGCTGTGTTAGCTATTTTTGCTGATTTGATTCATGATTGTGTTGAAGTGTATATGGATGATTTTTCAGTATATGGCAATTCTTTTGAACATGCATTAGAAAATCTAGAGAGAGTTTTGAAAAGGTGTATTGAAGCTAACCTGTCCCTTAGCAACAAAAAGTGCTTCATGATGTTAAATGAAGGGATAGTGTTGGGCCATTATATCTCTTTTCAAGGCATCCAGGTTGACCCAGCCAAGATCCAGATTATTGTCGATTTGCCTATTCCACAGAATCAGAGAGAGGTAAGAAGTTTTCTCGGGTATGCTAGTTATTACCGCAGATTCATTGAACATTTTAGCAAGATAGCCTTACCTTTGTTTAAACTTCTAGCCAAAGATGTACTTTTCAATTGGACTGAGAACTGCCAACATGCATTTGAACAACTCAAAAAGAAACTATCTACTGCACCAGTCCTGAGAGGGCCTAATTGGAGTTTACCATTTCATATTTTTACCGATGCATCTGACACTGCAATAGGTGCATCCTTAGGCCAAAAAGAAGAATCTTGTACATATGCAATTTATTTCATTAGTAAAAATCTCACACCTTCTGAGCTAAACTATACAGTTACAGAAAAGGAAACACTTGCCATCATTTATGCTGTGAATAAATTCCGCCATTACATAACTGGTTATGAAGTCTTTGTACATACTGATCATTCTGCCATTCGACATCTCATGAATAAACCAATAACTAGTGGCAGAGTTACCAGATGGTTACTATTGTTACAGGAATTTAACATCACAGTGTTAGATAGACCAGGCAAAGAAAACCATGTGGCAGATTTTCTGTCTAGACTGCAAAATCCAGGTGAGATTGTTCCTGTTGAGGATTCTTTTCCGGATGAGCACTTATTTTCAATTTCCATAGTAACTCCTTGGTTTGCTGATTTAGCTAATTACTTGTCTACAGGTAGAACACCTCCACATTTCACTGCAAAGGAAACGAAAAGACTGATCAAACAAAGTGCTAGATATTCATGGCTTAATGGCGATCTCTTTTACACTGGTTTTGATATGATCATTAGGAGATGTGTACGAAATGATGAGGTAATTGACATTTTAAAATCTTGCCATGATGAACCATGTGGTGGGCATTTTGCAGCGAAGCGGACAGCCTTCAAAGTTCTTACTCTTGGATACTACTGGCCATCCATTTTCAAGGATGCCAAGAAGTATGTAAAGAGTTGTGACAGCTGCCAAAGAATGGGCAGACCAACAGCTACCGATCAGATGCCCCTTCAGCCCCAAGTTCACTTGGAACCATTTGATAAGTGGGCTCTGGACTTCATAGGACCTATCAACCCAGCCTCTAATGGTAAGAAGTACATCCTAGTATGTACTGATTACGTCACAAAGTGGGCAGAAGCGAAAGCATTGGTAAGAGCAACCGAACACACAGTAGTCAATTTCCTTTTTGAGGAGATATTTGTGAGGTATGGAGTGCCAAGAGAAATTGTCACTGATCAAGGCACTCAATTCACCTCAAAGCTCATGAAGGACATCACAGACAAGTACCAAATAAAGCATAGGAAAAGTACCCCCTACCATCCACAGGCCAATGGGCAGGTGGAATCAACCAACAAGACCTTGGAGGGGATCATTACCAAAACTGTTGCAATGAACCGGAAAAACTGGGAAGAAAAACTCAAAGAGGCACTCTGGGCTTACCGGATTACTTGGAAAGATACCACCGGATTTACACCATACCAATTGGTGTACGGTAAGGATGTCATGCTTCCTATTGAATTCCAAATTCACACTTTTAAATTAGCTGCAGATTTACTAATTGATTTGGATCAAGCACAAAAAGAGAGAATCCAGCAGTTGAACCAACTGGATGAGATGAGGCAGCAAGCAGAACAAACCACCATCCTCATGCAACAGCACAGGAAGCAATGGCATGATTCACACATTAAGAAGAAGCACTTCAAGGACGGTGACTGGGCTCTGCTTTTTGATTCAAAATTCAAGGATCATAAAGCTAAGTTCACCACCCATTGGATGGGCCCCTATGAAATTGTTCAGGCTTATGACAATGGTTCAGTAAAGCTCCAAACTATTGATGGCGAAGGTCATTCCTTCACAGTCAACGGTCATCGCCTGAAGCTGTACAACAAGCCCATCAGCAAGCAAGATTTTCTCCATACACTATCTCAGCAAGAAGAGGTTGAGATACTGCAGCCCTCAGCTGCAGTATCACTGCCTTAGTTTCATTTCCTTTCAATTTCAAAATCAAAAAGAAAAATAAAAAGAAAAAAGAAAAAATAAAAAATAAAAAAAAAACTAAAACTAAAACTAAAAAAAATAATAATGGGTTAGATGTGAAAACCAGTATCTGGCACAATCTAACCCCGAATTCCTACCTGAAAACCAATTTATTGGCGGGTATGAATTCTCTTTCTTTTGTTCATTGTTTCATTTCTCAGTTGACTCATGACTTGAGGACAAGTCAACCTTTAAGTCGGGGAGAGAGGCATCTGTTTTCTGTTACTTTTATCTCTCCCTTGTAAATACTTCAGATTTCTTATTCTATATTTCACTGTAAATTTCCAACAGCAGCTTGTTACCAGCAGTAATTCCAGACTTTAACAAATAAGCTGTTCTGTCATGATTTTATTTCAGAGGGACCTGGTTATAAATATTTTGCAGGGGGACCTATTCTGTTCAGACATCTATGCTACCAACACCAGTAGTCCAACACCAGCAGTCATGGGACCTGTTTAAGATTTTCAGAAGGGACCTGTTAAAGCAATTGACACCTGTTAAGACATTCCAACCAGCAGTAATGGGACCTGTTTAAAACATTCAGTTGGGACCTGTTAAAACAAAGTTTTGACACCAAAGGCTACTTCAACAGACTTCCACCAAGCTTTTACAAGGATTTGGGCACCAACACTTCAGCAAATGGCAAGCTCAGTGAACCTGTAACAATACAAAGAGCTGCATGAACACATTCAGTTTTCTCAAGGGACCTGTACATTCAAATCTTTCAAAGGGACCTGTTATATCTTCAAAAAAATTTCTCAAAAGACCTGTGCATTCAACCTCCCTCAGAGGACCTGTCAAAAAGAACAGTCAAAAAGGATTAGCAACTCAGCATGTCAAATGATCAACAAAGGAGTAATGTATTTCTGTTCTTAAACATTTAATTTCCTAGATTGGTTTTAATGTAACTTTGGTGACTATAAGCTGTTGTAATTGATTCAAGGACACCTATATACATCAATCTATCACCCTTATCCCACCAATTCTCATCATTCCCCTACATTAACCTATCCATACCCCAAAAACCCATTACCAACACATCCACCTTGTCATATACCCTACAGGCATACCAACATTCTCTATATGACCGAATACTCATTGAAAAGGGCACGTGGTGAGCTGTGTATTTTTAAATACAAAGGATGAGATAGATGTGGAAGCGGCCTATATATATATATATATATATATATATATATATATATATATATATATATATATATATATATATATATATTTCACTCCATACAGTCAAATCATAATAAGCGGCCTATATATATTCTACTCCACACACAGCCGAATCATAACTTCGCCACCCAGCATTATAGCCCAGCACTATGGGTACGCTCTCAGCGTTCTTGTGATAACATGCATGCAAGCGTACAGCACTCTGTTTTTAAATGAATGATTACATTGTGAGGTGAGTACAGGGTTATTTTACCATCCTTTCCACCCTCGATTCCCATAACTTCCAAGGTGAGAATCAAAAGCAAGGAGCGCGAGGAGATTATTATCATTTGGGTGGAGTTACAAAGTGAAAATCTGAAGCAAGGAGCGCCGAGGAGAGTATCACCGTTTGGGGTCGGGTTACACAGTGAAACTAGTGAACGCCGAAAAGGGAAAGCATCACCATTCTACTTCTAACTCCCATCACAGTCATATCGACTGGCCAAGCACCATATTGAAGATTGAAGGAAGCGATATATACCAGGTAACCAACTTGACATTTCTGTGTTTAAATTTTAAAGAGTATAGACAGAGAAGGGTTAGAGGCACAACCCTCTGCCATCACCATGACTAATAGGGTCGAACCCAGTATATTCGACAGCTCACAATACCATGAGGATTGCATTGAGATTCTTAGAGAAACACAGTGGTTACCTTTTCTGGAAAAATTCCATGGGAGTAATGAGGAAATCACCAAGCAATTTGCCTTCACCTTTAATGGAGAAAAGGCCCTAATAGGCACCTTCTCCTTCAGAATCTCAGAGGATACTATAGCTCAGGCAATTGGAATTAGTCCTGAAGGAGAGAAGTACTTTAAAACCAAACAATTCAAGGAGAAATCATGGACACAGTTCATGTCCAGATCTAGAGTTTCCTCAGTAAACTAGAAGAAGGGTGTTCCAAGAAGCTGGTTAGTTCATCCTTGGGATGAAATGGTTTACATTCTTCAAAAGTTCATAACCTGTGAAGGTAGGTATATTATTGTTTATCTATACCACATCAAGCTACTCCTCCATTTAAAGAAACAATGTGTAATCAGTGTGCCATATTTTCTGCTGCAAAGTTTAACAAAGATGGCCAAAACTATCCAGAAGAAAAAAGGGAATGAAGACAAAAGCCTATACCATTTTGGCCTAATTAAAATCCTCATTGAACATGAGTTGCAGAAGTGAGGGAAGCCATGGAAAGAATTCTTAGCTGTCAATCAAATCAGAGATGAGGAGGAAAAAGAGGAAGTGCAAGAAGATTCAAGGTTTATGAAGGACATTGATGAGGAAATTCCAGTGTCCAAAGCCAGCAGAGCACCTCTACCTGTGGGCAGCATAAGGACCAGGAACATGCAAAAAGAGGATGCCAAGAGGGCTGAGAAAGACAAAATTTTTACCACCTACTCACGAAGAACAAGGAGGACACCAAAAACTCAGCTGCAAGAAGACCAGTTTGAATCTCATGCACCTGCACAAATGGATGTTGGGAGTGGTGACCATTCACTACTAGCACCAGAAGTTGACATGGAGGTAGAGAGCCATAACAAACAGGAAAAATGTTCACCACCTCCCACCAAAAGACAGAAGAAATTAGAAAAACAAATTGAAGAATTGAAGGAAGAGCTCATGGAAGCTAACATGTTGGAAAAATTTATTAAAAGGGAAAATGAAATGCTCAGGGCGCAAAGCAAAGAAACACAGAAAACAAATGAAAAGCTAAAGGAAAGAATCAGTGAGTTGGAGACTGAGCAAACTGAGATTTCCAACTGGGCCACTAAGTGGTACAATCAGAAGAAGGCTCTTAAAGAAAAATATAAAAAGTTAAAGCAGGAGCTCAAGGGACAAAAAGATCACCAGGTGAAGAAGAATGTAGATACCTTGCTCAAGGCAGCAGAGATCCATGCAGGGACAGAGTTCAAGGGGAGTACTTCTGGGGTAGCATGAGGACATGCTAAGTCCTTAAGTCGGGGAGAGATGTTGGTATCATCCCAAGACCCTTTTTCCTTCCCAAAAACATATCATTTATCCATATATTTTCATCATATATCCCTCAAAATCCTTGAATATTGATTATTAATCGTTTTATAGTTATTAAATTGCATAGAAATTAATTTAGGGGTTTTATGTTCAAGAATTGGAAGTTTTGATGACATGGTTACAGGAAGTACCTACATCCTGTAATGAGCTTATCGTTTGACATGTGGCGCAACAGATGAGCTAGAACGAAAGGCATGGGCGAAAAGCAGAATGTCCAAGCATGGACAAACACCTATCTCCCAGCCAAATCGAACCTCCTATGTATGTGGTCAACTCAAGTCAAAGCAGGGCACTCTGACAGACAAAAGCAGCAACAGCATCGCTCCATTTTCATTTTAGTTTTTTTTGTTCTTTTTGAAACACTTAGCATGGAAACATTTTGAAAAGGCTTATGTGATAAAAGCGGCAACAGCCGAATGTACATTCATTGTATCGATGACATGGCTTTGCGTACGCATATGTAAATACAGTCAGGTTAATGTTTGAGATTTTTAGTGGTTGAATCGTTTTTCTCATAACAGAGTTTTTAAGTTAATACAAAAGACTTATTCACAGTCACGACGTGTGTATACCTCTTGCATTGATTTGATAGCTGATCGGTTATAGTCGGTGTACCCTTAGGACGCGGACGGGCCCTGCGTTCTTCGATTGGTATACTGTTCATTTGTTTTGTTACATTTCGGTTATCACATGTTCGCGCAGTATTTATATTGGATTTGATTTATATAGCATATGGTTTGCATCACAGTTACGATTACATAGCTTTCGATTTACACAGCTTATGGTTTGCATAGCAGTTACATAGCTCTTGATTTCTATAGCCTTTGATTTTCACTGCATGTATATGGTGTGCGCTTATGAATGGTTTATGGTTATGTTGAATGGTCAGCACTAGGATCTGGAAGGGAGTCTTGTAAGGGATTCGATCCATGTGTGACTTATAGAGACATTATCATAAACTCTGTTTTATTTCACAGTTCATTTATGTTCTCTTTATATAGTTTGATAGTGTAAATATCTCTGCATGCTGTGTGTGTTTACCAAACAAGGGTTTTCTAGGTGCTATCTCTGTAAGGAGGTTAAAATCATTGTTACAGTCATACACAGTACTTAGGTTCATGGTTTGATTTGATAGATGCATCTCATAACAAGCACTGTAATCAAGCATATCAGTAGGGTAATCTAGGTGTGTGAATGATAGGCTACATATTCCGGTCTTCCGTAAAGAAGCCTTGTAACCTACATCATAATCACTTGGCCAGAGATTCTTTATGTCTATATATTTTAGACCACGCCTCTAAGCTTACGCACCTCGGTCGATATTAAATATAGAGTCTAGTCTAGTACCCTAGCTGGAACCACTACACAGTTGTTTGTGACCGTATTGCCCAATGGGTGAGGCACTTGGTCTATGGTGTTCTTGATACCTCCAAGGAGTTGCCATCCCCAATAAGGCCAATGTTAGTTCCAACCTTCACAGGCTATCACCGGTGATCAAGATGGGCTCTTAATATGTATGGTTTTGTTAAATTTTTTTCACATGATCTTCAATGCAAAACATGTCATAAGAATTTCCATTAGAAGCAGCTCAGAAAAATCTTTCCAACGGTATATCACACTCCCAAAACCGGTTTCTGGATCAGAAGATATGACCAAATGAATAATTGACTCAAAAATCAACCAGTGTAGCAGTTCATGTATTTAACGATCTTGAGGAAGCTAGGAGATGCCAGTGGCTAGTTTTGTGGCTGCATTGTGATAGACAAGGAGAGAACATAGCATTTGAGGTCATAGATGTCTGCCGTGCTGCTAATCCTTATCTCAACATATGGCGAGCTCGTTTCTCTGCTTTGATTGAAAGAGATATCCATGAATCTGTGCAGAGGTTGGTCCGTCCAAATCAGTTTTTTGCAGATGCAGTTCTTGGTAATTGAGAACCTACTTCCAATTCGTGGCATAGGGCACTGTACATTGCTGACAGTGATATTGCTGGTGAAAGGTTTACAGCTTCTGGTCTCATGGTTCTAGAGAGGAATTACTTGGAGATTTATAAGTATGAATCTTAGGGAGGTTGAAATTGATGAGGAGGTAGATGTCATTATATCGGAATGGATGGGTTACATGCTTCTATATGAGAGCATGCTTTCTAGTGTAATCATTGCAAGAGATCATTGGCTCAAGTCAGGGGGGCTAATTTTGCCTTCTCACGCGACATTGTACATGGCACCAGTTACACATCCTGAAAGATATAGTGAAAGTATTGACTTCTGGTGAAATGTTTATGGAATTGATATGTCTGTGATGTTACCATGCAATGTACCTTTGAGGAGCCTTGTATCGAAACTATTACAACAGAAAATGTCTTGACATGGGTAATTGTTATCACACAAATTGATTGTAGCATTGTCACAATACAGGAGTTGGAATCAGTTACTGCAAATTTCAGTGCGTCGTCTATGATGAAAGCATCCCTGCATGGTTTTGCATTATGGTTTGATGTTTCATTTGGAGGGAATGCAACAACATCTAGTGATACCCAGTCAGAATCATCAATAGACAACTCTTTATCTGGAGATGTTCATGTAAATGGTGTACATCAAAGAAAAAGTGTGCGAAATCTCTATATTTACGATCCTTTAGAGGTGAAGCAATATCAAGTAATTGTAGGTTCTAGGTTCTATTACATTGTCACAGAGTAGGGAGAACCCACGCTTTCTGAATATACACCTAGAATATGCTTCTGGGGGACAATGCTTTGTGAAGGAAATCTATTATGCGGTGATATTTTCAGCTTGTTATTGTTCACAGCCTTTGGGGCATCATTCTGAAGCATTTGATTTGATTATTTCATTGGTTCCTTGACGTTTTCTGTAGCAAAGTTGATCTGAAAGAAATGTTGGGCTCAATTCATACCACAATTTTGTCCTCTGAATATCATCATAGGAGCTGGGTGCTCTTGTATGATGTTTATGCTATTACCATGGCTATCAAGAGGAAAGTCTTGGAGCATGCCTAAGACTTCTCATTTTTGTAGTGGGTTATCTCAGAGTGCACATTCTATTAGCAAAGGTGGAGAGTTTCCAGTCAAATAAGATGTCAAATATTGCTGAGGTTTCACAGAAAAGGACAGTTTCAAATGTCAATTTGAAGAAGGCACAGTAGTTATTTTCTGGATGAGTGCAATTGACTGGAACTACATACCTAAATGGGAAAAGTGAGGATTTATTTTGGTGGCTAAAAAAAACTATGAGCGTTGAGCATAGCCCTTTGGCGTGTATAGCCATCTTCAAGGAGCATTACGCGTAGCCCTTTGGCGTTGCACGTATAGTCATCTTCAAGGAGTGTTGCGTGTAGCCCTTTGGCACTGTGTGTAGGGCCATCCCCAAGTTTACATCAATGAAGGACACCCAGCATTGGGAGGTAAACTAGATGAGTTGCGTCCTAGTTTTGAAACAACCTTGCATATTGGTTCCAAGGATTCTTGTTTTGCTGAACTGCCTATAGCAGTTTTACCAGGAGAGATGTGCTCTGTGAAGTTGAGTAATGCTGAATTTGATAATTGCTTGCGTCCTGGAGATGTTATGCATAAAATTAAGCCGCAGGTGTTGGATGCTTATGAAAATCCTGTTGGAAAAGGACATTGGCCTCCTATGGGTGTAGAGAAATCTCTGACCCTATGGTACGATGTTGTTGCTCAAATTCAGGAGCGGCTCATGACATGGATGGACAAACAAAACAAGCACATTATCGTTGGGTACCCTTTAGTGACTATTCTTCTGTGCCTTGGTGACCCTCAAGTTTTCAATAGTAGCTTTGGTCCACATATGGAGCATCTGTATAAACTTTTGAGAGAAAAAAGTCATCGATCTATGGCATTAGACTATCTTCACCATGTTATACAATTTTATTTAAATGTTTATGCAAGATGTGCAGCATGATCAACTTGTCGACTTTCGTGTTACTATAGCAGAGAAAGACCTAGAGTTCTATATGAATCATATGATATTAGA
The DNA here is from genome assembly GCA_031772625.1 of Pinus tabuliformis. Taxonomy (NCBI): domain Eukaryota; kingdom Viridiplantae; phylum Streptophyta; class Pinopsida; order Pinales; family Pinaceae; genus Pinus; species Pinus tabuliformis. The sequence continues at coordinate 718,739,741 of CM062818.1, forward strand.
GTAGACAATTCAAGTGAGGCGAAAGTGATTAGTCTTCGAGCACTACTTGTAGTTGTTATTTCTCTATCCAGTCGTTGTGGTGGTTCTAACATGTTTCGTGGTGATGATGTTCATTTCTCTGCAACATCATCCTTACGAGGATTATTTGCATCATCATGGTCATCTTCGGTTTCTGGAGCTTCTTCCTCACCTTGGCATCCATACTCTTTGCAGTCTCTTGGTTTTGTTTCTTCTGACCAATCATTAACAGGGCATGATATCAGTCAGTTTATCCCAAAGGTCAAACTTGGTATTGACTCTATTTTGAGGGTATGCGACACAACTTATGGGCACGCACTTTTAACGTCATCAAAAACTACAATAGGTCCACTCACCAAAGAAAAATCACAGGGTTGGCTAGTTTTCCAATGGGCCCCGAAATGCATACCACATGTGATTTAGGATATTGGCCAAAGAGACAAAATGACATAAATTATTCCAGTTTATGGCATAAGTATTGAACCTGGTTTCCATGAAGAAGAAATCCAGGTGCTTTTTCGTATAGTTAGGTATCTTCCTCACAGTCACTTTGCAGTAATGAAAGGAAAGGCTAATTTCATTCTTCATTTGCCAGGGATGACGCATAGTGCAGGGGAAAGTGATTACATTGGAAGCTCAAGGGGCAAACCCATATCTTTGCCACCAAATCTTCTCTTGCAAAGTGGTTTAAGGTCGATCGGCAGTTTCTGCATCTCAAAGGGTTGTATGGCACCAATGCCGAAATCGCTTGAAAGTAAAATTTGCAGAAGAATGTTGCATTAGTTCGAGTAGGAACGCACGTAATTGCTACCAATAATTGCCATCAGTGTGCCAGGCAGTTTGAATGTTTCAAACAACAACTTCAACATGTGATAGCATTCGAGTTCTTCTGGAATATATGGGCAGAGATTTTAGGCATTAAAAAAGAGATCTCATGGGCAATTAAAGGACTTCTGGCAACAAATCGAGTTTTTTAAGGGATGTGGCACTATTCAAAATCATTCAATGAACAGATGGAAAAAAAATTTGGCATCCAAACATCTATAGGGTGCAGGTGGAAGAGGATCGATTAGTATTCCTAAGTAGCCCAGATTTCTAGCGATGACACCTTCAGCAAATCGACAGCAAACAAATTATTCTGTTTTGATGAGATTTAATTAAGTTATTTAGTTATAATTTTAATTTATGTTATTTGACCGTAGCACATATTTGTTTGTTTTTATTTTAATTATTTTGATTCCTATATTTAGGAAATCAAAATTAAGATGTAATAGGGTATATATAGGATGATTTTTGAAAATGTAAGGGTTCGATTTTTTTCAGCAGAATGAGGCTGCCTTGGAATGTGTAAAGCTTCTTCTGAATATTACTTTTAATGGAGTAGTTTCTACCCTTTAGATTTGGGATCCATTATGGTGTTTAATGTCTAGCATGTGTTCCTTGTAAAATCACTTACATACTTTGTTTTTTCTGCTAATTCTTGTTATAGTGTTATCTAAGGGAAGTGTTAGGAATCCATCCATGCACGATGCTCCTTTCACAATGAATTTGTTGTTAAATGTAGTGGTGATCTTTGCAGAATCCATCCTCTGTTTGATGCTTTGTTGAGTAGCCCTGTGTTTCTCTTTCTTCTAATGCTGCCATTGTAGATCCATCCCCCAATTGATCCCTGCAGGGCAGCGGGCTTTCTCTTCTTTTCTTCTCTCATTTACATCTTTTATCTGGCTGAGCATTGTGCCTACTTTGCCCCAAGTTTGTCGGCAGAAACTGGCATCGACTCCATAGCCCAATGGTCCTTTCTCTTGCTGTTTTCAACCCAAAAACTTTCAAACAAATCCCCGCACTTCATAGCTAGTCTAAGATTCATTTATTTCAGCCACCTTCAGTTGGAAAAGAGAGAGCCCTCTCTGGTCTGACAGGGCTAGATGCTAGATCGAAATTTTGGTTTGTGGTTACCTTGGGATTGCCTCTTCTCAGCCTTGAGGTACAATCCTGAGTGATAACAGGCCCCCAACTACTTTTTGAACTCTATGATAACATCTCACTTTCTTAAGTCTTTTTTCACTTTTGTCTCATTTATCTCCCACATGTGTGGTTTTCCTTTGGAAAAAAGTTAAGTGACTTGCTAGATAAGACTGAGGCTTCCTACTATTAATTTTGGCTATAAAATACCTTTCCTTCTCACACTTTTAATATTTTCTTAAGCTAGAATAGGTTTGAAGGGTGAGGTTAGAGAGTTGCATACCTATGTCTTACCATGAGTGTCTTTTTTTTGTGCAAGATGTTGGTGTAGCTATGGAGGTCGTCTTTGATGATTCCAAAGTTGCATGTGATAATTTATTGGATGTCCTCTAGATTTTCTTGTTGTTTTGGTTTATTTGGTCCTGAAGTTCTCTTGATGTGAGTGTTGTAGTTGATCATATGTCATTTCAAAATAAAGGTAAGGTTGTTGTGCATGTCTTCTAAACTGGATTGCACGTTGACTGATGATGTTCTTGTGTGTGTGCAGGTGTTTATCTCATGACTGGGATGTATCTGCTAGTGGAGTGTTTCTCTGAGGGTGATGAGTCCCTTCTTGGGTGCAAACATTGCTCCCTCATGCTTCATGTTGGTGGGGGAGAAAAAATATCAGAGATTTCTTTTCACTGCACAGGTTGCTAAAGGAGGAGTTTCTTCCTGTAGCAACCTTTTGATCCCTTCTTATAGTACTCATTTTGCATGGTGGTGTTGAGGGTAGTGATGAAAATCCATGTAAACAAGGTTGGATTCATGAGGAGGTAGTGTGAAGAATGGAAAAATGGAGAACAATGGTCTCTGTGTGTTTTTTTAGGCAGGACAGAGTGAACATTTTGAGCAAGTTTAGGTGAAATGGAGTGGATGAGTGATGGATGGGTGATGAGTAAATCATTGGAGGGCCTTATTCATCATTTCCTCAAGGCATCATGGCCTTTTGGGTTGTTCTCTTTAGATCTCCCTCCTGTAGCATTACAAGACCTTCTTGTAACATTAAATTGAGGAGATGAAATTCAACTTTCTAGTTGATTGGAGGGTGGAGAGAGATGGTTATATGAGTAAGGGGTATGTATATGAGATGGTATGGATTTAAGGATAGAGGAGAGATTGTAGGTGAGCTACTATAGTAATTTTGGTCCCTCATGTAGCATTTTAGGACAATCTCTTGTAGCATAATTGTTTTATTCGTATCTATCAAATGGTAGATTGGATTGACCTGAAATTTTTTGAGATGGTTTCCATCATCCTTATGAACCTCCTCAAAAAATTATTTTCCAATGGATACACGAATCTTGAGAAAAATTAAAATTGGTTGTAGGTGATGGAGGTCGATTTATCAAAAGCGTGCATTGGAATTCGCTGAAATTTCTTGAGTATGTTACCATAATCCATATGCATCTCCCCATGAAATATATTAGCCAATGGATGCACGGTTTTCAAGATATGATAAAAACAATTTTTTGCTCTATGTATTTTGGCCTCCTATAGCAAAACAAAGCCCTCCTATAGCATTTTAGGAAAGCGAGGAAAATGCATGAGAAAGGCTTGGGAATTATGGGTGGATGTTGGAAATGGATGAGGGTGATGGATTGACATGGCCTTGGTCCTATTGGAGAATCTAAGCAAAGGAGGAGAAAGCCCAAGTTTGACTTCCTTTGACTAGATTTTTGACCAACTTTTTATTTTGGTGCTAACTTGTTTTTTTTGCTTGCAAAGGTTGGAGAGCACCTGCATTCATCAAAGAGAGATACATGGAGCAAAGAATTTTTTTCATTTTTTTCATTTTTTTCTTTTAGGCCTACTAGCTGCCTCAATGAGGTTTTCAACTAGTAGGTCTGGCTAGGCACCTCAAATGAGGTTTTCACCAAGGATCTTTCTTTTATTCTTTTTTCTCCTTTTCCAACCCATTGACCGCCTCATGGAGGTTTTCAATCAATGAGCCAATCTCAGGCACCTCAAAGGAGGTTTTCACCTAAGATTTTATTTTTCCTCTTACTTTTTCATTTTTTATTTCTTTTTCTATCCTACTCTACTTGAAAAAACAAAATCTCTTTCAAGTATAGGAATACTTCCAATGGATCCATGTGCACATCAAGATGATAGATAAACTCATGTGTAGGCTCGAAATATATGCTTTGACATGTACCTGAATTTTAGAGACCAAATTCTTTGACTTTGATGATATCAATCACAGTTGAAGAAGAGAGTGATGCTCCATCTTGTTGATTTTCTAGAACCAAACCTCAATATATCTTTGATGCCCTTGGTTCGCTTGATCATCTGGATCATTCTTCATGTCTTATTCTACCATGACATTAAAATATTCCTCTTTTTGTAGATTATTCTCTTGAACACATGGAGGATCTGATGGTAAACATGAGGGAACTTTCTCAATCTCTAATTCTGATGTCTGGTCTTCATCAACTACATCCCATGACTCTTTGGTCTTCTCATTTCAATCTTGTTTTTTTGAATTTTGTCCTTCAATGACATCAAAATAATCTATTTTTTGCAAGACTCTTCCTCAGCTAAGATGAATACCATTTAAATCAAGAGGAGATTTTAGGAAGTGTTGTACCTCAACATTGTAAGTGGGCTGAGCTACTTCCCTATGTGGGTTTGGAAATGGTGGTACAGGTAGTTGACTGGGAGTGGATCTTTGAGATGGACGTGGTTGGGGTTGTGGTTGTGGTGGAGGTGGATGGTAGGGATATCATGGAGTTGGGTATGGAGGATATTGAGGAGAATATTAAGGATATTTTGGATTTCTCCCATAAGTTTTTTTCTAACCTTGTTGCCAAGATTGGTTTTGGGGTTGAGATGGCCAAGGTTTTCAAGGAAAGGGTGTGTTCCAATTAATTTTAGATGGATGTGCATAACCTTGAAATTCTCAATTAGGTTCTTGCATCAAACTAGTTTTACTAGGTTGCCATTGTCCTCTTAGAGCTACATAACATAGTTGTTTTATCAATTGAATTGCTCCATTGTCCTCTTGGTAAACTTCCTTCAACCTTGGTAATGATGGGCAATATTTAATAGCATGTGATTTTGTATGGACAACACAAATATCAACATCTTTTTTTTCCTCATATTACATTCTTAACATTTCTACTTGTTCACTTAGATTGTTAAGAATTTTTGTTTTAAAGTCATCAAAAAAATTTCCAAGTTTAGCTTGACTTACCAATCTTGAGGTTGATTTACTTACTCTTGCCCTTCCTCTTGATATGTGTTTGCATGTTTCACAACTTTTTTTAAATGACAATTGGTATACATCACCTCTACTCATGAGATCAAGGATATCAATCCACTCATCCATAATTGTTCTAAGTAAGAGGGTTTTTAGTGTGTCAGATCCTAAATGATGTAATTTTTCGCTCTTAACATTATGCATGAACCTCTCTATTAGATACTCAAGACTCTCATCTTATTTTTTATTAATTATAAATATTTCTTCTTTAAAATCATAATCTTTATGTTTTTCTATAAATATATTTTGCATATCTTTCCATGATCTTATTGAATTAGTCCCTAAACTCATGAATCATTTAAGAGCTCTATCCTTAAATTTTGTCGGAAACAATCTCAATTTTTTAGTGTTTAGAAAGTAACCATAACATCTACAAAGGATTTCAAATTCAAAGAGAAAGGTTTCCAGATCCTCTAGCCTCATACCATGTAAGTTGGGGAGGAAAGATGTAGGGATGTTATTCATATGAAGCCTGACATCAATATCTTGAATGGGAAATCCAAGAGGATCTTCTTCATTGTTATCATCTCCATCAATTTCTTCTATCTTCTATGCCACGTCCTCTTCTTCTAGTTTGAAAAGTGTATGGTGATGTGGTTCTTAATGCACCACGTGATCAAATGGGGGGGGTTGGTGTTGGAGAAATATTTTATTTTATTTTTTTAATAAGAATGCTAATGCAATGCAATTTTCTATTTTTTGAAATGAAATATGCCTCATGAATTTATTTTTTTATAGAAAGTAAAAGAAATGAATAAACTATGGTATAAAAAAATGCATACTTTGACACCTCCCAGGAAATGGCGCCAAAAAATGATGAGCCTCAATATTGCAACAAGAATGTTGCAACTCCCAAGACTACCAACTTAAGTTATCAACCCGGGGTTCATACAAACCTAAGAGGTGTTGGCACTATATCTGCAACATACAATGTGTCCTTCATTGATATAATGTAATGGAGTGAATATCATGAAATATAACTTAACTAATTGTAGAAACACTAATCCTAATTGCAGAAATGGAAATCAAACACTAGCCTAATTGCAAGATGTGAAAGTTGCATTGAAAAGGGAACCTAGTCTTAACTTAAGAATAAAGAAAGTAAACTAATCTAACATGCATGAAGGAAAGAGAATGTAATAAATCATTGCATTCCAAAGAGGTTAGATCCATTGACAAAGTTCATTATATACTTCATGTGGCAATCAAGGAAATCATTATTGTGTTATCCAATTCATAAATCTGTCCATTAACCCAAATTGTTGAGATGTGTTGCAGGGGTAAAAAGGAAAATCCTAAGTGGTATTTTGTCTTCCCAAATCATTTATTTAGATCCTAGGGGTCATTATTCATCTATAATAATTCAAAGTTGCAGTGGGGATCAAAACTGGTGAAGGAAAGTGATGCTACAGGTTTGCTACAGGCAATTACTATAGGAGGCCTATAAGGGTACGGGAGCGAGAATCTTGCTAAATTCCCAAGTAATTAAAACTCAAATGGGATGGAAATTTTTTTTATTAAATAGGATTTCTTAAGTTTCCATTCCAAGGGGAATCACTCCAAAATACCCATGTTAACACGTGCTAACAAATAGCAGAAAATTACTACTCTAAAATCTTGAAATTCAAGAACTAGTGTGCTAGTGAACCTATCAAATGCCTAATCTAATGAAGTGAAAATGCATTGGGATAAATTTTTTTATTAAATTGAATGTTTTTATTAACTCAAATGAATCTCATTAACACGTTCTAAAAAATAGCAGAAAATTACTACTATTTTGTTATAAGGGACTTCCAAAAATTCTAGATTTGTGAACTAGTAAACCAATCCAACTAGCTAAATGATGAATATGAATTTTAAAAGTTGTTATAATGATGCATCATGCTTGTGAATCTGTAAATAACCTACAAAATAAATTACTTCAATCATTTAACCCAATCCTACAGCAAACGAAGCATCAATACTCAATGCAGAAATATGAAAAACAAGAATAAGAGATGCATGTGAATAAGAAGTGAAAAGAAGAAAATAAAATTATACAAAAGGGATTTGAGGCTCCTAGGATGGCCAATCCCAAGGATAATCAGAGTCCTATGAAGGATACTAATATTTAGAAGCTAAAATTGCACCAAACTTCATTATTTGAATCAATCCAAGTACATCACTGCTAGAAATGAAAGTAGAGTTGTAAAAATACAAGTTTTCTCCACAAGAAGACTAAGAAATACCTGCCTATAGAGGAAAATTCGAATTGGAACTTATAAAAATTATGAGGAAGCATTCTCCTTGAAAGGAGGTAGCTTTACCCTCCAAAATCCCTGAAATCGTGGATCTGATTCCCAACACTAGGAATCTGCATTAAATGACAAGGAACACATTCCTAGATTTTGTCAATCACTGGAGCTCCAGAATTTGTGAATGATTTCATGATATTTTATTCATTTATTATCCAATATTGGTCCTCTTGTAGTAGGGAGAAAGTCACTATATTGTCTCCACCTCCAAATATTCATAATCTGCCCAATATTCTCACAATATTCTTCAAAATAAATAATATTAGGCACATAATATGCAATCATCTCTAAACCTTCCTAAGAACATATTAAAGCTAAAAAAACACTATTAAGTGTAGAAGGAGAGGTTTAATATAGCCTTAAAGACCTAAGAAAGGTTAGATGGACCTTAATTTATGTTTAATTTAGAGGCCCGCCAAACGCTTCCTCCAAAATTTCAACATTCAATCTTTGGGTCTTCAATGGATGCTCTATCAAGGGTAATTCTATTTTCCTTCACTTGTATTGTTAATTTGTATTACAATAAGTTGGATGATATATGTTTTCTAGGTATTATTGTCCTGGTGTGGTTATGGTCACTTGGGGGGAGACTTAAAGACAATAATTTGACATTGTCCTTGGTCTATGGTGAATTTCCTACTCCTTTGTTTTCCCATCCTATGTTGGTGTTTTGACGTCTACCTGTTGCATTCCTTCCTTCAGCTTGATTTGGTTTTTCTTTACTTCCATTCCACTAACAATTTTATTCTCGACAAGGATCCCTAGGGTATGACTCTTATATGCAACATGTCATGGAAACATATACACAGTTGTTGGGGAGCACAGGGGGCTTCACTCAATGAACCACTAACATATGACATACGTTCGTGGCATACTAAACAATACCCTTAATTTGACTACATATTGGAAAATACCTCTAAAAAACACATTATTTAACCTCCTACCAATACAAACTCAATAAACCTTCCTAATTTAAAAAACCCTTAATTTCACTAGATATTGTAGGTATCCATTTTTTCATTAACATTTTTTATACCCCTTTATATTTTTGATTAACTTTGAGCTCCATTTTTTTATAACTGCCAATACAAAAACCCTTTAACCCCAATTATATGCTCAATATGTTATGTCATTCTTTCCTCAATATATATCCCCCAATATGAATGCACGTGGTATGGTATTGCTCCCCCAGTGAAGCCCCTGTGTTGAGGATGGGGTGGCAATGGCCCTTAGGGTTGGAATCATGCCCAACAACAAGCATAAGATGTTGTAAACACTTTCTATTTAGTTTTCCTTCCTTAAAAACACAATGAGATTCGTCACCTTAATTCCCTTATTGTTATGGACTACCAAGTTTTTTCTATTCATAGATTTTGGAGGAAGTTTCTCACTAGTTTCATCACCTTGGTCATACCAAGGGAAGAAGGAAACAATACCTCAACACCATATCTCTTCATTGGAAAATGAAGGCTTTGTTGGCTAGGATCTTAAAAGAAAAATAGGAGGAAAGGTACAACATATTTTCTACTTTAGAAGACATCAAACTTTATTAGAGAAATTAACATGTTTTCTTGGAAAGATAGGATGCAAGGCTAGCACATTTATAGAGGCACATCCAATGTGAGTTTCACCCTATGTCTCCTCTAGGATCCACCACCAAAGACCCTGTGCCAATCACTTATTCAGACTCCTAATTTGTTGGAATATTTAATATTAGTTTTTTATTATAGAATTGTAGCAATTAGGCTTGTTCATCTAAATATGGCAGTTTTTTGAAAATTTTACTTATTTAGTCGGTAGCTAAAAATATTTGGATTCCCTCGAGGCGGATTGAAACCACCCATAGAGAACCATAGCTAAGTTATGGCTATTTAGTTGATGCATTTTAATTTTATGATATTCTAAGGAAACACAAATATTAATTAAAATAAAAATGAGGGCACGTAAAAGGAATATAGAGACAACTTTATTAAATGTTTTTAGAAATATTTCCCTCCAATTTCATTATTTACTCAAAATAAAAATAGCAATTTTACAATCTTATATATATATAGACACACACACACACACACAATCATTTTAATAAATATTACAACTTTTTAAAAGATTATATATATAATTTTATTCTATAATTTTTCAGCAAAAGTTGTATTCATTTTTTGAAATTGATCATTAAAACAAATTGTGATTTCCAAATTAGATGAGTGATAAAACTAGAGTTTTTATAGCAGCCAAAATTTAACAGTCTATAGAAATCAAAATTTCATCAATTTTATTGTTATACATATAACCTATTGTGACATCCCATGATTAATATTTTTCTCAATTGGGAGGAGACTGTGATATCCCCTAGTTAATATTTCTCTCGTTTTTAATAATTGTAATTATTTTAAAAGGCTAAGAGAGAGACATGGATTCCATTGTTTGAGGAAGAAGATTGCTTGAGGGAATTGTTGTTTTAAATATTAGCCATAGATTAGCTGAGAAGATTAAATGAGCTAATTATACATTAAATTTAACTGAAGAAATGAGGATAGGTCTAGGTTCCCTTTAACTCCAACCACAAGAAAGAAGAGGACAAAAAATTTAGATATGGGCATTGGCAGCGCTATGAAGTAGTTGACTATTGTGTGATCACTGGGGGGATTGACAGTTAGTTCATCTGGAAATGAAGGACCTTCATACATTCATTCATTTTTCATACATGCATTCTTTCTTACGCATGTGCAGAGGCATATGTAGAGAAGGAAGTGTACAAATTTGCAGTGGAAGAGCGTAGAGCTGAAAGAAGAGAAAAGTAATCTATGTCATTGGATCGACTCGGTGCACGTGTTGAGGAATCCTCTAACAAAGTCTTGTTGGGTAAAATATTATAGAGAGCATAGGTTTTCCTAAAGGTTGAAGAAACCACCATAAGCTTGAGATTGAAGAGCCTATTGTATTGGGAAGAATCACTTAGGTGCATGTGAGGTTGGTGAACCACCAGGAGTTTCCTTGGGGGCTTAAGCTCTTGTGCTTGTCTCACTGATGAACCACCTAGAGAGGTGATTTATTCCACCTATCAGTGATTTATCCATTGACGAAACTTCATTATTGTGGACTCTCTTCTCCTAAAATTGAGTTGAACTCTCTATATTGTGATATCTTGGCATGGATATCTATAATGTATGGAAAAGTCTAAGAGGACTATAGGAGAGATTTATGTAGTTAGTCGATGAAGCGGAGTGGCATTGAGACATCATGTGTGATTTGCCTTTTTGTTAGAGTTATGTAGCTCATGGATGAAGCGGAGTGGCATTGAGACATCATGTGTGATTTGTTGTTTTATTAGAGTTATGTAGATGGTGGATGAAGGTAGAGTGACCTTTAGACATCCTATTTCAGCGATTTCTTTGGTTGAAGTTCCCTCTGAAAGAACTCCACCGAAAGATTTGGAATATGGCTCAGGGGTAACAACTACAAGTGATAGTGAATGTAGCTAATTTATGGTTGGGTGGAGAGTCGAAGTCTCGATCTCAGTTACCTGTTTGTTTAGTTGTATAAGATAAGTATTGCTCATTCTTCTCATCCCCTTGTTAATACTTTTCTCATTGGGGCGGGGGGGGGGGACTATGATAGCCCCTACTTAATATTTCTCTCATTGTAAACAATTGTAATTGTTTACAAAGGTTGAGAGAGGGACACAGATTCCGTTTTTGGAGGAATGATATTGCTTGAGGGAATTTTTGTTTTAAATATCATCCATGGGTTGTATGAGAAAATAAAATGAGCTTAATTTTCATTAAATTTAACTGAAGAAATGAGGATATGTCCAGGTGTCCTTTAACTCCAATCACAAGAAAGAAGAGGACAAAAAATTTAAAGATAAGCATGGGTTGCACTATCAAGAAGTTGATTGTTGTGCGATCATGGGGGTGGGGGGGGGGGGGCAGTTAGTATATTTGCAAAGGAAGGAGGACGTTCATACATTCATTAGTTTTTCATACTTATGTTCTTACCCATGCACGCACATAGGCATATGCAAAGAAGGAAGCGTCTAGCGCTGCAATGGAAGAGCTGAGCTAAAGGAAGAGAAACATGATCTCTATCATTGGATCAACTTAGAGAACTAGTTGAGGAATCCTCTGAGACAGGATTTCTAAGTAAAATATTATAGAGAGTGGAGCCTTGCATGAAGGTTGAAGAGCCCACCAGAAGCTTGGTATTGAAGAACCTATTACATTGGGAAAAATAACTCGGGTGCATGTGACATTGGTGAACCACCAGGAGTTCCCTTGGGGTCTAAAGCTTTGGTTCTTGTCTCACTGATGAACCAATTAGAGAGGTTATTTCTTCCACCTATCAATAGTTTATCCACTGATGAACCTTCCTTATTGTGTACTATCTTCTCCTGAAAGTGAGTTGAACTCATTGTACTTTGATATCCTGGCATGGATGTTTATAATGTATTGAAATGTATAAGAGAATTTAAGGAGAGATTTATGTAGCTAGTTGATGAAGGCAAAGTGACATTGAGACATCTTGTGTTAGCTTCTTTTTTGGTAGAGTTATGCAGTTCATGGATTAAAGTAGAGTGACCTTGAGACATCCTCTTCCAAGGGTTTCTTTGGTTGAAGTTCCCTCTGAAAGAACTCCACCTAAGGCATTGTAATTTGGCTCAGAGGTGATAGCTACAAGTTATAGTGGTTGTAGCTCATGTAACATGCCCCCTCCAACATTTACTTTCTTTTACAAACCATCCAATTAAATGTGAACTGAAGTGCCACTATGACATGACCAGGCCTCAAATCTCTAGTTAAGGAAGTGGGGCCTACACACTGACCACTGACTGATAACTCACAACATCCCTAGGGCTACAGGACACTCAGGGGAAAATAACCACCCCAGGTGACCAAACCCTAGGTGGGGGCTCCTTTTTACTGAGCTAGGCTCCCAACTGCATGCATGACAAGGCCTGGGTGCATTTGAAGGCCTCCAACCACGTGCACAACATTGCTTCCTGAGACTTTCCATAATCATAATAGATATGACAACGAAGCTAAACATTTAAACTTGAGTAAAAAACTTGACCTAGACTAGCCAGAACATAATAGGCATTTCGTCAAACACATGGTAAACATGTAAGTTAAAAGACATGAATGCATATCTCAGTGTAAATATTTTTTCTTAAATTGTGAATCATCGAGAAGGTTTAATTCCCTCTCAAGAAGCTACAACCACACTTGTTATCCCATGAATTCATCAACCATTCACTAATTTATCGAAGAATAAACAAGAGCCATGGCTAGAACATATTATAGAACCATGCTTATAACCAGCATATAATCATAATATTAACCATGAAAGAATAGTCATCAAAGCCATATAATAACAAGTATAAATTCTCATGAATCACAATAGGAAAATAGCTCTTATTAACATATGCAAAATCCAACCAAGTCAAGGACTTCCACGTACCACCTAATCATAGATTGAGCTTAACCAAATCTTTCTTTCATCCAAACACGCATGTGCCATATTCCAATCATGAATGTGGGATCTCATGGGCTTAACCAAGACATAAACAACCAAGGCAATCCATAGGTTAAACCACCTACACCCTCAAACTACTACGACCTCACCAAAATTGGTTAGGAGATCACAAAACCAAAACAAGCTTGGATGCCTCATAATTCCTTCACCATCCCTTTAGTAATTTTCCTATCTCCACCCTCCTGTCGAGGGATTCCTAGATAAAACAATTTCCACCACCAACCCTTGGGAATTTTCCTGAGACCTCCTCACTCAATTCCAAAACCTTTTGGCAATCCAAGGCTCAACCAAGAATGAACGCATCACACCATGACTCTCCAGGAAATGGCAAGGCAAGACCAAAACCACAGTTAAACCTAGTAAATCCCATGCCAATGACAACAAATGAACAAATAAAAAAATTCATGCACCATACATTCACACATCAACTATGAAATCACACATGCAACATGTTACTTGCAAAATCTTCCTGCTAAAGTTGTTGATCCAACCTTCTCCTTTCTTTTCTTGCTTGACCTTTGCTTTCCTTTTCCTTCCGTTTTGTTGCTTTTCCAAGTGCTTGTCCACATTCCTTTGTTACAGCTACTCCAAATATGGGAAAAAACTATGAACCTATTCTCAAGTGCCTTTTTATCATTGATGTCTAGTCTCTTCCTTTCCTATTTCCTATTTTCTTCATTTTCCTTTATTTTTCCTCTTTTTTCCTTAGCATGCAAATTTGTGTTTCTTCAACCCCATTTTCTCCTCTTTTCCTTTATTTTCATAAATAAAATTACAATTAATGCCTCTTTTCCTTTGCCAATTTCCATAGCCATTAATAAACTGAAAGTGATGCCCACTGTGATGTTTTCCCCACTATTCAGCTTGGAATATGTGTCCCATCAACTTGGTATTTTTTTTATTTACATGGAAACTTAACCTGTGGTTGTTATAAACCCCTCCCCTTTAGGGGAACACCATCGTCGGTGTTTTATGACACTTATAACCAGCAAACAACTGAAAACAAAACATATTTCCTATGGATATTTATAACACAACTTGTTTTATTATTTTTTTAAAATCACTGTTGAAAACAACACAAACATATTGTTTACTAGAGCTTTATAACACAACTCATTATGGTATTTACAATAACAACCACATTTGCTTCAAGCAGCAAATAATCATATTGTGTATGGATCTTTATAACCACAACTTGATACAATATTTATAATAATATACACATAATACATATGTACATTTTCTTTAACCAGAAAATAGAAGGATACGATACATGCATCAGCAACAAGGGAATCTAGAGGCTCACACCTCCACTCTCAAAAGTAGTATCAGGATTCACCTCCTTTCCAGGAAGTCCAAAATCCACTGCCAAATTCAAGCCCGCATCCAATGTCCATCTCTACAATGTTGTTCCCTTAATGAACAATTACTAGCTCAATGTTCCAGGGCACACTCCTAATGTGTTCTTGATTACATCTAGAAATGCTAATGACCAAAATAAATGTATTCCCCAATCTTCCCTTCCCTACTACACAGTACCTCAGAAAATCTGGTCACCCCCTTCCATGCATTCATTCACCTTCCAAGTTCCCCAAAATCTCCTTCTCTACTACACATCCCCTCAGAAGGTCCATCTCTTGGCAAGGTTTCCTCACAGCAGAAGGTACAAAAACCAAGGCATATCTCTACCTCAAAACCATCATGCCAGTCATAACATGCTAATGGAAATCAATGGACACTATTGGTTACCAGTGTCCCGTAATGGCCCTGCTCCTCAATGCCTTACCAAGATATTTGTTTTCTATTCCAATTCTAATTCTTGCAGTTAGTTTCAATTGTCGAAATTCCTAGAAAATTCGAACTCCATATTGTAATATTCTAAAAAAATTAACTTGAATCTACTCTACTCATCAGTGGAAATAATAACGATCGATGAAATCATGAAGCATAAAATATAAAGAATTAAATACACATAACACAATAATTTTCTAGGGAAATCCACCACTAAAAAAACCTGCTATATGTATATTGCATTAATTAGAAAATATGAGAAGATTACAATGCTTTCCTGAGCAACCTCTACACTATCTCACTACTTCACATACAAGCTCAAGCCAATACTTAGCCAATTATGTTTCCTGCCAAGCTCCTATTTCCTTGCACAGTTTCCTAGGGAATTAGCTAATATTTAATTTGGAAATTCCACAAATATGAATTGAGCAATCCTCATAGGCCTTCCTCTTATTGCATGCACCACCTGTACAATTCGGATGATTATACAACTAATAGTACATTGTCCTTGAACTCCAATCTCAACTGAGTATTTCTCTGATCTGACATGCATGAGTTAATTATGAGTGAATATTTTGTTTACTGGTTGATTAGTGTTGGTTACACCCCACACTAGATCTCCCACTAATTCTTCCATTAGTTCAAACTATTTTAAGTGAATTTAACACAGTTAAACTGAATTAAATAGTTACAACTCAAAATAAACTCAACCAGGGCTCTTAAAAAGTAGGAGACACTCTACATGACTCTAGTTGGACTCCCAACTCAAATTAAATGAACCAAATAATTCCAATTAAATTAGTTAACTATTACAAGTTTTCATGAGATGTGGAATTAAAATTTAATTCCTAATTTAATTCAAGGAAAAAATTAAATTAGGATTTTCTTGCTGCATTTTCAATACTCCCTCTCAACAAGAAAGGGATTATCTGCTACCCTAATCCTTCCTCTGTGAAACTCAAAATTACATCTTGACAATGCCTTTGCCAAAATATCTGCATCCCTCTCCTTTGTAGGAATGTACTCCAACAACATGATTCCCCTCTACACATAATCTCGTAGATGGTGATACCGAATGTCGATATCCCTGGATCGATCATGAAAAACTGGATTCTCAAATATTTTTATACAACTCTGGTGGTCATAGTAAATCACAGTAGAATCCATCTTATGGAAAAATAACCCAATAAGGATCTTCCTCATCCCGATAGCCTCACAAGTTACTTGATCAGCAGCCATGTACTCTACTTCTGCTAAACTAAGTGCAAGTGATCTTTTCTTCCTGTTGTACCAAGAAACTACTACTGACCCAATACTGAGGATTCCCCTTGATTTTCTCTTCCTGTCAGACGACATCCCTACCCAATCTGCATCTGTGAAGCCTTGAAGCTTCACTCCCTCTATCTATTTGTACCAAAGACCAAACTGAGTGGTGTCTTTAAGGTATCTCAACACATGTTTAGTTGCCTTCCAATAAATTTTGGTTGGCTTGACTAAGTTGGTTAACTCCAAAACACATGTTTGGTCATGTGTTCACCAAATACATAAGTGAACCCATAAGTTGTCTATAAATAGTAGCCTCCACTACTTCACCTTAAGTAGCATCTTCCTTCCTCTAGTTACCTGCTAGAGGATTCTCCGTGGGTTTGCTACTCTCCATGTGGAACTTCTTCAAAATCTCTTTGGCATACTTTCCCTAAGAGACAAATAGGGCCCTATATCTTTTCCATACTTCCATTCCAAGAAAGTAATAATGATAAGCCCCAGGTCCTTCATCTGGAATTCTTTTGCAATATCCTCTTTGAAAAATTGTATCATCTTCTCATCACCTATTAGAGTCAAATCATTGACATATAATACTATAATAAAAAATTTACCTTCAACCACAATATGGTAAATTTTTGCACCTACTTCACTTTTGGTGAAGCCCAACACAGTGAAATAACTTTCAATTCTAGTGTACCAAGCACGGGGTTCTTGTTTTAGTCCATACAATGCTCACTTAAGTCTACACACATGTAACTCTCTGTTGAAGGTCTCAAATACTTCCGTCTTCTAAATATACAACTCTTCCTCCATCTGATGTATCTTCCATCCCATATGCGTTGATAGTGCTAGAATAGATAGGATTGAAGAGTACCTTTCTACTGGAGAAACAATCTCATCGTAATCAATTCCCTCCACCTGAGAGAATCCTATGGCCACAAATATAGCCTTGTGTTTCTCCACACTCCCATATCCTACTTTCTTTACCTTGTAAAGCCATCTGGAACTCACCATTGACTTGTACGCTGGTCTTGGGACCACTTCCCAAACATTTCTTATGATAATGGAGTCATACTCCTCAATCATGGCATCAGCCCATATTGGTTCTACACTACTTCCTCGAATGAGGATGGCTCAACCTCGACACTCTTGCTCATCAGAGCCATTTAGCTAGTGTACCGATCTGGTGAACGCCTCTGCCTGCACTATGATGTGGGTGCTCCCACATTCTCTCTAGTATCATGCATCAATTTGTCAGCCTCTCTAGTGCACTTCCTTCCATCTCTAGAAGTCTCTTCATGAGTGGGTGCCTCCACTCTCTGCTCCTCTACATGTGGCTGCTCCACATCATGCTGAGGTTCCTCCTTTGGAGCTAAAATATCCTAATCTACATGTAATTGAAGCTCCCTCTCAAGGGAACATCTCATGGAAGTCTCTTCACCAAACTTCACATCTCTACTAACCATTGTCATCATGTTGAATGGTAGATACACCCGATAGTTATGAGGTGTATCAGTGTGCCCCACAAATATACTCAACTTAGTTGTTGGCTCTAGATTTTTCCATGCATCCTTGGTAACATGACAGTAGACTGATGAACCAAAGATCCTGAAGTGTGCCACATATGGCTTCTTATCTTAAAAATTGTCTTCTAGTGTACTCATCCCGAGAATTCGATGAGGGCTTATATTATACAAATAAATAGTTGTGTTGCATGCTTCAGCCCACAAGTGCAATGGTAGGCCCTGATCATGTAAGATCATCTGCGTTGCTCCCAAAATAATTTTGTTTTTCCTTTCAGCCACCCCATTCTGTTGTGGGTTATGAGGTGCTATTAACTCTTGTAGAATGCCTTCTAATGCACATAAGTTCTTGAATTCATTCAGCACATATTCTCCATTGTTATCTCTTATGAGAGCTTTAACTTTCCTTCTAGTATATTTCTCGACAAGTGCTTTAAATTCAAAAAAAATTGTGAATGTTTGATCTTTCTTTTGCATGAAGAAAATCTAGCACTTACAAGAAAAATCATCAACAAATATTACAGAATATTTGTTCTTGGTCGTGGATGTTTTCGAGAACGGTCCACACACATCTAAGTGAACTATATCAAGGATCGCTTGTGCCAACTATCTTTATCATGAAAGGAATCTTTGTTATACTTCCCCAATTTACACCATTTTCATGTGTCTCTCTGCTCTAGTGTACTCTTGGGAGGTCCTGTAGAAATTTGTTGCATGATCTTCAAAGCTCTATGGTGCAAGTGACCCAATTTTCTATGCAACAACTCACCAATGTCTCAGCTTTGCACCTTTTCTGCTTTAGTGCTTAAAGTATCATAGTCTTATACATCTAATTTGTAGAGGTTCTTCACCTGAACCTCGATCCGCTTCACCTGTCATGAGGCTATGTGACAAAGGAAAGCCTTTCCCTTGCTAAATATTACATCGTATCCATGGTCCTCCAACATGGCAACTAAAAAAAAATTATCCTTCAAACCTAGAACATACATGACATCTTTTAATGTGAGAGGAGAACCAGACTCCCTCTAGAAGGTAACAGTACCAATGTCAGTCGCACTATACCTACCATCATCTCCCATCTCGATGTGCATCTGGAGGTCCTTCTCCTCCAAGTCACTAGAGAAATCTATGTTCTAGTCATATGGAATGAGGCTCCACTATCCAAGTACCACACAGTACCCATCACCAATGGAACCATGCAAGCGATAAGTGTGAAATCTAGTTCGAATTGTGAAGCAAGCGCTTCACCTTCCACTCCTCCTAAGATATTCTTACGGGCCTTCTTGTCCAGACACTTTATGGCATAGTGTCCCAGCTCGTGACAGTGAAAACATTTAATCTTTGACATTTCCTTATTCTTGTCACCCTAGATGGAATATGATTTAGAATGGGATGACTTCCCGTTTTATTTCTTTCCCTTTATAGCAAAGGAAAATTTCTCCTCATCATCATGCTTATATGAGGATCCATCTCTGGTGTTCCACCGAATCCCTTCTTGTGCCAAGTTGGACCATAATCACTCCCACTTTGGTAGCTTCTCCCTCCCATTAATTGAGTCCTAATAGTTGTGATAGCTCTTGGGAATGCCTAGAAGTTCTAGGCTCACCAGATCTCTTGGTCAAGTACTTTGGTATTATGTCACCTTTCTCCATCTTGATATTTTTGAGCTTTTACTTTAGTTTCATCTTCTTGTGGTCACTATTGTTTTGAAAAAAATATGTCAAGGCCTTCCACATTGCAAATGGAGTCTCCTTACTGTGGAGGTTCGACACAATATGATCTCGAACTCCTTCTAGAATAATCCTTATTTCCTTTGCCACACACTTTCTCCACTCTGCCAGATCTTGAGCATCAGCTAGCTTAGAAATATCTTTGTTTATGAATTCCTTAAGCTCATTGTCTTCCAACACTACCTCCATTCTATCATTCTAAGAAATATAGTTCGAAATACCCTCAAGGTCATATTCGAGTCTCTATCTATAGAAATACATCCTACCGACTCTGAATTATGATACTGCAAATTTGATTTCTCCTGCAAAAGACAAACTCGTATTCTCCTCTTCCATAGTGATTTCAGCTTTGATACCATGTCTAAAGTCCTTGTAGATTCAAACTGCAACTTGTAATAAGCTAAAATAATTGACTTCAACCTTGTCTACTCATAAGCAGAAACAATAAACGATCGATGAAATCATGAAGCATGAAAGAGAAAGAATTCAATCACACATAACACAATAATTTTATGGGGAAATCCATAGATAAAACCCCCTGCTATCTATATATTACATTAATCAGAAAATATGAGAAGATTACAATGCTTTTCTCAATCTCGAGTAACCTTTGCACTATCTCTATCTATCTCACTGCTTCACAAACAGGCTGAAGCCAATTCTGTTGCATGCCAAACTCATATTTCATTGCGCAGTTTCCTAGGGAATTAGCCCATATTTAATTAGGAAATTCCACAAATATGAATTGCACAATCTTCGTAGACCTTCCTATCATTGCATGCACCACCTGTACAATTCCTATGATTATACAACTCATACTACACTATCCCTTAACTCCAATCTCAACTGGGTCTTTCTCTGATCTGACATCCATGAGTTAATTATGAGTGAATCTTCAGTTTACTGGTTGACCAATGTTGGTTACACCCCACTACTGTAGGTTACACCCCACTACTGTATCTCCCATTAATTCCTCCATCAGTTGGAACTATTTTAACTGAAGTTAACTTGGTTAAACTGAATTAAAAAATTACAACTCAAAATAAACTTAATGAGGGCTCCTGAAAAGTAGGAGATACTCTACATGACTCTAGTTAGACTGCCAACTCAAATTAGCTGAGTCAACTAAGTCAAATTAACTTAGTTAACTATTACAAGTTGTCATGAGATGTGGAATTACAATTTAATTTCCAATTTAATTCAAGGACAAAATTAAATTAGGATTTTCTTGTTGCATTTTCAACATCCACCACCCAAACTGGGCATTACCGTTACTTTCTTGTACCAAGCACATAATTTTCATTAGACTAAAAGAATTGAAATAAATTTAAATCTTACCTCATTGATGGACTGTCAATAAGGTACACCTGCAATTATGTTCACTTCATGTCATAACAAGTCAAACTTGCTCTTCGATCAAATCATCATGTATAAACATATCAAGTTCGGTTAGCTCAAAATGAAACCATCATAAATCAAAACCATATATCACATACATAATTAAAATTGAAATAAAATATTGATACTTATCTTTCAATGATTCCTTTGCTTATTCCTTTATTCTTTGTCATTTCCATACGCACACTGAAGCAGTTTCCAAACATGACAAGCACCCAGTTCCTTCTCTTCTATTTGACCACATACACACATTAGATCAGTTGCCAAACCCAACAAGAACCCAGTTCCTTCTCTTCTCTTTAGCCACGTACACAAACTGGGTCTGTTGCCAAACCTGGAAAGCACCTAGTGCCTTCTCTTCCTTTCAAGAAATAAAGGAATCCAGAGACTAAATTGCATCCTCCCTCAATATCAACAAGGGCATCCAGAGACTAAACTGCCTCAACCCTCAATATCAACAAGGGAATCTAGAGATTAAACCACCCCAGCCCTCAATATCAGAAATAAGGGTCAAAATAGTACCATACCATCCTGTCCCATCACATTGTAAAACACATACACATACATTGTGTTCCACACAACACACACACCTGCACCTGGTGTACAACACAACACATACACCTACGCCTAGTGTACAACACAACACATACACTTACAACCAGTGTACAACAAAACACATGCACCTACACCCAGTGTACAACAAAATACATATACGTACACATAGTACAACATAGTGAATACACATGTCATCATACAATTACTACACAATACACATGACACAATAGCACATGTACTCAACACCACCTGTACAACACATACACAACACCACATGTACAACATGTGCACAACACCTCATATACATAGCACCACATGTACACAGTGCCTCATGTACATCGTGTATGCAACACCACATGTACACAACACCATATGTACATAGCACCATCAATGCAGATATGGAGACCATACTATCTCTACCAAGCAAGCTTGTCTCTAGTGTCTTTCAACTTTCCATGCATGTTCCAACATGCCGCAGTCCAACATGCCGCAGATCACATTGGTTTCATCATTCTATTGTATCCCTCAGCATAACCTAACCATAACATAAGCATAGGCATAATTGTAAGCACATAATTTCAAGCCATATCCACATGATACTAACCTTATAGATTTTTCAAGGCTATTCTTCCCACTTGATTCGTCCTAAACCAAGAACCTCTTCATGTCATTCACATGCATAACCAATCATTCCTCCACAAGAATAGACCTTGACAACCCTTTCAGACAATAACATACATACATACATACATACATACATACATACATACATACATACATACATATATATATATATATATATATATATATATATATATATATATATATATATATATATATTTAAACATTAGCATAATAATGATCACAACACAATTACTAGTGTTCATAAGGTCGAGGTTAAGAGAACTCCCTTTATCCATGCACAACATGCACAACATTAAGAACAACAGTTCCCAACATAGCCAAGCCATCTAATGCCTTAAATCCATTTACTTTACTTGTCATGTTATCTTTCTCATGATTGTCCTGCCACTGTTCATTTACCCCAATGGACTCAACTAGCCCAATTGAATTTCATATTCGTGTCTTCAGTTGCCCTTACACATACAATGGGCTTCATCTGAGTCTTACATTACATGTTAGATTTTATTCAGCTCTCCCTATGCTCCATTAACTTTCCTCTTTCCCCAACCAATTCCAAATACCCTCAAAACATAAAAGGAAATAACAAGAAAAAAACAAGAAGAAAACCATGAAAAACCAATAACAATATGACACCACAAACAAAGCGGCATGACCATGCACTAGACAGAAATGAAATTGCAAATAAAATGCAAACAAATCACAAAATATTAAAAGCACAAAACTAGAAATAGAGGACATGACTCAACCCCCATGGCTTCCCAGTACTTCCAAAGAAAATCTCAGCTCGAGCCTTCTTCAAGATTTCATGGCAGTCATTTTTCTAGGTGATACCCTGCATCATACGACATGAACACATAACTACCAGTGTGAATAAATATACAATACACTAGTTACCTTACCTTGTTGTGCTAAGCATGTTACCTTATAATTGAACACGTACATATATCATCTCTCAAGGGACTCCAATTCCTTGACGAATCCAACCATAACTAAAAACCAGTTGTTATACCTGTCAAATACATGTTCATGAATGTAATACATATCCACATAATGTCAGAGAAATCAAAGTTAAGAAGACTTCCTATATTCCTGCAAAGCACTCATTCGTTTGGAACTGTGGTCTCCAAACACATCCAAATGAATTTTCACTCACTTCCTTTCTTTTACCTTTTTCCTTGTTGTAATTGAGTCTTACTATGTGTTATCACATCACCCATTTGTTAGTTATATAAAAAAATCAACAGTTACCTTGTCATGTGAATACCAAGCATGTTTTCCTGCAACTATTCACACATGTCAATTACATGTTCCAAAGATCAATACATCATGTCTATTAATTTTAAATCAACCTTTATGAAGACTAAAAGCCATGTCATAATCAACTCACAATCATTAGTCATAATACGACAACTAGCACCCACTTGCACTCAAGTACATATCAATTGTCTTAGCACATATTCTGTTAGTACAATCATCTTAACACAATATCATTCATTCATGAAATCTTATAGACACATACTCATATTTTGTAATTAATCAAACATTCAAACAACCTATAAACATACCATGTTAGATAAACCAAACAGATGGCATAATCAAACTCATACCTCAATATATCTCAGGGGAGGCTATCACATCGGCACAAGTCAGTACATATTAGTACAACACAATGTCACAAATATATTGACTCGTACCTTAGTATCACAACCATAACCATATGCATTGGTCGATCTAGATTAGCTTGATACATATAACATCAAGATCTTAAGTACAATGACCATATCCATCATACATACGACCACAATGCATACAATGACTATATGACGCATGTGCATATAACCACACTGATCAACTAACATCCATCATGCATGTAACCACAACATAAATAAAATTACAGAGATTCATATAACAACCATTAACTATCATACCTGCATGCCAAATATACAAACATGTATGATGATCTGATTTTTACCCCGAGGTCCAATGTTACAACAATTCTCGAATAATCTACATCTCCTCCTCCATCATAGCCAGCAAATCAACATCATAACATTCCAACAGTTGTTATGCACTTGACCTGCGAGAATAATAGAATTGCATAAATACGAACAATTCCATAAACACAGAAATATCACATGAATTGAGACAATTTGCAATGATGTTTTGTTATTCATAAGCATAATTCAATGTTCACTTGCCTCTTCAAGTGGGAAACCTCTGACCTCAATTACAATAAAACTTGATGCCTCTTCCCTTATTATCTAAGACTATTTATAGCTTTATGACATCCAAAACCATAACTACTAGTGGGCCCTTGCATAATACGGGTAACCACTTTATTTATTAATTATGGCCCATTTATAACTAATTATGGTCCCTTTTCTATAATGTGGATCAACCACTTATAATTATTATTAATGTGAATAATCTCTTATGGGATTTATTGACTCAACTAACTAACTATGACTCTGACGAGGCCCCTTGGGCTTACTACATAAATAAAGGGGTTAGCGTTGGACCCTCATATGCCCCCCATCAAAAGTAGCCTTGTCCTCAAGGTTGAAGTTGTAGAAACACTAAAGAATAATGGTTGGTTCCCATGTCGCATCTTCTATAGAGGTTTCTTTCCACTTGATAAGGACTTCCTTGATTGTGCGGTCGCATAAGTGTCTTTCGAAAGTATTGAGGACATGTTCAAGTCGAAGCCAAAGTGAAACTTCCTCATCCAATTCTGGTAGATTTTTTTGAACCCTGCAATTGTTCCCCGCAACTTTCTTGAGGCAAGAAGACTGGGTGGATTTTTGAAGTAGTCAACACAGCTAGTTTGTAAGTGACTAATCCTATACGCTGAGGTATCTGATAAAGACCATAGAATTTTGGGGCTAGTTTCTGGCAGCTCTTTTGTTTGAGATAATTTTTCTTATAAATTTGAAGTCGCAAGAACACATGGTCGCCTACTTGAAATGACCTCTCTAAATGGTGTTGGTTGGCTTGTTGCTTCATTTGATTCTATGCTTGATGTAGATTATCTTTCATATGAATGATCATGGAGGCGCGATTCTACAGGAGCTTATCAACTTCCTGTATGTTGGAAGATCTGGGGATATAAGAAGCTATTGGACATGGGAGTTGGCCATACATTGCCTCATATGGCAACATCTTGGTGGCTTCATGATAGTTACCATTCTACCACGATTCAACTAAAAGGAAGCCACTATACCTATTGATGATATTTGTCTGAAGTGAAGCACCATTGATAGGTCTCCAAACATTTGTTGACTGCTTCTCTTTGACCATCGATTTGGGGATGATAAGTTGTACTCAGTTGGAGTTGTGTACATTGTAGCTTGAAAAGTTCCTACCAAAAGTTGATGGTGAAAGTGGGGTCTCAATTAGACACAATGAAATTCGTCATGCCATGCAGTTTGAATATTTGATCCATGAAAACCTGAGCCACCATTGTTGAGGTAAATGGGTGCAGTAGAGCACAAAAATCAGCATATTTGGAAAGTTTGTCAACAACCACCATGATGATTTATTTGTTGCATGAATTTGGGCGACCTGTAATGAAATCCACAGAAACATCTATCCAGAGATAAGTAGGGAGTGGCAAAAGTTGTAAGGTTATTGGGAGCATGATCATTTCCCCTTTGTTGTGTTGGTATACTTCACATTTAGATACAAAATTAAGAATTTCGTGCTTCATGTCGGTCCAAAAGAAAGAGCATCATGCTTGTGCACAAGTCTTATGAAAGCTTGAATGTCCTGCAACTGGAGAGGAGTGCAGCTCTTCCAAGATGCGGGTTTTGACGGCAAAGGTTGGGGATAGCACTACTCTATCCTTATAGCGAAGTACCTCATCCTTCCAAGAGTAATCCTCTAGGGAATTAGGATCTACTCATAATTTTTTATGTGTTGGGATAGAGAGGGGTGGGAGTCCCATTCATGATGGGTTTCTTCAGTCCAATCTAGTATGGGTAGATAGAGGGATAACATAGTGCCCTCTTCCTCAAATTGGCGTAATAAGGCATATACCACTACATTGTCACACCCCTTCTTGTAAATTATCTCATAATCATATCCCAACATTTTTGTGACCCATTTATTTTGTTGTGGCAATGATAGAAATTTCTCTAGGAAATATTTTGGCTATGATGGTCAGTGTGGATTTAGAAACGATGCCAAAATAAGTATGGTCACCAAGTGTCTATTGCATGTAAGATCGCCATCATTTCTTTCTCATATGTATATTGATCCAGATGTTTTCCACTGAGTTGTTGACTGGTGAAAGCATTTGGTCTACCTTCTTTCATTAATATTACACCAATGCCCATACCTGAAGCATCACATTCAATCACAAAAGGTTTTGTGAAGTCTGGTAAGTCTAATACTAGAGTGGAGAACATGGCCTATTTGAGATCCAAGAAGGCCTGTTGAGCTGCATCAGTCCAGAGAAATGAATTTTTCTTGAGAGGATTAGTGAGGGGTCAAGAAATGCATCCATAATTGCTAAAAAATTTGTGATAGTAGCCCATGAGACCCAAGAATCCCCTCAAACTCTACAAGGTTTTTGGTTGGGGCCAATCTTGCATTGTTTGAATCCTTTTCGAATCAACCCTCACTCCTTCATGACCCATAATGTGTCCCAAATACTCTACTTCTTCCATGCCAAAGGAACACTTGGACAATCTAGCAAATATTTTTTGATCTTGGAGAAATTGCGATACCTGGTCAACATGTTGAAGGTGTGTGTCCCATGTTATGTTGTAGATGAGAATGTCATGAAAAAAGATGAGGAAAAATTTTCTGAGATATGGTTTCAGAAGGAAGTTCATGAGGCTTTGAAAAATGGATGAGGACTTATAGAGACCAAATGGCATGATCAATAATTAATAATGGCATTCATGAGTTTGGAAACCTATCATGGGAATGTCAACTTCCTTCATTCATATTTGGTGATAGCTCAAGCAGAGGTCTATCTTAGAAAAAAATTTGGTACCATGCATTTCATCAAGCAGATCCTCAACTACTAGAATACGAAATTTTTCCTTGATAGTGAGCTTGTTAAGGCCCTAAAGTCAGGACACATGTGCCATTCATCATCTTTCTTTAAAACCATGACCACTAAAGATGAATAAGGTCTAGTACTAGGATGAATAACACCATATTTGAGGAGTTCCTTGATGACTTTTCCAATTTCATTCTTTTATGCAAAAATATATCGATAGGGGCAGACATTTCGAGGTTGATTGCCCGGGAGCGAAGCGTTGCTATGATCATGTTCACCCCGAGAGGGTGGGATCTCCTTAGGTTTGTGAAAGACCCACTGGTGGTGATCCAATACATGTTTCATATCAAGATGAATGTTAAGAGGAGTGGATTTAATGGCATGTATGGCATTAAAATTTTGCTAGTATCCTATGATGGCCCTTTTTTAAAAGCTTTTCCATTTGATGTGAGTTGATGATAGTGGGAGAACATGCCTAGAGTCCCCGCAGTGTATGAGAGTGGTTTTTCTACTTAAAGCTCATATATAACTCCTGGAAGTCCATTGCGATAGGGCCCAATGTGTGGAGCCATTTAGCACCAAGGAAAATGTCACAACTGCCCATTTCAATGGAAAAAATGTGGGTTTTGAGGTGATAATCCCCCATTTGAACCTTAATATTTTCACAATGTCCTTCACATTTCATGGTACCCCCATCAGAGATAAGGACTTAGAAATTAGATACTGCCCTGACAAAACAATGAACGACATTTTCTACTATCTTATAGACAAATTTATGTGTGTTTCCACTATCAATTAGCACCACTACTAGTTGATGTTTAATAAAACCTCAGATTTTGAGAGTCTAAGGAGAAGAAATGTTAGCCAAGGCATGAAGTGTGATAATTGGCTCATCTAGTGTAGTTGTAGTATCAGTTCCTGAGGTTGTTTAGGGTTCACCTTCTTCCTCCTCAATCACTTTAGTGGATGGAGCTTCATCGTTGGATCTATTTTTCAAAGAATTTTGGTCCCTTACATTTATGTCACAGGGAGTATTTTATCATAGTAGTAGCAGATTCCTTATTTCCTTCTTTCAGCCATTCTATTGGAGACATGTTTTAAACCTTAAGTGTTTGGGTGGGGCCCGAATCTAGGGTGTAACTTTCCCATGAGATGAAATTTGGAAAATTGGATTGGGAATTTAAAGAAAATTCTACCTCTAAGGCCTTATTGTATGCTTCCAACCAAGGATTTGGGTGATGCATTTGGACATGGGCTTGGATGTCTTCCTTTAAGCCACTAATGAAACTTTCTAAGTAAAAGGCATCTCCTAGTCCTTCAATCCAAATGGCCAATTTTTCAAAGGCTGCAATGTAGTCCTGTACTATACCCGTTTGCCTAAGCTTAGTGAGATGACCCAGAAAGTGAGATTCCCAATCAAAGCAATCACAAATGGATTTTGAGAATGTGTTCCAAGTTGGGCTCCCTGGATAGCATTTTTTATGCCATTTCCACCACTTTCATCGCTCTTGGTCCAAGTAAAGAGTCACCACACGTATTTTAGTGTCATCATCCCATATATTATTAAGGTTTAAATATTGCTACCTTTGTGCCACCCGTTATGTTGGGTTAGAGCCATCAAATTTGTACATGTCTAGCTTGGGTGTCTAGTGGCTCAAATATTGGTGACCTCCATGGAAATGAATGTGATGGTTGGATTCTCCTTCTATGTTTGCATCAACATTGTGTTCTTCCCTCATGGGTTCATGAGATGTCCTTCGGCCTTCCAATACTTTTGTGATTATGTCATTAAAGGATTCTTGGAAGTCATTGAATTTTTTCTCGAGGGCTTTGACTCTCTCTACAGCCATAACTTTAGACCTAGTACCTTGCCTACACTAGCCCCAGTCAAAGTTTGACCTTACTTAAGAGTAGTATGGTTGGAAAGAGGGCAAACTTATGAGTCTAGTGAGGTGGGTCACTTGAAGTCAAATCAGGAAAAAATTGGGACCACATGAAAATTGGGGGGCTTACAGGTGAATGGTAGCATTGCGATCAACTCATCATCTTGAATATTATGGGCTAATTCTCTTACAAGCGTCACATGATGGCCCCAAACAAGGATTTTTACTTCCAGCTAATCAATATTGTGGTGGTTGAAATCCAAAATGCTTGATACTGCCAAATCCTACAAAAATTGGGGTTGGATTTTAGTAGAAAAATCCCCAAAGTCTCGGCACTACAAAATGTTCTGTGATAATCTGATATGGGCTATAGCGGCCAAAACCCTCACTGCACAAAGAGTGTAATGTAACATCCCTGATGAAAATTTCATGTAATAAAAGTTAAAAACAATAACCATGGATGAATGAGACACTTATTCCAAGTTGAATTTTGAGCAAGACATCCTAGGGGGTGTTCATTTGGTTGTTTATGGGTAAGGAAATTAGAAAGGCAATGGCTAAGGCTTTGGAAAGGAAAAATGGCATTCTGGCGCAATTATTTATGAAAATAATGGAAATTAGGAGAAAAGGAGGTGAAAGGTCGCAAGTTGCATCTGAGGAGGAAATTGAAGGAAAATAATGGAAAATGAAGAAAATAGAGGCCTCATTCATAAAAATTTATGAGGATCAATTGGTAACCTTTTGTCAGTTTAGCTTTAGAGCTCTTTCATTATGCTCTTTCTCTCTCTCATACTCTTGGACACTTAAGAGTTTTCTTGGAGCACTTTGGAATTGGAGCAAGAAAGGAAAATAATGCAAGAGGAAGCAAATATCAAGCAGGGAGAGACAGGATCAAGCAGCTACAACAGGCTTCATTGCAAGTGTCGACTTGCATGTGTATTTTCCTTGCTATATTTGGCATGCATGGGATTGCATGTGTTTATTTTCTACCATGGCATGGGTCTTTCCAGGTGTGACAATATTTTTAGCCTAGACTTTCCATTTCCTGATAGATTTGATGAGATGTGTTCTCTCATTCAGTTTATGTGGGATGGTCAGATTGGATTCGAAGCTGAGTGGGGTGGATCTCTAAATTGACAAACACATGGTGTATTGGTCCCTGAATTTGATTGAGGACGCACGAAGCCAATGGCCTAGTAACCCCTGAACTGTACTGTGGGTTGTGGTAAATCCAGATTGTGTTCCTTAGTGGGCCTAGGAATCCTTGTCATTGCATGGCGAGATATACGGTAAAGCCAAGAGGTGGATTTTCTCTCCCTTGGGCCTAGTGATTCTGGGATTGAACGAATGGTAAATTATGGAGAGTATGTCTCAGTGTAGGGCCTAGTGATCCCTGGATCAGATTGTGGATGCATGGTAAAGCCTGAGAGACTAGGAAGCACTCAAATTCCTCACAGTGTAGGCAGAGAAATCTGGTGGCAACCACATTTATTGGTGTTTTTGATGTGTTCTATGAGTCCCACATTCGTACTTCGATTATCGCACAGGGGTGATTGGCTGAAGAGAGACTTGGCTCAGCCAATCTATGAGCGAGTGGAACATGGTAGTCCCATCACTGGTTAGTTAATTGCATTGATTAATGATAAAATCATTCCATTGATTCTCACGTGTAAAATTACTAGTGTATATATGGATTTTGATGGCTGGTGTGATTATTGCATTTATGATCCTATTATGCTAGTTATATGCACATTTTATGACAGCATCTATGTATGGCTCTCAGCATGTTTCTACTTATATGTGAATGGATAATGTGTCTACGACCTAATAGATGAATATGTACCAAATGACATGAGGGAACAATGGTTTACAACAATTCTCAGATAAGTATGAGATCCCCACACTTAATTTTGTTGTTTACACTTGTAGGTTACATGTTGACAATATGTTTAATGAAATGTTTTCCATGGCTAGTAGGGGTCTCGTTAAGGTCTTGTTGAGTTTATTTCTTTTGCTTCATTGTTTCCCTATACTTTTATTGATTTCAAGCTTTCATTCCATTCTGGGCAGTGGCCTGGGCTCTGGGCCTGAAAAAGTGGCTTAAATCCTAGGGTCACTGGCACAAAACTGGCAAGTTTGGTCCACAGTCGCTGGCATGCAGGCCTATGAGAGTGACTTTAGGTCTTTGGTTGCTCCCTTGCCCATAGCATGAGAGTGACTATGGCCTCAGAGGTCCAGAACAATAGTGGGACCCAGGGACAGGTTGTCTGAGTGGCTAACTTGACTTCTGAGGGTTTTTTTGATGATATTGGATGACTATGTGTGATGTTACGTCAATTCCACTTCCTTAAGGTCACCTAGGAGGTTGAATCTAATCAAAGTAGCCTCTCATCTCATGTTTACCCCAATTGGCATGGTTACTTGGGTGGATGTGGGAGGAGCGCGTTACAGAGTGGTATTAGAGCATGGTTCAACTCTTAGACTGGATGGGTTGAATGTGTTAGTCATGCGTTCATGCCAGTTGCATGTGTGTCTCTTACGCTTATATACTTGTTGCAATTGCTTGATGTTGAATTAGGCTTGTAATATGGTTATCATGGAGAACTTGATGTTGATTTCGTGAAGGGTATTTGACATGAGTATGTCACTGACTGTATATGGTTATTTGTCGCTTACATGTTGATTTTATGTCACCCACTTACATCCTTGCATGTTATGTTACATTTTGAATACTTTGATTACATGTATCAATCTTATAGGTTGATTGCAAGAACTGATCGATTATGTTCAAGTACATGTGTTTATGTGCATTTGTAGTTAGCTAGGCATTGCTTATGCATATTGTCAATTGCATGTAGCAATGTGTATAATGGAGTAATGGTTGTTTTCATGCCTAAGGTCATAGCATACATTGTTGATATGGCCTTGCATTGAGGATTGGATCCTAACTAGAGTGATAATTATGTGTTGATACAATTAGTTGCGAATGTCTATACATTGTTATGATTATGTTATACATCTATCACACTAATTTGGTGATCTTACAGAGAAGGTATCCTCCCCAAGCTATACTAAGGTACGTTGGTTTATTGTGATTTGGTTTATCTGACATATTATGCATTGTAGGAAGACAAAGATCAAATGGCTAGAAAGGTGGTAGATTACGTAGAATATCCCTATGCATCAGATGAGCAGCATGGTGTGGGGCATACTTGTGATTTGGCCGATACATTGAGAAGCTTAAAGGAAGAGATAAGGAGTTGTAAGATAGATAATGATCAGATCATATAGGCACAAGAGAAGCAAGTAGAGGTCAATGTTATACTCCTTCAGAGTTTGTCAGAACTGCAGCGACAAGGGCCACTTCAGATCGGCCACGCACATGAGGATGGGACTAATGTAGCATATTGCAGTAGATCTCCTAGTAGACATAGATTGAATAGATATGACACAATGAGAGATGGAAGGTTGTTGGGCACTCTGGAAAGGAGGGGTGATGAGTACAGGTATTATTCTAGTTATGTTTCTGATAGACATCATGATTGGTGTCACTATCATCCTTACAGGTGGAATGATAGGGGATACTTACCGGATGAATTCAAGAAAGAAAAGCCACCTACTTTTGATGGATATGTAAAGAAGCTGAAAGATGCAAAGGCTTGGATACTTGGGACGAACAAAATCTTTGATTTGTATGAGTACACAAATAACATGAAGGCTAGAATAATTATCTTCAGCTTGAAAGGTAAAGCAGACATCTCATGGGAAGATGTTAAGCAGGTTAGAGACATCATGACATATGACTTGATTTGGCATGAATTCAAGAGGCTTTTTAGGAAGAACTACTTTCCAGAAAGGTACTATGACAATAAAGCTAAAGAATTCTATGAGTAAAGATGATATCCATGATAGACAAAGAGTACACGACCAAGTTTCTAGAACTATTGAGGTATGTACCATAGCTTACTAATGAGAAGGCTAAACTTCAGAGATTTTCTAGTAGGTTTCCATTAGTATTGAGAGATCAGACTGAGTATGATGAGCCTCAGTCATTTGAGGAAGTTATTGGGAAACTGAATCATTGCTATGAGAAATCAAAGTGTAATAATGAATCTCAGCATGCATGGGAGGGAAAAGACAAAGGTAGAGCTAAATGGCAGCCTAAGAGGACAAGGCCTCAACATGTAGATGGGAAAGAAAATGTGGCTCCGCAAAAGAGATTTAATACATCTAGACATGGACATGGGACACAACAGCAGTAATAGCAACATAGAGGTGAGGGCACTGGTCGATTGGATTGTTGGACATGTGGTGAGGAACACCTTAGGAGAGATTGTTTGCAACATCAGGGTGGAAGACCTAATATATACAGTGCGCAGGAGGCACAGACTATTAAGGATGTTGGCTAGAGTATTCCACATATCTATGCAGCAGTGAATAACAAGCAAAACATCAGGCATCTATCATTGAGATGGACGGTAAGCTCTGTGATCAAGTTATTTCTATTTTGATTGACCCTAGATCTAATTATAGCTATGTTAGTCTTGACTTGGTGGATAAGTGTGGTTTGAATAAGGAACTGAATGCAGAGTCTTGATTAGTGTAGTTTCCTACAAGAACAAAGAACCAAAGTCATAATTGGGTAAGAGCTTGCGCATTCGATTTAAATGGTATGCCTACAGCGGCACATTTGAATGTGTTACCATTGGGATCATACAGTATGTTATTATGTATGGATTGGTTGTCTCTACATAGAACCAAGGTTGACTACTATGACAAAGCTATTGAGTGTGTTGATGACAATGGAGAACCAAGAGTCTTGCAAGGTCAAAAGAAAGCCACATCAGTTAGGATGGTGACAGCTATGCAAGAAAAGCATAGCCACGGGAAAGGGTGAAAGCAATTTACAATACACATGTCTAATGATACAAGTAAGGAGGTTGAGGATGCATATGTGTTGAACAGATATCCAGTGTTTCAGTAGTTTCATGATGTATTCCCTGAGGACATTACAGAG
Organism: Pinus tabuliformis; assembly: GCA_031772625.1. Classification (NCBI taxonomy): domain Eukaryota; kingdom Viridiplantae; phylum Streptophyta; class Pinopsida; order Pinales; family Pinaceae; genus Pinus; species Pinus tabuliformis. The sequence goes on from CM062818.1 coordinate 718,773,664, forward strand.
TTTCCACCTCACAGGGAGGTATCTTTTTCAATTGAGTTAGTGCCAGGGGAAGCTCCAGCATTGAAAACACCTTACAGGATGACCACACCTGAGTTGGTTGAAAGAAATGTTGGAAAAGGGATACATTAGTCCAAGTGTATCACCTTGGGGCGCATTGGTCTTGTTTGTGAGGAAGAAAGATGGTACTCTCAGATTACACATTGACTACAGGAAGTTGAATAAAGTGACTATCAAGAACATGTACCCTTTGTCGAGGATTGATGACTTGTTCGATCAGATAAAGGGAGCAGCAGTGTTCTCAAAGATTGACTTGAGATCTCGATACCATCAGGTACACATCAAAGAGGAGGACATTTACAAGACTACGTTCAGGACCAGGTATGGGCATTAAAAGTTTTTTGTTGTTCCATTTGGCTTAACTAATGCTACATCCACATGCATGTGTTTGATGAATAGTGTGTTGCATCCATATTTTGATAAGTTTGTTATTGTGTTCATTGATGATATAGTGGTATATTCTAAAAATGAGGAAGAGCGCGCCCAGCACTTAGCAGTAATATTGAGGTTGTTGAGAGAGCATCAATTGTATGCTAACCTCATTAAGTGCAGTTTCTTTCAGACTGAGGTACACTACGTGGGGCATGTGGTCTCCAAGGAAGGCATTGCAATAGATCGAGAGAAGATAAGGGCCATCATGAAGTGGGTAGCTCCTAAGAATGTGGATGAGGTGAGATCTTTCATGTGTCTGGAAGGCTATTATAGGAGGTTCATTAGGAACTTCTCACATATTTCTTATCCCATTACATCATTGCAAAGGAAAGGTAAGAAGTTTGAATGGACAAAGGAGTGTGAAGTTAGCTTTGAGAAGCTTAAGCAGTTGTTGACGCATGCACCAGTGCTACAGATTGAAGATCCAAACAAAGAGTTTTTGATATGCACATATGCTTACAAGAGAGCGCTTGGTGGAGTCCTTATGCAGGATGGACAATTGGTATGTTATGAGTCCCGGAAACTAAACGAGCATGAGCAAAACTACTTTACACATGATCTTCAGTTAGCAGCGATTATACATGCACTGAAGATGTGGAGGCACTATCTTCTTAGAAAAAAGTTTGTTCTTATGAGTGATCACATCAGATTGAGGTATTTGCTTGACCAGCCAAATCTAAATGCCAGGCAGGCTAGATGGTTGGCATCGATCAACAAGTTTGATTTCGAGATCAAGTTCATCAAAGGTAAAGAAAACAGGGTGGCAGATGCTCTTAGTAGATGGGTACATGTACATCACTTGGAAGTTGTGAGCTCCTATGGGACAAACTTATAGGATAGGATCTTGCAGGCAGGACAACAGGATGTCAGGTATATGAAGGTTGTGCACAGGTTGCAGCAGGGTGATATACAGGTGCAGGTGCACAGGGCATGGACTATCATCTTATGACAGATGAATTGGTCAGGTTTCGAGACACGATATATGTATTGGATAGCAGTGAACTCAGGAAGGTGATCTTGAGGGAGTTTCATGTGAAACCATATTCAGGTCACCTAGGTTATCCGAAGACACTGACAACAATGAAGAGATATTACTATTGGCATAATTTGAAGAGGGATGTAGCATAGTTTGTGGCTAGATGCTTTGATTGTCAGCGAGTGAAGGTAGAGTGTAAACATCCAGGTGGACTGCTACATCTGATTGCAATTCCAAAATGCAAATGGGAAGTCATTTCCATGGACTTCATCACAAGGTTGCGAGGATAGTGAAGTAACATGATTCCATCATCATCATTATGGAAAGGTTAACAAAGGTTGCACACTTCATTTCAGTGAAGTCTACATTCTCAGCTAGTGATGTGGCACAGGTGTTCATCAGAGATGTGGTTAGACTACATGGTGTTCCGAAGAAGATTATGTCAGACAGGGATGTGAAGTTCACTTCCAAGTTTTGGAAGGACTTATTTACAGGTTTGGGCACAGATTTGGGCTTCAGCACGACTTATCATCCACAAACAGATGAACAGATAGAGAGGGTCAACAGGATATTAGAGGACATGTTGAGTATGTATGTGATGCATCAGCAATGGAAGTGGGAAGAGTATCTCCCTTTAGTATATTTCACATACAACGGCGATTATTAGGAGTCACTGAGGATGATTCCTTTTGAGGCATTGTATGGGTGAAGTTGTAACACTCCCATTAGTTGGAGTGATTGGGTTAGCCAAGTATTGATTGGACTAGATATGTTGGCAAACATGGAACAAGAGATGTAGGTGATCAATAAGAATCTCAAGGCAGCACAAGATAGGCAGAAGAATCATGCAGATAGGAACAGGTTGTTCAAGGAGTTCCAGGTTGGGTAACAAGTGTACTTGTGCATAAAACTCAAGAAGATATCCTTATGGATCATGGTTTTGTGGACCCTTTGACATCATTGAGAGGAATGTAAGAATTTACAGGGTAAGTTCCTCAGAAATAACACCAAAAGGACACCGCTCACAACCAGATCACAGATCAATACACCAGTATTTTTGACGTGGTTAAAACCCTCAAAGAGGGAAACAGTCCACGGCCTGAGCCAATGCGGCCACTTCAGGCAATTTATTAATCAAAGAATGAAAATTTACATAAGCTTCTCTCATGCACGGATTACCTTACAAATGACCCTCCATGCGCTTTAAATAGAATTCATGGACCAATCGGGTGTCAAGCAACGGATCAAGTGTCGGTAATACCGAGGAGAGAATGAACCGTCGGATCACTACATATCGTGACCGTCGGATTGTAAGTTACAAAATGTACAACGGTAAAGAAACACACTTTACCTAACTCTACACTAGACCAAGTTGTACTTAACTATTTCCTATGTGTTGGAATATCCTAACATCCCCCCTTAAGAACAACTTGGGATAGGATTGAAGGATTTACAAATATGACACAATAGGAGAAGGAAGGAGGCACTAGAGCCTATCCCCCCTTAGTGACAACTTCCTAAAATCCAACCATAAATCGAAGTTTAGTGAACTTCGCCTCTGTGAGAGCCTTTGTGAAGATGTATGCAACTTGATCATCTGTTGAACAATATTGCACTTCAAGAACATGGTCGTGAATGAGCTTTCTGATGAAGTGCATGTGCAGTTCAATGTGTTTGTTGCGCTGATGTTGGACTGGATCTTTGCATAGCTGAATGGCACTTTGATTATCACACCAAAGTGTAATCGGATGCTGCTGCTCAAAGCCAAACTCTGACAGGATCTGACGAAGCCACAAGGCTTCCTTACTAGCTTCTACGGCACCACGATACTCTGCTTCTGCTGATGAAAGAGAAATGGCACCCTGTTTCTTGCAAGCCCATGTAATAGGTCCTGAACCAAGAGTGAACACATAACCGGCAGTAGACTTCCGATCATCAGGGTCACCAGCCCAATCGGAATCAGTGAAACCAACCAATAGAGGAGATGCTTTGGCACTGTAATGAATCCCAAACTGAACTGTACCTCGAACATAACGAAGTATTCTTTTAGCTGCTTTCCAATGACTTTCACGGGGGTTTTGCATGAACCGAGCAACAAGGCCAACAACAAAGGAAAGGTCAGGACGAGTATGGGTTAGATACAAAAGTTTTCCTACAAGTTGACGGTATAAGGTAGCATCAACTTCAGGAGAAGTACAAGTGACTGAGAGTTTGACTCCAGACTGAAAGGGAGAAGGGGCTGGCTTACAGTCTTCCATGTGAAAATGACGTAGAATATCACAAGCATACTTGGACTGGGAAAGGGAAATACCCTCCTTGGATTGCAAGACTTGAAGACCGAGAAATAGTGTAAGTGTCCTAAGTCTGTCATTTCAAATTTCCTTTTGAGGCTAGACTTCACATGGTTTATAAGGTTGGGATCACTACCAGTAAGGATAAGATCATCAACATAAAGAACAAGGATGATAAGAGAGTTGCCCACTTTCTTGGTGTAGACAGTATTGTCAGAATGACACCTAGAAAAGCCAGATTCTAAAACAAAGCTATCCATCTTGGCATACCAAGCCCGAGGAGCTTGCTTGAGACCATAAAGGGATTTCTTAAGTCGACAAACAAGGCTGGAGTTTGTTTGTATGAAGCCAATGGGTTGTTCCATATAGATTTCTTCATGCAAGTCCCCATGAAAGAAGGCAGATTTAACATCCATCTGATGGACTTCCCATTTGAAAGAGGCAGCAAGGGAAAGAACAAGGCGGATAGAGTTCATTTTGGCAACAGGGGAGAAGGTTTCAGTGTAGTCAATGCCTTCAACCTGTGAAAAGCCCTTAGCAACAAGACGAGCTTTATGTTTATCAACTTTTCCATCTGGTCCATACTTGGTTCTATAAACCCATTTGCATCTAACAAGTTTTCGTCCCTTTGGTAAAGGAACAAGATCCCATGTATCATTTGCCAATAATAGCTGCTTCCCAATCTGGATGGCCTGAAGCTTCTGCAAAGGTGTCAGGATCATAATTTACTGGAGCTTGAGCCAGTAAAGAAGAGGCTCTCTCGAACTGAGAACGTGTGCGTCGCTAATCTGTAGGATCATCGGCAAGATCACCTGCTGCATCTCGAGTAGCACGAACCCATTTTGGAAGCTCAGGAGCTGAAGGAGGATCTTGAGATGGTGGGGGAGGATTTTCATCCTCACTTTCATCATCTGAAGAAGAAATGTTTTCAAAGGTAGAAGAGATAGGGAGAGGTGGCACATCCGTCGAACTAGGCTCGCAGGCCGATATATTTTCATCAAATTTTACATCTCTTCTAATGATAACATTTTTGGACTTAAATGGAATAAGTCTATAGCCTTTTACATCTTCAGAATATCCAACAAAAGTACATTTTTCACTCTTAGGTTCTAAAGCTTTATGCTTTTCATCTGGAATATGGGCCCATGCTTCACTTCCAAAAACACGAAAGTGACTTACATCTGGTTTGATTGAGCTCCATGCTTCTTCTGGAGTGATATTCTTTAAAGCCCTAGTAGGAGTGCGATTTATTATGTAATTTGCACAGTTAATTGCTTCTGCCCAAAAACTAAGACCAAGTCCTTTAGATTGTAGCATACAATTAGCCATTTCCTTTAAGGTGCGATTCTTCCTTTCAGCTACACCATTTTGTTGTGGAGTATATGGAACAGTATGTTGCATTTGAATTCCATTCTCAGTGCAATAGTTGATGAATGTGTTTTTAACATATTCTCCACCATTATCAGATCTTAACTTAAGAATTTGATGTCCAGATTGTTTTTCAACAAAGGCCTTGAAGGCCAAAAAAGTGTTAAATACTTCACTCTTGAGTTTTAAGAAGTATACCCAAGTGCGTCTGGAGAAATCATCAATGAAAGTTAAGAAATACTTGCAACCAGAGAATGACACAACTGGAAGTTGACCACATAAATCACTATGCACAAGCTGTAAAGGGGCCGAGGCGTGCCAAGAGGCACGTTTTTCAAAACTGTCCCGATGATGTTTTCCGAGTACACATCCGGAACAAACACCATCTCTGCAAGATACCATAGGAAGACCTGTCACCATATTTTCTTTACATAGATGTTGAAGGGAGCGATAGTTTAAGTGACCAAATCGCTCATGCCAAAGTTTGCTCACTTCATCGTTATGAGCAACAAATACTGAGGGAAGATTTGATGACCCAAAGTTGAGAAACTTATACAACCTTGTAGAATCATCAGCAATGCCAGTAGCCAAAATCTGTTTAGGATCTTTTAAGTCCTTGATTACAACATCATGAGGTGAAAATTCAACGATTTTACCTTCACCTGAATGAGTTATCTGATATACAGATAGAAGGTTGCAGGATAAGGTTGGAACACATAATACATCATTAAACTGACCATTGTCTAGATGAACAGTTGCAGTCCCTACAACATTAAGAGATCTATCATCACCAACATATATATTTTTGGTGTTACAATCATTTAAAGAAGAAAACATGGCTTTGTTTTTGGCCATGTGATAAGAAGCTCCAGAATCAATGAGCCACTCATGAGAATGAGAAGAAGAAGATACATTTAATGCATAACCAGACCGAGATGATTGACAATGACATGCAGAAAGTGCCATTCCTGAAGATGAAGTTGAAGTTGAAGATTGCCCCAAATGGATGTTATGCTTCTTCATTGCTGCTTCCAAGGCTTCCATCTTTTTAAAGCATTGTGATTCTAAGTGGCCATCTCGATTACAAAAATTGCAATGTCTATCAGTCTTCCTCCATTTTTTTTTATTGGTCTTATCATTTTGCTGAAATGATCTTTCATTTTGGGGCAGAAATTGCTTAGGACCCTTGTTTGGTTTAGGACCATTCTTTTTAGGATATGACTTTTTAGGATTCTTTGAATTTGGTTGCTGCTGGGCGGCTAACGCTTTCTTGGAAGAGTTTCCGAGATTAAGAAGACCAAGGTGTAAGAGTTTTTCTTGTTCTCTTATTAAAGAATCACAAAAAGAGTCAAAGGAAGGGGGCTTGTAGTCTTTTCCTTGAGAAATGAAGGCTTCTCTTGTAGAATGGAAGGTGGAAACAAATACAGAGTAGGCTGGTCCCAACTTAGCAAGGATGGAATAAATAAGGTTACTATCTTCTTTCTTAACCTTAACACCTTCCAAAAGATATCTAAGGGTCTTGAACTTAGACAAGAAATCTTCAATGCAAGAAAAACTATTAGGGTCCAATGTAAGCAACTCATTTTCAAGTTGATGGGCTCTAATTTCATTTTTAATCCCAAAAACTTTATTGATTTGTTCCATTGCTTCATGAGGAGTTTCAAGTTCTGCAATATGGAATCTAAGATCTGGAGAAATAGACATCCCTATCAACCCACGTGCTTGATCTTGTCTATTTTCCCATTTAGCGGCCTTGTCTTCATCTTTCAGTTTCTTTTCTTGGCCTGTGGCTATTCAGTAGAGACCTTTACTTCTAAGTAAATCCTCCATGTAGGACAACCATTGGAAGTAGTTGGTGCTGTCAAGGGTAACTTGGTATTGACTTTCCATTTCAACAGAAACTGAAGCTGAAGATGCTGAAAGTAAGTGTTCCAATGGATAGATCTCGAAAATTAGGCTGTTTCAAAAAAACGGTTCTGAAAACGGCTTCCGGATGAAGAAGTTATGGCTTTTTGAAAAAAAGTTGTTGAAGTTGCCGACGAAGTGCGGGAATGTGCGGAAATGAAAAAGTCCGCCCCCACAAAATGGAGACTTGAACCCAAGACCTCTACTCTCTTAAAATATCTTTGAACCAATTGATCTATACAAAAAATTTGAGAGAGAGAGAGAGAGAGAGAGGGGGGCCTTGGGTTGCGTGCTTGCTTTGAGAAAACTCTTTTTCCCTACAAAACAAAAAAACACAAAACCCAACACGGGCATGCAAAGAAAACGAACCTTATGGCTCGAAGTTAGCTTTACCCAAAAAACTAAATATTTTCAAAAATTGAACCTTGCGGCTCAAAGTTAGCTTTAGCCAAAAAACTAAATACTTTTCTCAATGTTTCTGATTTTCCGAGATCACACTAAGGTGCAGGGAAAAGAGCATACGCATGAGAAAAATCCTTCCTTTCTGTTTCTGATTTTCCCAGATCGCACAGAGTCGCAGGGCAAAGAGCATACGCAGAAATGAAAGGTATAGATCCGGTTAAAAAAAAACTAAATAAACCGAAACCGAAATAAGCAGAGAGAAAATAACAGTAAACTACAAATAAAGATTGTATACCTCCAGATCTTAAAAATGACGCAGCTAGGGCTACCGGAAACCTTTTCGTGTGAAACGAAACGGGTTCCTCACTAAAACAGATGCTCCGAACACAACAGAGCAGTCCTCTCGGCCCGAAAGCAGTCAGAAACAGCAAATCTAGGAAACAGCAGTCGGATGCAGTTCTACCGGCTTCAGATTTGGATCACCAACGGACACGGCCCTCAAATAGCTCCGATACCATGTAGGAATTTACAGGGTAAGTTCCTCAGAAAGAACACCAAAAGGACACCGCTCACAACCAGATCATAGATCAATACACCAGTATTTTTGACGTGGTTAAAACCCTCAAAGAGGGAAACAGTCCACGGCCTGAGCCAACGCGGCCACTTCAGGCAATTTATTAATCAAAGAATGAAAATTTACATAAGCTTCTCTCATGCACGGATTACCCTACAAATGACCCTCCATGCGCTTTAAATAGAATTCATGGACCAATCGGGTGTCAAGCCACGGATCAAGTGTCGGTAATACCGAGGAGAGAATGAACCGTCGAATCACTACATATCGTGACCGTCGGATTGTAAGTTACAAAATGTACAACGGTAAAGAAACACACTTTACCTAACTCTACACTAGACCAAGTTGTACTTAACTATTTCCTATGTGTCGGAATATCCTAACATGGGCCAGTGTCCTATCAACTTGCACTGCCTTCGACAGTGAAAGTCCATGATGTTTTCCATGGATCTTTGCTTAAGAAGTATGTTAAGGACGTTGATCATGTGATTGATTGGTCTGTATTGTAGGTGGAACTAGATGGAGAATTCTAGTCAGGGCCTTAGTGTATATTACATAAAAAGGTGCTCATGCTCCGGAACCAATAAATCAACCAAGTTAAAGTCCAATGGAAGCACTTTGGGCCCGATGAAGCTACATGGGATATGGCGGATCAGATGTGGGCCATGTATCCTTCCTTGTTTTCCGTTTCAGGAAAAGAAGCTTGACATGGTGGTTTGGTATTTGATTATGATGGTTTGGTATTTTCTTACGGTGCTTTGGTATTTTCTTATGGTAATCTGGTATCTACTTATGGTGGTTTGGTATTTTCTTTATGTTGGTTCGATATATGCTTTATGATGGTTTGATATATGCTATATGATGTTTTTATATGTGCTTAGATATGATGACTAGTATATGTTTGATATATGATTTGGCATATGATTTGGTATGTATATTTATGGTGATGTTTCTATGGCTACCCATGTGTATGGATGTAAATACCGTAACGAGTTGTGTTATAAAGCTCCATTATGCGGTATGGGTGTCATGCCATTATAGTTATGTTATCATGTTATTATGTTACTGTGTGGTTATGTTTTCATGATGTTATGATGTCATGTGGATTGGCACTCAGCAAGTTGATCATTGCAAATACCGTAATAATTTGTGATATAAAGCTTCACTATGTGGTATGTTGTCATGTTGTCATGATGTTTTTCTCCTGAGAAGATATTTCATTGTAAATCCTTCATCGAATTATGTTATAAATCTCCATGAGTAGTATGTCCTCTTTCAGCACGTTACTGAGGTATATGAGTGATTGAACACTGAGGATAGTGTCCCCAAGGGGGAGTGTTTTGCAACAGCCCTGGTGAAAATGTCATGTAGTAAAAGTTAAAAAACAATAACCATAGATGAATGGGACACTTATTCCAAGTTGAATGTTGGGAAAGACATCCTCGGGGATGTTCATTTGGTTGTTTATGGCTAAGGAAATTGGCAAAGGCAATGGCTAAGGCTTTGGAAAGGAAAAATCGCATTTTGGCACAATTATTTATGAAAATAATGGAAATTAGGAGAAAAGGAGGTGAAAGGTCACAGGTTTCATATCTAAGTGTAAATCATAAGTATGCAGGTGCAACCCTTCACTACAGTCTGCAAATTAGGATTCACATCAGGTCAAGTTGGATGCCCCCATAGGGCATCAAGTCACCCGATTAGGTCGAGGTCAGTTGGTCAAGGCCAAGGTGAAGCAGTCCCGATGGGGATCGAGATGACCTCAAGGTCAAGGGTCAAGGGTTAGGACCTATTGCTCAATTTAATATACCATAGTATCAAATGGGCCAGCCTATGATTTCCTAGGAGGGTGTGCATGTCCACGTGGGTCTATACACAATGGCAGAGCAGGAATTTCAGGCGGTACGTGAGGCTTTGTTTCATGCCACATGGAAGAATTAATGACGTGGGTAGGTAATATTGGCTTACCTTCTATTGATGGTGTCTTTTGATCCATAAGTTGGAATGAGGTGAAACTTATGTTGTTAGAAAGGTCTTTGTGAGATGATTGCAACAGTGTTATTTATTTTAGTTCTGAGAAAGTTGAAATGGATCAGAAAATTTACACCCCATTTCCATAACCGTACCATGGATATTGAGTTATCATAGTGAAAAACTCCTTCTAAAATGGTTGGGACATGGGATCAGGAGGGGGTGTGTTATAGAGTCGTATCAAAGCATTCAGCTTCTTGACACTTGGATTGGCTGGGTTCTATCATGGGAAAAGTAAAGGCTAAGGTTCTTCCAAGCCTTGCGAATCAATTAGTACTCTATTACAGAGTTGACAGAATTGAAAGATTTTGTATTCAAATTTAGAAATTTGACCGCCCTACTAGGGTAAACATGAGAAGAGGAGCTACTATGACATAACTCAACCTCCTAGATCCCATTAAGAAAGTGGGCCTGACTACAGAAGACAAATTGACATCTCATAACATCATATAGGAGCTACTATTCACTCAGAGGTTGAGCAACCACCCCAGGTGGACAAAACTTGAGCTAGACACCCTTTTTTATGACCTGGGTCCCCAACCGCTCCCACAACAATCCCTCGATGTGATTAGAAGCCTCCAACTGCATGCACAAGCTTGCACCCATGCAGTTGCAACCTAAAATGTCTAGTTCATAGCATGTGGTTCTGAATTCTGAGTCTAAATTCCAGGTCAACCACCAGACCACTACCCAGAACTCAATGAGACTTTCCAAAATCAATAATGACATGATAACAATGTCATACATACAAATTTTAAGGCAGAAATTGACCTAGATTGCTCAGAACATGACAGGAATTTCGTCAAACATATTACAAACAAGTAAGGTATAGGTCCTAAATGCATAAATAATCATAAAAGTTTGAGATCCATCTAAGAATCACCAAGAAGGCCTTATGCCCTCTCCACATAGTTGCAACACCACTAATTAGTCTATACATTCATTACTCATCAATAGCTAAACATTTCATGAAAAGAGCCATAGGAGATACACATAATATGAATATCATATAACTAGGAAATAACCAACATATAAACCATGGAAAATCAACCATAATATCACCAACATGTTGCCAATAAATATACATCAATCATAATGGAATAATAGCTCTTATTAACATTAGGAAAAATACCAACCAAGTCTAGGACTTCCACGTACCACCCGACCATAGATTGGGCTGAACCAAATATCTCTTTCATCCAATCACCCCTGTGCCATATTCCAAGAATGAATGTGGGATCTCATGGAATGAACCAAAAAAAACTAAACCCGGGGCTTCTAGATGCCAAGCCACCTCAACCTTCAACTACTGATTCCACCTCATAGTTGAACATCAATGTCACCAACTAGATCGGTCTCTACCGAATTTGTTCATGGCTCCAGAGCATTTTTCCAACCTGACTCTAGGGACCAGTAACTCAACCCACCAAGGGCTCTAGAGAATTTGTCCCAACCTAGGCTCCAGGACTAGTAACTCAACCCAAGTTGTTCTAGGGCTTCCAGAGTGTTTTTTCCAACCAACAACTCTATGAACTAGTAACTCATTGCATAGCCATAAGGAACCTGTGCACCAATTAGAGAAAAACAAGTGTAAAGGCCCATAACACCATGGCTATCCAAGAATGGAAAGGCAAGGCTAAAACCATTGTCCATTCAAGAAAATCTCCATGCCCATGAAAACACACAACCAAGAAACCACATGCATATAGCACACATTCCAAAACTAGCAAGGAAATCATACATGCAACTCGATACTTAAGAGAAATCCAGTTGTAGTTATTGATCCAGCTATTCCCCTAAACTCTCATTCTTTCCTTAGCCCTCTTTCTCCAATCCAATTGAAATATAGAATACTCCAAGAATGCTCCAAGAATTCCCTAAGTGTACAAGAGTATGAGAGAATGAGAGAATGGAAGAGAGCTCCAAAAAAAAAAAAAATAGCCATGAACTAATCCTCATAAGCCTTTTTATCATTGAGGCCTCTATTTTCTTCAATTTCCTTTATTTTTCCTTCAATTTCCCTCTCATGCAAATCATTGATATTTCATCTCCCTTTTCTCCTATTTATCTTTATTTCATAAATAAAATGTCAATTTTCCTTTGACAATTTCCTTAGCCATAAATAAACCAAAAGTGACACCCACTAGGATGGGTTGCCCAACATTAAGCTTGGAATACATGTCCCATTACCTTGGTCTTATATTTTTTTTTACATGGAAAATCAACCAGGGGTTGTTACAAACCCTTCCCCCTTGGGGAACACCGTCCTCAGCGTTCAATGAAAATTATGACCAACAAACCGTTGAAAACAAAACATACTTCCTATGGACCTTTATAACACAACTTGTTGCAGTATTTACAATAACCACTACTAAAAAAATAAAAAATAAACACAGTGTTTACTGGAGTTTTATAACACAGCTCATTACGATATTTGCAATTAAAACTACATATACTTATGCACATTTGCTTCAACTAGAAAATAATCATATTGTTACTGGAGCTTTATAAATCCAGCTCATTACAATATTTACAATAACATACACATATATACATATGCACATTTTCTCTAAACAACAAATAAAAGGATAAAATTTCTGCATCCACAACAATGGAATCTAGAGGCTCACACCTCCACGCTCAATCTAATACCAAGATTCACCTCCTTCCCAGGAAGACCAGAATCCACTACCAAAGTCAAACATGCATCCAATTTCCAGCACTATGATCCTTGTGCTACGTGTTCCCTCAGTGAATAGTTACCAGCTCATTGTTCCAAGGCACACTCCCAATGTGCTTCTGATTCCATCTGGCAATGCTAATGACCAAAACAAATTCATTCCCTGTCCTTCCCTTCTCTTCTGCACAGTCCCTCGAGCAATCTAGTCACACACCTTCCAAGTTTCGTTGGCATCCCCTTCTCTGCTACACAGTCCCTTGGGCGAACTATCACTTGGCAAGGTTTCCTCACATTGAAAGGTCCAAAAACCAAGGCATATCCCTACCTCAAAACCATCATGTCTTCCATAGCATGCTCATGGAAATCAATGGACACTATTGGGTACCAGTGTCCCACAATGGACCTACTCTTGAAGTGTTTTACCAACATATTGTTGCATGTTCCAATTCCTTTCACTGTCGCTGCCAACATTCTTACAATCATTTCCAACCCCCCAAACCAAGCATTTCAACCACCCAACTGGGAATTTTTCATGCTTTCATGTACCAAGCACATAATTTTCATTATATTCGAAATGAATTGAAATAAATTCAAATCATACCTCATTCATGGCCGGTCAATAAGGTACACTTGCAATTTTGTTTACTTCCTTTCACAACAAGTCAAACCAACTCTATGATCAAATCATCATGTATAAACACATCACATTCGGATAGCTCAAAATGCAACCATCATAAATCAGAGTCATAGATCACATGCATAATAAAACGGAAATAAAATATTGATATTGTTGAAAATAGCAACAAGAAATGTTAAAATAGCATCAAGAAAAATCATAATTTAATTTTTCCTTGAATTAAATTAGCAATTAAATTGTAATTCTAATTCTCATACCAACTTGAAATAGTTAACTAAGTTAATTTGACTTAGTTGGCTCAGTATATTTGAGTTGGAAGTCTATATAGAGTCATGTAGAAGGATACCTAAATTTTAGGGGCCCAGGTTGAGTTATTATTGAGTTTTCATTATTTAATTCAGTTTAACAGAGTTAAATTCAGTTAAAGCAATTCTAACTAATGGATGAACTAGTGAGAGATCAAGCGAATTAATTTGGATACAATTCACATGCAGCGATCAACCAGATAATCGATAATTCACTCATAAATAACTCATGCATGTCAGTTATGAGAAAGACCTAGTTGAGATTGGAGTTCAAGGACAATGTACTATTAGTTTTATAATCACCTTAATTGTACAGGTGGTGCATGCAATCATAGGAAGACCTACAATATATTGTGCACTTATGGATGAAGAATTTCCCAATTAAATATGGGCTAATTCCCTAGGAAACTACACAACGAAGTAGGGGCTTGGCAGGCAGTACATTTGGCTAAGTATTGGCTTGAGCTAGTCTGTGAAGCAGTGAGTGAGATTTTACTTGTGCAAAGATTGTTCAAGTTGAACAAGCATTGTATTTTCTTCTCAGATCTTCTGGTTAATGAAATATACAAATAGCAGGGGTTTTTAGCTGAGTCTTTCCCCAGAAAATTATTGTGTTATGTGTGATTGAAATTCTTGCTTTTCTGCTTCTTGATTTCATTGATCAATTTTTTGTTTCTGTTGATGAGTAGAGTAGATTCAAGTCAATTGCTTTATCATATCATAGTCTTCAATTTGAATCTACAAGAAAAATCTACTTATACTTATCATTTAATCATTCCTTGGTTCTACCTTTATTCCTTGTCCTTTCCCCGCACACACTAAATCGATTTCCAACCCTGGAAAGCACCCAGTGCCTTCTCTCCTCTTCAATCATGTACCCATAAACACAATGTACATCAAAAAATATACCCCCACATGGTGTACCATACAATAGATACACCTACACCCAGTGTACAACACAACACATACACCTACACCTGGTGTACAACACAACACATACACTTACACCCGGTGTACAATGAAACACATACACCTACATCCGGTGTACAACAAAATACATATACATACACAAATATCAACACAACGAATACACATGTCACAATACAATGACTACACAATGCACGTAACGCAGTAGCACATATACACAACACAACGTGTACGACATGTGCATAATACCACATGTACATAGCACCACCTACACAAAGATCAACACAACGAATACACATGTCACAATATAATGACCACACAATACATGTAACATAGTAGCACATATACACAACACAACATGTACGACATGTTCACAATACCACATGTACATAGCACCACCTACACAACGTGTACACAACACTACCTACACAATGTGTACACAACACCACATGTACAGAGCACCACCTACACAATGTGTACACAGCACCACCTGCACGATGTGTACATCGCACCACATGTACACAACACCACCTGCACAAACTATACACAATACCACATGCACGCAACACCACATGTACAACATGCACACCACACCATATATACACAATATCACATATACAACATGCACACAACACCATCTGTACACAACATCGCACATACAACGTGCACACAACACCATATGTACATAGCACCGCATATACAACATGCACACAACACCATATGTACACAACACCACACATATAACATGCACACAACACCATATGTACATAGCATAGCATATACAACATTTACACAACACCATATGTAAACAACACCACATAACATGTACATAACACTATATATACACAACACTGCATATTCAACATGTACACAACACCACATATACAACATGCACACAACACCATATGTACACAACATTGCATATACAATATGTACACAACACCATATGTACACAAACCTACATAACATGTACACAACACCATATATACATAGCACTGCATAACATGTACACAACACCATATATACATAGCATTGCATAACATGTACACAACACCATATATACATAGCACTGCATATACAACCTATACACAACACCATATGTACACAGCTTCAGATATACAACAAGTACGCAACACCATACATACAACAGTATTATTGTACATCCAGAGACCACATTGAATCTACCAAGCAACCTAGCATCTAGTTCCTTTACACTATCCATGCTTGTCCCAACATGTCGCAGATGACACTGCTTTCATTCGACTGATGTATCCCTCGGCATAGCTTGTCCATAACATAAACATAGGCATAGTATAATAAAATAATATCAAATCATATCCATATGATACTAACCTCAATTATTTATTAAGGTTACTCTACCCACTTGATTCCCCATAAACCAAAAACCTCTTCATTTCGTTCACCTGCAAAAGCAATCATTCCTCCACAAGCATGATCCTTGATGACTATGTTAGACAATGACATACAAACATAGATATATACATCTAAACATTAGCATAAAACAATCATGAACCATGACAACCCTATCATAAAATGACATACATATATACATATATAGGCATCAACATAATCATAATCACAACACAATTACCATATATCATAAGTTCAAGGTTAATATAACTCTCTTTAGTCGTGCACATTATGCACAACATTGAGAAAAATAGTTCCCAATGCAGCCAATGCATCTGAGGCCTCAAATCGATTTTACTTTACCTTTCATGTTACCTTTCTCATGATTGTTCTACCACCATCCATTTATCCTAATAGACCCAACTAATCTAATTGGTCATCATATTCTTACCTTCAACTGCCTTTACTCATGCATCAGGCTTCATCCAAGTCTCATATTATCTATTGGGTTTCATTCAGCTCTCCCCAAGCTCCATTAAATTTCCTCCTCCCCAACTAATTCTTAAGACCTCAAACATAAAAGGAAAGAACAAGAATAAAACAATGGAAAACCCATAGTAATACAACATCACAAATAGAGTGGCATTGCCATGCACCATGCATAAACAAAATTGTAAATCAAGCACAACAAATCACAAAGCACCGAAAGAACAAAACCAACAACAAACACCATGAATCAACCCCCATGGGTTCCCAATGATTCCAAGGGAAATATCACCCCGAACCTTTTTCAAGGTTTCATGGCGGCCTCTTTTCCATGCAATCATCTACATCATACTACCATAAGCACACAACTGTTAGTGCATGAATAAACATAACAATGTATCGTTACCTTACTTTGTTGTCACAATAATGTGGCCTTCTAACCGAACACGTACATATATCATATCTCAAGGGACTCCAGTTCCTTGAAGAATCTAGCCATAAATGGAAACTAGTTGTTATACATGTCAAATACATGTTCATGAATCTAACACATATCCATATGATGTGTAACAACCTCAGGTTAAAAGTTCATGTAATAAAATTAATAAAGGGAAAATAAAATCAAGGTCATGGGACATGTATTCCAAGTTGAATGTTGGGTGAAACATCCTAGTGGGAATCACTTGTTTTTCATTATGGCTAAGGGGAAATTGGCAAATGCATTGGCGAAGGCTTTGAAAAGGAAAAAAATACATTATTGGAATTTTATTTATGAAAATAAAGGAAATTGGGAGAAAAGGAAGGTGAAAGGTCACATGTTGCATGTGAAGAGGAAATTAAGGGAAAATGAAGAAATTAGAGGCATTAATAATCAAAAGGCATAAAAGTATCATTTTGGGGCATTTTGACAGTTCAGTTTTGGAATTGGTTTCAGAGAGGAGAAGAGCACCAATAGGAGTAGGCACAGGAAAGCAAGGACAAGAAAAGGAAGGATAAGAAAGCGAAAGAAATCAAGGATCAAGCGAGGAAAATTTGGATCAAGTGGCTTTAGCAAGAATACTTTCACATAACCAGTTGCATGTATGATTTCCTAGCTAGTTTTGGCATTCATGGTACATGCATGTGTGTATTTGGTTCATTTGTTGTCATTGGAATGGTTTTCTATTGGTTTGAAAGTGGTTTCACCCTTGCCTTTCCATTTCGAGATAGCCATTGTGTGATGGGATTCATTCTTGGTTGAGCTTTGGACTGTCATAAGGTTTTGGATTTGGGTGAGGTGGTCTTAAGAAAGTCCCAAGGGTTGGGGGTGGAGATGGTTTTCTCCGAGAAGCCCTCAACAGGTGGGTGAAGACAGAAAAATTCCTCAAGGGATGGTGAATAAATTCTGAGGCATACAAGCTTTGTTTGGTTTTGTGATCTCAAGACTAGTTTATGTGATATCATGGTAGGATGAGGGTGGATTTGATTTAACCTCTAGATTCCCTTGGTTTTTTATGTATTGGTTATCCTATGACATCCCACATTCATGCTTGGAAAATGGCACAGGGATGATTGGTTGAAAGAGAGATTTGATTCAGTGCAATCTATGTTCGAGTGGTACATGGAAATCCTTGACTTGGTTGGCTTTTGCATATGTTAATGAGAGCTAATTTCCACATTTATTTTATGATCAAATGTACTTTTTATGATGTGGCTTTGATGGTTGTTTTATCATTTTTATTATTCAAGTTATATGCTAGTTAGAAGCATGGTTTTATGACATATTCCAGTTATGGATCTATTATCACTTAGATTTTCCTTGAAGTTGTTGGGAAGAGGAAAGGGGTTCAAGGTAACTACAAACCAACTTTTAAGTATAGAATCTAGCCAACTTGTACTCAGAGAGGGCTCTCTCTTTATGATTTAGCTTGGTTTTGAAAGATATTAGGCTAGTTGTGAAGTTTAGGAGTTTTGTTTGAGTTTGGGTGGTGAGATTCAATAATAGAGGGGTAGGACTGAGTAGTTTAGGCCATTGGGCTAATGGAGTCAAAGAAGATGGCTTAACTAGATTTGGTTTCTTAACAAAGGATGGTTTCACAGGGCAAGATGGTCAAACAGGGAACAAATAAAGACTTGGGATAGATGGAATGGACTCAAATTGGGTGAAGAGCAGTTAAGAATCCTTCAACCTATTTGAAAAAGGAACTTGAATGATTACTAATAAAGAGTAGTTGAGTATTCTTTACTAAATAATCAAAATGAACAAACTAGAAAACATGAGCAATTAAGATTTCACTGTTTATCCTAATTCAGAAGAAAACATAGAGAATAAAAATGATTGAAAACAGTGCAATCAAGCATATTCCAAATTACTCTTTTTCGTTTATCATTCAGATATGAAACATAGATGATATGAGAAACAAGGAAAACTTTAAAACATAAGGTATAGAGGACTTATTGATTTGGTGTTTGATTCAAGAAATCTGTGGAAAGTCCTTTGCATCAATTCTTTATCTAGCAAGCCATACAAAATTTGGTCCAACAGTGCTTTATTCCAAAATAATTAGTATTACAGCAATGTCTAAGAATTCACCCTCAATACTCCAATTGAGAGGGAGTATTTATACAAAAAATTTACAAAAAATATCTCATAACAGAGTGAGATATATTCTAGGATGACTATGAATAAGTTACAAGAAAATAGAGACAGATGGTCTCGAAGATAGGAGAAAAGATAAACTGATGTTGTGTTGTTCCTATTCTTGTGAGTGTGCTGGAGGCAGGCCCTATGATTCAGCTTGTTGCTATCTTCTTTAGTAATTTTGTGTTGGTTGCCCTGTTTTCACTGATACTCTTTACCTGTTCTGATACACTTCGACCTGTTTGATCTATGTTCATCTCTGTTCATATTTTTTACCATTACTTACTATAGTAAATAACCAAAATTTACATTTTACCAAGGATAATTTTACAAAATTTCCAATATGTCTTCCCACCATTTTGGTTCTGGAAATCTATTTTTCTGAAGTTTCCTCAGGGTCTCATCAGTTTCTGTGTACCTGAAAAAGGTAGGCTGAATTGGGAACAAGTGCTTTATCTCATGCTCGACATAGAACAAGTTCTCCAGACTGTCATAGAGAACTCTGCCTGTAGGCAATGCTTTTGTTCCTGAAGCACTTGTTGATGAACCTACTTGGTTGCCTGCATACTTATTCAATTTCTCCACATAGTCTTTATGAGTCATTAGTTTATCATGAATAACTAGAGGACTTGGCAACCCTTTACTCTGCAAAACATCAAATCTCTTCATGAAGGCATTGATTTCTTCCTGCATGTCATGGCACCTTCTTTCTAAGTTTTGCATCAGAGTTCTCTTAGTAAAAACCCTTTTGATTTCCAAAATTGTCCCTGTTCTATCTTGAATGCCCAACTCTTCAAGCTGGTACTTATTCCTGGTATTCAAAAACTATATGAGATTGTTGGCTTCTTCAAGCATATTTCCTAATTCTACCCTTGTCTTTTGAATTTCTTCTTGAGCTAGTTTCACTAAATCAATTTGCTCAAAAATTATTTGAATTGATGGTCAAGCATCATTTATTGGTTGAGTGATGTTGGCCTAAAGAATTTTCTTGATTTCTGATAAAGGCTTGTCAAAAGTAAGATCTTTTTCCAATGATTTCACTTTGTTTTCTAATACTTTAATCTCTCTTGTCTTTTCTGCAGCACTTATTTTTGAGAGATCATACCTTTGTTCTAAGTTGGCATATTGCTCTTTTACCTTATTTAGCTCTGAAACTTGTAGTTTCAGGTCCTCCATTGATTTGATTAGCTCCTCTGTGCTCAAATTAGCAATGCTGCCCTGTGCTACTCCTATTGTTCCTATTGTTGTTGTACCTGTAACTACCTCTGCTGTGACTGTTGGAATATTTGGTGCCAATGTTGCTCCAAGAGTTGATGGGACTGCAGTTGAGACTACTGGTATCACATTGGGAGGCTGAGAGGTCGACTCTCCTTGCTTGTCCTTTAATGCTTTTTCAAGTGCTTGTTCAATATCATTCAGTCGTTCATTAAGCTTTAAGAGCAAATCCATCAGCTCTTCTTCAGATTTTTGCTTTATAACCTCAGCAGTCTGTGGATGCCTGGAAGGTGGCAGCTTTAATTGTTTCCTTAGGGCTGCAATATCTTCATCTTTCTTTTTGATCAAGGCTTTTGTAGCCTTAACATCTTTGGGATCATGGCCCAATCCAATAATTATTTCTTCTAAGGATTTTATTCTATTATCTTTGGCCTGAGAGGAGGCCTTCTCCAAGTGTAGTTGAGCAGTAGTGTTATCCAAAGAATTTTGCAACCTGTGGGCCATCATTGCCTTACCAGTCAAGGTTGAGTAAATCATTTCTCCAGTTTGTTTATGCAATTCAATCTGATCCAAAGGATGAATATCCTTTTCCATGACTTCAAAATTTGTTCTGAGATAATCTGCTGTTGATTTAGGCTGCTGCACCTTTGGCTTGAAATAGCTCATTATCATTTTGCCTTCTTTGATGTCATAGGCTGACATCAATCTCTGTTGATTTGTGGGAGCCATCTTCAAATATTGGTTATAAACCTGAAGTCTCAATGGATCATTCCTGGCCTTTATTTCTGTAAATGTTTTCTTAATATCTGAGGCATCAGTCCCTGGTGGCCTAAAAGAAGATATCTCTGCACTTTGTTGCCTTTCTAGCTCCTGTCTCTGTGAGCTAGTGGATGTTCCTCCTGCTGGAAAAGTTTGTTGGCTTTCCACTCTTTCTTCCCTCTGACTATCTGTAGTTTCTTCAGCAAATTCCTCCTCTGAAAGGGGATTTAGTCTTTGTCTTTTTGTTCCAGGCTGTCCTGAAGGTTCACTGGCAGGGGTAGTTGTTTCCCTGTCTCTCTTTTTGTTTCTTTCCTCATTTAGAGGAGTTTGTAGAACTAGAGGCTCTCCCATATTGATCTGAGTGGGAGGAGTATGTATTTGAGCCTGTTCTTTGGAAGTTTCAGGCTGCTTAGACATTGTAGATTGTTCTATGGTTTGAAAGCTGGTCTCTAATTCCTTGCCCTTTAATGTTCCTGTGGCTGGTGTGCTTGTTTCCTTTGAAGGTTGCTGAGAAGTTCCAGCACTGGAGGCACCAATTCCTGATCTTTGAGATAACTCAAATGGTACCTGCCCAAAAGAATCCAGGTCAAGCGTTTTCTCAAGATCTTTCATAACATTCTCAATATTGACCTGTTCACTATCATGCTTTACTAGGGTTCCTTCCCTCCATTCATCCATATTTGCATATTGTTCAATTTCTGGAATCCTATGGTGAATGTATGGTGACAACCTGTTTTTCATTCTCCTATCACAGATGAAACTATTAGGGTCATATGGCCTCCAACCAAAACTTTTGTGCAACTTAAGATGATCTTCTAGAATTTTCTCTGCTTCTCTCCATGCTTCCCTATCATTGCAGACATAAGGGCCTAACTGATTTTTTATTCTGAGTTGAGCTTTCTTTTTGGCTTTGAAAAAATGAACCTGGTCTGTATGTATCATTTGTCTAAAATATTCCAATGCAAACAGTCTCATTGGAACGTATTTTGGTAATTTGAAGGGGCAGAGCTCACATCCATATATCCTGATTTCTGTATGGTTCTTGTATAGGTACCAATCACCTATTCTGTACTGCTTGGAGAGCTGTAGGATTCTCTTGATGTCACCACTGATCCTAGGAGGGGAAACCCCTGTCAACAAGGTGGTTGCTGGATGAACAAATTGGTCAATGAACTCACTGTATGAGTAAAGGGACTCATAAGATGCATGGAAGATGGGACTCCAAAAGGTAACAGACCTTGGATTGCTTTTATTGTCAAGTTTCCTCACAGGGAAAGGGAAGTTCTCTGACTGATAATACAACATAAGATGATAAATGAAAGTGGTGTATTTAAAGACTCCTTCATTGTTCAGTCTCAAGAATTGGTCATGAATTTTGTTGGAAATATAGGAGGCATAGTCATATTTAACAGCAGGGGGTTGTCCAAGAGTAAAAATTGACAACAACACTAAGGTTACATCATCAACATACTCACCGAAGTTAAATCCCATGATTAAGGCTATCATATCAACAATGAGTTTTCATATGTATGTGAAGAAAGTCTGCAGATAGGGAGGTGGGCCTTTAGGCTGATGTTTAGGCTCCATGAACATTTGACAGATACGAGTCAATTCTAATTGAGACAATTGGGTGGATTTCTCAAGTAAATATCCCATAGAAAGGGGAGTGAGAGCTTGTTCAGGGGAAAATTGCAACATTTCATTAATGGATGTAGTTGTTATGGGGAAATGATTGTTTGACTTGGGAACATAACAGCTCTGAGGTTAGGGTCATAGTTTGCCTGGCATTGATGAATCAGATCAGGGAAAACATGGACTGAGGGGAGAAAATACCTGGGAAGGTTTGATTCCCACAGTCTCAGGATATCTAAGCCATTTAGGTATTGGTTTCTGACTTGGCAAAAGACTTTCAAGTGGTTCATGTCAATGGATAAGTCCCTTATCTGAAAGTCTTTATCTGCAAGAGGTAGATAGTCTAAGTCTTTATGAGGGGCATTCATGGGTGTAACAGACAGAGCCATAGGGGTTTCCATTTCTGGTTCTTGTGGATTCAGAAAGGAATTTTGGGTTTTTGGTGAAAAATGGGCAAATTAACTGGTCTGGGAATTTATATTGGCAAAATAAAGACTGAATTTGCAAGGAATTTTGCCTTTTTCTGTGGATTTTATACTGTAAAACCAAACTTGCAGGGTTTCGGCGGAAATTGGATAAATACCTGTATTTTGGGAATGAACAGAGTAATAACAGGTGTTGACGGTGACTAACAGGTTCTGGCTGCGTCGGTTGCAATTTTCTTAGCAGGGTGGCGGTTGGAAAGCTTGGACAGTTGACCTAGACGTTGTTTGCATGGGAGCACGGTCGCAGTACAGAATAACAGAGAAAACGACACTTTGTTGGTTTTATTAACAAAGTCAAAAGGTGGCGGGAGTTTATTATTCGGGCGGATGACATAAGCAGGAAAGGATGTTTTTTTCACATGCAGAGGGCGGTAAGTGGTATGTGATCGCACCGCTTTTGGAGACGGGTGGGTTTCGGTCGGGAACCAGCGATTCCACAGGTTGTGCGACGCGTGGCAAGGTACTGTTCAAAAACCACTTTGTGATCACGTGCTAACGCGCGGTCACAAAGTCATGCGCGATATTGTTAAGGACCATTGGATGATGGAGGCGCGATCGGATGGCTGATGGGAGGCGCGATACAACAAGGTTTAATGTGCGCAGGCCCGACCCAATTAAAAATTATTTAATCGTATCGGGTGCAATATAATTGGTGGGAAGGGTTCTTAATTAACCATGAGGGTTAATTAATCCCTATTAATGGAGCGGGGGGAATTAGGCTCTTAATGAACTACAAATTAATTCATTAATCCTTTTTTAAATGTGTTTATGGTTATAACTAACCGGGGCGGGGTATATAATAATTTGGGGATTTTAATATATTTAAATAATACGGGAAAAGGTAATACTTATGCGGGATTTATATAATACAAAAGTTAATAGTTAATATGAAATGAAATGTAAAAAAGCGCTAAGTAAAACATTAAAATGAATATTTAACTTAGGCTTAAGTGGAAAAAGGGGTTTTTAGGTGATATTGTATATTTTTCCTAAGTAAAATAGAATTTTACTTAGGAAAAGACTTATGAGAGTGAATGAATGATGATTTTAAGTATTTAGGCTTTTAAATTATTGGGCCGAGGGTCCGGTCCCTCCAGAAGTCAGAGAAATGCTCTGAGCCCCTCTAATTTTCAAAGACCTTAGTACTTTAGGGGGAATTAGTGAAATCTTTAGGGAAAAATGAGAAGGGAAGTTAATTATTTGACCTTGTCTTGCTTGAAATGCATCAAGTGTAATGTCTGCCTTGCACTTGTGATAAAAGTGAAAATTAACACATTTAGAAACATTATCCATCACAAGTAATTCTGCAACATCATCTACCTACCCTACCTACTTTAGCCTGACATTTTTTCTTCTTTATTAGGGTGCACTTGGACTGGCAAACCCTTAACACACTTTCTTTTCTTTTACATATAGATATCTATCTAAGTCTAGCCTTATTACATCCAAGGGCTCAGATTAAACTGTTGAGCTCCTTTTATTCACTCTACCTATCTACTTATCTACCAAGATTAAACAGTTTGGTCAGATTTTATTCTTTATCTCTAAAACATAAAATTGAAAATATGAACTAGTCAAGCTTAAGTTGTTTGATTGTTCATCAATTGTGGCATGAATTACAAGTTGCACACAAATTTTTTATTACATAAGATTAAAAAGTAGTGGCATTTAGACTTGCACACTTTCCTTGGTCTTTCTTTTGGTGGGGTTCATTTTCTTTCACTTTTTTGACCATTTTATTCTTTTCACCCTTTGATTTTTCTTTTAGGGTATACACTCTTTACATTTTTTAAATTTTTTGATTTTTTAACAATATGGAAAACCTTTGCAACAAGGAAAGGTATGAACATATTACATAGCCCACCAAGTCAATCATGAAATATGACACCTATTGGTATAGGAGCATAACAGGATCTTATCATGTTTGATTGGAAAATGAATGGTTATTGAATGCATAAGCTAATAGATGTGATTGAAGCTATTATGAGATGGAATTAAACCTTCTTGATGATTATTAGATAAGTTTCAAATCTCTATGCTTATATATCCATTCATGACCTATAGATTTCGTTTTCACCATGTGTTTGATGGAATGACTGTCATCGTTAGGCCTGCTTAAGTGAAGTCCTTGTCTAAAAAAATTTTCAATGGATTTTTCCTAGTGTAATGTATCATTTCTAAAAGTCTCATTAGTTTTGGGAAGTGATTGAGAATCAAGCCCTGAAAAGGTGGCTCATATTTCGGGGTCGCAGGCTCAGAATAGAGCAATTTATATTTTCGTCGCTAGGAAGCATGGTTATCCATGCGACTAGAGGGTTAAAATCATTGTCTTTCCTTATTTTGCAACTAAATAGGGCTCCAAATAACTGAAAAGGAAAGTTAACTCAAGTTTTGGGCACCTGGAGTGGTTGTTTAGATCCCAAGGATCTTGTAGCGCCTAAGGGAAGTCAGTGAAGTTTCAAAATGGCGATTTTACTTCCTTAACTGTACATAGGGAATTGAGTCGTGTCATAGTAGCCTTCCTCTCATGTTTACCCTGGAAAGTCAGTGAAATAGGGTAAATGTGGGAGGTAGCGTTATAGAATGGTATTAGAGCATGGTTCAAACACTTCGATCGGATGGGTTAGATCCATGTGGTTATGCCTGCATTATCATGGTTATGGTTGTCATGCATGAGGTCATGGTATGTGGTTGGTATTGTCATGGATGATGTTTCCATATTGATATGACTATGATTATACATGTATTGTGCTAATTTGGACTCATTTTTCAGACAAGATAGCCTCCCTTGAACTTCACCGAGGTATGTTGATTAAGATTATATTTTGGTTTAGTTGACATGGTATACTTGCAGGAAGAAGAAAATCAAAGATGACGAGAAAAATGGTGGACTACAGTTTATGTAACTCTCCCTACATATTAGTTGGGTAGCAAGGAGATGGGAATTCTCCTGATATAACAAACACATTAAGGAGTTTGAGGGAAGAGATTAGAAGTTGCAAGGTAGAAAATGACAGGTCGGTTGAGGGTGAGGAAATACTTGCAAGGGATCAGGAAAAGCAAGCATAGGTCAATCTAGTGATCCATCAAATTTTTTCAGACTTGTAGAGATAAGGACCATTGAAGATTAGTAAATAAAAGGAAGAGAAGACTAATGGGGAATATGGTAGCACGTCTTGGTCAAGATACATGTTAGATAGAGGGGACATAGTCAGAGGTGGAATATCATTAGATACACCTGACAAGAGGACTGGTATGTATGGGTTTCATTCTAGTTCCTCTTCATGGACACGTCATCACCATCATCACTGCCATCATCCTTATAGGAGGAATGAGTACTTTCCATAGGAGTTCAAGAAATTCAAGCCTCCTACATTTGATAGAGAGATGAAGAAATCATAAGATGCAGAGGCATGGTTTCTTGGGATGAAGAAATTCTTTAGATTTCATAACTATTCAAAGAACATGAAATCCAAAATAACTACCTTCAATCTTAAAGGGAAAGCAGATATATGATGGGGAGATGTGAATAATTTCAGAGGCATTCGAGAAAAGGAGTTGATTTGGGATGAGTTCGAGAGACTCTTCAAGAAGAAGTACCTATCTGAAAGGTATTATGATGACAGTGCTAAGGAGTTTTATTAGTTGTAGATGGGTTCCATGATAGATGATGAGTATACTGGAAGGTTCTTGGAGTTGTTGAGGTATGTACCTTACCTCAAGGATGAGAAAGTGAAGATTCAAAGGTTCATCAGTGGGTTGCTAGCAGAATATAAAGGCTGAATTGAGTTTGATGAGCCTCAGTCACTGGAGGAATCCATAAAGAAACTGAAGCATTGTTATGGGAAGTCAAACCGTAAATTTGAGCCTAAGCATGATTTGAAGGGGAATGATAAAGTTAAAGGAAATTGGCTACCAAAGTGGGGAAGACCTCAAGATGCAGGCAAGAAAGAAAATGTTTCTCCTTACAACAAGTTTAATGAAGTTGAGAAGGGACATGGGTCTCATCCTAGAGAGAAGCATAATAGAGGTGATAGTAGGGGACATTTGTGGTGCTAGAATTGTGGCAAAGATCATCACAAGAAGGATTGTCCATTGTATCAGGGTGGTAGGCCTTAGATCTACAATGCTCAGAAGCTGCAAACAATTAGGAATGTTGGCCATAGCATTCCTCGGATTTATGTAGTGGCTAACAACAAGCAAGAAGACCACCAGGCATTTGTTATTGAGATGGAAGGTAATATTTGTGATTGAGTTGTTTCTATTTTGATTGATCCTAGATCGAATTATAGTTATTGTTAATCCTGACCTAGTGGATAAGTGTGGTTTGAGAAAAGAAGTGCATTCAGAGTCTTTGTTGGTGTAGTTGGCTATAGGTACTAAGAAGGGAGTTCATGAATGGTATGCCTACATCAAGACATCTAAATATGCTTCCATTGGGATCATATAGTATGCTTTTGGGTATGGATTGGTTGTATCTTCATAGGACCAAAGTAGATTGATGTGACAAGAATATAGATTGTTTGGATGATAATAGGGAAAAGAGAATCTTGCAGGGAAAGAAGAAGCCGACATCAGTGAGGTTGGTTACAACTATACAGGCTAATCATAGTTCTAGGAAGGGGTGTGTATTATTTGCAGTTCATATTTCCAATGGGAAGGCTAAGGATGTTGAGGATGTGGAACTCCTCAAGAGGTACCCTATCTTGCAACAGTTTTAGGATGTGTTTACCACAGATATTTCAGAGTTGCCTCCCCATAGGGAAGTGGAATTTTATATTGAGTTGGTACTAGGAGCAACACCACATCAAAGGTACCTTACTGGATTAGCATTGCAGAGTTGGTGGAATTGAAGTTACAGTTGAAGGAAATGGTTGACAAGGGATACATTAGACCAAATGTATCACCTTGTGGTGCACCAATATCGTTCGTGAAGAAGAAGGATCGTACTCCTAGGTTATGCATTGATTACAGGTGGTTTAACAATGTGACCATCAAGAATAGGTACCCATTGCCAAGGATTCATGACTTATTTGACCAATTGAAAGGAGTAGAAGTGTTCTCGAAGATTAATTTGAGATCATGATATCATCAAGTGCACATCAAAGAATAGGATATCTACAAAACTGGTTTCCAGACCAGGTATGGGCATTATGATTTTTTGTGGTTCCTTTTCGTTTGACTAATGCTCCAGCTACTTTCATGTGTTTGATGAACAATGTGTTTCATCCTTATCTAGACAAGTTTGTGAAACAAATTCTTATCTAGACAAGTTTCTGATTGTATTCATTGTTGATATATTCTAGGAATGAGGAAGAGCATGCAGAACACTTAGCAACAATATTGAGATTCCTAAGAGAGAATCAGTTGTATGCTATGCTTAGTAAATGTAGCTTCTTTCAGATAGAGGTACATTACTTGGGACATTGATCTGGATCTTCGGGGAGGCCCCCAATGATCAAGTGCTCAAGTTTATGCTCAAAAAAATTGTCCAATTTTTTTCAAAATTAGCTTCATATCGAAGAGACTGTCATTATGAATCCAACGGTGTGAACGAAACTAAAATCCGAGCTCATATGTAGAAGTTAGAGCAAGCCAAAGTTCAGGTTTGACATGGACACGTGGCAGGATTGGATGACATGGCAAAGGTCCCAGTGAATGGGGAAACACCAAGTGGAAGGTTTCCACTGGGTCCTGCATGTCACATATCGAGGAAAAACAGAGGATGTAGGTTAAGAATCGGCCCCGACGCAGCATACAACTTCCTCTCCATTGTACTGCGCTCTCCAAGTGTGCTTGTTCCCCTTTTCTTTTTATTTCCTCACCGAGCCAACGACGAGCAAATGGAAATCACTTTTGATGAGAAAAGGAGGCGTTGAAAGACCCTCCTGGCCCAACCCCGGGACACTCCGCAGACAGGTTGCGATGTGATCTAATCACAATGGCGTATTGCAGGTGGAAGGTATTACAAAAATCGACCCCCAACGGGTTGGGTTGCGATTTGCGATAATCGCAATCGCATATCGCACCAAAACCCCGCTGATATTTATGTTAGCCCCTATTCTATGTTGATTGTGAAAGGTCCCCAAAAACAATATGTTATACACTATATTTCATAGCCCAACGGGTCTGCTGATATCGCAGTTGTATGGACTTTAATATCTGCCGAGGGAAAACACCGATTGTGATTTGCGATGGGGCTCTGGACCCGATATTTTATGGACTAGGTTTGATAATCCCGGTGGGTCCGCAGTGGTATGGGTTTTGGTATCTGCTGATGGAAAGTACTAATTGCGATTTGTGATTGGGTTCCCAGATGTGATAATTTATATGTTAAGTTTAATTCTCCCAGCGAGTCCGCCATATCAAAATCGCATATCGCCCGCCTAGTTCAAAGTCCATAAGACCACGAGACTACACCGATTGCGATTTCTGATATGGTCGACAAGCTATGGCCCGTGGCACGCCCAAATTCTCACTCAGTCAGTGGATTTTGGAGTGAATTTGTGGGATTATGTCGGTTTTGGAGCATTTTGTGAAACAAATAATGGGAGAACTAGGAGAAGCCATAACTTCTTCAGTTCTTATCCTAATTGGATACAAAAAGAGGCTAGATAGCCATTTTTTAGTATTCTGAACTCATTGAGACAGGTTTCATATGCCTCTGAGCATTGTAGACACACTTTTGTTGTAATTTGAGCATAATAGAGAGGCACAGGCAATTGGAAGCTGGACCAAGGAGACATAGCCCAGGAGGGGTCAACTCTTTTATCATGTGCTTGTTGTGTGTTGTATTTTGATTTTCTTTGTTTTTATTTTTCTATTGTTCATCATATGTTTTATGTTAAATTGTTTCTAACATTTACATAAGAAACTCTCATGAGAATCAGTTAATTAAGAAAAAATATCGAATCCTTAAGCACTTAAGAATCTTAGGTTTTATTCTAAATGGGGAATTAGCACAACATTAATAATCTGCTCCATTTCAGATCAAGTTGGTATTAGAGCACTGGTTTTTTTCTTACTATATTTTCTTTGTGAAAGAAGGATTTAATTGTTTGCAAGTTTATGTCATGCTTACAAGGTTAAATCTCAAAAGAGGTGAACAAAAGTTGGTTGGAAGCCCTGAGTTGGGTCAAGTGGAAGAAGAGAAAGGTTGCCAAAGTATTCTACACTAGTACATCCTCAAGTTGCAGAAGTTGCAGTTAAGTCTTCAGAGATCACGTCTCATGAAGGAAAACCTACCATGACAAAAGATGAGAAGACCTTCAAAAAGGCTTTCTTTGATATGACAAAGATGGTGAAGGTCCTCTATGAAGAGAGGAATAAGTAGATTGCAAGGAGAAAGTTCCAAACCTCCCAAAGGAGAAGGCCCTTCAGGAGGAGGTGATGGAAAAGGAGGTAATGGGAATGGAGACAAGTCTCCACCATCTTCTTCATCTTCTACTTCACAAGCATCTTCACACTCTTCCACTAATACAACCCTTACTCATACTCATCATCATTCTTCAAAAGGAACTGTTAAATCACCTTTTCTAAAGCTTGATGTTAAATCTGAGTTGCCTATGTACAATGGTGAAGTGAATGCAGAGAAGCTGGATAACTGGATTTGTCAGTTGGATGTGTATTGTAGAATTCAAAATCTTTAAGAGTATGATATCAAGGTTCAGTTGGATTCCTTGAGAATGGAGGGTGTAACACTTGTATGGTGGGAATCAAGGACTCAAGATGAGATAAAAAAACATGGTAAGATCGCTATCTGGACACTCTGGAAACTCAGAATCGCGGTGCAATTTCTTTGTCGTCACAAAAGTTCTGAAAAAAAAAAATTAGTTGATTTTCAATCAACTATATCTCCCTCATCTGAACTCTCTTTTGATCAAATTTTTTTTTTAATTGACTAATTTTTCGAGAGGAGCTCAGATATACAATCATTTTTCTGAAATTCTACATAAAAACTGCAAAAAAGTTAATAGGAGAGCCGCTATCCACGAATTGTCGTCAGAAACATTTATGCAACATAGCTGATTTTAAATCAGCGATATCTCCTCATCCGGACTCCGATTCGGCCGATTTGTTTTTCGAATTTGGGTATTTTTTCACAAGGAATCTAGATATGTTTTTTTTTTTTTTTTGTAAATTTTGCATTAAAAGTTTCATATCTGATCTTCAAACTCGCCGCCAAAAAAAATACTGCAAAAAAATGAAAAAGAAATATTCTCCCCAATTGGCCCAAGAAAGTGTTGTGTGGAGATCGTAGCACATGCCTGAAGTTTGTTGAATATTTCTGCAAAAAAATGAAACTAAAATATGCATCAAACCCTCATTCCCATGGAATCGTAACTTGGTTTTGATAACACTGATCTGGCTCTTGGGGGGATGCCCCCAAGATCTAAAAAATTGAAATGGATCTTGGGGCAAGCCCCCAAGATCTGAAAAATTGAAATTCTAGAAGAAAAGAGGAGAACGCAAAATAAAAAATCCACAAAGAAACTCGTTTTATTAAAAGAGATAATAATTGCAAAGGCTACATTGTGGTGGACAATTTGTCCTTTCAGAAAATGTGACTTGTTACTTATAACATTTTTTTGTTACAGTACCACAGGTAAATTCCATGAGTGGGTAAATACCATGGGTGAATGAATACCATGGGTTGATGTTACTTACAATACCATGGGTGGATTCCACTTACAATACCATTGGTTAATTCCATGGGTGGATAAATACCATGGATGGTTGCCACTTACAATACCATGGGTAAATTTCGTGGGTGGATGAATACCAGGGGTGAGTGTCATTTTCCATTGTTGTTGGCTTTTTGGGGCCTAACCCAAGTTCGGAGGTGATTTAGCCAAACAAATCCCAGTACTACTGGCCCTTTCGACAATAGTCCGCGGAGAGTGGACTGTTATCTCACCCTAAGTAGTATGGGAGGGTACTTGAACCAGGTTTCTGCACCCTGGAGATGTTTGATGGTTTCAAGTGGTCCGCGGTTCGACCCTACGCGCACTTTCCCGTACCTCGCAGCCTAAGACACTTCCTTCGCGCAGCCCTACTCGGGGGTCGAACGATATATTACCCAAGTCCTTACTCGTAGCCTGATATTAGTTGATTAAATTAACCTATTTGTATGCTTCAGTTATACTTAACAATATTCACAATTCATATAAGTGCGCGCAGTAAATAAATGGTATAATTGCCAATGATATCAAACATGTAATAAATTAAGAACAGATAAACGGAATTCAGATAAAACTTCTCTTTATTATTTTCTTCCTTCTGTTACAAACCCAACTCTACCCTGCACACTCAGCTACAGGGGTCCGCGCACTCAGTTGTGGACTCTTCTAGGCCTCTGCGCACTCAGCTGCAGAGCCTCTTCCTACTACTATGACCCAAGATACTTAGACTCTTTCTCTATGATCGCTATCTTATTCTATCCATCCATTGTATTACTTCCTTTTTTTCTTTACAACTTAGAGGCTCGCTCTATTTATACAATCCCATGGTCCACGGACCATGGGTAGGCCGACACTACATTCAAAACTTAGGGCGGACATCTCTATGACTCTAACATATAATTCGCGCTTCGCGCCCGCAATTCGCGCAGTCTTTACAACAATAAAAACTCAAAACTTGGGCTTTGAGCCCCAAAACATGTTGTGGGGGGATTCCATGCCCAACAGGCCCCTAACACAAACATTGTGACTCACCCTCGAGTCACTCTGTTGGCGCAGCAATCTTGGCGCAGAGTCCCTCTAACTGGTCTCGAACGATCTTGATGTTCGCAGTGCACTTAGTTGCTGCTTGTTGAACCTACTGCATACGTTCCTTGGAGACCTCTATTTCCAACGTGTTTCCATGCACCCATGCATGCATCCCCTAAATCTGCGCGAGCTCCCCTTCAATATCTGTCGTGATTTTGAAGGCTTCGTCAATCCATGGCTGAACGTGCATTTTGAGAACAACTTCCTTATGGCACGCTACACCCACCTGTTCCTTTAATGCCTTGGCTTGCTGCATCCTCGCAAGATGCTGAGTAAGGACTACTATCTGCACAGTTCCTCTGATGTTGTCGTACTGCTGCTAGAGTTCATGCGCCTCTGTCTCCAGTGGCTTGATGTTGGGATCCTCCTGCAAAGTTGTGAGGACCTCCAGTGCCTATTCCAACATATTCGTACAGTCGCACACTGCACTGCCAATATCTTCCAACCCTGTTGCAATAGTGTTGGGGCATTGTTCTCTGATTTCTGGGGGAGTGGAAGGTTGCGCCTTCAACTGCAGCTCAGCGATCTGGAGATTCAACTCCAGCTGCACCCTTGTCGTCTCTTCTCTTGCGTCACGGACTCTGTTAGACTCCGTCTTGTATGTCAAATGTGAGATTGATTCTTCTTCAAAACCCTGTTTTGAAGAAGAAATCATTAAATGTGTTTTTTAGAATATGTATCAAATTCTCCAGCTCTTCAAATGGCAGTGGTTTCATCAACTCCTATCCCTGCAAGCAGACAAAGAAAAAGCCCTCATTCAAAATCAGCAAATTTAAAAAGGGAATTAGAAAACAGAGTTTGTAATAATGTGTTGGAGCATAATTGGCAAAGAATATTGCAAAGAGGATTTCATCAGATGGTGGCGGTGTTCGCATCATTGATTATGGACAAATATGGAAGGCGCCCACTTCTAATGATTGCTGTAGGAAGAATGCACAAACTGCTTCACTTTTGAAGAAACAAGCTGAACAATTAGCTGAGATGGAAGTTCTTTATAAGGAAGAGCAAGTCCTTAGAGAGCGATACTTCAACATGATGGAAAATATGAAAGGTAAGATCAGATACCTCAAAATTTTTATACTCAAAAAGGTCTGGATATTGGGCTTCTGATTGGCCAAGCTCATTAGCACAGAGGCATAGAACATGAGTGACACCCAAAAGCTGCAGTGTATTTATAGACCTTGCAGCCAAAGCTCCACCAATAAACAAAGAATCTGTAACATGTGATGGCCGCTCTGAGTCGGCAGCTTGAGAGACCAAAGCCATCCTTTCCAGAAGGTGTTCCAACCTCACCTTTAATTTATAACTGTCTATGACATTTTGTGAATCCCCTCCTTCAAAAACAACAAAAAAAAAACCGGTGTTGAAATTCATTTCATGGCAAAGTTTAATCACTTCCGTTCCAAGCATTTCATTCCAATGTTCCAGTTCCTTGCTCAACTCACTATCAAACTTTGCAATCTTGTTCAAATCCTTCAATTTAACTGTCAGGCGCATACTGTGAGATGAATCACTATTTCCTTTTGAATATTTTCCATGATAGTTCTCTTGAAAAAATGGTGACATTTCTAAGTTATCCCTATAAGGTGATTTTGAAGCATGGACCAGACTTAAAGGAATTCACTGTCGTGCACAGCCAAATGATGGTTTCATGAGAATTCTTATGGATCTGGATAAGAAACTGTATGGAAAACCTTCTATGGATTGGCAACGAAGGAAGCCTATCATGAGGAGTTGCCCAATTTGTGGCAAGATTGTAGGTGTTAGTAGCAGTTCCCTGAAACTTCATTTGCAAAAGTCACATCGACGGCTGTCGACGGGAAGTGTGGATAGCGTAGAAGCAAAAGAATTACAACGGATTCTTGATTCTGTTATAATTGGTTGCTAAGAAGAAGTTTTCCAAGTAATTAGTCTTAAAGAAGTTTTGGCTTTATGTTATCTTTGACCAGGAAGTGCTTTATTGTACATGAACTTGCCTTGACACTTTATGCACACAAGCTTCATGAGCCTGAGCTTGCTCTTTGTTATTGTGATCGTATCTATCTTGCCGCAACCTTAGTTATAAAGGGTAAGATGACAAGCAATCCAGGTGTTGTAGTCACAAGTTTAAGTGGCCGAGTATTGAAGCCATCACAGGATACTGATGAACCTGAAAGGGCTTTGTGTGTGTTAGCAAAAATGAAACGTGCTAAAGTAAAGCCAAATATCATGACATACGAACTCCTACTTTCTTTGTTTGGGAGTGTAAATCCTCCATATGAATCAGGCAGTCGACAGTCTCAGGAAGATGTTTTAAAAAGAATATCTGCAATAGAGATGGACATGGGGAGAAACAGTGTTGAACACAGTGAAAATTCAATGCATACTCTGCTGAAGGCTCTTGGAGCAGAAGGTATGGTCAAAGAATTGCTACAGTATTTACATCTTGCAGAAGATCACTTCAATAGTAGAGATGCTCGAAGTGCTCCATTGCTTGGAATAAATGTGTACAATACTGTTCTTCATGCACTTGTTGAGGAAAAAGAAAGGGATGTAGCCATCGATGTTTTTGAGAAGATGAAAGTGTTCGGTTTCAAACCTGATGCAGTAACATACCATATTATGATGGATTGCTACAGCCTTACAGGAGATTTACAGTCTGCCCGTGCAGTGATGGCCACAATGCTGCAGGATGGATTCACATTTCATGCTTGTACTTACTCAATCCTGATGAAGATAGCCTTGGCAAATGGTGATTTTGAAACAGCCATTAATCTTTTTAATGAAATTAAAGATTAGAGAGTTCATTCGGATGTTCTGTCTTATAACACCATTCTTAGGCCAGCTTCTTTTAGAGGACGTCTTGACATAATTGAAATTACTAGTCGAGCATATGCATCGTGAAAATATTCAACCAGATCCAGAAACATGCATACATGTCTTTTATTCATATTATGACAGAGGTCTTATTGATACTGCGATGGAAGCATTGCAAGTATTAAGTGTACGCATGATATCAGAGGATGAAACTGTTCAGAAGGAGATGCAATTGAATTTTCAAGCACTTGTCCTCGATGAAGACTCACAAGTTGAGGCAATCCTTTATGGAGATTTTCAACGATTCTAAAGAATATCTTGCAGCAGCACTTTTAAACATGAGATTATGTGCATTAAGTGGTATGCCAAATTTCTGGATACCAGATCAGAGTCCATGTACCATAACGTTGCTTCAAGACTGCTCCAATGAACGCTTTGTGTATCCTATCCGAATCAAGGCATACAAAAGAGCGCTATTCAAACGGAGCCAAAACAGCAGAAGACATAGGATTCGATTCCTATTTCAAAGACTTCAGTTAATGATTCAAAGGGATCTGCGCTCCAGCATTTATCTCTTAAATAGCCATCAGAGGATTTTAAGGGGAACGATCTCCTGTTTTAGAATAAAGAAATGACTCTATCTCTATCTTGTAACTGCAGGTGAAACAGCGCCCCTGTTTTGGGGTCGATTTGTTTTTCCCCTAGCAGCGTTTATTTAATGTATTAAAAAATCATTTGTAAGAGTTAGTGAGAGGGAGAGAGAGTTCTGAGTGCTGGTGGAGGAGAGAGAACACAGCTTTCTTGTACAGTTTTTGACAGAGATTTTAATTAAAAATATAGCTCTGACCCCTGAGATTCCTGTGGTATGAAATTTAGCATAAGTTTTCCTTCTGTTTCATATGTAGCCTGTTATGTATTCATTTCATTTCATGATCATTTCCAAATGAACAAATGAAGTGTTAAGGTAGAATTCATAATTTATATGCTCTGCCTTTAAGTTTGTTCATATTTAATGTTTTCTTCTGCTTGACAAGGATTCATCTTCTATGCCCTTGTCAACTCCTCAACAGTCTTGCCATTCCATTTAAACTCAATTTGATGTTAAACTTTCTTGCCTACCTTGCCTCAGGGGATAATCCGTGTTTTTGATTACATTTCTTTGTTCAAGTTGTTCCTTTGCCCCATGCAGCCCAGAAAAACCCCATAATTTTATTAAAAACCCCTTTTTATCAATTTACTAGCCTAAAATCAGTTTCTTTTAAAGTCATCTCAGCCCCTTTTAGAAAACTTTTGCTGAGATAGACCGGAGAGAGCCCTCTCCTGCCCCGTAGGGCTAGCTACGAGGCTAAGTGGTTTGATGTTGCCTTGGATTTTGTCCTTTTCAGCCTGAGGTCAAATTCAAGCGCTAACAGACTCCACTTGCCAAATTGTGGATCCGGACTTCTACCGATAGATCTGTTGCAATGGCTAGCTCTGGGACGCGTCGGCAAGCGTCATCTACCATGTGCACCAAATGTTGATTCTGCAACACCAACTCGTCGCGCTGCAAGTTGAGCTGTTCTATGTTAATTTTTTGCTCGCTGAGAACCTGGATCACGTGGCTCTCCCTAGCCCGTAGCTCTGTCATTATCCCATCCTGTAACTAATATAGCATTTCCTGGGAAAGGGTAGCCAAGTGAAGTCCAAGGTCTTTCATCATGCTAAGCGACATCTGATCCATCACATTTGACAATACTAAC
The DNA here is from genome assembly GCA_031772625.1 of Pinus tabuliformis. NCBI lineage: Eukaryota > Viridiplantae > Streptophyta > Pinopsida > Pinales > Pinaceae > Pinus > Pinus tabuliformis. The sequence goes on from CM062818.1 coordinate 718,811,119, forward strand.
GCTCCCTTTGGCAACATTATTGTGTTGGCCATCCCTACGCGCAACATCTGCTCTGTTGCTGAAGTGCCTATTGCGACGTGGATAGACAAGGTACCTTCCTCAGGGGGCTACACCTGTAACTCCTACATCTGTGCCCTGAGGGCCCCCAACACAGTCTGGTGCTCCGTCATAAACTCTTGAAGTGCTTCACTTGTGACATCGTGAACCATCTCACCAATGTCATGGAGATCACCTTCGGTTAAGGTGATTGGGTCAATGGCCAGCTTCGAGGCCTTGACCTTCTTCCTTGGGCCCGATCTCTTTGCGATGCGTAGCCATTTTAGCTGTGTGGACGCGGCTCTTGGGTCCGTGCTCCCTTCTGTTGTTTCTGTTTCCTTTGCCTCCTGCCTTGAGGACGTTGCTTGGCCCTCGTCTTCTTATGTTGTTGCTGCCTCTGCTATCTGCGCTGTTGCTGCTACTTTTGCGGCCTTCTTTTGCTCTGCAGCTTTCTGTGCCACTTTACTCACTGCCCTTACCTCAGCTACCACTTTTTCGTTTTGCCTTCTCTTGGCCAATTGGGTGACGCGCAACTTGGCATCATCCTTCATTTTTTGTGCTGCTGCTTTTTCCAGTTCTGCCAAATCTGGGGCGTGCCACTTGGGAGGCCATGTCTCTAATACAATAAAGATCACGTCGTCAGTGGCTACAAATGTTAGCTTCATCCACTGCTTCGCCGAATCATTCCTCACCCTGATGTAGATGTTGTGCATATCGGCTTTGAAGTATGCAAAACTTTGCAGATTATTGTGCACTGTAGGTGATAGGTGCGGCCTTCTGTTGATCCACATCTGGATGCTCGCCTCCATGAGCACCCAGAAAATTTTTGTGTCGCGAATCCATTTCGCATCCTTGGTGGCCCAGAGTGAAGTGTACTTCGCAGCCTCTGGTAACTCTCTGTCAATATTGGGGAACTGACTGTCCTCCAGCAGTTCTCCTGCTACCAGCAATATGGATAAGAGAAACCACGCATAGTGGAAGGTCTTACCCTGCTCCTGGGCTTCACGATAGTTTATCAAAAATTCCTTGCAGAGGAATTTGGCCCAATTGAACTGGACCCCCTCTGTGCATTGCTCAACTAGCGCAACCACTGGTGCCGGTACCTCATCGGCATGACACTTCCTCATCACTTTGTTGGCCAGGATTTGGGTGGCTACGCACACCCCTTTGTCCTTGATGCTGGAGATGGCATAGCCCCTCTTTTTCTTCTCCAGCTTATATTTCGCCTTCATGGCTTCTGCAAGAGCCAAATCGCTACCTTTTCCAACTATAGTTGTGGGGTCCTTTCCTTTACAAGGGAGCTGAGAAATATGGTGAATGAGGTCTACCGTGATGGGAATAGGCTCCTCCAGCCATAGATACCCATCATGCACCAGGCAAAGCAACTGCCTGATGACGAAAATGGTGATGGGCGCATGGTGGAAATGTGGTATCCATAGCAAGTGCAGCAACCCGGCCTTTTCCACACCGCGCAACCATTTTCGTGGCTCCAACGTGATCACTACCCCTGTTAGCCTCCTGTTGCAACAGGGTTTCATATTTCATGATTGACATTTTTACATGCCAAATATGTCATCTTTCTTGCAGCAAGGTTCCATATTTCCAGGGAAGAAGTAATAAAGTATGCCAATTCAAATGTTACTGATGTTTCCAATTTTGATGAGTTGTTCCAGTTTTGAAGAAGTTCTTAAAGGGAGGTCTAGACAGTCTAATCCTGGCTTCCCTAGGTTTCAATTTCCTGTTTTAGAATATAGAGAATGGCATCCGTCCAAACAGTCTAATCTTCGCATATTTGTAGATAGGTAGAGAATCAAAGGGACCCAACTGTTTAATCTGGGCCCTGGCAGAAATAAGTGCAGATCTAGATAGGAAAATTCAAAAGAAAAATTGTGGATATGGGTCTGCAAGTCTAAGTTCACCCAAAACAAAAAGAAGAAAAAATATTAGAACAGTAGGCTGGGTAGGTAGCATTGGTGTCGCAGAATCATGACTAGTGATCAATTTTGTATTCCACAATGTCTTATCTTTTCTGATCACAGTTATCAAGCAGTTTTGCAGTTTCATGAAGGTACTCAGGCTGAGATTCACTAACCTCCCCTTTCTTCTCATCACCCCAAAGTCACTTACTAACATCCCCCAAGAGATCAAGATCTGCTTGAGCCTCTCAGTTTCATCATCCCCATCACATTTGCCTTAGTGAGGATCTCCTTCACTCAAGGATTGCTCACTCATCATCTGTGAGCCTTCTTTTCCCAAAAATGGCATAAGGTCTCACACCTTAGCGCCCTCTCTTCATCTCCATATTAACTTTTAACTTTATTATATAACTCCCTAGCGGTTTTCCTTTCCCCTATTAAAATCATGTATATAACACTCCCCTGTGTAAATATCCCACCCCTGGCATTATAGCCATAATTCTACTAAGTCAGGGAAATCACAGTCCATCTGGGACTGTTTTTAGCCCATCCGCGTCATTGACGAACTGGTTTGACATCTGGTCAGCCAGTAACCTCCCCCTTAACTCCAAAAACCCCCAAAAAACCCATGATTTCACCTTTCCCCGTGAAAAAATTCACCCCACCGCTGTAAAAACCCACATTCCACCCCTAACCCAAAGTTCCTGTGCATAAATATTAACCCGCGCCTTTATTTAACCCCGTAAACCCATTTTCCTAAGTTTATAACCCATCCGCTGCGCATATTAAATTCGGAATATTCCTGCGAATATTCCCGCCCGTTAACCCCCTATCCCGTCGCGTCCGCCGCCAGCCGTCCGATCCACAGCCCCGCAGATCTACGGCTGGCAGGCATCCTCATCCCCGACGCGCCCGGCCTTTAACGTCCGGGAGTTCGGCGGTTTTGCCGCCGTACTCCCGCCACGCGTCAGGCGCCGGGCTGTGGCGGAGCCCCTCCCTCCGAAACCGCCATTCCCCATAAGCGGTGCGCCACATACCGCTTACCGCCCCGCCCGGTGACGTCACCACCCACGTCACCCCCTGCACAGTCATGCCCACGTCATACCGCTTACCGCCCCGCCCGGTGACATCACTACCCACGTCACCCCCTGCACAGTCATGCCCACGTCATACCGCTTACCGCCCCACCCGATGAGTCACCTGCCTGCGTGGCCTCCTGCCACGTGTCCCCGCCACCGTACCTGCCACGTCATCGTCTGTACGTGATGATGTCATGCTGACGTCATCTCGCCACATCGCCCTGCTGACGTCACCCGCCGTACAATGCTGACGTCATCAACATTTTTTGGGCGCAGAGGCGCAAAAATCGCACTTCGGAGCCCCGGAATCGAATTCTGAGGCAGTTTTTGATGAGCGATTTGCGCCTATCGCTCATCGCAGGATTTTTTGGGCCAAAATGGAGAATCTTCAGGGAATCTTTAAGGAATCTTCGCTCCATGCAGCCCCAGGAAGCCCGAAAAGGCGCAGAAATGATCCGTTTTCTTCACAGAGCATGCCGAAAGGATCAGAAAACAATTTCAGAGGTGCAGAGGCCGAACAGCGGCCATTAATTCGTGATTAGACCCGCAGCACATCAGATCAGCAGCCCAGATTTTGTCAAAGAGTATCAGCTGAAGATATTTTAGTGGCTCGAAGCAGCTAAGAATTAATGAGCCCATCAGGAAGTCAAATCAGGCAGCTAAAGCCCATTCCTGCACTCAAATCACAGCTTAAACTTAAATGCAGGCAGACATCGAGGAACAGGAACCCATGCATATTTATTTCAGAAGACACTACAGCAAGCCACCAAGGACCACATCATTCACTTATTTCTGATACGGCGACCCTCAGCGCCGCTCAAGAGATTTTTTGCATTTAATTCCAGATAGAGTTAGGTCAATAAATGATGTTTTATGACCTGATTAGGTCAAGATGTAATAAAAGCAGTAGATAGAAAGTTTTTCCCTATATATACCACCCTCTGTATAGTTTTAAGGGTTGGTCAATTGAGAATTTCATTAGAGACTCGCATTGTATACCTGAGTTTTTCCATAATCAAAGATTACTGAAAGCTTGGAGAACGAACTGTCTGTTGTTGATGAATGTTTTGAAGAGTTGAGGATGGAATTCCTGCGCTGCGGCCTGAAGCAATAAGTGCCTCTTATCTCTGTTTATGTGTTTGCCATTATCTAAATAGCAGGAAGAAAGAATAGCCTAGAATTAGTTTAAACACTCTCTATGCTCAATTTCTGCTATTTCTCTGTGTTTTCGTCTCAATGAATTGGTTATGAATATGAATTCCTCCCGACTCATATTTACCCCAATTTACCTATGTTTGCCAATTATCTAGGGATTCTTAACTGCCCCTGGGTAGCGCTCTGTCATCTCCTCTGTTAAGTCGATTGAGAGATCCTTAACTGCGTCTCATTGCTTGGCATCTCTTCCGTCCATAAAACATGAAAGTTGCTTCGACCTCAACTATCTGGCTCCATCTTCCCTCACTGTGATTTAAGAAATATAACAACATTTCTCCTCCTTGACTCCACGCCCAATGGTTCGAGAAACTTAGACTATGCATTGCCTCTCCACCTGAAGAATCAATTTTCCCACCAAAACAAAACAAAGAACCCCCTGAGCCCAAGACCTAGCCTAAAATCCTTTCAAACAAAGTTAAATCTAAAAGAGAGAGCCCTCTCTGATTGCAGGTTGGCTAGAACCTGCAGTCCAAAGTTGGTTTGTGGTTACCTCGGCTGTATCCCTTTCTTAACCTTCAGGGACAACCTGAGTGATAACATAATGGCGACTCCACTGGGGACCTTCCTCAGTTAATTTTACAAAGTTTCACGAAGAAGGTTAAAAAATCCCTTGTAGAAATTGATTTTCTAATTGTTGTATATTTCCTAAAGCTACAGATGAAGCCTGAATGTCAGCCAGGAAGCCTTTGAAACCGTTTTTGTCTTACATTAACAGGTTTAGATAAAAGCTGCTTCAGTCAATCTTCATGCTAGTTTTAAGATATACACAGCCATTCCAAAATCTTATCTGGCCCCTGTAAATACAAAAAAATATCCCAAAAATATACCCAAAAAACAAGTTCGGAAGTTGGCTCCCAAGAAAAATCCGCGATATACAAGGTCAAACCCAGACCCAGATCCTCCAGCTGTTTTTCAAAACCCTAACATAATCCCTAAAATCCTTAGGAAGCAACAAAGACTGGAAAATTTTGCTGATTTGAGTCTTGAAACAGCTTACCCTAGCTCTGTCCCAACTCCTGTCAAGGTTTTATTCCGGTCTACCCCTGCTTCCCCTAGTTCATCATCTACATCTCAAAGCCCTCCCTTCACACCTTCATTCACTGCACATATTCCCATTACAACCACTGTTGTTTCTACCGTTCCTATCACCCCTGTTGTACCAGTCGTTCCCGTTGTTCCAGTTATCCCTGTCATTCCTATAAACCCTGCAAATATGGCTAATAGATATGCACCCCTGCAATTACCTGCTAACGCTGCAGCTTTACCTCAGGACTACCAATCCAAAATCACATATTTTGATTCCACTGGCCCTTTCACAGCTATTCAGCATGCCAAAAAGATGCAAGACCATTTTGAGAACTATGAAATAGATGATGACAGCGTGAGAATGAGAATTTTTGTTCAGAGCCTGACAGGTGATGTAAGAACTTGGTTCAGATCACTTGCTGCAAACTCCATAACCACTCCTGATGAGCTTTACCTAGCCTTTATCAACAGATGGGAGAAAAAGAAAGATCCTTTGCACATACTAGCTGAATATGATACAATCAAACGAGGTCCTCAAGAGACCGTTTTGGAGTACTGTGCAAGATTCAACAATGTATATAACGCGATACCACAGAATTTAAGACCTCCACCCGATTTAGCCTTGTACAAATTTCCCGACGGTTTTGACCCTGATATGGCATATCAGTTGAAAGAAAGAGCTCCCGCAACCCTTGAAGACGCGCAAAAGGTTGCTGTCACGGTAGAAGCCAACTTAATTGCCAAAAGAAACAGAGCGAGAATGGAAAAGAGAACCACCTTTAAGGAAGAACCCTCAGCCTTTGACCAGAAACTTGACGCTATCATTAATGGCCTGCAAAGACTAGGAGAAAGAGTAGAACATGTTGAGAGAAAAGCATCATGGGAAGGGCAACAGTCCAACACCATAAGAAACCCAAATTTCAGGAAAACACAGAACATAAATGCTGGTAGGCCTAACCAAGACCAGGATATTAGACCCCCTTTTCAAGATAACTATGTAGAAGGATCCACATCCAGTCAGCCTATAGAAGACGATCACATAAATGTAATGGATCTAAAGGGTGAGCATCAAACTTTCCTGACACAAGAAGACCAAAATGAACATGATGCTAGTCAATTTCAAACTAAAACTGGCAAATCTTTTGACTTTAAACAAGGGTATGATACTGCTGTATATGAAGTACACAAACAGTATAAGCTCAGAACTAGGACCATCGACATCTCTGAGCCCAGCAAGACAAAGGAAACCAAACAACCCAACAAAATTAAAAACACGGCTGTTATAACCCAACCAGCTGACACGACTGCCTCAAACTCCAGTCAAGTGACTATAGAGGACATGACAGACACGCAGCCTGCTGTTGAGTAGCCTTTGACACCTCCTTTCTCAAAACAAAACTCAAACAGCGTCCCAAAAAGTACTCCTAAAATTGCCAAACCGCAAGCAAATACATCCCATAGCATTGATAAACAAGAGCAAGTTGCTGAGAATTCAAATGAAGAGGGAAAAACTGCCAATGCCAATACCAAGACTCCCCTGGAGAAGCCTTTTAGTTTAGAAACAGAGATTGGAAAACTCAAGATAGCCATTCCTCTTTCAGAATTGGCTAAACACGATGTGTATAGGCAACAAATTCAGAGATCATTGCAAATGCCAGAAAATAAAGATGATGTAAATGTTTTGGATGATTCCCCTGAACTGCTATTTGGCCCAGAAGTTAATGGAAAATCTACCTATGGACCTGTCCCACCCTTTTATATCAGTCTGCATATACATGACAAAGTGTTGCACAACGCTATGTTTGACTCAGGGGCATCACACAATCTTATGCCCAAAGCAGTGATGGAAAAACTGAACCTCGACATTACAAGACCTTACAAAGATTTATACTCATTTGACTCAAGTCAAGTGAAATGTCTAGGTCTCATCAAAGATCTATGTGTTTCCCTAGTTCAATATCCGAACAAGACCATTCTCATGGATGTAGTGGTCGCTGATATTCCTCCCAAGTACGGTATGCTCCTGTCAAGATCATGGGGAGCGAAGCTTCAAGGATCCCTTCAACTAGACCTTTCCTATGCTACCATTTCAGTCTTTGGGCAACCAAAGAGACTGTACAGAGAAACGCTCATGAAATATGTAGTGAGTAGTGAAAGCAAGCCTGAAAATTTTCCCATTTATTCGATCCATTCCGATATGGATTCTTTCATTTTATTTAATGATGATTTGGATCTGCCCACCAATAAGGAGCCTTTTGCTCTAGAACAACAAGTGCACATCAGTGAAGAAGCGGTTACCCACAATAAAGAAATTGTCAAAACAGTAAATGCAACTAGAATGTTACAAGAACATGCCCAAACAAAAATTTTAAATCTGCCCAACCCCGATTCGGATAACACTCCTAGCTTTGTCAACAAGCAAGAAATCACATGGTTCTTAGAGTTTGATGGTTCTGTTAACAAGTTAGGAGCAGGGGCAGGTGTTTGGATTCATAACACACACGATAATCATGCAGAGGGACATGCTTACAGGCTGAACTTTAAATGCACAAATAACATGGCAGAGTATGAGGCTCTGTTGTTAGGCCTTAAACTGCTGAAAACTCTAGGTGCTGTAAAAATATCTATCTTAGGTGACTCTGATCTAGTCATACAACAGATAAAAGGTAATATTGTTACCAATGATAATAGAATGAGAGCCTACAGAACAGCTGCTACTGACATACTCTAGTCATTCACTGAATTCAAGCTTGACAAGATTTCCAGAAATCACAACATTCATGCACACAGCCTAGCCACCTTCGCGAGTACATGCAAGCTCCCTTTTGACCTGAATCATCACTTCACAGCCGAAATAAAACATAGACCCACCGTCCCAAATAATGTAAGAGATTGGCAAGTATTCGAGAATGATGCCCAGATTAGTAATTTCCTTACCCTTGCGCACGAATTTTCAAATATCCATATTGACACAGAGGCCATGACAGATTCTGAACAGCAGAGAAATGAAAGTCAGCAAGCTTTAGATGCTGCAACAGCCAAACTGATTCTGAAGCCAACCATTTTTGACAATGAAAACATTGAACAGCTAAGACAAACACAGGCAGAAGAAATAGACAAAACAGAAGTAGAAATCATTGACCTAAAGGATAATTTTCTGCCTGCTGGGCTAACTCCACTAGAAGACATGTTTGACTCTAATGACGTTCCCAGAAAACCAAAATTGCAACCAATAAACACGGAAATTGAAGAACACAACATTGGGACACCAGAGAATCCAAAAATGATCAAACTGTCCAAAAACTTGCCACCCGATCAAAAGCCCAAGTACATTGACTTATTCAAAGAATTTCAAGATGTATTTGCTTGGAGCTATGAGGACTTGAAGTCCTATGATACATCAGTGATTCAGCACACTATCCCATTGAAGCCCAATCAGAAGCCCTTCAAACAGAAATTGAGAAGAATCAACCCCGTGCTGCTTCCCCCGATTGAAAAAGAAGTAAAAAGGATGTGGGAAGCAGGCATTATAGCACCTATCAGATTCTCTGAGTGGGTGTCCAATCTTGTTCCTACAAGAAAAAAGACAGGAGAAATCAGACTTTGTGTAGACCTCAGAAACTTAAACCAAGTCTCCTTAAAAGACCACTATCCTTTGCCCAAAATGGACCACATATTGCAGAGAGTAGTGGGATCATCTAGGATCTCTTTACTAGACGAATTTTCGGGTTTTAACCAGATACTTGTTCACCCAGATGACCAAGACAAAACAGCTTTTACCACACCCTGGGGAACATTTAAGTATGTAAAGATGCCATTTGGACTTAAAAACGTTGGTGCTACTTTTCAACGAGCAATGGATATTGCTTTCGCCAAAGAAATACATGACTTCCTAGTTGTGTACCTCGATGATTTAACCCCATTTTCCAAATCTGATGAAGAACATCTCAAGCATCTTAGGCAAATTTTCATAACATGCAGAAAATATGGAATTTCCTTAAATCCTAAGAAGTCCTTATTTGGCCTTGAAGAAGGAAAATTACTTGGCCACATCATATCAAAAGATGGGATCAGAATTGACCCTGAGAGAATACAAGCCATCCTCCAAATTCCATACCCCAGAAACATAAAAGAGCTACAAGCATTCCTTGGGAAAATCAACTTCTTGAGAAGATTCATTCCAAATCTGGCTGAATTAATAAGACTGTTAAGCAACATGTTAAAGAAAGATGCCAAGGTAAGATGGTCCCTGGAAGCTAAGCAAGCATTTGAGAGTATCAAATCTGCCTTAACTCAAACCCCTGTCCTAACTAGTCCACAGTTCGATAAAGATTTCATCATATTTTCGTTTGCATCCGAGCATACGATAGCTGCTGTCCTGCTGCAGAAGGATGAACAGGGAGCTGAAAAGCCAATTGCTTTTTTCAGCCGAGCCTTAAGAGACGCCCCATTGAAATACCCGATAATGGAAAAACAGGCCTACGCACTTATCAAGGCCATCAAGGATTTTAGAGTGTACATACTGTATTCACACGTGATTGCCTACGTCCCACACGCTGCTGTAAAAGACATACTGACTCAAGACGGATTAGAAGGCAAAAGAGGTAAGTGGATTGCAAGTATCCTCGAATACGACATTGAAATAAAACCAACCAAGCTGATAAAGGGACAAGGTTTAGCTAAACTGATGTCCGAAACAAACTTTCAGGTCTTAGACATTAACCAGCTGGACAATGAACCGGAGCTGGCGACTCCACAGATCAGTGAAATATTTCTGCAATGCCCCTGGTACACTGATATTTGCTTTGTATTGTTAAACCTGTGTGCTCCCCCAGGATTGTCCAGAACAAAGAAAAGATTTTTGAAAATGAAAGCTTTGAGATTTTGTGTTGTTGATGGTGCATTATTTTGGAGAAATCATGAAGGTATATTGTTAAATTGCTTAACCATGAATGAAACCAACAATGTCATGAAAGAATTCCATGCAGGCGATTGTGGAGGACATCTCTACTGGAAGTCCACAGCAGACAAAATCCTGAGGGCTGGTTTCTACTGGCCCACTCTTTTTGCAGATGTTAAAAAGTTTTCCACAACATGTCATAAGTGCCAAATTTTTGAAGGCAAGAGAAAATTATTGCCCCTGCCCCTTAAACCAATCTCCACCGAAAAACCTTTTCAACAATGGGGTCTTGACTTCATTGGAGAAATCCATCCCTCTTCCTCAGGCCAACACAAATGGATCCTAACAGCCACCGATTATTTCACCAAGTGGGTTGAAGCCATTCCCTGTAGACAAGCCAATGATACCATCATTATCCAATTCCTTGAATGCAACATCCTTTCTAGATTTGGCTGTCCTGAGAAAATCATCACTGACAATGCCGCTGCCTTTAAGTCCAAAAAGATGATCAGTTTCTGCCATAAGTTTCATATCACCCTGGGCCACTCTACAGCATATTACCCTCAAGGCAATGGATTGGCCAAATCATCTAACAAGAGCCTCATCAACATCATAAAGAAAATGCTAGAGGAAAACAAGAAAAACTGGCACAAAAAGCTGGTGAATGCCCTATGGGCAGACAGACTTTCAAGCAAAATATCAATTGGAATGAGCCCTTATGAGCTGGTATATGGCATGGAGGCTAGATTTCCTTCATCCCTGGGCATTCCCACCATCAAGCTGTTACAAGAGATTCAGGCGGAACCAAATGACATTCAAAGAAGAATTAATCAGACAATCCATCTCCAGCAAACCAGAGAACAAGTATATGACAGAGCACAGATTTTGCAAGAAAAGCTCAAAAAGATGTTTGATAAGAGAGCTAAAGCTGAAGATTTCAGAATTGATGACAAAGTTTTAAAGTGGGACTCAAGAAGAGAAGACAAGGGCAAGCATGCAAAGTTTGATTTCCTGTGGAAAGGCCCATTTATTATTTCTGATGTTCAAGGAAACAACACCTATCTTCTCAAATCTATGGAGGACAGTACTGTTGAAGAAGGCCCTGTGAATGGCAGGATATTGAAACATTATCACGATCCTTGTTGTTAAAACAATGAAAGTCCTGTAAATATCTTTGTACAGTTATATTGTGTATATATGAGCATTGTTTTTAATTCATTTTGATAAGCAGGCTGATTATTGAAGGAACAGTAGTAAATTCATGGAGGCACAGCCGGTGCTGATTGTCCAGCTTTCAAAGACTCATCTCTGTATCATTCTAAGCAAGGCAGCAAGAGTAACAACGTCACAACAGCAATTCGGGTCAAAGAGAAGCTGCTTTGCACTTGCAATTTTCAGGCAAGAAAAGGTTAACAGAAGAGGAAAGATTTCAGCAATTTGTTTCACACCTAAGCTGAAGGAAATACATCAATTTGCAATGCAGGTTTTCAAAGATATATTCTCAGACAGCATTGTATATAATAATACAGCACGCAGAAGAAAGCAGGCGTTGTTGAGCAGTTCACAAAGATTCAATTGAGGAGAAGGTCATTTTGTCACAAAGTTTCATATTTCTAACAGCCAGAGCAAAGAGGTTTTTTCAGTTTACAGTGACAACAGAGATCAAGGCAGTCTGACCTGTTGTTCTTGACTTTTCACAAGGAAAAGCCATCCCCAAGTAGAGCCACTGTTAGCCTCCTGTTGCAACAGGGTTTCATATTTCATGATTGACATTTTTACATGCCAAATATGTCATCTTTCTTGCAGCAAGGTTCCATATTTCCAGAGAAGAAGTAATAAAGTATGCCAATTCAAATGTTACTGCTGTTTCCAATTTTGATGAGTTGTTCCAGTTTTGAAGAAGTTCTTAAAGGGAGGTCCAGACAGTCTAATCCTGGCTTCCCTAGGTTTCAATTTCCTATTTTAGAATATAGAGAATGACATCTGTCCAAACAGTTTAATCTTGGCAGATTTGTAGATAGGTAGAGAATCAAAGGGACCCAACTGTTTAATCTGGGCCCTGGCAGAAATAAGTGCAGATCTAGATAGGAAAATTCAAAAGAAAAATTGTGAATCTGGGTCTGCAAGTCTAAGTGCACCCAAAACAAAAAGAAGAAAAAATGTTAGGACAGTAGGCTGGGTAGGTAGCTTTGGTGTGGCAGAATCATGACTAGTGATCAATTTTGTATTCCACAATGTCTTATCTTTTCTGATCACAGTTATCAGGCAGTTTTGCAGTTTCATGAAGGTACTCAGGCTGAGATTCACTAACCTCCCCTTTCTTCTCATCACCCCAAAGTCACTTACTAACATCCCCCAAGAGGTCAAGATCTGCTTGAGCCTCTCAGTTTCATCATCCCCATGACATTTGCCTTAGTGAGGATCTCCTTCACTCAAGGATTGCTCACTCATCATCTGTGAGCCTTCTTTTCCCAAAAATGGCATAAGGTCTCACACCTTAGCGCCCTCTCTTCATCTCCATATTAACTTTTAACTTTATTATATAACTCCCTTTCAGTTTTCCTTTCCCCTATTAAAATCATGTATATAACACTCCCCTATGTAAATATCCCATCCCTGGCATTATAGCCATAATTCTACTAAGTCAGGGAAATCACAGTCCATCTGGGACTGTTTTTAGCCCATCCGAGTCATTGAGGAACTGGTTTGACATCTGGTCAGCTAGTAACCTCTCCCTTAACTCCAAAAACCCCCAAAAAACCCATGATTTCACCTTTCCCCGTGAAAAATTTCACCCCACCGCTGTAAAAACCCACATTCCGCCCCTAACCCAAAGTTCCTGTGCATAAATATTAACCCGCGCCTTTATTTAACCCCGTAAACCCATTTTCCTAAGTTTATAACCCATCCGCCGCGCATATTAAATTCGGAATATTCCTGCGAATATTCCCGCCCGTTAACCCCCTATCCCGTCGCGTCCGCCGCCAGCCGTCTGATCCACAGCCCCGCAGATCTACGGCTGGCGGGCATCCTCATCCCCGACGCGCCCGGCCTTTAACGTCCGGGAGTTCGGCGGTTTTGCCGCCGTACTCCCGCCACGCGTCAGGCGTCGGGCTGTGGCAGAGCCCCTCCCTCTGAAACTGCCATTCCCCATAAGCGGTGCGCCACATACCGCTTACCGCCCCGCCCGGTGACGTCACCACCCACGTCACCCCCTGCACAGTCATGCCCACGTCATACCGCTTACCGCCCCGCCCGATGACGTCACCGCCCACGTCACCCCCTGCACAGTCATGCCCACGTCATACCGCTTACCGCCCCACCCGATGAGTCACCTGCCTGCGTGGCCTCCTGCCACGTCACTGCCACGTGTCCCCGCCACCGTACCTGCCATGTCATCGTCCGTACGTGATGACGTCATGCTGACGTCATCCCACCACATCGCCCTGCTAACGTCACCTGTCGTACAATGCTGACGTCATCAACATTTTTTGGGCACAGAGGCGCAAAAATCGCACTTCGGAGCCCCGGAATCAAATTCTGAGGCTGTTTTTGATGAGCGATTTGCAAGATTTTTTGGGCCAAAATGGAGAATCTTCAGGGAATCTTTAAGGAATCTTCGCTCCATGCAGCCCCAGGAAGCCCGAAAAGGCGCAGAAATGATCCGTTTTCTTCACAGAGCATGCCGAAAGGATCAGAAAACAATTTCATAGGTGCAGAGGCCGAATAGCGGCCATTAATTCATGATTAGATCCGCAGCACATCAAATCAGCAGCCCATATTTTGTCAAAGAGTATCAGCCGAAGATATTTTAGTGGCTCGAAGCAGCTAAGAATTAATGAGCCCATCAGGAAGTCAAATCAGGCAGCTAAAGCCCATTCCTGCACTCAAATCACAGCTTAAACTTAAATGCAGGCAGACATCGAGGAACAGGAACCCATGCATATTTATTTCAGAAGACACTACAGCAAGCCACCAAGGACCACATCATTCACTTATTTCTGATACGGCGACCCTCAGCGCCGCTCAAGAGATTTTTTGCATTTAATTCCAGATAGAGTTAGGTCAATAAATGATGTTTTATGACCTGATTAGGTCAAGATGTAATAAAAGCAGTAGATAGAAAGTTTTTCCCTATATATACCACCCTCTGTATAGTTTTAAGGGTTGGTCAATTGAGAATTTCATTAGAGACTCGCATTGTATACCTGAGTTTTTCCATAATCAAAGATTGCTGAAAGCTTGGAGAACGAACTGTCTGTTGTTGATGAATGTTTTGAAGAGTTGAGGATGGAATTCCTGCGCTACGGCCTGAAGCAATAAGTGCCTCTTATCTCTGTTTATGTGTTTGCCATTATCTAAATAGCAGGAAGAAAGAATAGCCTAGAATTAGTTTAAACACTCTCTATGCTCAATTTCTGCTATTTCTCTGTGTTTTCGTCTCAATGAATTGGTTATGAATATGAATTCCTCCCGGCTCATATTTACCCCAATTTACCTGTGTTTGCCAATTATCTAGGGATTCTTAACTGCCCCTAGGTAGCGCTCTGTCATCTCCTCTGTTAAGTCGATTGAGAGATTCTTAACTGCCTCTCATTGCTTGGCATCTCTTCCGTCCATAAAACCTGAAAGTTGCTTCGACCTCAGCTATCTGGCTCCATCTTCCCTCACTGCAATTTAAGAAATATAACAACATTTCTCCTCCTTGACTCCACGCCCAATGGTTCGAGAAACTTAGACTATGCATTGCCTCTCCACCTGAAGAATCAATTTTCCCACCAAAACAAAACAAAGAACCCCCAGAGCCCAAGACCTAGCCTGAAATCCTTTCAAACAAAGTTAAATCTAAAGAGAGAGCCCTCTCTGATTGCAGGTTGGCTAGAACCTGCAGTCCAAAGTTGGTTTGTGGTTACCTCGGCCGTATCCCTTTCTTAACCTTCAGGGACAACCTGAGTGATAACAGCCCCCTCAGTGTTCTTCTTCATTAAGTTCCTGGTCTCTAGGTGTCGGAACTTCTCGCTGTTAGCGAGGTCCCAGTCTTCAAATTTCATGGTGGGTACGCAGCCTAGGTGTGTGCCCTCAAATACAATGTCGTCGGGGAGGAGCAGGGTCTGGAGCGAGCTTTTCATTTCATCCAGGTTCTTTGGCACTTTGGTTTTCCCTCTCCGCGGAGGGACATATGCTGGCAGTTTCGTTGCAGAGTGCAACGGTTGGACATCCTCCTACATGTCTTCTTCTTCTTCTTCTGCGGAAATCAAGGCCTATAAGTCTTCTTCTTCCTCGTCTGTTTCGATTGTGACTGCTTTCCCCTTCTCTTCCATGTATAGTTTTTTGTGCCTCGGATTCCTCGGGGACATGCATACTGGACCCATTACCTATTTATATTTCTTGGGCCATGGCGTTCACAGTGATTTGGGGATTTATGTCACCATCTCGGTGCCTTCTGGGACATCCCCCACCATTTGGGTCTGTGCGGCCTCACCGGTGGTTGCCTCTTCAATCCCCAACCCATCCTTAGTGGTCGTCATCCTTTCTAGAATGCATTATGTCTCTTGCGAACTTAGGGGCTTAGTTATTGCTTGGATCTAAACACTCTATGCTCTACTCAAAAGCTCAATTCTCAATGACCAAGTGTTGTTCGCTGGCTAGCCTTGTGAGTTTTATAGTGCATTTCGAATTCGAATTAGACCGTTCCCCCCAATTTCAGGTCATTAATGCTTTCTTAATGGCAGATTTTCCCAAATATTGCCATAAATTGCATCTTAATTGCCCGCTTCCCACTCCATTTGGCCTCAAATCGAACATCCCATCATGAATAGTGATGCCAACGATCACTTACTAGCCAACCTGTGCAGTAGCGCAGCCCTCCGTGCGCAGTCGCAAACCTTGTGACATTCTGATTCTACGTGCATCTCCTATATCGCGTAGCTCCCAGGCAGAATATTTTGTAGTCCCGCACTCCCTTTCAACTACCTGGAGCGCTAAGACTGTTCTTCCTACGATTAGTCAAGTGGTCATACCACCCATGCAGGGCTCCATCCCGTCCTCCAACATGGTTCGCGGAGAATCCTCATCTTTCATTGTGCTAATCGGCATCGCGCACTCTACTATTTTCAATGTGCTACCCTGGTCACTAGGTTTGGCGATATGCAGACCAAGCCAAGGCAACATACTAACCAGTTCACGGCCATAGTCCTCCAACTTGTTAGTACACTTGTACGCACCTTGCCTTATCATTCCTGGCTTTTCGATGATAATTGCTTCCTTTATTTCATTTTCTAGATTCTTGACCTCTGTGTCCATTAAAGCACTTTTCTCCCTTAGCTGTACCCGGTCTTTTTCAAGTTCGCAAAGTCTAAAGTTTCCCCATCGGATTTCTTCCTCAAGTCTTATATGTTCTGTTTCACGTAACTGTGTGATTTCTTCATTCTGGTCTGCACGGACCGTTATATCTATGGGTGTTGTTACGCGTGGACTCGGCTTCACATGCTCCACAGGGACTACATCCTCTACTTCATACTTCAGCTTCGGAAGTGCTTGCACGGTCAGAGTTTTGCACATGGTCCTATAAGCCCACACAACCGCTAGTACGCGCAGGTCCCAGTCAGTGCATCTCACATGGTGGACCCTATTCAGCACTTCGCACACCTTGTCGAAGGCTTCCCTGTGTATGATTTTCGATGTGCTAGGTCTTATCATACTTTGTTGTTCGCGCACTTGCCCTGCCTACTTTTGCTTGTTATTTCTGTTTTCTATCATGATAGTGGTGTGCAGTTGTGCGGGCTATGTACCATACACATGTACCCATCTGGAAAGGTGAGCGCATAGGTTGTTCCATCCATCATGCCCGGCTTCCACCCGCATCTGAGGGTTCCCAAATTGTAAGCGTATCATCCTTCTACATTCGCGCCACCTCTCAACACTTTTCTGATGCGTACCCCATGATCTTGCGGGCATAGTGCGCAGTTCCCATCTCAGAGCATCAAACCGTTGTTGTCTTGGCACTGTGCTTTCAAATTCGTTAAGGAATTCATCCACCTCTGTCAACCTGTCATACATTGGAAGCTCCCTTACCTCTATTGTCATGCAGCGTAGTGATCTTACCATCATGTTGCAATTAAGCATGGTTACCTCATGTAACCGGTTTTGCCATTGTTCTGTTTCTTCATCCGAATCTGATGTGAAGGAGCTTTCGCGTTCCCACAAAATCCTACCGTTGGTTGTAGGATTTACCCAATCCTGTTCACGAGTGGTTATCTTATAGATACAGTCTAGCTCGTCGTCGCGCACTGGCTCTATGTAGCGCAATCCTTCCGCAGGGTCTAAAGGTACCACTACACACAGTGACTTTTTCTCAAAGATCATTTTGTGCTTCTTTAGATTTATCACTCCGTTCATATCAGTGGCCCAATCTATTCCTAGTAGCGTAGGATAGGGATTTCTGTCATTAACAATCTCTATCACTTCGAAATCTTCCAACGCGCTTGCACCTTCGATGTCTACTATTATCCCCTGCATTCTTCCCATCGGTAGGACCTTCTACTAGTTCGCCATTCGTAATTGAATAGGATACCATTGCAACGCGGGCCTGCCCATGCATTCCCATGTTTGCGTTGGCAGTACATTCGCATCCGATCTGAGATCCAGAATTAATTGACCTAATTCACCTAGTGATAAGTTCCTGCAGTCCTTTTACAGCCTTGTTGTCGCGCAACAGTTTCATGCATGTCTCCAGAAAGGTATTGAGCATTGAAGGATCCAACCCCGGTTATAGTTAATCCTTACTACCTGAAGTGGGCGCCTATGTGAAGCTCTTCTTAGCTTCCATGAATGTCTCCTTCACGCGCTCCAAATCAAATTCAGGTTCCTTTGTAGGATCCTTGCGAACCCATGCACTTTCTTTGGGCTGCTTACCTTTGTCATCTCCTGTCGTGATACCGCTTCAGAGCACTATGTTTATATTCGGGTCCTCTTCGCGCGACTCAGACCTCATCATTTGCAAATTCTGAGTCAGGGGAGGCTGGAGTATCCCTTTATTGTGCAGTCTCACTATCAGCGTAGGGCAATCCTCTGTCTCATGATCAAACTGAGTATAATATAAACATGATGCCCTTGTTGGATTTGTACAGTCACGATCATAATGCCATGGCCCTTCGTAATTGTAACAAATCAACTATCCACGACCCCTTCCTGGTCCCATTCCACCTCGACCTCGTCCGCGCCCCTGAAATCTAGCACGCGCCTTCCCTGCATTTGGATCGAGGGCTCGTGTTTCGGTCTGTACTTTATAGGTAGGAGTCCAATCCATCATCAACTCGTAACTTCTGCAGGTGTGCTCATCATGGCCTGCCAGCCTGCAAAAATTACAGAACAATTGTTGGGATGTCTGTGTATACTTCTGCAATAGGTGACAGTTATTTGTAGTGTGTTTTCCTCCTATCTGAAAAATCGCACACCATAATGTGGGCGCCACGCTCAGTCCTGCTTGTGCCTCTGGTCTTAATGGCATCGGCCTTCCTCTCGCCATTCACGAAGACTGGACAGTGGTCCTTGTCATGCCCCTGTCCTTTGCATTTTATGCCTCCTCGCGCGCTTCTGGACGAGTTATCTTGCCCTGTTTCAAACTCTACATTTCTAGACACAAATTTTGCAGTTGCGTGTGGATTTGTTGGACTCCCAAGCTAGGATCTTGTATTGGGGTCTCGTGCAGTCTCATTGCAATCTCCAAAGCTTCGACCTGGGTGGACAGCTTCTGTTGTGACAACGTCGTCCTTAAATGTGGTGTTAGTGACACTACAAACCATGTGCAGCGTTTTCCATCCATCAAGGTCATGTTGGCTTCACGAATCATATTCTTCAATCTCTAGTCTAGATCCCATGGGGTCTCGCCTGGAAGCATCGCGATCTCCTTAAACCTGATAATCAATTGTGTCTCCGACTTTGGCCTGCTAAATTCCCTGTTCAGTGCAGCGTGGATATATGCAATCCCCATCTTTGGATGGTCATTAGAATGCTTAATGTACCATGTTAGTGCACGACCCCATAACGCGCCTACCAGCTTTGCCTTCTTTATATTATCATCCATGACTCCTTGTGCTTCCCATACATCTTTTACCATGAACCAAAATTGGTCTGGATCTTCATTCCCTACTCCTCTCAATACCAGCAATTTTATCGCGCTCACAATATTGAACTGTGGTGGTGGTGGAGGTGGTGTGGGTGTTGAAGATGGTGAGACTAGTGGTGGTGTAGGTGGAGGTGGTATGTATGGAATTCGTTGCCTTATCAGACTAATCGCGCTTCTCAAAGAGACTTTCACAATCTCTTCCTCGCTTTCCCTCCGAGGCGAAATCAAGGGGCTATTTCCTATCTCTGCGCTACCTTCGTTTCTATAGATCTTCCCACTTCACGTAGCCCCAAACATCAATTTATTCGCATAACCCACATTTCACATAATAAAATCTTAATCCAAGTGTTCAAATATTTCATGTACTTACCTCGTGGTCCTTTGAGGAAGCGTCATTCCACCTCGCTGTAGCTGACGATCGTATCTACCGCAAACTCGGTGATAAACCCTCCTATAATTCGATCGAGCCAATGGTCCACAACGCTCGCGATCTTATCTTCCAATGCTTCTAGGACATGACATCAGACATCCCTTATGCAGATCTCGGTCCTGGCAATGGAACCATTTGTTGGCTTGTTGGGGCCTGACCCAGGTTCGCAGGTGATTTAGCCAAAAAAAATCTCGGTATTACTGGCCCTTTCGGCAACAGTCTGCAAAGAGTAGACTGAGATCTGACCCGAAGTAGTATGGGAGGGTGCTAGAACCAGGTTTCCGCACCCTGGAGATGTCTGATGGTTTCAAGTGGTCCGCGATTTGACCCTGCGTGCATGTCGCTATGCGCACTTACCTATACCTCGCATCCTGAGATGCTACCTTCACACAGCCCTACTCAAGGGCCGAACAATGTTATTACCCAAGTCCTTACTCGTAGCTCGATATTAGTTTATTAACTTAACCTATTTGTATGCTTCAGTTATACTTAACAATATTCACAATTCATATAAGTGCACACAGTAAATAAACAGTATAAGTTTCAATGATATCAAACATGTAATAACTTAAGAAAAGATACATGGAATTCAGATAAAATTTCTCTTTATTATTTTCTTCCTTCTGTTACAGACTCAACTCTACCCTACGCACTTAGCTGCAGGGGTCTACACACTCAGCTGCGGACTCTTCTAGGCCTCTGCACACTTAGCTGCAGAGCCTCTTCCTACTACTACAACCCAAGATACTTAGACTCTTGCTCTATGCTCACTATCTTATTCTATCCATCCATTGTATTACTTCCTTTTTTTCTTTACAACTTAGAGCCTCTCTCTGTTTAAACAATCCCATGGTCTGTGGACCATGGGTAGGCCGACACTACATTCAAAACTTAGGGCGGACAACCATATGACTCTAACATACAATTCGCGCTTCGCGCCCGCAATTCACAGAGTCTCTACAACAATAACAACTCAAAACTTGGGCTTTGAGCCCCAAAACATGTTGTGGGGGGATTCCATGCCCAACATGTTTCCAAGGAAGGCATAATAGTGGATTCGAAAAATATCATAGTTATCATAGAATGGGCCACTCCTAGGAATGTAGATGAGATCAGATCATTCATGGGGTTAGTAGGTTACTGCAGGTGGCTCAATAAGAACTTATCATGGATTGCATACCTTATTACATCATTGCAGAGGAAAGGAAAGAAATTTGAATGCACGAAGAAATGTGCAACATGTTTTGAGCAGTTGAAGAAGTTGCATACAAACGCTCCAGTGTTAAAGATTGTAGATCCAGATAAAGAATTTGTGGTATGTGCAAATGCTTGCAAGAGAGGACTTGGTGACATCTTAATGCAGGAGGGATAGGTGGTGTGATATGAGTCAAGGAAACTGAGTGAGCATGAGTAGAACTATGAGACTCATTATCTTGAGTTGGCAGTTATTATTCACGCCTTGAAGATGTGGAGGCATTATCTTCTTCACAGGAGGTTTATTTTGATGAGTGGCCATAGTGGAATGAGGTATCAATTTGACCGACCTAATTTGAATGTCAGGTAAGCTAGATGGTTGGCCACCCCTAGTGAGTTTTACTTTGAGATCAGATACGTTAAAGGAAAGAAGAACATGGCTATAGATGCTCTAAGTACGAGAGTGAGGGTAAATACTATTGCAACTGTGTGCTCTTATGGGATATATTTACAGGATCGGATCTTACAAGCAGTATAACAGGATGGCAGGTATCAATAGTTGAAGCATTGGTTGCAACATGGTACAGGTGAATAGGATGTGGATTATCATCTCACGACAGATGGCTTGGTGAGATTTAGGGAAAAGATATATGTGTCGGATGATAGTGAGCTCGGGAAGATTATCTTGAGGGAGTTTCATGTCAAGCCATATTTATGTCACCCCAGATATTAGAATGCATTAAAAGTTGTGAAGAAGTTCTATTATTGGACGAATTTGAATAAGGAAGTGGCGAAGTTTATTGCTAGATGCTTGGACTGTAAGCAGATGAAAATTGAGTGCAAGCACCCATCTCGTTTGTTACAGTCTATTCCGATTACAGAGGGGAAATGGGAGGTCATTTCCATCGATTTCACTACATGTTTGCTTATGACATCGAAGCAGCATGATTCCATCATGGTTGTGGTTGATAGATTGTGCAAGGTAGCTCACTTCACTCCAGTAAATACTATTGATTCAGCCAGCGAGGTAGCACAAATGTTCATCGGGGAGATAGTTATATTACATGGTATTCCTAAGAATATCGTATCAAATAGAGATTCTAAGTTCACTTCCAAGTTTTGGAAAGATTTATTTGCAGGTTTGGGTACAGAGTTGGCCTTCAATACATCTTATCATCTGCAGACAGATGGATAAATAGAGAGGTTCAACAAGATACTAGAGGATATGTTAAGGATGTATGCTATGCGCTAGTAGAGGAGGTGGGAAGATTATATTCCACTGGTTGAGTTTGCTTACAACAATGGGTATCAGGAGTCATTGAGGATGAGTTTGTTTGAAGCACTCTATGGGCGAAGTTGTAATACTCCCATCAGTTGGAGTGATCTAGGTAACAAGGTACTTATTGGACCAGACATGTTGGCAGAGATGGAATAGGAAATGCAAGTTATAAGGAAGAATCTAAAGGCAACATGGGATAGACATAATATTTATGCATATTAGCACAGAGAATTTAACGAGCTTCATGTTGGGGAGCATGTGTACTTTTGCATCAAGCCAAGGAAGACCTCCTTGCGGATTGGTTCATGCACCAAGTTAGCACCTCAATATTGTGGGCCTTTTGAGATCCTTGAAAGGATTGAACCAGTGGCCTACAGACTTGCACTACCTCTAATAGTGAAATCCCGTGATGTTTTCCATGTTTTGTTGCTTCAAATATATGTAAATTATGTTGATCATGTTATTGATTGGTTTGTATTGTAGGTGGAGCCAGAAGGAGAAATCCAGCGAGAACCTTAGTGCATTTTGCAGCAAAAGATGCTCATGCACTGGAACAGAGCAATCGAGCAAGTTAAAGTGCAGTGGAAGCAATTTAGGCCTGAATAAGCAACATGGGAGATGGCTGATCAAATGTGGGTTATTTATCCTTTATTATTTGTCGGTGGAGGAAAATGTCTTTTGTCATACATACATATTTTTGTATGGTTGTGTTGATGCCTCTAAAATCATTGCACCAACATTGGGGGATAACCACCCGGTCCGGACCTTAAAGCATCTCCTTTTCCATTTGGTATGGTGGCTCTGACTGGATAGTATGGGACCAATTTCCCAATAAAGTGTGATTTGATGAATGGGTGTCTAAAATATATAACAAGATGATAGATGGTTTGATCTGTAAACTTATGAAAATATACAAATAGATCTATATAACCTGGGTGATTTGATAACAATGCGATTTATAATGATTTCTAACATACAAATGATAATGAAAATTAATCACTTACCTACAGAAAGTTAAGCTTGAATGATGATCATTTTGAGTAAGAAGTTAAAAAAAAGTAATATAAAAACATATTGCATATCAAAATAATATCAACTGTTGACATATGTATTCAGAATATCAATTCTAACTTATTCAAAAGTGATATAATGTAGAATTGTGTGAGACATGTACATATAACAACAATATCAAATTAAAACACTGTTAATTGCATAAAACAAGACAAAAAACACTGAAAAAAGTACCATATGTATTTGAGTCTTCTTATGAAAATAACAATCTGGTTCGATCTTCTTATTCTGAATACTTCAATAAGATACAAAAATGCAAGTCCTCCTGAAGTCCCTTTACAACAAGTTTGAACCTTCATCCACTGCTTTCACAAAAGTAAATTAAGAAGTGCGGAAACGATATCTTCTTAAATCTAATTTGATACAATTTGAGGACCCTTTCTTATTTGATAGGAAAGGGTTTTTATAGGAAAAATAAAATCTAATTATTCGTACAAAGTGCTTAGGGAGGTTGGAACAACCTTCCCTAAAATATGGGATTACATGTTAAAATTAGAAATGTTGATAACATTTTGAAAGATGCATTGTGTCTACTGTTTATCCTGCGGCTTTAGTTGATAAATCTCCAGCATAGTCTAGATTTTTGGAGGATAACTCATCCCAAAGTGAAATTGACCTGTGTATACCGCATCCGAGAGTTCTGGCATCATGCGTTCAGCTGCGTCAACGAGACATTTTATCATCATTTGCTGGCTATGTGGTTTAACTAGGTAGAGCTAGTATGTTTCCCAATTGAGGCTTGTTAACTTTTTAATTGCTTCCTCTTTGGTCTTTGAGTCTTTTGTCCATTGTTTCTCTAAAAATTTTTCTTTTGGAAGACTTTCCAGGGAACATTCAAAAATTAAATTGGCGATGTGTAGGTTATTAGCTCAATGATGTTATTCATTACTGCCCTGGCCCTTGAGGTTGCTCTTTCTGCTTTCTTCAGCTGTATATCCCATTCTGAAAATAATATTTCCTTATGAGATTCTTCAATTATTTGCAAATTAGCAACCCTTCCTTCTTTTGTGTTTTGCCAGGAGATGTAACTTGTTATTTTATCATCTGCATCTTCAAATTCCATTCTGGAATTGACTGCTTGATCTATCAATGTCTTGGTTTTGATACACAATGGGTAAATGAGAGATATCTTCCTGCAGAGTTGGACTAGTTGTTGAAATAACAGAGTATTTATCTCTAAGGATTCTTTTACAAACTCTTCAACCTTGGGATTGTCTTTCAACTGTTCCATTGAGAATTGGAGCTACTTTATCTGCTCTTCCTTAGCTTTTATCTCTTCCTGATGTTCTAATTTTAGTTGTTCAAACTCTTGATGGAGCTGTTGTTGTCTTTCTTTGACATGATGATCAATACCTATTTTTTCCATCATTAATTGTTCCTCCAATTGCTTAATCTTTTCATCCTTTTCCTTAACCATTTGATTTACTTCAGTTAATTTATCTATTGTAGCTGTTGTATATGCTCCCACAAACTGAAACAATTTGGTTAAGTCTTCAGAGGGATTAACCCTTGAGTCTTTCCAGATAATATTCATAGATTCATCTTCAAGAATTGTTGTTGATGTTTGCTCCATCTTTCTTTTCTTTCTTTGCCTCTTGACTATAGCTCTGTGTTTAGGGTTGTAGAACATGTCCATAGGTGGAATTTCCTCAATGCTCAGTGTAATCTCTGATGAAGGATGTTCAGGGATTACCTCGATTTATTTTGGAGTTGCCTCCTTGCTGGATGGTTTTTCAATCACTGGGTTTTGAATGATGGATTGTTGTATTAAGGGGGGTCTCGGTGTGATAATATTTCTTGTATCATCTTGACCTTTGATTTGTTGGTCAAATTGCTCCCACTCTTTGATTAATACTCGATCAATGTTAACATCTGCGCTTAACTGTTTACTCAATTTGTCACTTGTCTCAGCTCCACCTGAAGATTTCTTTGTATTTTGTTCTGTGCTTTGCTCTATTTGCTGAATGACTGGTACAATGTTCAGCAAGTCTAGTGGTACTGTCTGAAGCCTTTCTGTTCTATATTGGATGAATTGGCCCATTTTTTCTGAATCTAGCTTGATGTTTGCCAGTTGACCTACTTGTGAGAATGTTTTTGTTGATATGAATAGGTCATCAAATTCATCCTTCTCATGGATGAATTGTCTAACCTTCACTTGAGCAGTGAAATTGTAGGGAACTTTGTTTGGGTCATACTGTCTTTTGGGAATTGAAGCTAGATTCAAACCCTTTATTTTTTTGGCCTCAATTTGGGCATGTTTGTAATCATGTAATGAATAAATGCCACAGAGAATAGGAAAGGTAGGCCATAACAGTTTCTTGGCTTCTTTAAGATTTCTAGTGAGTCCTTTTTCAACTATTTGATAGGCTATCTCCTTGGCCAATAGTTTGTCCGATGTTTCATGTTTGTGTTTGTTCAAGAAGTGTCTCCATTGTCTGATGGGATCTGATTCTACTCGATTTTCTTTCGAGAATTCTTGGAGGAATGATTTGTTGTAGAACTTCTGGGATTCTGGCAAATGATACATTCTCTTCACGTCTTCAGGGTTGAAAGATCCAAACATTCTTCCATCAACTGTGAGGAGCGTCTTGTCTGTTATATTGATGCTTTCAATCACCCATTTTACCATATCAGTATACGGCAAAATCTTTGGTCTGGCTGCTATTCGGTGAAGAAAATAGTTGGAGAAATCGTTAAGTGTATCTCCTGATGGAACAGATTCATTAGTTGTTATCTACATCACTGTTACCTTCGGCTTTTCCTTTTCTAACATATCATATATGTCTTCCCATGTAGTTGTTCCACAGTCCTTACATGTAGTGTCTGAGATTAACACAGGCCTTTCGGGTCCTTGCGTCGTTGCAGGGTGTGGGATAATTGTTGTCTTTTTAGCCTTATTCAACATTTCATCTGGTTGCAAACTTCTGGATTCAAACTGTAAAATGACACAGAGGTAGTGATAGGCTAAAAACTTTCAGAGCAGCTTAAGCTTGTAGATATAGTGTTAACATTAATATAGACAAATATCAGAGTGGTAAGATTTAAGCTGAAATATTTCGAAATCTGAATTAAAAATAAACACGGGAAACTAAATCTTCTTAGGATCGCAGTCATAACTATCATTAATGTTTGGCCATAACTAACAACACGATACTTTAATGTTCAATAAGCAGATCGCATCGCAAGTTTTTACTCGGCTACTTTCCTTTGATTTTAGCAGTACGAAAAATACGAAAAATATATCGCATCGCAAAATTTCAATGGATCGTTGTAAAAACATGCCTTTGGAATCAGAGATATGCAATATGCGATAGGTTTATCGGATGGCATGTTTGTAAATGAATTGTTTTCAATTTATATTCAAAAGCTTTGTGATAAGGAGTTTGCGATAACTCAGATCGCATCGCAACTTTTCGGATGAATGAACCTTGGCCTTAAGCAAATGCGTTTTGCAATGTGCGATTCTTAGAAAACTTGTAAAGCACTTTTTATTTAAAAAATGAGAAATAAAGAAATCTATTCCTATCTAAAAGTTTTATTGCTTTTTTTACAAACAAAAGGGACCCTATTTCCTATTTATCATATTATAATATTTTTAAAAAAATTGAAATTGGGGGGGTTTGTTGTATAGCACAACAATTGGCGATTCACTAGAAGAACCAGTTATCTCTGAATAAAATAATGAAATTTCTAATCCTTTCTTAAGTACAAATAATTGAGGAAAATGAAAGTATTTTGGAATTAATTAGATAAATAAGATTACTCTGAATAAGAAAAATTCATCTATTTTGCAATTTCTTTTACAAACCCTTATTATAAATGAAAGCATTTTTTATTTATTCTAGTTTTTGATTGGTTGTTAGAGAAAAATTAAGGGGCTTTTCCATATTTAGCTTTTGAGTTTACTCATTTGTCATAGGTAGAGCCACTACTGCCAGCAAACGTCCATAGTCTCGATAAGGTTACCTTTTAACCACAAATGATTTAGTATCCCATCCATCTAAGAGTGCAATCTTTTAAAGATAAATTCACAAACATATATTTATTTATTTTTTATTTTATTTTTTTTAAATCCATTGTCCTGGTTTGGGGGCCAGAAAGTGACAATGCCATTCACTGATTGTAATTGAACTAAACACGTTGGCTCGTGATGAGACCCCTTGTCTTATGATTATAATACATTACCCTGTTTTGGTATGCAGTGTTGGTAATGTCATTTTAATTACTTCCCTATGATCATGGTAAGCAGGCTCGTGATGAGACCTCTTATCTTTTAAGTGGATATATTTTAGAATTACGCTCTAAAAAATCATAAACCTA
This sequence comes from Pinus tabuliformis, assembly GCA_031772625.1. Lineage (NCBI taxonomy): Eukaryota > Viridiplantae > Streptophyta > Pinopsida > Pinales > Pinaceae > Pinus > Pinus tabuliformis. Next base: position 718,838,712 of record CM062818.1, read on the forward strand.
ATGGATGGGGTGAATATTTGGCTTCTTAAGAGATATTGGATGACAATTGCAGAGTTATAGATACTTAGTTGTACCAAGTCTTTACTTTTATGAAAATAACCTTTCTCAACTGATAAAACCTAAAATGATTTTCTATGTTTTCCAGGTTTCAAAGATTTTGCAATTTCAAAGAAAATCTCAGAGTTTTATGATCTTTAACTAATTTTCAAAAAATATAATCCTTTCCTTAAGAGTTTCTACTTTCAAAAATCGAATATTCACAAAATGTTTTCAAAGAGATTTCAAAGGTGTAAAGCCAAAGGCATACTTTTTACAACATTATTTCTTAAAAAAAAAAAACTTGCATGAAATAATATGTACAAGTAAGAAGGAGATACCTCCTCAAGAAAATAATTTCTTTAAGATAAGTCCATTCACAGGAAGAGAATCTCTCTTTCCTGATAAATTTTGCAGTAGAAACATTGATGAGCATATCTTTTCCACAATTTGGAATGGTCCAAGCCACATTTTCTGAAATTTGGTATGCTTACCTTTTTCTTCATGTGATTTGTCCCATTTCAGAACGAGATCACCAATTTGCAATGTTTTTGGGCCAGTCGAACTTGCATCAAAAGAGGATTTAATGATTTGCTGATGTCGAGCATGAGTAATTTTGGCTTTTTCTCTTTTTTCATCTAATTTAATAATTTGATCAAACCTCAATTGAATAGAAGAAGAAGGACTTTCTTCAATGAATTGTACGAGGGCTAGTGACGGGAGGGCTAAATTTGGTGGAATAACAGCTTCTTTCCCATACACTAATTAAAAGGAGAAGTACCTATTGAGGCCTTCTGATTTATGCGATCTACCCATAATGCAAATATTAAAGATTTATGCCAATTCTATTGGCTTTGATCGACAGTTCTTTTAATAATCCTAATGAGGTTTTTATTAGTTGATTATGCCAAGCCATTTCCTTGTGGATAGTAATTTGCAAAGTATTTTAACTTAAAATCTCTCTTAAGAGCAAATTCAAGTATACTATTTCTAGAAAAATAAGATGCATTGTCAAAGATAAGTGCATTAGGTAAACCAAACCTGGTGATGATGAATTGATCAATAAATTCTATAATCGCATCAGAATTTGCTACCTTTAGTGGAATTGCTTCCACCCACTTAGTAAAGTAGTCTGTAGCTGTAAGGATGTATCTGTGCTGCTTGGAAGAATGGGGAACAATTTCTCCTATGATATCAAGCCCCCATTGCTCAAATGGTTGCTCAATGTTAACTGGTTGTAAAGGAAAGGCTGGTTTCCTTTGTCTTCCACTAGCAGTCTGGCATATCTTACATTTTCTCACGTAGTCATGGGTATCTTTGAACAAAGTTGGCCAATAATACCCGACATGGAGTATTTTGTGTGCTGTAGTATCTCCTCCAAAGTGTCCACCAACTAGGCCCTCATGGAGTTCCTGCAAAACCGTTTGTGCTTCAGAATTTTCAAGGCATCTTAACAAAACAGAATCATAGTTTCTCCTGAATAACACATTGTCAATAATTTCATAGTGTTTGGCTTTTAATCTCAGAGCCCATTTGCTTTTGTAGCTGAATTCAGGGGGAGCATATCCATTTTTCAAATAGAAAATCAGATCAGCATATTGAGATTCAGAATCATTCAGACTTACCTCGTTTACTTGTGCAGTATTACCTGAATCTTCGTGATCTGGTATGTTGGAAGCTCCTGCAAGTAACCTGCAAAAACCTTGTCCTCTAACAATTTTCGTTGGTTTAAGATCAATGTCATATTCTTGCAGAGCTGTTACCTAGTTAGCTCTTTTCTCTCCTACTTCTCTTTGAATTAGCAATTGCCTTACTGCAGAGAATGGGACTATCACTTTTGTATGTGTTTTGAGGAGGAAAGGTATAAAATGTTTAACAAACTTAAATACAGCGAAGGCTTGTTTCTCGACTTCTGAATAATTTAGCTCAACACCCTGCAAATTGGAGCTAAAGAAATATATGGGTGCTTCTACCTGCTGATCATTGATTTGTGTTAAAACAACAGCATAGGATGATTAAGTGGCTAAAGTATATAAAATAAAATGTTTAGAAAATTTTGGAGTATTCAATGCAGGGGCATTAATGGTTGCTTGTTTGATTGCATCGAAAGCTTCTCTAGTTATGTCCCCATTTGAAGACTGAATTTTTCTTAATCATAGATTGAAAGGGTAAAACAATATGAGAAAAATCAGGAACAAACCTTTTGACAAAATTTATCTGTCACAGGAATGGTTGCATAGATTTCTTATTATGTGGTAAAGGAATATCAGAAATCTATCAGGATCAATGTATATGCCCTTTTTGGATACAACAAATCCTAGGAGTTTAGCTTCACTAAGAGCAAATAATGATTTCTTAGGATTTAGGGAAATCCCATACTTTTTACAATGTTTAAAGATTTGCTTTAAATCATACAAATGGTTGTTCTTTTCCTTAGAATAGACTGTTATGTCATCCAAGTAAACAACGACTGTTTTGTTGATCAAACCTTTGAAATCTATGTCCATGGCTCTTTGGAAGGTAGCTCCAGCATTTATCAAACCAAAAGGCATTTTTTGATAAGCATATGTTCCCCATTTGGTTCTGAATATACCAAGATCCGATTATATCCTGAAAAACCATCAAGAAAAGACATTAATTCTAAGCCAGCTACTGATTGAAGTATCTATTCCATTGTTGGTAATGGGAAATTATCTTTTTGACATGCTCTGTTGAGATTTCTAAAATCTATACAAATTCTAACATCGCCATTCTTCTTCCTGACTGGTACCAAATTTGAGACCCATTTTGAATGTCTGACAAGAAAGATTATTTTGGCTTTAAGGAGTTTTTTCAGCTTTGATTTGATCTGACTCTCAAGATTAGGGTGAATTTTCCTTAATTTCTGTTGGACATGTTTTTCATCATAAATCATTGGAATGGTATGTTGAATATAGAGGTATCATAAATTTTTAGATCCTCATAATTCCAAGCAAAAACATTTTTATATTTTTTTAATAAGTTGATGAAGGTAAATCTTTCACCAGGTGAAAGTCCAAGTCCTATATTGACATTTTGTGGTTTGGCATCAGTACCAAGGTTTACTAATTCAAACCTTAAAGTTGAACTTTGAAGCTTTGAATTAGTGACCCTTTTGAATCTATCCTTAATATCATAAAGATCTTCCAGTTTAACCACGGATTTAGGAATGGGATTTTCATTGAGTTTCTTCTTTAATTGAAGATCATGATCGCTTTCATCGATAATTTGATCATCATAAGATCCATCAGATGTCAAGAAATTTAAGATATCCTCATCATGATTGAACACACGCCAATTGGTGACATTATCTGGGATGGATGGCCGAAAAATTAATTCAATAGAAAATCTAGCTAGATTATAATCCTCAGATGGAAGGAGCTTAGAAGCTACATTAGCCAGGAGATTTGCTGCTGCATTCTGTGATCTGGGAATAGGAGAGATATCAAATGCCAGAAAATGAGATATAAGATCTTGAACAAGTGATTGATAATGTTTCAGATGTCCTTAAAAACAGTGAATAGTATTTCTCACTTGTTTAATAACATTTTCAGAATCACCAAATACTTTCAAATATTGGACATTCAAGCCTATTGCTTTATATAGACCTTGAATTAATGCTTCATATTATGTGGTATTATTGGTACATTCAAATTCTAATCTACATGATAACATCGTCTTGGCCCGACTCTTTTCTCCTTCAGGACTGACTAAAATACATCCTGCTCTTGCACCATCATTAGATTTAGATCCATCAAAATACAAAGACCAAAATAAAGGCTTAACTACAGGTTTATCTACAAAATCAACACACTTAGAAGTATCGGTCTGTGAAAAATTCTCAACTTTTGATGTGACAACATTAACTAAAAAGGGTGATTGATGAGCATTGAAGTTCCCTAAAAATGATTCAGCAAAATAGTTTCCCAAAATATTATTATTGAAGCTACTCGTTCATTTTCTTCTTCGAATTCTGTCACTATGTGAGTCAGATGTTTTTCGCGATCGACTCTAATTTGATTTGGCTTCCCATTATAAGGAAGCCACATGTGAGACCAGTCAGTTGAAATATAACCATGAAGCTTTTCGGACCAATCTCTGCTAAGAATCAAACCATAAAACTCAGGAATATCAGCAATTAATATATCAATAATTTGAACAACCCTTGGATCAGAGGATAGTCTAATAGTGACTGAATTTATTTCTCCTAAAACTTGAACTTTAGTTCGATCTAACTGAACAATATGAACTGCAGACTTTTGGGGTTCAATATTTAATTTGGAGCAGACTGATGTTGACATTATATTTGATGAAGCCCCTGAGTCAATCAAGCAGTTATGTCGATTCCTATTGTAGATCTCATAAGTTAAGAGAAAAAGAGGAGTATGAGAATTTGATCTATCCCCAATTAAAACGGCATCGGTAGAATCCACCTTATCAGATGGTGGCCTACCCGATCCTCTGGCAGCCTTGGATAATACACTACTTGGAAGAGGAGAAGAAGGTATTGCATTTAATTCTTTGAGCAACAACTTTTGTTGATGCTTGAGCTTGCTAAGTTCATGAATAGAAATGTTTGCTCGAGTCTTCTTCATATCTTCAATTATGCTATAATCCATGGAATCCAAAACTACTAGAGTTTTTGACAATGATGGAGGATTAGATGAAGATGGTTTTGATTGGGGAGATGAAAATGGATATTTCTTTGCGAGAATTTTCTCTTTAGTAACGGGGATTGAGTTTTTTTTCTTTTGAATTGACTGCTTAGGCTCTATAAGACTTTTACTTCTGGTGTTTACCAGTAGGGATTCTTGCTCACTCTCGTTGTCAGAGTTGGGTAGAATAAAGTCCCACATTCCATGAAGCTCAACTATTTCTTCCTCCTCTGTTTCTTCAACTGATAAGACTGTATCTTCTTCCTCCTCATCCTCTAAATCCGACTCTGCATTTGATATAGTGTTCAGAGGCTAAGGATTTGCTATCTGATTTCTTTTAAAATTCCTAAAAGGTCTTTTTGATGAAGATTCAGCTACCTACTTCTTTATCTCTACCATTTCATTAGACATAGTTTTAAGAACCTTTTGCAGGCCTTCCATATCATATGAGTCTTTTTTTGCTTTCTTCTTTGCTTCATCTTTGAATGTAACCATTTTAGTTTTTCTATCTTCCTGTGTAGTTTTCTTGTCTAAAGCAAGTATTCTTTTTTCAATAGACAATGCTTCTTTCAAATTCTCTAATAGAGTTTGCTTATTTGCTCTATCTACAAAAATATCCATATTACAAGGCAAGCCTGAAATATACCATTCTATTTGTACATCTTCACCAAGACGTGATGCAGTTGGGATTTTACGCAATAATTTATTAAATCGTGAATTGAAATCTTTGACATTTTCATCAGGTTTAATTTTGATATTTGAAAGATCATTGATCAAGGCTGCAGTTGTTCGATCATCACCAAATTTGGTCAAAGATGTTCTTCGAACAATGCCCAACTATTAATAGATGCTGGTGGAAGGGAGAAATACCAATAACCAGTTGATCCTTGAAGCGTATAAGGAAACAATCTAAATACACAATCTTCTTCGGTAACCCCATTGAGATTGATGGCTAACATATAATTATTGAGGTGTTCCTCAGCTGGTAATCCATCATCTGGATTATATTTAGGAAGCCATCGTTCGTGGTGTTTGGGAAGATCATGTAAGGGTCCTTGCATCTATACAGCTCCAGGATTTACCCAAGGTCTTGCTGCCATTAGAGTTTGGGGAGGATTTTGTGTGGGTGATGGAGGTGATTGAGGTGAAGAAGAAGGCGATAGATTAGATGGAGATGGAGATTGTGAAGCGGGGATGATGATAGCAGGATTTGGTGAAGGAAAAGAAGGTGTTTGTGGAGGTGTATTGGATAAAATCTCACTAGCTGAAGATTGAGACTCGCATTTCTTTGTCCTTTTATTATAAGATGGAAGGGGGAATACCAAGTTTTTTACTCTAGAAGCAAGTCAAAATTCGAGTTGGTTGAAGGATTGGAGTAACACTTCCTTCAGATGTTTCAAATGGTCCAGATTTTTTAGCTGAAATTGAAATTTCTTCCAATTTCTTTATCAAGGATTGGACCTCAAGAAATTGTGGATTATAATCTGAAGACAATACCTTAGGAAATGTACGAGGAGATTTAGGAGGTGACTTTTTAACTTCAGATCTTAAAGAAGAAACTTTAGATGGTGATCTAGAAGTTGCAGGTGATCTTGAAGGGGATTGACTTCTTGAATGTATTTTAGATTTAGATGGAATTCTTCCATCCATTCATAGTCAGCCCTCCTTCTAGCACCAAAAATGTTGATGCCTCTAAAATCGTTGCACCAACATTGGGGGATAACCACCCGGCCCGAACCTCAAAGCAACTCCTTTTATGTTTGTTATGGTGGCTCCGACTGCATAGTATGGGACTAGTTTCCCAATAAAGTGTGATTTGATGAAAGGGTATCTAAAATATATAACAAGATGATAGATGGTTTGATCTGTAAACTTATGAAAATATACAAATAGATCTGTATAACCCAGGTGATTTAATAACAATGCGATTTATAATGATTTCTAGCAGACAAATGATAATGAAAATTAATCACTTACCTACAAAAAGTTAAGCTTGAATGATGATCACTTTGAATAAGAAGTTAAACAAAGTAATATAAAAACATATCTCATATCATAATAATATCAACTGTTGACATATGTATTCAGAATATCAATTCTAACTTATTCAAAAGTGATATAATGTAAAATTGTGTGAGACATGTACATATAACAACAATATCAAATCAAAAGACTGTTAATTGCATAAAACGAGACAAAAGACATTGATAAAAGTACCATATGTATTTGAGTCTTCTTATGAAAATAACAATCTGGTTCGCTCTTCTTATTCCGAAAACTTCAATAAGATACAAAAATGCAAGTCCTCCTGAAGTCCCTTTACAACAAGTTTGAACCTTGATCCACTATTTCCACAAAAGTAAATTAAGAAGTGCAGAAGTGTTATCTTCTTAAATCTAATTTGATACAATTTGAGGACCCTTTCTTATTTGACATGAAAGGGTTTTTATAGGAAAAATAAAAACTAATTATTCGTACAAAGTGCTTAGGGAGGTTGGAACAACCTTCCCTAAAATATGGGATTACATGTTCAAAATAGAAATGTTGATAACATTTTGAAAGATGCATTGCATCTACTGTTTATCTTGCGGCTTTAGCTGATAAATCCACAGCATTGTCTCGATTTCTGGCAGATGACCCATCCCACAGTGCAACTGACCTGTGTATACTACATCCAAGAGTTCTGGAATCATGCGTTCAGCTGCATCAAAGAGACATTTTATCATCATTTGTTGGTTATGTGGTTTAACTAGGTAGAGCCAGTATGTTTCCCAATTGAGGCTTGTTAACTTTTTAATTGCTTCCTCTTTGGTCTTTGAATCTTTTGTCCATTGTTTCTCTAAAACTTTTGCTTTGGGAATACTTTCCGGGGAATATTCAAAAATTAAATTGGCGGTGTGTAGGTTATCAGCTCAATGATGTTATTCATTACCTGGCCCTTGAGGTTGCTCTTTCTGCTTTCTTCAGTTGTATATCCCATTCTAAAAATAATATTTCCTTATGAGATTCTTCAATTATTTGCAAATTAGTAGCCCTTCCTTCTTTTGTGTTTTGCCAGGACATGTAACTTTTTATTTTATCATCTGCATCTTCAAATTCCATTCTGGAATTGACTGCTTGATCTATCAATGTCTTGGTTTTGATACACAATGGGTAAATGAGAGATATCTTCCTGTAGAGTTGGACTAGCTGTTGAAATAACATAGTATTTATCTCTAAGGCTTCTTTTAGAAACTCTTCAACCTTGGGATTGCCTTTCAACTATTCCATTGAGAATTGGAGTTGCTTTGTCTGCTCTTCCTTAGCTTTTATCTCTTCCTGATGTTCTAATTTTAGTTGTTCAAACTCTTGATGGAGCTGTTGTTGTCTTTCTTTGACATGATGATCAATAACCTATTTTCCCATCATTAATTGTTCCTCTCGTTGCTTAATCTTTTCATCCTTTTCCTTAACCAGTTGATTTACTTCAGTTGCTTTATCTATTGTAGCAGTGGTATATGCTCCCACAAACTAAGACAATTTGGTTAAGTCTTTAGAGGGATTGACCCTTGAGTCTTTCTAGATGATATTCATAGATTCATCTTCAAGAATTTTTGTTGATGTTTGCTCCATATTTCTTTTCTTTCTTTACCTCTTGACTACAGCTCTGTGTTTAGGGTTGTAGAACACGTCCAAAGGTGGAATTTCCTCAATGCTCAGTGTAATCTTTGATCAAGGATGTTCAGGGATTACCTCAATTTCTTTTTGAGTTGCCTCCTTTCTAGACAGTTTTTCAATCACTAGGTTTTGAATGATGGACTGTTGTATTAAGGGGGATCCCAGTGTGATAATATTTCCTGTATCATCTTGACCTTTGATTTGTTGGTCAAATTGCTCCCACTCTTTGATTAATACTGGATCAATGTTAACAATTGTGCTTAACTGTTTAATCCATTTGTCGCTTGCCTCAGCTCCACCTGAAGATTTCTCTGTATTATGTTCTGTGCTTTGATCTATTTACTGAATGACTGGTACAATTTTCAGCGAATCTAGTGGTACTGTTTGAAGCCTTTCCGTTCTATATTAGATCAATTGGCCCATTTTTTCTGAATCTAGCTTGATGTTTGCTAGTTGACCTGCTTGTGAGAATGTTTCTCCTTATCTGAATAGGTCATCAAATTCATCCTTCTCATGGATAAATTGTCTAACCTTCACCTGAGCAGTGAAATTGTAGGCAAACTTTCAAGTGGTTCATGTCAATGGATAAGTCCCTTATCTGAAAGTCTTTATCTGCAAGAGGTAGATAGTCGAAGTCTTTATGAGGGGCATTCATGGGTGTAACAGACAGAGGCATGGGGGTTTCCATTTCTGGTTCTTGTGGATTCAGAAAGGAATTTTGGGTTTTTGGTGAAAAATGGGCAAATTAACTGTTCTGGGAATTTATATTGGCAAAATAAAGACTGAATTTGCAAGGAATTTTGCCTTTTTCTGTGGATTTTATACTGTAAAACCAAACTTGCAGGGTTTCGGCGGAAACTGGATAAATACCTGTATTTTGGGAATGAACAGTGTAATAACAGGTGTTGACGGTGACTAACAGGTTCTGGCTGCGTCGGCTGCAATTTTCTTAGCAGGGTGGCGGTTGGAAAGCTTGGACAGTTGACCTAGACGTTGTTTGCATGGGAGCACGGTCGCAGTACAGAATAACAGAGAAAACGACACTTTGTTGGTTTTATTAACAAAGTAAAAATGTGGCGGGAGTTTATTATTCGGGCGGATGAAATAAGCAAGAAAGGATGTTTTTTTCACATGCATAGGGCGGTAAATTTACATTTTACCAAGGATAATTTTACAAAATTTACATTTTACCAAGGATAATTTTACAAAATTTCCAATATGTCTTCCCACCATTTTGGTTCTGGAAATCTATTTTTCTGAAGTTTCCTCAGGGTCTCATCAGTTTCTGTGTACCTGAAAAAGGTAGGCTGAATTGGGAACAAGTGCTTTATCTCATGTTCGACATAGAACAAGTTATCCAGACTGTCATAGAGAACTCTGCCTCTAGGCAATGCTTTTGTTCCTGAAGCACTTGTTGATGAACCTACTTGGTTGCCTGCATACTTATTCAATTTCTCCACATAGTCTTTATGAGTCATTAGTTTATCATGAATAACTAGAGGACTTGGCAACCCTTTACTCTGCAAAACATCAAATCTCTTCATGAAGGCATTGATTTCTTCCTGCATGTCATGGCACCTTCTTTCTAAGTTTTGCATCAGAGTTCTTTTAGTAAAAACCCTTTTGATTTCCAAAATTGTCCCTGTTCTATCTTGAATGCCCAACTCTTCAAGCTGGTACTTATTCCTGGTATTCAAAAACTATATGAGATTGTTGGCTTCTTCAAGCATATTTCCTAATTCTACCCTTGTCTTTTGAATTTCTTCTTGAGCTAGTTTCACTAAATCAATTTGCTCAAAAATTATTTGAATTGATGGTCAAGCATCATTTATTGGTTGAGTGATGTTGGCCTAAAGAATTTTCTTAATTTCTTATAAAGGCTTGTCAAAAGTCAGATCTTTTTCCAATGATTTCACTTTGTTTTCTAATACTTTAATCTCTCTTGTCTTTTCTGCAGCATTTATTTTTGAGAGATCATACCTTTGTTCTAAGTTGGCATATTGCTCTTTTACCTTATTTAGCTCTGAAACTTGTAGTTTCAGGTCCTCCATTGATTTGATTAGCTCCTCTGTGCTCAAATTAGCAATGCTGCCCTGTGCTACTCCTATTGTTCCTATTATTGTTGTACCTGTAACTACCTCTGCTGTGACTGCTGGAATATTTGGTGCCAATGTTGCTCCAAGAGTTGATGGGACTGCAGTTGAGACTACTGGTATCACATTGGGAGGCTGAGAGGTCGACTCTCCCTGCTTGTCCTTCAATGCTTTTTCAAGTGCTTGTTCAGTATCATTCAGTCGTTCATTAAGCTTTAAGAGCAAATCCATCAGCTCTTCTTCAGATTTTTGCTTTATAACCTCAGCAGTCTGTGGATGCCTGGAAGGTGGCAGCTTTAATTGTTTCCTTAGGGCTGCAATATCTTCATCTTTCTTTTTGATCAAGGCTTTTGTAGCCTTAACATCTTTGGGATCATGGCCCAATCCAATAATTATTTCTTCTAAGGATTTTATTCTATTATCTTTGGCCTGAGAGGAGGCCTTCTCCAAGTGTAGTTGAGCAGTAGTGTTATCCAAAGAATTTTGCAACCTGTGGGCCATCATTGCCTTACCAGTCAAGGTTGAGTAAATCATTTCTCCAGTTTGTTTATGCAATTCAATCTGATCCAAAGGATGAATATCCTTTTCCATGACTTCAAAATTTGTTCTGAGATAATCTGCTGTTGATTTAGGCTGCTGCACCATTGGCTTGAAATAGCTCATTATCATTTTGCCTTCTTTGATGTCATAGGCTGACATCAATCTCTGTTGATTTGTGGGAGCCATCTTCAAATATTGGTTATAAACCTGAAGTCTCAATGGATCATTCCTTGCCTTTATTTCTGTAAATGTTTTCTTAATATCTGAGGCATCAGTCCTTGGTGGCCTAAAAGAAGATATCTCTGCACTTTGTTGCCTTTCTAGCTCCTGTCTCTGTGAGCTAGTGGATGTTCCTCCTGCTGGAAAAGTTTGTTGGCTTTCCACTCTTTCTTCCCTCTGACTATTTGTAGTTTCTTCAGCAAATTCCTCCTCTGAAAGGGGATTTAGTCTTTGTCTTTTTGTTCCAGGCTGTCCTGAAGGTTCATAAGTAGGGTTAGTTGTTTCCCTGTCTCTCTTTTTGTTTCTTTCCTCATTTAGAGGAGTTTGTAGAACTAGAGGCTCTCCCATATTGATCTGAGTGGGAGGAGTATGTATTTGAGCCTGTTCTTTGGAAGTTTCAGGCTGCTTAAACATTATAGATTGTTCTATGGTTTGAAAGCTGGTCTCTAATTCCTTGCCCTTTAATGTTCCTCTGGCTGGTGTGCTTGTTTCCTTTGAAGGTTGCTGAGAAGTTCCAGCACTGAAGGCACCAATTCCAGATTTTTGAGATAACTCAAATGGTACCTGCCCAAAAGAATCCAGGTCAAGCTTTTTCTCAAGATTTTTCATAACATTCTCAATATTGACCTGTTCACTATCATGCTTTACTAGGGTTTCTTCCCTCCATTCATATATATTTGCATATTGTTCAATTTCTGGAATCCTATGGTGAATGTATGGTGACAACCTGTTTTTCATTCTCCTATCACAGATGAAACTATTAGGTTCATATGGCCTCCAACCAAAACTTTTGTGCAACTTAAGTTGATCTTATAGAATTTTCTCTGCTTCTCTCCATGCTTCCCTATCATTGCAGACATAAGGTCCTAACTGATTTTTTATTCTGAGTTGAGCTTTCTTTTTGGCTTTGAAAAAATGAACCTGGTCTGTATGTATCATTTGTCTAAAATATTCCAATGCAAACAGTCTCATTGGAACGTATTTTGGTAATTTGAAGGGGCAGAGCTCACATCCATATATCCTGATTTCTGTATGGTTCTTGTATAGGTACCAATCACCTATTCTGTACTGCTTGGAGAGCTGTAGGATTCTCTTGATGTCACCACTGATCCTAGGAGGGGAAACCCCTGTCAACAAGGTGGTTGCTGGATGAACAAATTGGTCAATGAACTCACTGTATGAGTAAGGGGACTCATAAGATGCATGGAAGATGGGACTCCAAAAGGTAACAGACCTTGGATTGCCTTTATTGTCAAGTTTCCTCACAGGGAAAGGGAAGTTCTCTGACTGATAATACAACATAAGATGATAAATGAAAGTGGTGTATTTAAAGACTCCTTCATTGTCCAGTCTCAGGAATTGGTCATGAATTTTGTTGGAAATATAGGAGGCATAGTCATATTTAACAGCAGGGGGTTGTCCAAGAGTAAAAATTGACAACAACACTAAGGTTACATCATCAACATACTCACCGAAGTTGAATCCCATGATTAAGGCTATCATATCAACAATGAGTTTTCCTATGTCTGTGAAGAAAGTCTGCAGATAGGGAGGTGGGCCTTTAGGCTGATGTTTAGGCTCCATGAACATCTGACAGATGCGAGTCAGTTCTGATTGAGACAATTGGGTGGATTTCTCAAGTAAATATCCCATAGAAAGAGGAGTGAGAGCTTGTTCAGGGGAAAATTGCAACATTTCATTAATGGATGTAGTTGTTATGGGGAAATGACTGTTTGACTTGGGGACATAACAGCTCTGAGGTTAGGGTCATAGTTTGCCTGGCATTGATGAATCAGATCAGGGAAAACATGGACTGAGGGGAGAAAATACCTGGGAAGGTTTGATTCCCACAGTCCCAGGATATCTAAGCCATTTAGGTATTGGTTTCTGACTTGGCAAAAGACTTTCAAGTGGTTCATGTCAGTGGATAAGTCCCTTATCTGAAAGTCTTTATCTGCAAGAGGTAGATAGTCTAAGTCTTTATGAGGGGCATTCATGGGTGTAACAGACAGAGCCACAGGGGTTTCCATTTCTGGTTCTTGTGGATTCAGAAAGGAATTTTGGGTTTTTGGTGAAAAATGGGCAAATTAACTGGTCTGGGAATTTATATTGGCAAAATAAAGACTGAATTTGCAAGGAATTTTGCCTTTTTCTGTGGATTTTATACTGTAAAACCAAACTTGCAGGGTTTCGGCGGAAATTGGATAAATACCTGTATTTTGGGAATAAACAGTGTAATAACAGGTGCTGACGGTGACTAACAGGTTCTGGCTGCGTCGGCTGCAATTTTCTTAGCAGGGTGGCGGTTGGAAAGCTTGGACAGTTGACCTGGACGTTGTTTGCATGGGAGCACGGTTGCAGTACAGAATAACAGAGAAAACGACACTTTGTTGGTTTTATTAACAAAGTCAAAAGGTGGCGGGAGTTTATTATTCGGGCGGATGACATAAGCAAGAAAGGATGTTTTTTTCACATGCATAGGGCGGTAAGTGGTATGTGATCGCACCGCTTTTGGAGACGGGCGGGTTTCGGCCGGGAACCAGCGATTCCACAGGTTGTGCGACGTGTGGCAAGGTATTGTTCAAAAACCACTTTATGATCACGAGCTAACGCGCGGTCACAAAGTCATGCGCGATATTGTTAAGGACCATTGGATGATGGAGGCGCAATCGGATGGCTGATGAGAGGCGCAATACAACAAGGTTTAATGTGCGCATGCCCGACCCAATTAAAAATTATTTAATCGTATCGGGTGCAATATAATTGGTGGGAAGGATTCTTAATTAACCATGAGGGTTAATTAATCCCTATTAATGGATCGGGGGGAATTAGCCTCTTAATGAACTACAAATTAATTCATTAATCCTTTTTTAAATGTGTTTATGGTTATAACTAACCGGGGCGGGGTATATAATAATTTTGGGATTTTAATATATTTAAATAATACGGGAAAAAGTAATACTTATGCAGGATTTATATAATACAAAAGTTAATAGTTAATATGAAAGGAAATGTAAAAAAGCGCTAAGCAAAACATTAAAATGAATATTTAACTTAGGCTTAAGTGGAAAAAGGGGTTTTTAGGTGATATTGTATATTTTTCCTAAGTAAAATAGAATTTTACTTAGGAAAAGACTTATGAGAGTGAATGAATGATGATTTTAAGTATTTAGGCTTTTAAATTATTGGGCCGAGGGTCCGGTCCCTCCAGAAGTCAGAGAAATGCTCTGAGCCCCTCTAATTTTCAAAGACCTTAGTACTTTAGGGGGAATTAGTGAAATCTTTAGGGAAAAATGAGAAGGGAAGTTAATTATTTGACCTTGTCTTGCTTGAAATACATCAAGTGTAATGTCTGCCTTGCACTTGTGATAAAAGTGAAAATTAACACATTTAAAAACATTATCCATCACAAGTAATTATGCAACATCATCTACCTACCCTACCTACTTTAGCCTGACATTTTTTCTTCTTTATTAGGGTGCACTTGGACTGGCAAACCCTTAACACACTTTCTTTTCTTTTACATATAGATATCTATCTAAGTCTAGCCTTATTACATCTAAGGGCTCAAATTAGACTGTTGAGCTCCTTTTATTCACTCTACCTATCTACTTATCTACCAAGATTAAACAGTTTGGTCAGATTTTATTCTCTATCTCTAAAACATAAAATTGAAAATATGAACTAGTCAAGCTTAAGTTGTTTGATTGTTCATCAATTGTGGCATGAATTACAAGTTGCACACAAATTTTTTATTACATAAGAGTAAAAAGTAGTGGCATTTAGACTTGCACACTTTCCTTGGTCTTTCTTTTGGTGGGGTTCATTTTCTTTCACTTTTTTGACCATTTTATTCTTTTCACCCTTTGATTTTTCTTTTAGGGTATACCCTCTTTACATTTTTTAAATTTTTTGATTTTTTAACAATATGGAAAACCTTTGCAACAAGGAAAGGTATGAACATATTACATAGCCCATCAAGTCAATCATGAAATATGACACCTATTGGTATAGGAGCATAACAGGATCTTATCATGTTTGATTGGAAAATGAATGGTTATTGAATGCATAAGCTAATAGATGTGATTGAAGCTATTATGAGATGGAATTAAACCTTCTTGATGATTATTAGATAAGTTTCAAATCTCTATGCTTATATATCCATTCATGACCTATAGATTTCGTTTTCACCATGTGTTTGACAGAATGACTGTCATGGTTAGGCCTGCTTAAGTGAAGTCCTTGCATAAATTTTTTGTCAATGGATTTTTCCTAGTGTAATTTATCATTTCTGAAAGTCTCATTAGTTTTGGGAAGTGGTTGAGAATCAAGCCCTGAAAAGGTGGCTCAGATTTCGGGGTCGCAGGCTCAAAACAGAGCAATTTATATTTTCGTCGCTAGGAAGCATGGTTATCCATGCGACTAGAGGGTTAAAATCATTGTCTTTCCTTATTTTGCAACTAAATAGGGCTCCAAATAACTGAAAAGGAAAGTTAACTCAAGTTTTGGGCACCTGGAGTGGTTGTTTAGATCCCAAGGATCTTGTAGCGCCTAAGGGAAGTCAGTGAAGTTTCAAAATGGCGATTTTACTTCCTTAACTGTACATAGGGAATTGAGTCGTGTCATAGTAGCCTTCCTCTCATGTTTACCCTGGAAAGTCAGTGAAATAGGGTAAATGTGGGAGGTAGCGCTATAGAATGGTATTAGAGCATGGTTCAAACACTTCGATCGGATGGGTTAGATCCATGTGGTTATGCCTGCATTATCATGGTTATGGTTGTCATGCATGAGGTCATGGTATGTGGTTGGTATTGTCATGGATGATGTTTCCATATTGATATGACTATGATTATACATGTATTGTGCTAATTTGGACTCATTTTTCAGACAAGATAGCCTCCCTTGAACTTCACCGAGGTATGTTGATTAAGATTATATTTTGGTTTAGTTGACATGGTATACTTGCAGGAAGAAGAAAATCAAAGATGACGAGAAAAATGGTGGACTACAGTTCATGTAACTCTCCCTACATATTAGTTGGGTAGCAAGGAGATGGGTATTCTCCTGATATAACAAACACATTGAGGAGTTTGAGGGAAGAGATTAGAAGTTGCAAGGTAGAAAATGACAGGTCGGTTGAGGGTGAGGAAATACTTGCAAGGGATCAGGAAAAGCAAGCATAGGTCAATCTAGTGATCCATCAAATTTTTTCAGACTTGTAGAGATAAGGACAATTGAGGATTAGTCAAGAAAAGGAAGAGAAGACTAATGGGGAATATGGTAGCAGGTCTTGGTCAAGATACATGTTAGATAGAGGGGACATAGTCAGAGGTGGAATATCATTGGATACACCTGACAAGAGGACTGGTATGTATGGGTTTCATTCTAGTTCCTCATCTAGGAGACATCATCACCATCATCACTGCCATCATCCTTATAGGAGGAATGAGTACTTTCCAGAGGAGTTCAAGAAATTCAAGCCTCCTACATTTGATGGAGAGATGAAGAAGTCAGAAGATGCAGAGGCATGGTTTCTTGGGATGAAGAAATTCTTTAGATTTCATAACTATTCAAAGAACATGAAATCCAAAATAACTACCTTCAATCTTAAAGGGAAAGCAGATATATGGTGGGAAGATGTGAATAATTTCAGAGGCATTCGAGAAGAAGAGTTGATTTGGGATGAGTTCGAGAGACTCTTCAAGAAGAAGTACCTATCTGAAAGGTATTATGATGACAGAGCTAAGGAGTTTTATGAGTTGTAGATGGGTTCCATGATAGATGATGAGTATACTAGCAGGTTCTTGGAGTTGTTGAGGTATGTGCCTTACCTCAAGGATGAGAAAGTGAAGATTCAAAGGTTCATCAGTGGGTTGCTAGCAGAATATAGAGGCTGAATTGAGTTTGATGAGCCTCAGTCACTGGAGGAATCCATCAAGAAACTGAAGCATTGTTATGAGAAGTCAAAGCGTAAATTTGAGCCTAAGCATGATTTGAAGGGGAATGATAAAGTTAAAGGGAATTGGCCACCAAAGTGGGGAAGACCTCAAGATGCAGGCGAGAAAGAAAATGTTTCTCCTTACAAGAAGTTTAATGTAGTTGAGAAGGGACATGGGTCTCATCCTAGAGAGAAGCATAATAGAGGTGATAGTAGGGGACATTTGTGGTGCTAGAATTGTGGCAAAGATCATCACAAGAAGGATTGTCCATTGTATCAGGGTGGTAGGCCTTAGATCTACAATGCTCAGAAGCTGCAAACAATTAGGAATGTTGGCCATAGCATTCCTCGGATTTATGTAGTGGCTAACAACAAGCAAGAAGACCACCAGGCATTTGTTATTGAGATGGAAGGTAATATTTGTGATTGAGTTGTTTCTATTTTGATTGATCCTAGATCGAATTATAGTTATTGTTAATCCTGACCTAGTGGATAAGTGTGGTTTGAGAAAAGAAGTGCATTCAGAGTCTTTGTTGGTGTAGTTGGCTATAGGTACTAAGAAGGGAGTTCATGAATGGTATGCCTACATCAAGACATCTAAATATGCTTCCATTGGGATCATATAGTATGCTTTTGGGTATGGATTGGTTGTATCTTCATAGGACCAAAGTAGATTGATGTGACAAGAATATAGATTGTTTGGATGATAATAGGGAAAAGAGAATCTTGCAGGGAAAGAAGAAGCCGACATCAGTGAGGTTGGTTACAACTATACAGGCTAATCATAGTTCTAGGAAGGGGTGTGTATTATTTGCAGTTCATATTTCCAATGGGAAGGCTAAGGATGTTGAGGATGTGGAACTCCTCAAGAGGTACCCTATCTTGCAACAGTTTTAGGATGTGTTTACCACAGATATTTCAGAGTTGCCTCCCCATAGGGAAGTGGAATTTTATATTGAGTTGGTACTAGGAGCAACACCACATCAAAGGTACCTTACTGGATTAGCATTGCAGAGTTGGTGGAATTGAAGTTACAGTTGAAGGAAATGGTTGACAAGGGATACATTAGACCAAATGTATCACCTTGTGGTGCACCAATATCGTTCGTGAAGAAGAAGGATCGTACTCCTAGGTTATGCATTGATTACAGGTGGTTGAACAATGTGACCATCAAGAATAGGTACCCATTACCAAGGATTCATGACTTATTTGACCAATTGAAAGGAGTAGAAGTGTTCTCGAAGATTAATTTGAGATCATGATATCATCAGGTGCACATCAAAGAATAGGATATCTACAAAACTGGTTTCCAGACCAGGTATGGGCATTATGATTTTTTGTGGTTCCTTTTCATTTGACTAATGCTCCAGCTACTTTCATGTGTTTGATGAACAATGTGTTTCATCCTTATCTAGACAAGTTTGTGAAACAAATTCTTATCTAGACAAGTTTCTGATTGTATTCATTGTTGATATGTTCTAGGAATGAGGAAGAGCATGCAGAACACTTAGCAACAATATTGAGATTCCTAAGAGAGAATCAGTTGTATGCTATGCTTAGTAAATGTAGCTTCTTTCAGATAGAGGTACATTACTTGGGACATTGATCTGGATCTTCGGGGAGGCCCCCAATGATCAAGTGCTCAAGTTTATGCTCAAAAAAATTGTCCAATTTTTTTCAAAATTAGCTTCATATCGAAGAGACTGTCATTATGAATCCAACGGTGTGAACGAAACTAAAATCCGAGCTCATATGTAGAAGTTAGAGCAAGCCAAAGTTCAGGTTTGACATGGACACGTGGCAGGATTGGATGACATGGCAAAGGTCCCAGTGAATGGGGAAACACCAAGTGGAAGGTTTCCACTGGGTCCTGCATGTCACATATCGAGGAAAAACAGAGGACGTAGGTTAAGAATCGGCCCCGACGCAGCATACAACTTCCTCTCCATTGTACTGCGCTCTCCAAGTGTGCTTGTTCCCCTTTTCTTTTTATTTCCTCACCGAGCCAACGACGAGCAAATGGAAATCACTTTTGATGAGAAAAGGAGGCGTTGAAAGACCCTCCTGGCCCAACCCCGGGACACTCCGCAGACAGGTTGCGATGTGATCTAATCACAATTGCATATTGCAGGTGGAAGGTATTACAAAAATCGACCCCCAACAGGTTGGGTTGCGATTTGCGATAATCGCAATCGCATATCGCACCAAAACCCCGCTGATATTTATGTTAGCCCCTATACTATGTTGATTGTGAAAGGTCCCCAGACACAATATGTTATACACTATATTTCATATCCCAACGGGTCCGCTGATATCGCAGTTGTATGGACTTTAATATCTGCCGAGGGAAAACACCGATTGTGATTTGCAATGGGGCTCTGGACCCGATATTTTATGGACTAGGTTTGATAATCCCGGTGGGTCCGCAGTGGTATGGGTTTTGGTATCTGCTGATGGAAAGAACTAATTGCGATTTTGATTGGGTTCCCAGATGTGATAATTTATATGCTAAATTTAATTCTCCCAGCGAGTCCGCCATATCAAAATCGCATATCGCCCGCCTAGTTCAAAGTCCATAAGACCACGAGACTACACCGATTGCGATTTCTGATATGGTCGACAAGCTATGGCCCGTGGCACGCCCAAATTCTCACTCAGTCAGTGGATTTTGGAGTGAATTTGTGGGATTATGTCGGTTTTGGAGCATTTTGTGAAACAAATAATGGGAGAACTAGGAGAAGCCATAACTTCTTCAGTTCTTATCCTAATTGGATACAAAAAGAGGCTAGATAGCCATTTTTTAGTATTCTGAACTCATTGAGACAGGTTTCATATGCCTCTGAGCATTGTAGACACACTTTTGTTGTAATTTGAGCATAATAGAGAGGCACAGGCAATTGGAAGCTGGACCAAGGAGACATAGCCCAGGAGGGGTCAACTCTTTTATCATGTGCTTGTTGTGTGTTGTATTTTGATGTTCTTTGTTTTTATTTTTCTATTGTTCATCATATGTTTTATGTTAAATTGTTTCTAACATTTACATAAGAAACTCTCATGAGAATCAGTTAATTAAGAAAAAATATCGAATCCTTAAGCACTTAAGAATCTTAGGTTTTATTCTAAATGGGGAATTAGCACAACATTAATAATCTGCTCCATTTCAGATCAAGTTGGTATTAGAGCACTGGTTTTTTTCTTACTATATTTTCTTTGTGAAAGAAGGATTTAATTGTTTGCAAGTTTATGTCATGCTTACAAGGTTAAATCTCAAAAGAGGTGAACAAAAGTTGGTTGGAAGCCCTGAGTTGGGTCAAGTGGAAGAAGAGAAAGGTTGCCAAAGTATTCTACACTAGTACATCCTCAAGTTGCAGAAGTTGCAGTTGAGTCTTCAGAGATCATGTCTCATGAAGGAGAACCTACCATGACAGAAGATGAGAAGACCTTCAAAAAGGCTTTCTTTGATATGACAAAGATGGTGAAGGTCCTCTATGAAGAGAGGAATAAGTAGATTGCAAGGAGAAAGTTCCAAACCTCCCAAAGGAGAAGGCTCTTCAGGAGGAGGTGATGGAAAAGGAGGTAATGGGAATGGAGACAAGTCTCCACCATCTTCTTCATCTTCTACTTCACAAGCATCTTCACACTCTTCCACTAATACAACCCTTACTCATACTCATCATCATTCTTCAAAAGGAACTGGTAAATCACCTTTTCTAAAGCTTGATGTTAAATTTGAGTTGCCTATGTACAATGGTGAAGTGAATGCAGAGAAGCTGGATAACTGGATTTGTCAGTTGGATGTGTATTGTAGAATTCAAAATCTTTAAGAGTATGATATCAAGGTTCAGTTGGATTCCTTGAGAATGGAGGGTGTAACACTTGTATGGTGGGAATCAAGGACTCAAGATGAGATCAAAAAACATGGTAAGATCGCTATCTGGACACTCTGGAAACTCAGAATCGCGGTGCAATTTCTTTGTCGTCACAAAAGTTCTGAAAAAAAAAAAATAATTGATTTTCAATCAACTATATCTCCCTCATCTGAACTCTCTTTTGATCAAATTTTTTTTTTAATTGACTAATTTTTCGAGAGGAGCTCAGATATACAATCATTTTTCTGAAATTCTACATAAAAACTGCAAAAAAGTTAATAGGAGAGCCGCTATCCACGAATTGTCGTCAGAAACATTTATGCAACATAGCTGATTTTAAATCAGCGATATCTCCTCATCCGGACTCCGATTCGGCCGATTTGTTTTTCGAATTTGGGTATTTTTTCACAAGGAATCTAGATATGTTTTTTTTTTTTTTTGTAAATTTTGCATTAAAAGTTTCATATCTGATCTTCAAACTCGCCGCCAAAAAAAATACTGCAAAAAAATGAAAAAGAAATATTCTCCCCAATTGGCCCAAGAAAGTGTTGTGTGGAGATCGTAGCACATGCCTGAAGTTTGTTGAATATTTCTGCAAAAAAATGAAACTAAAATATGCATCAAACCCTCATTCCCATGGAATCGTAACTTGGTTTTGATAACACTGATCTGGCTCTTGGGGGGATGCACCCAAGATCTAAAAAATTGAAATGGATCTTGGGGCAAGCCCCCAAGATCTGAAAAATTGAAATTCTAGAAGAAAAGAGGAGAACGCAAAATAAAAAATCCACAAAGAAACTCGTTTTATTAAAAGAGATAATAATTGCAAAGGCTACATTGTGGTGGACAATTTGTCCTTTTAGAAAATGTGACTTGTTACTTATAACATTTTTTTGTTACAGTACCACAGGTAAATTCCATGAGTGGGTAAATACCATGGGTGAATGAATACCATGGGTTGATGTTACTTACAATACCATGGGTGGATTCCACTTACAATACCATTGGTTAATTCCATGGGTGGATAAATACCATGGATGGTTGCCACTTACAATACCATGGGTAAATTTCGTGGGTGGATGAATACCAGGGGTGAGTGTCATTTTCCATTGTTGTTGGCTTGTTGGGGCCTAACCCAGGTTCGGAGGTGATTTAGCCAAACAAATCCCAGTACTACTGGCCCTTTCGACAATAGTCCGCGGAGAGTGGACTGTTATCTCACCCTAAGTAGTATGGGAGGGTACTTGAACCAGGTTTCTGCACCCTGGAGATGTTTGATGGTTTCAAGTGGTCCGCGGTTCGACCCTACGCGCACTTTCCCGTACCTCGCAGCCTAAGACACTTCCTTCGCGCAGCCCTACTCGGGGGTCGAACGATATATTACCCAAGTCCTTACTCGTAGCCTGATATTAGTTGATTAAATTAACTTATTTGTATGCTTCAGTTATACTTAACAATATTCACAATTCATATAAGTGCGCGCAGTAAATAAATAGTATAATTGCCAATGATATCAAACATGTAATAACTTAAGAACAGATACACGGAATTCAGATAAAACTTCTCTTTATTATTTTCTTCCTTCTGTTACAAACCCAACTCTACCTTGCACACTCAGCTACAGGGGTCCGCGCACTCAGTTGTGGACTCTACTAGGCCTCTGCGCACTCAGTTGCAGAGCCTCTTCCTACTACTATGACCCAAGATACTTAGACTCTTTCTCTATGCTCGCTATCTTATTCTATCCATCCATTGTATTACTTCATTTTTTTCTTTACAACTTAGAGCCTCGCTCTATTTATACAATCCCATGGTCCGCGGACCATGGGTAGGCCGACACTACATTCAAAACTTAGGGCGGACATCCCTATGACTCTAACATACAATTCGCGCTTCGCGCCCGCAATTCGCGGAGTCTTTACAACAATAAAAACTCAAAACTTGGGCTTTGAGCCCCAAAACATGTTGTGGGGGGATTCCATGCCCAACAGGCCCCCAACACAAACATTGTGACTCACCCTCGAGTCACTCTGTTGGCGCAGCAATCTTGGCGCAGAGTCCCTCTAACTGGTCTCGAACGATCTTGATGTTCGCAGTGCACTTAGTTGCTGCTTGTTGAACCTACTGCATCCGTTCCTTGGAGACCTCTATTTCCAACATGTTTCCATGCACCCATGCATGCATCCCCTAAATCTGCGCGAGCTCCCCTTCAATATCTGTCGTGATTTTGAAGGCTTCGTCAATCCATGGCTGAACGTGCATTTTGAGAACAACTTCCTTATGGCACGCTACACCCACCTGTTCCTTTAATGCCTTGGCTTGCTGCATCCTCGCAAGATGCTGAGTAAGGACTACTATCTGCACAGTTCCTCTGATGTTGTCGTACTGCTGCTAGAGTTCATGCGCCTCTGTCTCCAGTGGCTTGATGTTGGGATCCTCCTGCAAAGTTGTGAGGACCTCCAGTGCCTATTCCAACATATTCGTACAGTCGCACACTGCACTGCCAATATCTTCCAACCCTGTTGCAATAGTGTTGGGGCATTGTTCTCTGATTTCTGGGGGAGTGGAAGGTTGCGCCTTCAACTGCAGCTCAGCGATCTGGAGATTCAACTCCAGCTGCACCCTTGTCGTCTCTTCTCTTGCGTCACGGACTCTGTTAGACTCCGTCTTGTATGTCAAATGTGAGATTGATTCTTCTTCAAAACCCTGTTTTGAAGAAGAAATCATTAAATGTGTTTTTTAGAATATGTATCAAATTCTCCAGCTCTTCAAATGGCAGTGGTTTCATCAACTCCTATCCCTGCAAGCAGACAAAGAAAAAGCCCTCATTCAAAATCAGCAAATTTAAAAAGGGAATTAGAAAACAGAGTTTGTAATAATGTGTTGGAGCATAATTGGCAAAGAATATTGCAAAGAGGATTTCATCAGATGGTGGCGGTGTTCGCATCATTGATTATGGACAAATATGGAAGGCGCCCACTTCTAATGATTGCTGTAGGAAGAATGCACAAACTGCTTCACTTTTGAAGAAACAAGCTGAACAATTAGCTGAGATGGAAGTTCTTTATAAGGAAGAGCAAGTCCTTAGAGAGCGATACTTCAACATGATGGAAAATATGAAAGGTAAGATCAGATACCTCAAAATTTTTATACTCAAAAAGGTCTGGATATTGGGCTTCTGATTGGCCAAGCTCATTAGCACAGAGGCATAGAACATGAGTGACACCCAAAAGCTGCAGTGTATTTATAGACCTTGCAGCCAAAGCTCCACCAATAAACAAAGAATCTGTAACATGTGATGGCCGCTCTGAGTCGGCAGCTTGAGAGACCAAAGCCATCCTTTCCAGAAGGTGTTCCAACCTCACCTTTAATTTATAACTGTCTATGACATTTTGTGAATCCCCTCCTTCAAAAAAACAAAAAAAAAACCGGTGTTGAAATTCATTTCATGGCAAAGTTTAATCACTTCCGTTCCAAGCATTTCATTCCAATGTTCCAGTTCCTTGCTCAGCTCACTATCAAACTTTGCAATCTTGTTCAAATCCTTCAATTTAACTGTCAGGCGCATACTGTGAGATGAATCACTATTTCCTTTTGAATATTTTCCATGATAGTTCTCTTGAAAAAATGGTGACATTTCTAAGTTATCCCTATAAGGTGATTTTGAAGCATGGACCAGACTTAAAGGAGTTCACTGTCGTGCACAGCCAAATGATGGTTTCATGAGAATTCTTATGGATCTGGATAAGAAACTGTATGGAAAACCTTCTATGGATTGGCAACGAAGGAAGCCTATCATGAGGAGTTGCCCAATTTGTGGCAAGATTGTAGGTGTTAGTAGCAGTTCCCTGAAACTTCATTTGCAAAAGTCACATCGGCGGCTGTCGACGGGAAGTGTGGATAGCGTAGAAGTAAAAGAATTACAACGGATTCTTGATTCTGTTATAATTGGTTGCTAAGAAGAAGTTTTCCAAGTAATTAGTCTTAAAGAAGTTTTGGCTTTATGTTATCTTTGACCAGGAAGTGCTTTTAGTGTACATGAACTTGCCTTGACACTTTATGCACACAAGCTTCATGAGCCTGAGCTTGCTCTTTGTTATTGTGATCGTATCTATCTTGCTGTCACCTTAGTTATAAATGGTAAGATGACAAGCAGTCCAGGTGCTGTAGTCACAAGTTTAAGTGGCCGAGTATTGAAGCCATCACGGGATACTGATGAACCTGAAAGGGCTTTGCGTGTGTTAGCAAAAATGAAACGTGCTAAAGTAAAGCCAAATATCATGACATATGAACTCCTACTTTCTTTGTTTGGGAGTGCAAATCCTCCATATGAATCAGGCAGTCGACAGTCTCAGGAAGATGTTTTAAAAAGAATATCTGCAATAGAGATGGACATGGGGAGAAACAGTGTTGAACACAGTGAAAATTCAATGCATACTCTGCTGAAGGCTCTTGGAGCAGAAGGTATGGTCAAAGAATTGCTACAGTATTTACATCTTGCAGAAGATCACTTCAATAGTAGAGATGCTCGAAGTGCTCCATTGCTTGGAATAAATGTGTACAATACTGTTCTTCATGCACTTGTTGAGGAAAAAGAAAGGGATGTAGCCATCGATGTTTTTGAGAAGATGAAAGTGTTCGGTTTCAAACCTGATGCAGTAACATACCATATTATGATGGATTGCTACAGCCTTACAGGAGATTTACAGTCTGCCCGTGCAGTGATGGCCACAATGCTGCAGGATGGATTCACATTTCATGCTTGTACTTACTCAATCCTGATGAAGATAGCCTTGGAAAATGGTGATGTTGAAACAGCCATTAATCTTTTTAATGAAATTAAAGATTAGAGAGTTCATTCAGATGTTCTGTCTTATAACACCATTCTTAGGCCAGCTTCTTTTAGAGGACGTCTTGACATAATTGAAATTACTAGTCGAGCATATGCATCGTGAAAATATTCAACCAGATCCAGAAACATGCATACATGTCTTTTATTCATATTATGACAGAGGTCTTATTGATACTGCGATGGAAGCATTGCAAGTATTAAGTTTACGCATGATATCAGAGGATGAAACTGTTCAGAAGGAGATGCAAATGAATTTTCAAGAACTTGTCCTCGATGAAGACTCACAAGTTGAGGCAATCCTTTATGGAGATTTTCAACGATTCTAAAGAATATCTTGCAGCAGCACTTTTAAACATGAGATTATGTGCATTAAGTGGTATGCCAAATTTCTGGATACCAGATCAGAGTCCATGTACCATAACGTTGCTTCAAGACTGCTCCAATGAACGCTTTGTGTATCCTATCCGAATCAAGGCATACAAAAGAGCGCTATTCAAACGGAGCCAAAACAGCAGAAGACATAGGATTCGATTCCTATTTCAAAGACTTCAGTTAATGATTCAAAGGGATCTGCGCTCCAGCATTTATCTCTTAAATAGCCATCAGAGGATTTTAAGGGGAACGATCTCCTGTTTTAGAATAAAGAAATGACTCTATATCTATCTTGTAACTGCAGGTGAAACAGCGCCCCTGTTTTGGGGTCGATTTGTTTTTCCCCTAGCAGCGTTTATTTAATGTATTAAAAAATCATTTGTAAGAGTTAGTGAGAGGGAGAGAGAGTTCTGAGTGCTGGTGGAGGAGAGAGAACACAGCTTTCTTGTACAGTTTTTGACAGAGAGTTTAATGAAAAATATAGCTCTGACCCCTGAGATTCCTGTGGTATGAAATTTAGCATAAGTTTTCCTTCTGTTTCATATGTAGCCTGTTATGTATTCATTTCATTTCATGATCATTTCCAAATGAACAAATGAAGTGTTAAGGTAGAATTCATAATTCATATGCTCCGCCTTTAAGTTTGTTCATATTTAATGTTTTCTTCTGCTTGACAAGGATTCATCTTCTATGCCCTTGTCAACTCCTCAGCAGTCTTGCCATTCCATTTAAACTCAATTTGATGTTAAACTTTCTTGCCTACCTTGCCTCAGGGGATAATCCGTGTTTTTGATTACATTTCTTTGTTCAAGTTGTTCCTTTGCCCCATGCAGCCCAGAAAAACCCCATAATTTTATTAAAAACCCCTTTTTATCAATTTACTAGCCTAAAATCAGTTTCTTTTAAAGTCATCTCAGCCCCTTTTAGAAAACTTTTGCTGAGATAGACCGGAGAGAGCCCTCTCCTGCCCCGTAGGGCTAGCTACGAGGCTAAGTGGTTTGATGTTGCCTTGGATTTTGTCCTTTTCAGCCTGAGGTCAAATTCAAGCGCTAACAGACTCCACTTGCCAAATTGTGGATCCGGACTTCTACCGATAGATCTGTTGCAATGGCTAGCTCTGTGACGCGTCGGCAAGCGCCATCTACCATGTGCACCAAATGTTGATTCTGCAACACCAACTCGTCGCGCTGCAAGTTGAGCTGTTTTATGTTAATTTTTTGCTCGCTGAGAACCTGGATCACGTGGCTCTCCCTAGCCCGTAGCTCTGTCATTATCCCATCCTGTAACTAATATAGCATTTCCTGGGAAAGGGTAGCCAAGTGAAGTCCAAGGTCTTTCATCATGCTAAGCGACATCTGATCCATCACATTTGACAATACTAACGCTCCCTTTGGCAACATTATTGTGTTGGCCATCCCTACGCGCAACATCTGCTCTGTTGCTGAAGTGCCTATTGCGACGTGGATAGACAAGGTACCTTCCTCAGGGGGCTACACCTGTAACTCCTACATCTGTGCCCTGAGGGCCCCCAACACAGTCCGGTGCTCCGTCATAAACTCTTGAAGTGCTTCACTTGTGACATCGTGAACCATCTCACCGATTTCATGGAGATCACCTTCGGTTAAGGTGATTGGGTCAATGGCAAGCTTCGAGGCCTTGACCTTCTTCCTCGGGCCCGATCTCTTTGCGATGCGTAGCCATTTTAGCTGTCTGGACGCGGCTCTTGGGTCCGTGCTCCCTTCTGTTGTTTCTGTTTCCTTTGCCTCCTGCCTTGAGGACGTTGCTTGGCCCTCGTCTTCTTATGTTGTTGCTGCCTCTGCTATCTGCGCTGTTGCTGCTACTTCTGCGGCCTTCTTTTGCTCTGCAGCTTTCTGTGCCACTTTACTCACTGCCCTTACCTCAGCTACCACTTTTTCGTTTTGCCTTCTCTTGGCCAATTGGGTGACGCGCAACTTGGCATCATCCTTCATTTTTTGTGCTGCTGCTTTTTCCAGTTCTGCCAAATCTGGGGCGTGCCACTTGGGAGGCCATGTCTCTAATACAATAAAGATCACGTCGTCAGTGGCTACAAATGTTAGCTTCATCCACTGCTTCGCCGGATCCTTCCTCACCCTGATGTAGATGTTGTGCATATCGGCTTTGAAGTCTGCAAAACTTTGCAGACTATTGTGCACCGTAGGTGATAGGTGCGGCCTCCTGTTGATCCACATCTGGATGCTCGCCTCCATGAGCACCCAGAAAATTTTTGTGTCGCGAATCCATTTCGCATCCTTGGTGGCCCAGAGTGAAGTGTACTTCGCAGCCTCTGGTAACTCTCTGTCAATATTGGGGAACTGACTGTCCTCCAGCAATTCTCCTACTACCAGCAATATGGATAAGAGAAACCACGCGTAGTGGAAGGTCTTACCCTGCTCCTGGGCTTCACGATAGTTTAGCAAAAATTCCTTGCAGAGGAATTTGGCCCAATTGAACTGGACCCCCTTTGTGCATTGCTCAACTAGCGCAACCACTGGTGCCGGTACCTCATCGGCATGACACTTCCCCATCACTTCGTTGGCCAGGATTTGGGTGGTTACTCACACCCCTTTGTCCTTGATGCTGGAGATGGCATAGCCCCTCTTTTTCTTCTCCAGCTTATATTTCGCCTTCATGGCTTCTGCAAGAGCCAAATCGCTACCTTTTCCAACTATAGTTGTGGGGTCCTTTCCTTTACAAGGGAGTTGAGAAATATGGTGAATGAGGTCTACCGTGATGGGAATAGCCTCCTCCAGCCATAGATACCCATTATGCACCAGGCAAAGCAACTGCCTGATGACGAAAATGGTGATTGGCGCATGGTGGGAATGTGGTATCCATAGCAAGTGCAGCAACCCGGCCTTTTCCACACCGCGCAACCATTTTCGTGGCTCCAACGTGATCACTACCCCTGTTAGCCTCCTGTTGCAACAGGGTTTCATATTTCATGATTGACATTTTTACATGCCAAATATGTCATCTTTCTTGCAGCAAGGTTCCATATTTCCAGGGAAGAAGTAATAAAGTATGCCAATTCAAATGTTACTGATGTTTCCAATTTTGATGAGTTGTTCCAGTTTTGAAGAAGTTCTTAAAGGGAGGTCTAGACAGTCTAATCCTGGCTTCCCTAGGTTTCAATTTCCTGTTTTAGAATATAGAGAATGGCATCCGTCCAAACAGTCTAATCTTCGCAGATTTGTAGATAGGTAGAGAATCAAAGGGACCCAACTATTTAATCTGGGCCCTGGCAGAAATAAGTGCAGATCTAGATAGGAAAATTCAAAAGAAAAATTGTGGATATGGGTCTGCAAGTCTAAGTTCACCCAAAACAAAAAGAAGAAAAAATATTAGAACAGTAGGCTGGGTAGGTAGCATTGGTGTCGCAGAATCATGACTAGTGATCAATTTTGTATTCCACAATGTCTTATCTTTTCTGATCACAGTTATCAAGCAGTTTTGCAGTTTCATGAAGGTACTCAGGCTGAGATTCACTAACCTCCCCTTTCTTCTCATCACCCCAAAGTCACTTACTAACATCCCCCAAGAGATCAAGATCTGCTTGAGCCTCTCAGTTTCATCATCCCCATGACATTTGCCTTAGTGAGGATCTCCTTCACTCAAGGATTGCTCACTCATCATCTGTGAGCCTTCTTTTCCCAAAAATGGCATAAGGTCTCACACCTTAGCGCCCTCTCTTCATCTCCATATTAACTTTTAACTTTATTATATAACTCCCTAGCGGTTTTCCTTTCCCCTATTAAAATCATGTATATAACACTCCCCTGTGTAAATATCCCACCCCTGGCATTATAGCCATAATTCTACTAAGTCAGGGAAATCACAGTCCATCTGGGACTGTTTTTAGCCCATCCGCGTCATTGACGAACTGGTTTGACATCTGGTCAGCCAGTAACCTCCCCCTTAACTCCAAAAACCCCCAAAAAACCCATGATTTCACCTTTCCCCGTGAAAAAATTCACCCCACCGCTGTAAAAACCCACATTCCACCCCTAACCCAAAGTTCCTGTGCATAAATATTAACCCGCGCCTTTATTTAACCCCGTAAACCCATTTTCCTAAGTTTATAACCCATCCGCTGGGCATATTAAATTCGGAATATTCCTGCGAATATTCCCGCCCGTTAACCCCCTATCCCGTCGCGTCCGCCGCCAGCCGTCCGATCCACAGCCCCGCAGATCTACGGCTGGCAGGCATCCCCATCCCCGACGCGCCCGGCCTTTAACGTCCGGGAGTTCGGCGGTTTTGCCGCCGTACTCTCGCCACGCATCAGGCGCCGGGCTGTGGCGAAGCCCCTCCCTCCAAAACCGCCATTCCCCATAAGCGGTGCGCCACATACCGCTTACCGCCCCGCCCGGTGACGTCACCACCCACGTCACCCCCTGCACAGTCATGCCCACGTCATACCGCTTACCGCCCCGCCCGGTGACATCACTACCCACGTCACCCCCTGCACAGTCATGCCCACGTCATACCGCTTACCGCCCCACCCGATGAGTCACCTGCCTGCGTGGCCTCCTGCCACGTGTCCCCGCCACCGTACCTGCCACGTCATCGTCCGTACGTGATGATGTCATGCTGACGTCATCCCGCCACATCGCCCTGCTGACGTCACCCGCCGTACAATGCTGACGTCATCAACATTTTTTGGGCGCAGAGGCGCAAAAATCGCACTTCGGAGCCCCGGAATCGAATTCTGAGGCAGTTTTTGATGAGCGATTTGCGCCTATCGCTCATCGCAGGATTTTTTGGGCCAAAATGGAGAATCTTCAGGGAATCTTTAAGGAATCTTCGCTCCATGCAGCCCCAGGAAGCCCGAAAAGGCGCAGAAATGATCCGTTTTCTTCACAGAGCATGCCGAAAGGATCAGAAAACAATTTCAGAGGTGCAGAGGCCGAACAGCGGCCATTAATTCGTGATTAGACCCGCAGCACATCAGATCAGCAGCCCAGATTTTGTCAAAGAGTATCAGCCGAAGATATTTTAGTGGCTCGAAGCAGCTAAGAATTAATGAGCCCATCAGGAAGTCAAATCAGGCAGCTAAAGCCCATTCCTGCACTCAAATCACAGCTTAAACTTAAATGCAGGCAGACATCGAGGAACAGGAACCCATGCGTATTTATTTCAGAAGACACTACAGCAAGCCACCAAGGACCACATCATTCACTTATTTCTGATACGGCGACCCTCAGCGCCGCTCAAGAGATTTTTTGCATTTAATTCCAGATAGAGTTAGGTCAATAAATGACGTTTTATGACCTGATTAGGTCAAGATGTAATAAAAGCAGTAGATAGAAAGTTTTTCCCTATATATACCACCCTCTGTATAGTTTTAAGGGTTGGTCAATTGAGAATTTCATTAGAGACTCGCATTGTATACCTGAGTTTTTCCATAATCAAAGATTACTGAAAGCTTGGAGAACGAACTGTCTGTTGTTGATGAATGTTTTGAAGAGTTGAGGATGGAATTCCTGCGCTGCGGCCTGAAGCAATAAGTGCCTCTTATCTCTGTTTATGTGTTTGCCATTATCTAAATAGCAGGAAGAAAGAATAGCCTAGAATTAGTTTAAACACTCTCTATGCTCAATTTCTGCTATTTCTCTGTGTTTTCGTCTCAATGAATTGGTTATGAATATGAATTCCTCCCGGCTCATATTTACCCCAATTTACCTATGTTTGCCAATTATCTAGGGATTCTTAACTGCCCCTGGGTAGCGCTCTGTCATCTCCTCTGTTAAGTCGATTGAGAGATCCTTAACTGCCTCTCATTGCTTGGCATCTCTTCCGTCCATAAAACCTGAAAGTTGCTTCGACCTCAGCTATCTGGCTCCATCTTCCCTCACTGTGATTAAAGAAATATAACAACATTTCTCCTCCTTGACTCCACGCCCAATGGTTCGAGAAACTTAGACTATGCACTGCCTCTCCACCTGAAAAATCAATTTTCCCACCAAAACAAAACAAAGAACCCCCTGAGCCCAAGACCTAGCCTGAAATCCTTTCAAACAAAGTTAAATCTAAAAGAGAGAGCCCTCTCTGATTGCAGGTTGGCTAGAACCTGCAGTCCAAAGTTGGTTTGTGGTTACCTCGGCTGTATCCCTTTCTTAACCTTCAGGGACAACCTGAGTGATAACATAATGGCGACTCCATTGGGGACCTTCCTCAGTTAATTTTACAAAGTTTCACGAAGAAGGTTAAAAAATCCCTTGTAGAAATTGATTTTCTAATTGTTGTATATTTCCTAAAGCTACAGATGAAGCCTGAATGTCAGCCAGGAAGCCTTTGAAACCGTTTTTGTCTTACATTAACAGGTTTAGATAAAAGCTGCTTCAGTCAATCTTCATGCTAGTTTTAAGATATACACAGCCATTCCAAAATCTTATCTGGCCCCTGTAAATACAAAAATATACCCAAAAAACAAGTTCGGAAGTTGGCTCCCAAGAAAAATCCGCGATATACAAGGTCAAACCCAGACCCAGATCCTCCAGCTGTTTTTCAAAACCCTAACATAATCCCTAAAATCCTTAGGAAGCAACAAAGACAGGAAAATTTTGCTGATTTGAGTCCTGAAACAGCTTACCCTAGCTCTGTCCCAACTCCTGTCAAGGTTTTATTCCGGTCTACCCCTGCTTCCCCTAGTTCATCATCTACATCTCAAAGCCCTCCCTTCACACCTTCATTCACTGCACATATTCCCATTACAACCACTGTTGTTTCTACCGTTCCTATCACTCCTGTTGTACCAGTCGTTCCCGTTGTTCCAGTTATCCCTGTCATTCCTATAAACCCTGCAAATATGGCTAATAGATATGCACCCCTGCAATTACCTGCTAACGCTGCAGCCTTACCTCAAGACTACCAATCCAAAATCACATATTTTGATTCCACTGGCCCTTTCACAGCTATTCAGCATGCCAAAAAGATGCAAGACCATTTTGAGAACTATGAAATAGATGATGACAGCGTGAGAATGAAAAATTTTGTTCAGATCTTGACAGGTGATGTAAGAACTTGGTTCAGATCACTTGCTGCAAACTCCATAACCACTCCTGATGAGCTTTACCTAGCCTTTATCAACAGATGGGAGAAAAAGAAAGATCCTTTGCACATAGTAGCTGAATATGATACAATCAAACGAGGTCCTCAAGAGACCGTTTTGGAGTACTGTGCAAGATTCAACAATGTATATAACGCGATACCACAGAATTTAAGACCTCCACCTGATTTAGCCTTGTACAAATTTCCCGACGGTTTTGACCCTGATATGGCATATCAGCTGAAAGAAAGAGCTCCCGCAACCCTTGAAGACACGCAAAAGGTTGCTGTCACGGTAGAAGCCAACTTAATTGCCAAAAGAAACAGAGTGAGAATGGAAAAGAGAACCACCTTTAAGGAAGAACCCTCAGCCTTTGACCAGAAACTTGACGCTATCATTAATGGCCTGCAAAGACTAGGAGAAAGAGTAGAACATGTTGAGAGAAAAGCATCATGGGAAGGGCAACAGTCCAACACCATAAGAAACACAAATTTCAGGAAAACACAGAACATAAATGCTGGTAGGCCTAACCAAGACCAGGATATTAGACCCCCTTTTCAAGATAACTATGTAGAAGGATCCACATCCAGTCAGCCTATAGAAGACGATCACATAAATGTAATGGATCTAAAGGGTGAGCATCAAACTTTCCTGACACAAGAAGACCAAAATGAACATGATGCTAGTCAATTTCAAACTAAAACTGGAAAATCTTTTGACTTTAAACAAGGGTATGATACTGCTGTATATGAAGTACACAAACAGTATAAGCTCAGAACTAGGACCATCAACATCTCTGAGCCCAGCAAGACAAAGGAAACCAAACAACCCAACAAGATTAAAAACACGGCTGTTATAACCCAACCAGCTGACACGACTGCCTCAAACTCCAGTCAAGTGACTATAGAGGACATGACAGACACGCAGCCTGCTGTTGAGTAGCCTTTGACACCTCCTTTCTCAAAACAAAACTCAAACAGCGTCCCAAAAAGTACTCCTAAAATTGCCAAACCGCAAGCAAATACATCCCATAGCATTGATAAACAAGAGCAAGTTGCTGAGAATTCAAATGAAGAGGGAAAAACTGCCAATGCCAATACCAAGACTCCCCTGGAGAAGCCTTTTAGTTTAGAAACAGAGATTGGAAAACTCAAGATAGCCATTCCTCTTTCAGAATTGGCTAAACACGATGTGTATAGGCAACAAATTCAGAGATCATTGCAAATGCCAGAAAATAAAGATGATGTAAATGTTTTGGATGATTCCCCTGAACTGCTATTTGGCCCAGAAGTTAATGGAAAATCTACCTATGGACCTGTCCCACCCTTTTATATCAGTCTGCATATACATGACAAAGTGTTGCACAATGCTATGTTTGACTCAGGGGCATCACACAATCTTATGCCCAAAGCAGTGATGGAAAAACTGAACCTCGACATTACAAGACCTTACAAAGATTTATACTCATTTGACTCAAGTCAAGTGAAATGTCTAGGTCTCATCAAAGATCTATGTGTTTCCCTAGTTCAATATCCGAACAAGACCATTCTCATGGATGTAGTGGTCGTTGATATTCCTCCCAAGTACGGTATGCTCCTGTCAAGATCATGGGGAGCAAAACTTCAAGGATCCCTTCAACTAGACCTTTCCTATGCTACTATTTCAGTCTTTGGGCAACCAAAGAGACTGTACAGAGAAACGCTCATGAAATATGTAGTGAGTAATGAAAGCAAGCCTGAAAATTTTCCCATTTATACGATCCATTCCGATATGGATTCTTTCATTTTATTTAATGATGATTTGGATCTGCCCACCAATAAGGAGCCTTTTGCTCTAGAACAACAAGTGCACATCAGTGAAGAAGCGGTTACCCACAATAAAGAAATTGTCAAAACAGTAAATGCAACTAGAATGTTACAAGAACATGCCCAAACAAAAATTTTAAATCTGCCCAACCCCGATTCGGATAACACTCCTAGCTTTGTCAACAAGCAAGAAATCACATGGTTCTTAGAGTTTGATGGTTCTGTTAACAAGTTAGGAGCAGGGGCAGGTGTTTGGATTCATAACACACACGATAATCATGCAGAGGGACATGCTTACAGGCTGAACTTTAAATGCACAAATAACATGGCAGAGTATGAGGCTCTGCTGTTAGGCCTTAAACTGCTGAAAACTCTAGGTGCTGTAAAAATATCTATCTTAGGTGACTCTGATCTAGTCATACAACAGATAAAAGGTAATATTGTTACCAATGATAATAGAATGAGAGCCTACAGAACAGCTGCTACTGACATACTCTAGTCATTCACTGAATTCAAGCTTGACAAGATTTCCAGAAATCACAACCTTCATGCACACAGCCTAGCCACCTTCGCGAGTACATGCAAGCTCCCTTTTGACCTGAATCATCACTTCACAGCCGAAATAAAACATAGACCCACCGTCCCAAATAATGTAAGAGATTGGCAAGTATTCGAGAATGATGCCCAGATTAGTAATTTCCTTACCCTTGCGCACGAATTTTCAAATATCCATATTGACACAGAGGCCATGACAGATTCCGAACAGCAGAGAAATGAAAGTCAGCAAGCTTTAGATGCTGCAACAGCCAAACTGATTCTGAAGCCAACCATTTTTGACAATGAAAACATTGAACAGCTAAGACAAACATAGGCAGAATAAATAGACAAAACAGATGTAGAAATCATTGACCTAAAGGATAATTTTCTGCCTACTGGGCTAACTCCACTAGAAGACATGTTTGACTCTAATGACGTTCCCAGAAAACCAAAATTGCAACCAATAAACATGGAAATTGAAGAACACAACATTGGGACACCGGAGAATCCAAAAATGATCAAACTGTCCAAAAACTTGCCACCCGATCAAAATCCCAAGTACATTGACTTATTCAAAGAATTTCAAGATGTATTTGCGTGGAGCTATGAGGACTTGAAGTCCTATGATACATTAGTGATTCAGCACACTATCCCATTGAAGCCCAATTAGAAGCCCTTCAAATAGAAATTGAGAAGAATCAACCCCGTACTGCTTCCCCCGATTGAAAAAGAAGTAAAAAGGATGTGGGAAGCAGGCATTATAGCACCTATCAGATTCTCTGAGTGGGTGTCCAATCTTGTTCCTACAAGAAAAAAGACAGGAGAAATCAGACTTTGTGTAGACCTCAGAAACTTAAACCAAGTCTCCTTAAAAGACCACTATCCTTTGCCCAAAATGGACCACATATTGCAGAGAGTAGTGGGATCATCTAGGATCTCTTTACTAGACGAATTTTCGGGTTTTAACCAGATACTTGTTCACCCAGATGACCAAGACAAAACAGCTTTTACCACACCCTGGGGAACATTTAAGTATGTAAAGATGCCATTTGGACTTAAAAACGTTGGTGCTACTTTTCAACGAGCAATGGATATTGCTTTCGCCAAAGAAATACATGACTTCCTAGTTGTGTACCTCGATGATTTAACCCCATTTTCCAAATCTGATGAAGAACATCTCAAGCATCTTAGGCAAATTTTCATAACATGCAGAAAATATGGAATTTCCTTAAATCCTAAAAAGTCCTTATTTGGCCTTGAAGAAGGAAAATTACTTGGCCACATCATATCAAAAGATGGGATCAGAATTGACCCTGAGAGAATACAAGCCATCCTCCAAATTCCATACCCCAGAAACATAAAAGAGCTACAAGCATTCCTTGGGAAAATCAACTTCTTGAGAAGATTCATTCCAAATCTGCCTGAATTAATAAGACTGTTAAGAAAAATGTTAAAGAAAGATGCCAAGGTAAGATGGTCCCTGGAAGCTAAGCAAGCATTTGAGAGTATCAAATCTGCCTTAACTCAAACCCCTGTCCTAACTAATCCACAGTTCGATAAAGATTTCATCATATTTTCGTTTGCATCCGAGCATATGATAGCTGTTGTCCTGCTGCAGAAGGATGAACAGGGAGTTGAAAAGCCAATTGCTTTTTTCAGCCGAGCCTTAAGAGACGCCCCATTGAAATACCCGGTAATGGAAAAACAGGCCTACGCACTTATCAAGGCCATCAAGGATTTTAGAGTGTACATACTGTATTCACACGTGATTGCCTATGTCCCACACGCTGCTGTAAAAGACATACTGACTCAAGACGGATTAGAAGGCAAAAGAGGTAAATGGATTGCAAGTATCCTCGAATACGACATTGAAATAAAACCAACCAAGCTGATAAAGGGACAAGGTTTAGCTAAACTGATGTCCGAAACAAACTTTCAGGTCTTAGACATTAACCAGCTGGACAATGAACCGGAGCTGGCGACTCCACAGATCAGTGAAATATTTCTGCAATGCCCCTGGTACACTGATATTTTCTTTGTATTGTTAAACCTGTGTGCTCCCCCAGGATTGTCCAGAACAAAGAAAAGATTTTTGAAAATGAAAGCTTTGAGATTTTGTGTTGTTGATGGTGCATTATTTTGGAGAAATCATGAAGGTATATTGTTAAATTGCTTAACCATGAATGAAACCAACAATGTCATGAAAGAATTCCATGCAGGCGATTGTGGAAGAAATCTCTACTGGAAGTCCACAGCAGAAAAAATCCTGAGGGCTGGTTTCTACTGGCCCACTCTTTTTGCAGATGTTAAAAAGTTTTCCACAACATGTCATAAGTGCCAAATTTTTGAAGGCAAGAGAAAATTATTGCCCCTGCCCCTTAAACCAATCTCCACCGAAAAACCTTTTCAACAATGGGGTCTTGACTTCATTGGAGAAATCCATCCCTCTTCCTCAGGCCAACACAAATGGATCCTAACAGCCACCGATTATTTCACCAAGTGGGTTGAAGCCATTCCCTGTAGACAAGCCAATGATACCATCATTATCCAATTCCTTGAATGCAACATCCTTTCTAGATTTGGCTGTCCTGAGAAAATCATCACTGACAATGCCGCTGCCTTTAAGTCCAAAAAGATGATCAGTTTCTGCCATAAGTTTCATATCACCCTGGGCCACTCTACAGCATATTACCCTCAAGGCAATGGATTGGCCAAATCATCTAACAAGAGCCTCATCAACATCATAAAGAAAATGCTAGAGGAAAACAAGAAAAATTGGCACAAAAAGCTGGTGAATGCCCTATGGGCAGACAGACTTTCAAGCAAAATATCAATTGGAATGAGCCCTTATGAGATGGTATATGGCATGGAGGCTAGATTTCCTTCATCCCTGGGCATTCCCACCATCAAGTTGTTACAAGAGATTCAGGCGGAACCAAATGACATTCAAAGAAGAATTAATCAGACAATCCATCTCCAGCAAACCAGAGAACAAGTATATGACAGAGCACAGATTTTGCAAGAAAAGCTCAAAAAGATGTTTGATAAGAGAGCTAAAGCTGAAGATTTCAGAATTGATGACAAAGTTTTAAAGTGGGACTCAAGAAGAGAAGACAAGGGCAAGCATGCAAAGTTTGATTTCCTGTGGAAAGGCCCATTTATTATTTCTGCTGTTCAAGGAAACAACACCTATTTTCTCAAATCTATGGAGGACAGCACTGTTGAAGAAGGCCCTGTGAATGGCAGGATGTTGAAACATTATCACGATCCTTGTTGTTAAAACAATGAAAGTCCTGTAAATATCTTTGTACAGTTATATTGTGTATATATGAGCACTGTTTTTAATTCATTTTGATAAGCAGGATGATTATTGAAGGAACAGTAGTAAATTCATGGAGGCACAGCCGGTGCTGATTGTCCAGCTTTCAAAGACTCATCTCTGTATCATTCTAAGCAAGGCAGCAAGAGTAACAACGTCACAACAGCAATTCGGGTCAAAGAGAAGCTGTTTTGCACTTGCAATTTTCAGGCAAGAAAAGGTTAACAGAAGAGGAAAGATTTCAGCAATTTGTTTCACACCTAAGCTGAAGGAAATACATCAATTTGCAATGCAGGTTTTCAAAGATATATTCTCAGACAGCATTGTACATAATAATACAGCACGCAGAAGAAAGCAGGCGTTGTTGAGCAGTTCACAAAGATTCAATTGAGGAGAAGGTCATTTTGTCACAAAGTTTCATATTTCTAACAGCCAGAGCAAAGAGGTTTTTTCAGTTTACAGTGACAACAGAGATCAAGGCAGTCTGACCTGCTGTTCTTGACTTTTCACAAGGAAAAGCCATCCCCAAGTGGAGCCACTGTTAGCCTCCTGTTGCAACAGGTTTCATATTTCATGATTGACATTTTTACATGCCAAATATGTCATCTTTCTTGCAGCAAGGTTCCATATTTCCAGAGAAGAAGTAATAAAGTATGCCAATTCAAATGTTACTGCTATTTCCAATTTTGATGAGTTGTTCCAGTTTTGAAGAAGTTCTTAAAGGGAGGTCCAGA
Organism: Pinus tabuliformis; assembly: GCA_031772625.1. Lineage (NCBI taxonomy): Eukaryota > Viridiplantae > Streptophyta > Pinopsida > Pinales > Pinaceae > Pinus > Pinus tabuliformis. The sequence goes on from CM062818.1 coordinate 718,878,425, forward strand.
CAGTCTAATCCTGGCTTCCATAGGTTTCAATTTCCTATTTTAGAATATAGAGAATGACATCTGTCCAAACAGTCTAATCTTGGCAGATTTGTAGATAGGTAGAGAATCAAAGGGACCCAACTGTTTAATCTGGGCCCTGGCAGAAATAAGTGCAGATCTAGATAGGAAAATTCAAAAGAAAAATTGTGGATCTGGGTCTGCAAGTCTAAGTGCACCCAAAACAAAAAGAAGAAAAAATGTTAGAACAGTAGGCTGGGTAGGTAGCTTTGGTGTGGCAGAACCATGACTAGTGATCAATTTTGTATTCCACAATGTCTTATCTTTTCTGATCACAGTTATCAGGCAGTTTTGCAGTTTCATGAAGGTACTCAGGCTGAAATTCACTAACCTCCCCTTTCTTCTCATCACCCCAAAGTCACTTACTAACATCCCCCAAGAGATCAAGATCTGCTTGAGCCTCTCAGTTTCATCATCCCCATCACATTTGCCTTAGTGAGGATCTCCTTCACTCAAGGATTGCTCACTCATCATCTGTGAGCCTTCTTTTCCCAAAAATGGCATAAGGTCTCACACCTTAGCGCCCTCTCTTCATCTCCATATTAACTTTTAACTTTATTATATAACTCCCTAGCAGTTTTCCTTTCCCCTATTAAAATCATGTATATAACACTCCCCTATGTAAATATCCCATCCCTGGCATTATAGCCATAATTCTACTAAGTCAGGGAAATCACAGTCCATCTGGGACTGTTTTTAGCCCATCCGCGTCATTGAGGAACTGGTTTGACATTTGGTCAGCCAGTAACCTCCCCCTTAACTCCAAAAACCCCCAAAAAACCCATGATTTCACCTTTCCCCGTGAAAAAATTCACCCCACCGCTGTAAAAACCCACATTCCGCCCCTAACCCAAAGTTCCTGTGCATAAATATTAACCCGCGCCTTTATTTAACCCCGTAAACCCATTTTCCTAAGTTTATAACCCATCCGCCGCGCATATTAAATTCGGAATATTCCTGCGAATATTCCCGCCCGTTAACCCCCTATCCCGTCGCGTCCGCCGCCAGTCGTCTGATCCACAGCCTCGCAGATCTACGGCTGGCGGGCATCCCCATCCCCGATGCGCCCGGCCTTTAACGTCCGGGAGTTCGGCGGTTTTGCCGTCGTACTCCCGCCACGCGTCAGGCGCCGGGCTGTGGCAGAGCCCCTCCCTCTGAAACCGCCATTCCCCATAAGCGGTGCGCCACATACCGCTTACCGCCCCGCCCGGTGACGTCACCACCCACGTCACCCCCTGCACAGTCATGCCCACGTCATACCGCTTACCGCCCCGCCCGATGACGTCACCGCCCACGTCACCCCCTGCACAGTCATGCCCACGTCATACCGCTTACCGCCCCACCCGATGAGTCACCTGCCTGCGTGGCCTCCTGCCACGTCACTGCCACGTGTCCCCGCCACCGTACCTGCCATGTCATCGTCCGTACGTGATGACGTCATGCTGACGTCATCCCACCACATCGCCCTGCTAACGTCACCCGCCGTACAATGCTGACGTCATCAACATTTTTTGGGCACAGAGGCGCAAAAATCGCACTTCGGAGCCCCGGAATCAAATTCTGAGGCTGTTTTTGATGAGCGATTTGCAGGATTTTTTGGGCCAAAATGGAGAATCTTTAGGGAATCTTTAAGGAATCTTCGCTCCATGCAGCCCCAGGAAGCCCGAAAAGGCGCAGAAATGATCCGTTTTCTTCACAGAGCATGCCGAAAGGATCAGAAAACAATTTCATAGGTGCAGAGGCCGAATAGCGGCCATTAATTCATGATTAGATCCGCAGCACATCAAATCAGCAGCCCATATTTTGTCAAAGAGTATCAGCCGAAGATATTTTAGTGGCTCGAAGCAGCTAAGAATTAATGAGCCCATCAGGAAGTCAAATCAGGCAGCTAAAGCCCATTCCTGCACTCAAATCACAGCTTAAACTTAAATGCAGGCAGACATCGAGGAACAGGAACCCATGCATATTTATTTCAGAAGACACTACAGCAAGCCACCAAGGACCACATCATTCACTTATTTCTGATACGGCGACCCTCAGCGCCGCTCAAGAGATTTTTTGCATTTAATTCCAGATAGAGTTAGGTCAATAAATGATGTTTTATGACCTGATTAGGTCAAGATGTAATAAAAGCAGTAGATAGAAAGTTTTTCCCTATATATACCACCCTCTGTATAGTTTTAAGGGTTGGTCAATTGAGAATTTCATTAGAGACTCGCATTGTATACCTGAGTTTTTCCATAATCAAAGATTGCTGAAAGCTTGGAGAACGAACTGTCTGTTGTTGATGAATGTTTTGAAGAGTTGAGGATGGAATTCTTGCGCTACGGCCTGAAGCAATAAGTGCCTCTTATCTCTGTTTATGTGTTTGCCATTATCTAAATAGCAGGAAGAAAGAATAGCCTAGAATTAGTTTAAACACTCTCTATGCTCAATTTCTGCTATTTCTCTGTGTTTTCGTCTCAATGAATTGGTTATGAATATGAATTCCTCCCGGCTCATATTTACCCCAATTTACCTGTGTTTGCCAATTATCTAGGGATTCTTAACTGCCCCTAGGTAGCGCTCTGTCATCTCCTCTGTTAAGTCGATTGAGAGATCCTTAACTGCCTCTCATTGCTTGGCATCTCTTCCGTCCATAAAACCTGAAAGTTGCTTCGACCTCAGCTATCTTGCTCCATCTTCCCTCACTGCGATTAAAGAAATATAACAACATTTCTCCTCCTTGACTCCACGCCCAATGGTTCGAGAAACTTAGACTATGCATTGCCTCTCCACCTGAAGAATCAATTTTCCCACCAAAACAAAACAAAGAACCCCCAGAGCCCAAGACCTAGCCTGAAATCCTTTCAAACAAAGTTAAATCTAAAGAGAGAGCCCTCTCTGATTGCAGGTTGGCTAGAACCTGCAGTCCAAAGTTGGTTTGTGGTTACCTCGGCCGTATCCCTTTCTTAACCTTCAGGGACAACCTGAGTGATAACAGCCCCCTCAGTGTTCTTCTTCATTAAGTTCCTGGTCTCTAGGTGTCGGAACTTCTCGCTGTTAGCGAGGTCCCAGTCTTCAAATTTCATGGTGGGTACGCAGCCTAGGTGTGTGCCCTCAAATACAATGTCGTCGGGGAGGAGCAGGGTCTGGAGCGAGCTTTTCATTTCATCCAGGTTCTTTGGCACTTTGGTTTTCCCTCTCCGCGGAGGGACATATGCTGGCAGTTTCGTTGCAGAGTGCAACGGTTGGACATCCTCCTACATGTCTTCTTCTTCTTCTTCTGCGGAAATCAAGGCCTATAAGTCTTCTTCTTCCTCGTCTGTTTCGATTGTGACTGCTTTCCCCTTCTCTTCCATGTATAGTTTTTTGTGCCTCGGATTCCTCGGGGACATGCATACTGGACCCATTACCTATTTATATTTCTTGGGCCATGGCGTTCACAGTGATTTGGGGATTTATGTCACCATCTCGGTGCCTTCTGGGACATCCCCCACCATTTGGGTCTGTGCGGCCTCACCGGTGGTTGCCTCTTCAATCCCCAACCCATCCTTAGTGGTCGTCATCCTTTCTAGAATGCATTATGTCTCTTGCGAACTTAGGGGCTTAGTTATTGCTTGGATCTAAACACTCTATGCTCTACTCAAAAGCTCAATTCTCAATGACCAAGTGTTGTTCGCTGGCTAGCCTTCCAACGCGCTTGCACCTTCGATGTCTACTATTATCCCCTGCATTCTTCCCATCGGTAGGACCTTCTACTAGTTCGCCATTCGTAATTGAATAGGATACCATTGCAACGCGGGCCTGCCCATGCATTCCCATGTTTGCGTTGGCAGTACATTCGCATCCGATCTGAGATCCAGAATTAATTGACCTAATTCACCTAGTGATAAGTTCCTGCAGTCCTTTTACAGCCTTGTTGTCGTGCAACAGTTTCATGCATGTCTCCAGAAAGGTATTGAGCATTGAAGGATCCAACCCCGGTTATAGTTAATCCTTACTACCTGAAGTGGGCGCCTATGTGAAGCTCTTCTTAGCTTCCATGAATGTCTCCTTCACGCGCTCCAAATCAAATTCAGGTTCCTTTGTAGGATCCTTGCGAACCCATGCACTTTCTTTGGGCTGCTTACCTTTGTCATCTCCTGTCGTGATACCGCTTCAGAGCACTATGTTTATATTCGGGTCCTCTTCGCGCGACTCAGACCTCATCATTTGCAAATTCTGAGTCAGGGGAGGCTGGAGTATCCCTTTATTACGCAGTCTCACTATCAGCGTAGGGCAATCCTCTGTCTCATGATCAAACTGAGTATAATATAAACATGATGCCCTTGTTGGATTTGTACAGTCACGATCATAATGCCATGGCCCTTCGTAATTGTAACAAATCAACTATCCACGACCCCTTCCTGGTCCCATTCCACCTCGACCTCGTCCGCGCCCCTGAAATCTAGCACGCGCCTTCCCTGTATTTGGATCGAGGGCTCGTGTTTCGGTCTGTACTTTATAGGTAGGAGTCCAATCCATCATCAACTCGTAACTTCTGCAGGTGTGCTCATCATGGCCTGCCAGCCTGCAAAAATTACAGAACAATTGTTGGGATGTCTGTGTATACTTCTGCAATAGGTGACAGTTATTTGTAGTGTGTTTTCCTCCTATCTGAAAAATCGCACACCATAATGTGGGCGCCACGCTCAGTCCTGCTTGTGCCTCTGGTCTTAATGGCATCGGCCTTCCTCTCGCCATTCACGAAGACTGGACAGTGGTCCTTGTCATGCCCCTGTCCTTTGCATTTTATGCCTCCTCGCGCGCTTCTGGACGAGTTATCTTGCCCTGTTTCAAACTCTACATTTCTAGACACAAATTTTGCAGTTGCGTGTGGATTTGTTGGACTCCCAAGCTAGGATCTTGTATTGGGGTCTCGTGCAGTCTCATTGCAATCTCCAAAGCTTCGACCTGGGTGGACAGCTTCTGTTGTGACAACGTCGTCCTTAAATGTGGTGTTAGTGACACTACAAACCATGTGCAGCGTTTTCCATCCATCAAGGTCATGTTGGCTTCACGAATCATATTCTTCAATCTCTAGTCTAGATCCCATGGGGTCTCGCCTGGAAGCATCGCGATCTCCTTAAACCTGATAATCAATTGTGTCTCCGACTTTGGCCTGCTAAATTCCCTGTTCAGTGCAGCGTGGATATATGCAATCCCCATCTTTGGATGGTCATTAGAATGCTTAATGTACCATGTTAGTGCACGACCCCATAACGCGCCTACCAGCTTTGCCTTCTTTATATTATCATCCATGACTCCTTGTGCTTCCCATACATCTTTTACCATGAACCAAAATTGGTCTGGATCTTCATTCCCTACTCCTCTCAATACCAGCAATTTTATCGCGCTCACAATATTGAACTGTGGTGGTGGTGGAGGTGGTGTGGGTGTTGAAGATGGTGAGACTGGTGGTGGTGTAGGTGGAGGTGGTATGTATGGAATTCGCTGCCTTATCAGACTAATCGCGCTTCTCAAAGAGACTTTCACAATCTCTTCCTCGCTTTCCCTCCGAGGCGAAATCAAGGGGCTATTTCCTATCTCTGCGCTACCTTCGTTTCTATAGATCTTCCCACTTCACGTAGCCCCAAACATCAATTTATTCGCATAACCCACTTTTCACATAATAAAATCTTAATCCAAGTGTTCAAATATTTCATGTACTTACCTCGTGGTCCTTTGAGGAAGCGTCGTTCCACCTCGCTGTAGCTGATGATCGTATCTACCGCAAACTCGGTGATAAACCCTCCTATAATTCGATCGAGCCAATGGTCCACAACGCTCGCGATCTTATCTTCCAATGCTTCTAGGACATGACATCAGACATCCCTTATGCAGATCTCGGTCCTGGCAATGGAACCATTTGTTGGCTTGTTGGGGCCTGACCCAGGTTCGCAGGTGATTTAGCCAAAAAAAATCTCGGTATTACTGGCCCTTTCGGCAACAGTCTGCAAAGAGTAGACTGAGATCTGACCCGAAGTAGTATGGGAGGGTGCTAGAACCAGGTTTCCGCACCCTGGAGATGTCTGATGGTTTCAAGTGGTCCGCGATTTGACCCTGCGTGCATGTCGCTATGCGCACTTACCTATACCTCGCATCCTGAGATGCTACCTTCACACAGCCCTACTCAAGGGCCGAACAATGTTATTACCCAAGTCCTTACTCGTAGCTCGATATTAGTTTATTAACTTAACCTATTTGTATGCTTCAGTTATACTTAACAATATTCACAATTCATATAAGTGCACACAGTAAATAAACAGTATAAGTTTCAATGATATCAAACATGTAATAACTTAAGAAAAGATACATGGAATTCAGATAAAATTTCTCTTTATTATTTTCTTCCTTCTGTTACAGACTCAACTCTACCCTACGCACTTAGCTGCAGGGGTCTACACACTCAGCTGCGGACTCTTCTAGGCCTCTGCACACTTAGCTGCAGAGCCTCTTCCTACTACTACAACCCAAGATACTTAGACTCTTGCTCTATGCTCACTATCTTATTCTATCCATCCATTGTATTACTTCCTTTTTTTCTTTACAACTTAGAGCCTCTCTCTGTTTAAACAATCCCATGGTCTGTGGACCATGGGTAGGCCGACACTACATTCAAAACTTAGGGCGGACAACCATATGACTCTAACATACAATTCGCGCTTCGCGCCCGCAATTCACAGAGTCTCTACAACAATAACAACTCAAAACTTGGGCTTTGAGCCCCAAAACATGTTGTGGGGGGATTCCATGCCCAACATGTTTCCAAGGAAGGCATAATAGTGGATTCGAAAAATATCATAGTTATCATAGAATGGGCCACTCCTAGGAATGTAGATGAGATCAGATCATTCATGGGGTTAGTAGGTTACTGCAGGTGGCTCAATAAGAACTTATCATGGATTGCATACCTTATTACATCATTGCAGAGGAAAGGAAAGAAATTTGAATGCACGAAGAAATGTGCAACATGTTTTGAGCAGTTGAAGAAGTTGCATACAAACGCTCCAGTGTTAAAGATTGTAGATCCAGATAAAGAATTTGTGGTATGTGCAAATGCTTGCAAGAGAGGACTTGGTGACATCTTAATGCAGGAGGGATAGGTGGTGTGATATGAGTCAAGGAAACTGAGTGAGCATGAGTAGAACTATGAGACTCATTATCTTGAGTTGGCAGTTATTATTCACGCCTTGAAGATGTGGAGGCATTATCTTCTTCACAGGAGGTTTATTTTGATGAGTGGCCATAGTGGAATGAGGTATCAATTTGACCGACCTAATTTGAATGTCAGGTAAGCTAGATGGTTGGCCACCCCTAGTGAGTTTTACTTTGAGATCAGATACGTTAAAGGAAAGAAGAACATGGCTATAGATGCTCTAAGTACGAGAGTGAGGGTAAATACTATTGCAACTGTGTGCTCTTATGGGATATATTTACAGGATCGGATCTTACAAGCAGTATAACAGGATGGCAGGTATCAATAGTTGAAGCATTGGTTGCAACATGGTACAGGTGAATAGGATGTGGATTATCATCTCACGACAGATGGCTTGGTGAGATTTAGGGAAAAGATATATGTGTCGGATGATAGTGAGCTCGGGAAGATTATCTTGAGGGAGTTTCATGTCAAGCCATATTTATGTCACCCCAGATATTAGAATGCATTAAAAGTTGTGAAGAAGTTCTATTATTGGACGAATTTGAATAAGGAAGTGGCGAAGTTTATTGCTAGATGCTTGGACTGTAAGCAGATGAAAATTGAGTGCAAGCACCCATCTCGTTTGTTACAGTCTATTCCGATTACAGAGGGGAAATGGGAGGTCATTTCCATCGATTTCACTACATGTTTGCTTATGACATCGAAGCAGCATGATTCCATCATGGTTGTGGTTGATAGATTGTGCAAGGTAGCTCACTTCACTCCAGTAAATACTATTGATTCAGCCAGCGAGGTAGCACAAATGTTCATCGGGGAGATAGTTATATTACATGGTATTCCTAAGAATATCGTATCAAATAGAGATTCTAAGTTCACTTCCAAGTTTTGGAAAGATTTATTTGCAGGTTTGGGTACAGAGTTGGCCTTCAATACATCTTATCATCTGCAGACAGATGGATAAATAGAGAGGTTCAACAAGATACTAGAGGATATGTTAAGGATGTATGCTATGCACTAGTAGAGGAGGTGAGAAGAATATATTCCACTGGTTGAGTTTTATTACAACAATGGGTATCAAGAGTCGCTGAGGATGAGTCTGTTTGAAGCACTCTATGGGCGAAGTTGAAATACTCCCATCAGTTGCAGTGATCTAGGTAATAGGGTACTTATTGGACCAGACATGTTGGCAGAGATGGAATAGGAAATGCAAGTTATAAGGAAGAATCTAAAGGCAACATGGGATAGACATAATATTTATGCATATTAGCACAGAGAATTTAAGGAGTTTCATGTTGGGGAGCATGTGTACTTTTGCATCAAGCCAAGGAAGACCTCCTTGAGGATTGGTTCATGCACCAAGTTAGCACCTCAATATTGTGGGCCTTTTGAGATCCTTGAAAGGATTGAACCAGTGGCCTACAGACTTGCACTACCTCTAATAGTGAAATCCCATGATGTTTTCCATGTTTTGTTGCTTCAAATATATGTAAATTATGTTGATCATGTTATTGATTGGTTTGTATTGTAGGTGGAGCCAGAAGGAGAAATCCAGCGAGAACCTTAGTGCATTTTGCAGCAAAAGATGCTCATGCACTGGAACAGAGCAATCGGGCAAGTTAAAGTGCAGTGGAAGCAATTTAGGCCTGAATAAGCAACATGGGAGATGGCTGATCAAATGTGGGTTATTTATCCTTTATTATTTGTCGGTGGAGGAAAATGTCTTTTGTCATACATACATATTTTTGTATGGTTGTGTTGATGCCTCTAAAATCATTGCACCAACATTGGGGGATAACCACCCGGTCCGGACCTTAAAGCATCTCCTTTTCCATTTGGTATGGTGGCTCTGACTGGATAGTATGGGACCAATTTCCCAATAAAGTGTGATTTGATGAATGGGTGTCTAAAATATATAACAAGATGATAGATGGTTTGATCTGTAAACTTATGAAAATATACAAATAGATCTATATAACCTGGGTGATTTGATAACAATGCGATTTATAATGATTTCTAACATACAAATGATAATGAAAATTAATCACTTACCTACAGAAAGTTAAGCTTGAATGATGATCATTTTGAGTAAGAAGTTAAAAAAAAGTAATATAAAAACATATTGCATATCAAAATAATATCAACTGTTGACATATGTATTCAGAATATCAATTCTAACTTATTCAAAAGTGATATAATGTAGAATTGTGTGAGACATGTACATATAACAACAATATCAAATTAAAACACTGTTAATTGCATAAAACAAGACAAAAAACACTGAAAAAAGTACCATATGTATTTGAGTCTTCTTATGAAAATAACAATCTGGTTCGATCTTCTTATTCTGAATACTTCAATAAGATACAAAAATGCAAGTCCTCCTGAAGTCCCTTTACAACAAGTTTGAACCTTCATCCACTGCTTTCACAAAAGTAAATTAAGAAGTGCGGAAATGATATCTTCTTAAATCTAATTTGATACAATTTGAGGACCCTTTCTTATTTGATAGGAAAGGGTTTTTATAGGAAAAATAAAAACTAATTATTCGTACAAAGTGCTTAGGGAGGTTGGAACAACCTTCCCTAAAATATGGGATTACATGTTAAAATTAGAAATGTTGATAACATTTTGAAAGATGCATTGTGTCTACTGTTTATCCTGCGGCTTTAGTTGATAAATCTCCAGCATAGTCTAGATTTTTGGCGGATGACTCATCCCAGAGTGAAATTGACCTGTGTATACTGCATCCGAGAGTTCTGGCATCATGCGTTCAGCTGCGTCAACGAGACATTTTATCATCATTTGCTGGCTATGTGGTTTAACTAGGTAGAGCTAGTATGTTTCCCAATTGAGGCTTGTTAACTTTTTAATTGCTTCCTCTTTGGTCTTTGAATCTTGTGTCCATTGTTTCTCTAAAACTTTTTCTTTTGGAAGACTTTCCAGGGAACATTCAAAAATTAAATTGGCGGTGTGTAGGTTATCATTTATCAGCTCAATGATGTTATTCATTACTGCCCTGGCCCTTGAGGTTGCTCTTTCTGCTTTCTTCAGCTGTATATCCCATTCTGAAAATAATATTTCCTTATGAGATTCTTCAATTATTTGCAAATTAGCAACCCTTCCTTCTTTTGTGTTTTGCCAGGAGATGTAACTTGTTATTTTATCATCTGCATCTTCAAATTCCATTCTGGAATTGACTGCTTGATCTATCAATGTCTTGGTTTTGATACACAATGGGTAAATGAGAGATATCTTCCTGCAGAGTTGGACTAGTTGTTGAAATAACAGAGTATTTATCTCTAAGGATTCTTTTACAAACTCTTCAACCTTGGGATTGTCTTTCAACTGTTCCATTGAGAATTGCAGCTACTTTATCTGCTCTTCCTTAGCTTTTATCTCTTCCTGATGTTCTAATTTTAGTTGTTCAAACTCTTCATGGAGCTGTTGTTGTCTTTCTTTGACATGATGATCAATACCTATTTTTTCCATCATTAATTGTTCCTCCAATTGCTTAATCTTTTCATCCTTTTCCTTAACCATTTGATTTACTTCAGTTAATTTATCTATTGTAGCTGTTGTATATGCTCCCACAAACTGAGACAATTTGGTTAAGTCTTCAGAGGGATTAACCCTTGAGTCTTTCCAGATGATATTCATAGATTCATCTTCAAGAATTGTTGTTGATGTTTGCTCCATCTTTCTTTTCTTTCTTTGCCTCTTGACTATAGCTCTGTGTTTAGGGTTGTAGAACATGTCCAGAGGTGGAATTTCCTCAATGCCCAGTGTAATCTTTGATGAAGGATGTTCAGGGATTACCTCGATTTGTTTTGGAGTTGCCTCCTTGCTGGATGGTTTTTCAATCACCGGGTTTCAATGATGGATTGTTGTATTAAGGGGGGTCTCGATGTGATAATATTTCTTGTATCATCTTGACCTTTGATTGGTTGGTCAAATTGCTCCCACTCTTTGATTAATACTCGATCAATGTTAACATCTGCCCTTAATTGTTTACTCAATTTGTCACTTGTCTCAACTCCACCTGAAGATTTTTTTGTATTTTGTTCTGTGCTTTGCTCTATTTACTGAATGACTGGTACAATGTTCAGCAAGTCTAGTGATACTGTCTGAAGCCTTTTTGTTCTATATTGGATGAATTGGCCCATTTTTTCTGAATCTAGCTTGATGTTTGCCAGTTGACTTACTTGTGAGAATGTTTTTGTTGATATGAATAGGTCATCAAATTCATCCTTCTCATGGATGAATTGACTAACCTTCACTTGAGCAGTGAAATTGTAGGGAACTTTGTTTGGGTCATATTGTCTTTTGGGAATTGAAGCTAGATTCAAACCCTTTATTTTTTTGGCCTCAATTTGGGCATGTTTGTAATTATGTAATGAATAAATTCCATAGCGAATATGAAAGGTAGGCCATTACAGTTTCTTGGCTTCTTTAAGAATTCTGGTGAGTCCTTTTTCAACTGTTTGATAGCCTATCTCCCTAGCCAATAGTTTGTCCGATGTTTCATGTTTGTGTTTGTTCAAGAAGTGTCTCCATTGTCTGATGGGATCTGATTCTACTCGATTTTCTTTCGAGAATTCTTGGAGGAATGATTTGTTGTAGAACTTCTGGGATTCTGGCAAATGATACATTCTCTTCACGTCTTCAGGGTTGAAAGATCCAAACATTCTTCCATCAACTGTGAGGAGCGTCTTGTCTGTTATATTGATGCTTTCAATCACCCATTTTACCATATCAGTATACGGCAAAATCTTTGGTCTGGCTGCTATTCGGTGAAGAAAATAGTTGGAGAAATCGTTAAGTGTATCTCCTGATGGAACAGATTCATTAGTTGTTATCTACATCACTGTTACCTTCGGCTTTTCCTTTTCTAACATATCATATATGTCTTCCCATGTAGTTGTTCCACAGTCCTTACATGTAGTGTCTGAGATTAACACAGGCCTTTCGGGTCCTTGCGTCGTTGCAGGGTGTGGGATAATTGTTGTCTTTTTAGCCTTATTCAACATTTCATCTGGTTGCAAACTTCTGGATTCAAACTGTAAAATGACACAGAGGTAGTGATAGGCTAAAAACTTTCAGAGCAGCTTAAGCTTGTAGATATAGTGTTAACATTAATATAGACAAATATCAGAGTGGTAAGATTTAAGCTGAAATATTTCGAAATCTGAATTAAAAATAAACACGGGAAACTAAATCTTCTTAGGATCGCAGTCATAACTATCATTAATGTTTGGCCATAACTAACAACACGATACTTTAATGTTCAATAAGCAGATCGCATCGCAAGTTTTTACTCGGCTACTTTCCTTTGATTTTAGCAGTACGAAAAATATATCGCATCGCAAAATTTCAATGGATCGTTGTAAAAACATGCCTTTGGAATCAGAGATATGCAATATGCGATAGGTTTATCGGATGGCATGTTTGTAAATGAATTGTTTTCAATTTATATTCAAAAGCTTTGTGATAAGGAGTTTGCGATAACTCAGATCGCATCGCAACTTTTCGGATGAATGAACCTTGGCCTTAAGCAAATGCGTTTTGCAATGTGCGATTCTTAGAAAACTTGTAAAGCACTTTTTATTTAAAAAATGAGAAATAAAGAAATCTATTCCTATCTAAAAGTTTTATTGCTTTTTTTACAAACAAAAGGGACCCTATTTCCTATTTATCATATTATAATATTTTTAAAAAAATTGAAATTGGGGGGGTTTGTTGTATAGCACAACAATTGGCGATTCACTAGAAGAACCAGTTATCTCTGAATAAAATAATGAAATTTCTAATCCTTTCTTAAGTACAAATAATTGAGGAAAAGGAAAGTATTTTGGAATTAATTAGATAAATAAGATTACTCTGAATAAGAAAAATTCATCTATTTTGCAATTTCTTTTACAAACCCTTATTATAAATGAAAGCATTTTTTATTTATTCTAGTTTTTGATTGGTTGTTAGAGAAAAATTAAGGGGCTTTTCCATATTTAGCTTTTGAGTTTACTCATTTGTCATAGGTAGAGCCACTACTGCCAGCAAACGTCCATAGTCTCGATAAGGTTACCTTTTAACCACAAATGATTTAGTATCCCATCCATCTAAGAGTGCAATCTTTTAAAGATAAATTCACAAACATATATTTATTTATTTTTTATTTTATTTTTTTTAAATCCATTGTCCTGGTTTGGGGGCCAGAAAGTGACAATGCCATTCACTGATTGTAATTGAACTAAACACGTTGGCTCGTGATGAGACCCCTTGTCTTATGATTATAATACATTACCCTGTTTTGGTATGCAGTGTTGGTAATGTCATTTTAATTACTTCCCTATGATCATGGTAAGCAGGCTCGTGATGAGACCTCTTATCTTTTAAGTGGATATATTTTAGAATTACGCTCTAAAAAATCATAAACCTAATGGATGGGGTGAATATTTGGCTTCTTAAGAGATATTGGATGACAATTGCAGAGTTATAGATACTTAGTTGTACCAAGTCTTTACTTTTATGAAAATAACCTTTCTCAACTGATAAAACCTAAAATGATTTTCTATGTTTTCCACGTTTCAAAGATTTTGCAATTTCAAAGAAAATCTCAGAGTTTTATGATCTTTAACTAATTTTCAAAAAATATAATCCTTTCCTTAAGAGTTTCTACTTTCAAAAATCGAATATTCACAAAATGTTTTCAAAGAGATTTCAAAGGTGTAAAGCCAAAGGCATACTTTTTACAACATTATTTCTTTAAAAAAAAAAACTTGCATGAAATAATATGTACAAGTAAGAAGGAGATACCTCCTCAAGAAAATAATTTCTTTAAGATAAGTCCATTCACAGGAAGAGAATCTCTCTTTCCTGATAAATTTTGCAGTAGAAACATTGATGAGCATATCTTTTCCACAATTTGGAATGGTCCAAGCCACATTTTCTGAAATTTGGTATGCTTACCTTTTTCTTCATGTGATTTGTCCCATTTCAGAACGAGATCACCAATTTGCAATGTTTTTGGGCCAGTCGAACTTGCATCAAAAGAGGATTTAATGATTTGCTGATGTCGAGCATGAGTAATTTTGGCTTTTTCTCTTTTTTCATCTAATTTAATAATTTGATCAAACCTCAATTGAATAGAAGAAGAAGGACTTTCTTCAATGAATTGTACGAGGGCTAGTGATGGGAGGGCTAAATTTGGTGGAATAACAGCTTCTTTCCCATACACTAATTAAAAGGAGAAGTACCTATTGAGGCCTTCTGATTTATGCGATCTACCCATAATGCAAATATTAAAGATTTATGCCAATTCTATTGGCTTTGATCGACAGTTCTTTTAATAATCCTAATGAGGTTTTTATTAGTTGATTATGCCAAGCCATTTCCTTGTGGATAGTAATTTGCAAAGTATTTTAACTTAAAATCTCTCTTAAGAGCAAATTCAAGTATACTATTTCTAGAAAAATAAGATGCATTGTCAAAGATAAGTGCATTAGGTAAACCAAACCTGGTGATGATGAATTGATTAATAAATTCTATAATCGCATCAGAATTTGCTACCTTTAGTGGCATTGCTTCCACCCACTTAGTAAAGTAGTCTGTAGCTGTAAGGATGTACCTGTGTTGCTTGGAAGAATGGGGAACAATTTCTCCTATGATATCAAGCCCCCATTGCTCAAATGGTTGCTCAATGTTAACTGGTTGTAAAGGAAAGGCTGGTTTCCTTTGTCTTCCACTAGCAGTCTGGCATATCTTACATTTTCTCATGTAGTCATGGGTATCTTTGAACAAATTTGGCCAATAATACCCGACATGGAGTATTTTGTGTGCTGTAGTATTTCCTCCAAAATGTCCACCTACTAGGCCCTCATGGAGTTCCTGCAAAACCGTTTGTGCTTCAGAATTTTCAAGGCATCTTAACAAAACAAAATCATAGTTTCTCCTGAATAACACATTGTCAATAATTTCATAGTGTTTGGCTTTTAATCTCAAAGCCCATTTGCTTTTGTAGTTGAATTCAGGGGGATCATATCCATTTTTCAAATAGAAAATCAAATCAGCATATTGAGATTCATAATCATTCAGACTTACCTCGTTTACTTGTGGAGTATTCCCTGAATCTTCGCGATCTGGCATGTTGGAAGCTCCTGCAAGTAACCTGCAAAAACCTTGTCCTCTAACGATTTTCGCTGATTTAAGATCAATGTCATATTCTTGCAGAGCTATTACCTAGTTATCTCTTTTCTCTCATACTTCTCTTTGAATTAGCAATTGCCTTACTGCAGAGAATGGGACTATCACTTTTGTATGTGTTTTGAGAAGGAAAGGTATAAAATGTTTAACAAACTTAAATACAGCGAAGGCTTGTTTCTCGACTTCTAAATAATTATGCTCAACACCCTGCAAATTGGAGCTAAAGAAATATATGGGTGCTTCTACCTGCTGATCATTGATTTGTGTTAAAACAACAGCATAGGATGATTAAGTGGCTAAAGTATATAAAATAAAATGTTTAGAAAATTTTGGAGTATTCAATGCAGGGGCATTAATGGTTGCTTGTTTGATTGCATCGAAAGCTTCTCTAGTTATGTCCCCATTTGAAGACTGAATTTTTCTTAATCATAGATTGAAAGGGTAAAACAATATGAGAAAAATCAGGAACAAACCTTTTGACAAAATTTATCTGTCACAGGAATGGTTGCATAGATTTCTTATTATGTGGTAAAGGAATATCAGAAATCTATCAGGATCAATGTATATGCCCTTTTTGGATACAACAAATCCTAGGAGTTTAGCTTCACTAAAAGCAAATAATGATTTCTTAGGATTTAGGGAAATCCCATACTTTTTACAATGTTTAAAGATTTGCTTTAAATCATACAAATGGTTGTTCTTTTCCTTAGAATAGACTGTTATGTCATCCAAGTAAACAACGACTGTTTTGTTGATCAAACCTTTGAAATCTATGTCCATGGCTCTTTGGAACGTAGCTCCAGCATTTATCAAACCAAAAGGCATTTTTTGATAAGCATATGTTCCCCATTTGGTTCTGAATATACCAAGATCCGATTATATCCTGAAAAACCATCAAGAAAAGACATTAATTCTAAGCCAGCTACTGATTGAAGTATCTATTCCATTGTTGGTAATGGGAAATTATCTTTTTGACATGCTCTGTTGAGATTTCTAAAATCTATACAAATTCTAACATCGCCATTCTTCTTCCTGACTGGTACCAAATTTGAGACCCATTTTGAATGTCTGACAAGAAAGATTATTTTGGCTTTAAGGAGTTTTTTCAGCTTTGATTTGATCTGACTCTCAAGATTAGGGTGAATTTTCCTTAATTTCTGTTGGACATGTTTTTCATCATAAATCATTGGAATGGTATGTTGAATATAGAGGTATCATAAATTTTTAGATCCTCATAATTCCAAGCAAAAACATTTTTATATTTTTTTAATAAGTTGATGAAGGTAAATCTTTCACCAGGTGAAAGTCCAAGTCCTATATTGACATTTTGTGGTTTGGCATCAGTACGAAGGTTTACTAATTCAAACCTTAAAGTTGAACTTTGAAGCTTTGAATTAGTGACCCTTTTGAATCTATCCTTAATATCATAAAGATCTTCCAGTTTAACCACGGATTTAGGAATAGGATTTTCATTGAGTTTCTGCTTTAATTGAAGATCATGATCGCTTTCATCGATAATTTGATCATCATAAGATCCTTCAGATGTCAAGAAATTTAAGATATCCTCATCATGATTGAACACACGCCAATTGGTGACATTATCTGGGATGGATGGCCGAAAAATTAATTCAATAGAAAATCTATCTGGACTATAATCCTCAGATGGAAGGAGCTTAGAAGCTACATTAGCCAGGAGATCTGCTGCTGCATTCTGTGATCTGGGAATAGGAGAGATATCAAATGCCAGAAAATGAGATATAAGATCTTGAACAAGTGATTGATAATGTTTCAGATGTCCTGAAAGACAGTGAATAGTATTTCTCACTTGTTTAATGACAATTTCAGAATCACCAAATACTTTCAGATATTGGACATTCAAGCCTATTGCTTTATATAGACGTTGAATTAATGCTTCATATTATGTGGTATTATTGGTACACTCAAATTCTAATCTACATGATAACATCGTCTTTTCTCCTTCAGGACTGACTAAAATACATCCTGCTCCTGCACCATCATTAGATTTAGATCCATCAAAATACAAAGACCAAAATAAAGGCTTAACTACAGGTTTATCTACAAAATCAACACACTTAGAAGTATCGGTCTGTGAAAAATTCTCAACTTGTGATGTGACAACATTAACTAAAAAGGGTGATTGCTGAGCATTGAAGTTCCCTAAAAATGATTCAGCAGAATAGTTTCCCAAAATATTATTATTGAAAGCTACTGGTTCATTTTCTTCTTCGAATTCTGTCACTGTGTGAGTCAGATGTTTTTCACGATCGACTCTAATTTGATTTGGATTCCCATTATAAGGAAGCCACATGTGAGACCAGTCAGTTGAAATATAACCATGAAGCTTTTTGGACCAATCTCTGCTAAGAATCAAACCATAAAACTCAGGAATATCAGCAATCAATATATCAATAATTTGAACAACCCTTGGATCAGCGGATAGTCTAATAGTGACTGAATTTATTTCTCCTAAAACTTGAACTTTAGTTCGATCTAATTGAACAATATGAACTGCAGACTTCTGGGGTTCAATATTTAATTTGGAGCAAACTGATGCTGACATTATATTTGATGAAGCCCCTGAGTCAATCAAGCAGTTATGTAGATTCCTATTGTAGATCTCATAAGTTAAGAGAAAAGGAGGAGTATGAGAATTTGATCTATCCCCAATTAAAACGGCATCGGTAGAATCCACCTTATCAGATGGTGGCCTACCCGATCCTCTGGCAGCCTTGGATAATACACTAGTTGGAAGAGGAGAAGAAGGTATTGCATTTAATTCTTTAAGCAACAACTTTTGTTGATGCTTGAGCTTGCTAAGTTCATGAAGAGAAATGTTTGCTCGAGTCTTCTTCATATCTTCAATTATGCTATAATCCATGGAATCCAAAACTACTAGAGTTTTTGACAATGATGGAGGATTAGATGAAGATGGTTTTGATTGGGGAGATGAAATTGGATATTTCTTTGCGAGAATTTTCTCTTTAGTAACGGGAATTGAGTTTTTTTTCTTTTGAATTGACTGATTAGGCTCTATAGGACTTTTACTTCTGGTGTTTACCAGTAGGGCTTCTTGCTCACTCTCGTTGTCAGAGTTGGGTAGAATAAAGTCCCACATTCCATGAAGCTCAACTGTTTCTTCCTCCTCTGTTTCTTCAGCTGATAAGACTGTATCTTCTTCTTCCTCATCGTCTAAATCTGACTCTGCATTTGATATAGTGTTCGGAGGCTGAGGATTTGCTATCTGATTTCTTTTAAAATTCCTAAAAGGTCTTTTTGATGAAGATTCAGCTACCTGCTTCTTTATCTCTACCATTTCATTAGACATAGTTTTAAGAACCTTTTGCAGGCCTTCCATATCATATGGGTCTTTGTTTGCTTTCTTCTTTGCTTCATCTTTGAATGTAACCTTTTTAGTTTTTCTATCTTCCTGTGCAGTTTTCTTGTCTAAAGCAAGTATTCTTTTTTCAACAGACAATGCTTCTTTCAAATTCTCTAATAGAGTTTGCTTATTTGCTCTATCTACAAAAATAGCCATATTAGAAGGCAAGGCTGAAATATACCATTCTATTTGTACATCTTCACCAGGACGTGATGCAGTTGGGATTTTACGCAATAATTTGTTAAATCGTGAATTGAAATCTTTGACCTTTTCATCAGGTTTAATTTTGATATTTGAAAGATCATTGATCAAGGCTGCAGTTGTTCGATCATCACCAAATTTGGTCAAAAATGTTCTTCGAACAATGCCCAACTATTAATAGATGCTGGTGGAAGGGAGAAATACCAAAAACCAGTTGATCCTTGGAGCGTATAAGGAAACAATCTAACTACACAATCTTCTTCGGTAACCCCATTGAGATTGATGGCTAACATATAATTATTGAGGTGTTCCTCAGCTGGTAATCCATCATCTGGATTATATTTAGGAAGCCATCGTTCGTGGTGTTTGGGAAGATCATGTAAGGGTCCCTGCATCTATACAGCTCCAGGATTTACCCAAGGTCTTGCTGCCATTAGAGTTTGGGGAGGATTTTGTGTGGGTGATGGAGGTGATTGAGGTGAAGAAGAAGGCGATAGATTAGATGGAGATGGAGATTGTGAAGCGGGGATGATGATAGCAGGATTTGGTGAAGGAAAAGAAGGTGTTTGTGGAGGTGTATTGGATAAAATCTCACTAGCTGAAGATTGAGACTCGCATTTCTTTGTCCTTTTATTATAATATGGAAGGGGGAATACCAAGTTTTTTACTCTAGAAGCAAGTCAAAATTCGAGTTGGTTGAAGGATTGGAGTAACACTTCCTTCAGATGTTTCAAATGGTCCAGATTTTTTAGCTGAAATTGAAATTTCTTCCAATTTCTTTATCAAGGATTGGACCTCAAGAAATTGTGGATTATAATCTGAAGACAATACCTTAGGAAATGTACGAGGAGATTTAGGAGGTGACTTTTTAACTTCAGATCTTAAAGAAGAAACTTTAGATGGTGATCTAGAAGTTGCAGGTGATCTTGAAGGGGATTGACTTCTTGAATGTATTTTAGATTTAGATGGAATTCTTCCATCCATTCATAGTCAGCCCTCCTTCTAGCACCAAAAATGTTGATGCCTCTAAAATCGTTGCACCAACATTGGGGGATAACCACCCGGCCCGAACCTCAAAGCAACTCCTTTTATGTTTGTTATGGTGGCTCCGACTGCATAGTATGGGACCAGTTTCCCAATAAAGTGTGATTTGATGAATGGGTATCTAAAATATATAACAAGATGATAGATGGTTTGATCTGTAAACTTATGAAAATATACAAATAGATCTATATAACCCGGGTGATTTAATAACAATGCGATTTATAATGATTTCTAGCAGACAAATGATAATGAAAATTAATCACTTACCTACAAAAAGTTAAGCTTGAATGATGATCACTTTGAATAAGAAGTTAAACAAAGTAATATAAAAACATATCACATATCAGAATAATATCAATTGTTGACATATGTATTCAGAATATCAATTCTAACTTATTCAAAAGTGATATAATGTAGAATTGTGTGAGACATGTACATATAACAACAATATCAAATCAAAAGACTGTTAATTGCATAAAACGAGACAAAAAGACATTGATAAAAGTACCATATGTATTTGAGTCTTCTTATGAAAATAACAATCTGGTTCGCTCTTCTTATTCCGAAAACTTCAATAAGATACAAAAATGCAAGTCCTCCTGAAGTCCCTTTACAACAAGTTTGAACCTTGATCCACTATTTCCACAAAAGTAAATTAAGAAGTGCAGAAGTGTTATCTTCTTAAATCTAATTTGATACAATTTGAGGACCCTTTCTTAATTGACATGAAAGGGTTTTTATAGGAAAAATAAAAACTAATTATTCGTACAAAGTGCTTAGGGAGGTTGGAACAACCTTCCCTAAAATATGGGATTACATGTTCAAAATAGAAATGTTGATAACATTTTGAAATGTGCATTGCATCTACTGTTTATCTTGCGGCTTTAGCTGATAAATCCACAGCATTGTCTCGATTTCTGGCAGATGACCCATCCCACAGTGCAACTGACCTGTGTATACTACATCCAAGAGTTCTGGCATCATGCGTTCAGCTGTGTCAGCGAGACATTTTATCATCATTTGTTGGTTATGTGGTTTAACTAGGTAGAGCCAGTATGTTTCCCAATTGAGGCTTGTTAACTTTTTAATTGCTTCCTCTTTGGTCTTTGAATCTTTTGTCCATTGTTTCTCTAAAACTTTTGCTTTTGGAATACTTTCCGGGGAACATTCAAAAATTAAATTGGCGGTGTGTAGGTTATCAGCTCAATGATGTTATTCATTACTGCCCTGGCCCTTGAGGTTGCTCTTTCTGCTTTCTTCAGTTGTATATCCCATTCTAAAAATAATATTTCCTTATGAGATTCTTCAATTATTTGCAAATTAGTAGCCCTTCCTTCTTTTGTGTTTTGCCAGGAGATGTAACTTGTTATTTTATCATCTGCATCTTCAAATTCCATTCTGGAATTGACTGCTTGATCTATCAATGTCTTGGTTTTGATACACAATGGGTAAATGAGAGATATCTTCCTGTAGAGTTGGACTAGCTGTTGAAATAACAGAGTATTTATCTCTAAGGCTTCTTTTACAAACTCTTCAACCTTGGGATTGTCTTTCAACTATTCCATTGAGAATTGGAGTTGCTTTATCTGCTCTTCCTTAGCTTTTATCTCTTCCTGATGTTCTAATTTTAGTTGTTCAAACTCTTGATGGAGCTGTTGTTGTCTTTCTTTGACATGATGATCAATAACCTATTTTTCCATCATTAATTGTTCCTCTAGTTGCTTAATCTTTTCATCCTTTTCCTTAACCAGTTGATTTACTTCAGTTGCTTTATCTATTGTAGCAGTTGTATATGCTCCCACAAACTAAGACAATTTGGTTAAGTCTTTAGAGGGATTGACCCTTGAGTCTTTCTAGATGATATTCATAGATTCATCTTCAAGAATTTTTGTTGATGTTTGCTCCATATTTCTTTTCTTTCTTTGCCTCTTGACTACAGCTCTGTGTTTAGGGTTGTAGAACACGTCCAAAGGTGGAATTTCCTCAATGCTCAGTGTAATCTCTGATGAAGGATGTTCAGGGATTACCTCAATTTCTTTTGGAGTTGCCTCCTTGCTAGACAGTTTTTCAATCACTGGGTTTTGAATGATGGACTGTTGTATTAAGGGGGGTCCCAGTGTGATAATATTTTCTGTATCATCTTGACCTTTGATTTGTTGGTCAAATTGCTCCCACTCTTTGATTAATACTGGATCAATGTTAACATTTGTGCTTAACTGTTTAATCCATTTGTCGCTTGTCTCAGCTCCACCTGAAGATTTCTCTGTATTATGTTCTGTGCTTTGATCTATTTACTGAATGACTGGTACAATTTTCAGCGAATCTAGTGGTACTGTTTGAAGCCTTTCCGTTCTATATTAGATGAATTGGCCCATTTTTTCTGAATCTAGCTTGATGTTTGCTAGTTGACCTACTTGTGAGAATGTTTCTGCTGATCTGAATAGGTCATCAAATTCATCCTTCTCATGGATGAATTGTCTAACCTTCACCTGAGCAGTGAAATTGTAGGCAACTTTGTTTGGGTCATACTGTCTTTTGGGAATTGAAGCTAGATTCAAACCCTTTATTTTTTCAGCCTCAATTTGGGCATGTTTGTAATCATGCAATGAATAAATGCCGCAGCGAATAGGAAAGGTAGGCCATAATGATTTCTTGGCTTATTTAAGATTTCTGGTGAGTCATTTTTCAACTGTTTGATAGGATATCTCCCTAGCCAATAGTTTGTCCAATGTTTCATGTTTGTGTTTGTTTGGGAAGTGTCTCCATTGTCTGATGGGATCTGATTCTACTTAATTTTCTTTCGAGAATTCTTGGAGGAATGATTTGTTGTAGAACTTCTGTGGTTCTAGCAAATGATACATTCTCTTCAAGTATTTAGGCTTGAAAGATCCAAACATTCTTCCATCAACTGTGAGGAGCGTGTTGTCTGTTATATTGATGCTTTCAATCACCCATTTTACTATATCAGTATATGGAAAAATCATTGGCCGGGCTGTTATTCGGTGAAGAAAAGAGTTGGATAAATCGTTAAGTGTATCTCCTGATGGAACAGATTCATCAACTGTTATCTGCACGACTGTTACCTTCGGCTTTTCCTTTCTAACATATCATATATGTCTTCCCATGTAGCTGTTCCACAGTCCTTACATGTAGTGTCCAAGATTAACACAAGCTTTTCGAGCCCTTGCGCCGTTGCAGGGTGTGGGATAACTGTTGTCTTTTTAGCCTTCTTCGACATTTCATCTGGTTGCAAACTTCTGGATTCAAACTGCAAAATGACACAGAGGGTAGTGATAGGCTAAAAAATTTCAAAGCAGCTTAAGCTTGTAGAGATAGTGTTAACATTACTATAGACGAATATCAAAGCAGTAACATTTAAGCTGAAATATTTCAAAATCTGAATTAAAAATAAACACGGGAAACTAAATCTTCTCAGGATCGCAGTCATAACTATCATTAATGTTTGGCCGTAACTAACAAAGTGATACTTTAATGTTCAATGAAGAGATCGCATCGCAAGTTTTTACTGGGCTATTTTCCTTTGATTTTGGCGGTACGCAGAATATGACAAATATATCGCATTGCAAAATTTCAATGGATCATTGTAAAAACATGCCTTTGGAATCAGTGATATGCGATATGCGATAGGTTTATCACATCGCATGTTTGTAAATGAATTGTTTTCAATTTATATTCAAAAGCTTTACGATAAGGAGTTTGTGATAACTCAGATCGCATCACAAATTTTCGGATGAATGAACCTTGGCCTTAAGCAAATGCGTTTTGTGATGTGCAATTCTTAGAAAACTTGTAAAACACTTTTTATTTAAAAAACAATAAATAAAAAAATCTATTCCTATCTAAAAGTTTTATTGCTTTTTCGACAAACAAAAGGGACCATATTTCCTATTTATCACATTAGAATATTTTTTAAAAAAATTAAATGGTGGGGGGGGCGGGGGGTTGTTGTATAGCAAAACAAGTTGTTATTGTAAATATCGCAATGAGATTTGTTATAAAGCTCCAATAAGCAGTATGGTTATCATGTTTTCATGTTTGTCATGATGGTTTTGCTTTTTAGCAGTTTCTTCATTGTAAATACTAAATTGAGCTAAGTTATAAAGCTCCATGGGCAGTATGTTTTGGGTTTTAGCGGACTTGCTAGTTGTAGGTATCACAGAACACCGAGGACAATGTTCCCCTGATAGGGAGGGGTCTGTAACAACCCTAAGTTAAAATTTTATGTAATAAATGTAACAAAGGAAAAATAAGACCAAGGTCATCAGACATGTATTCCAAGTTGAATGTTGGGTGAAACATCCTAATGGGCATCACTTGTTGTTTATTATGGCTAAGGGGAAATTGGAAAATGCATTGGAAAAGGATATGAAAAGGAAAAAAGGAATTATTGGCATTTTATTTATGAAAATAAAGGAAATTAGGGAAAAAGGAAGGTGAAAGGTCACAGGTTTCATGTGAGGAGGAAATTGAGGGAAAATGAAGAAATTAGAGGCATCAAAGCATCATTTTAGGGTCTTTTGACAGTTGATTTTTGGAATTGGTTTCAGAAAGGAGAAGAGAACCAAGAGGAGAAATCAAAGAAAAGAAAGGACAAGCAAAGGAGGGATAAGAAATAAAAGTAAAGTGAGGATCAAGCAAGGAAAAGTTAGGTCAAGCGGCTTCAGCTGGAATAGTTGTAGGTAACGAGTTGCATGTATGATTTTCTAGTTGGTTTTAGCATGCATGGTACATGAATGTGTGTATTTGGTTCATTTTCTATCATTGGCATGGGTTTTTCCTTATTTGAAAGTGGTTTCAATCTTGCCTTGTCATTTCTGAATAGCCATGGTGTGATGGGATTCATTCTTTGTCGAAATTTGAATTGTCGAACGGTTTTGGATCTCGGTGAGGGGTCTCAGGAAAATCCTAAGGGTTGGGGGTGTAGATTGTTTTCTCCAAGAAGTCATCAATAGGTGGATGGAGACTAGAAAATTCCTCAAGGGATGGTGAAGGAATTCTGAGGCGTCCAAGCATGGTTTGGTTTTGTGATCTCGGGACCAATTTAGGTGAGATTGGAGTAGTATGAGGGTGGAGTTGGTTTAACCTCTGGATTCCCTTGGTTTTTTATGTATTGGTTATCCCATGAGATATCACATTCATGCTTGAAATATGGCATGGGTGTGATTGGATGAAAGAGAGATTTGGTTCAGTCCAATCTATGGTTGGGTGGTACATTGAAGTCCCAGAATTGGTTGGCTTTTTCGTATGCTAACAAGATAAAAATTCCTTTTGTATTTAATGAGAAAATGAACTTGTTAGATGTGTCTTTGGCGATTGTTCTATAATTGTTATTATTCATTTTATATGTTGGTTATAAGCATGGTTTTATGATAGATTCTAATTATGGCTCTTATCATGTTTGATTGGTAAATGAATGGTTATTGAATGCATGACCTAATATATGTTATTACAGATATTGTGAGAGGGAATTATACCTTTTGTGGATTCTTAGATAAGTTTCAGATCTCTAGGTTCAGATTTGTGTTCATGACCTATAGATTTCATGTTCATCATTTGTTTGATAGAAATATTGTATGGCTAGGCCTAGTTAGATAAATTAATTTTCTAAGTTTTGTGTCCATGGACTTGTCCTATTGTCATCATTCATTTCTAAAAGCTTTATTAAGTTATGGGCAGTGGTTGAGAGTGAGGCCCTGAAAAGGTGGCTCATATTTTGGGGTCATTCCTTCATGTAATCTTATAGACACATACTCATATCATGCAACTAATCAAACATTCAGACAATTTGTAAACATACCATGTTATATAAATTGAATAGACGACATAATCAAACTCATACCTCAATGTATGTCAAGGGAAGGTATCACATTGGACAAGTCAGTCTAGATTAGTATGACACAATATCACAAGTATATCGACTCATACCTGAATATCATTACTATAATCATCTGCATAGGCCAATCCAAACTAGCATGATACACATAACATCAAAATCTTAAACACAATGACCATAATCATCATGCATATGATCGGGATGCATACAAAAACAAGTTATTATCATTCATGACTATCTGATGCATGTGCATATGACCGCATTGATTAACTAATATCTATCATGCATGTAACCACAACATCAATAGATTGAAAGGCATGTACATAACCATAATGTGTATAACATCCCTCAACTAACATATTTGCATGCCCAACATACAAACCTATATTACGATTTTCTCTTACCCCAAGGTCCATTGTTGCGACCCTCTTTGATGATCTGCATCTCCTACCCATCTCAGCCAACATATCAACATCGTAATACCAATAGCATCATGAAGACAAAAAATTGCAACAATGACCATCATGATGCATGCATAACAATCACATTAACAACTAACACACATGCATGACAAACACATTTCGTCCATCCAATCCAAGTGTTAAACCTGGGAGCTCTGATACCATTTTGTAACACCACCTCCCACATTTACCCAATTTCACTGACCTACTAGGGTAAACATGAGAGGATGAGCTACTATGACATGACCCAACCTCCTAGATCCCATTGAATAAGTGGGGCCAACTATGGAAGACAAACTAACATCTCAGAACATCTTATAGGGACTACTAGTCACTCAAAGGCTGAGTAACCACCCCAAGTGGCCAAAACTTGAGATGGACACCCTTCTTTTTACTTGGGTCACCAACCACTCCCAAAAAAATCCCTCCATATGGTTGGAAGCATCCAACCGTATGCACAATCCTGCATCCATATGGTTGGAGCCTAAAATGTCAAGTTCAGAGCATGCGGTCATGGATTCTGAGCAAAAATTATAGGTCAGCCTCTAGACCACTACCAAGAACTCAATGAGACTCTCTTGTTGATGCCTCTAAAATCGTTGCATCAACATCGGGGAAAACCACCCGATCCGAACTTTAAAGCAGCTCCTTATCCGTTTGGTGTGGTGGCTCCAACTAGATGTAATGGGACTTGTTTCCCAGTGATATATGAGTTGATGGGTGATTGGTTTGTAATGTATAATGAGAGTGATAAGTGCTTTATTCTAAAGTGCAAAAATATACAAAGATAACTAATCTATCCCGGGTATTCTTCTAGCAATGCAATTCTTGATTGTTTCTATTAATAAATAAACATAAAGATGACTTATTGATAAAATAGAAATATGCATACATATGATGATTACTTTGTTTAATAAATTAAACAAAATAATAATTAAAACATTATCGCATTGATCATAATATATCACTGACATATATGTTTAAAAGATGACAATTCTGAAACATTCAAAAGTGACAAGTTAAATAATTTCTTTAGAAACATATACATATCAATAATAGCAAAGTTGATAAATGCTAATTCACATAAAGAAATAAAGTGAACACATAGATAATAGTACCGTATGCATTTGGATCTCCTCTGATGTAAATCACATTCAAATTTTGCCTTCTAATTTGGGAATACTTTCACAGGATGCAAAAGTGCAAATCTCATAAAAGCCTTCTTTGTCAAAATTCAAAATTCCGGTCCAGTGTTTTATAAAAAATATATATCGGAAGTACAGTAGTGCAACCTTCGATTTAAGTTTTAGTACAAAATTGCGGACCCCTTCTAAAAACATGAAAGGGTCTTTAAATACTACAAATAACAACAAATTATGAAAGAAAGTCGCTATGCGCCGATATAACTAAAAACACATAAATCTAGGATTTATCCTAAAAATAGCAGTGTTGCAGCGGTCGAATGGATTCTCCATATCGGCTTATCTTCTTGTGATTTTGTTAGTGTTGGTATCTTCATCCCTCCATCGGTGATCAAATTCTCTTGTTGCATTGCATGTTAGGTGTCTCACTTGATCAGCTACATTCCATTAGGGTCATGGATCATCTTATGGTAGCGGTATATTGTACATTTTCCCTCATGTCCTTTACCTGTTGGCCCATTTTCATACATCTAGATCATTTACAGTCAATTTTTGTCTCTAAATTTACAAAAGTCATTGTTAGGGTTTTAGGTCTCGTTAGGTCTAGGGTTTCGTCAACAAGGTCTTCAAAACGCTCAATAACGGTCAGCAGGCGCACGAGGAGGTCAAATAAAGTTTCAGCAACAATAATTTCCATAATCACATGCTCAGTGATTGATTTTTCCTCAAAACCCTGTTTTGAGGAAAAACAAAGTTTTTTATCTTTTCATGTACAAATTTGATGTAATTTCAGTTGTTCCATATGTAATAACTTCAGAGGCAGCCCTAGTCACCTTGCCAAGCCTCTGCAACTTCACCACCTGCAAAGAAAAACAAAAAGTCAAAGTATTCAATCCATCAAAGGCAAAAATAAAGCAAACTGCACAAAAACAGAGTTTTAAAAGCAAGTTAAAAGCAAACATTAGAAAAGTGGGTTTTTGTAAATGAAAAATCAAAACTATATGTATATAAATTATTTTTCATGTTTAAAAAGTTCATTTGCATCCTCAAGAGAAAGAGAGCAAGTGTATTGGTCTTCCAAGAGCCAAGAGAGTGAGTTTGTGCCAAAGACAAGAGAAAATCGGGGCGTGGTGCACTGGGTCGTGGGTGCAGCGCATTGGGTTGCGCTTTGCAGTGCAAACTTGTAACAGGCGCAGCGCTCTCAGAGGACGCGGCGCACCTGTGAGGTGGCACAACGCACAGAGGTACAAGGCCCGAAATCACTCCCAATCTCTTCCAAAACTTCAAATTTGCCAAATCCTCACTTCTTCAAGTAAGTCAACATCCCTCCATGACCAATGAATGAATTTCTCTTGGTGTTTATGGTGATTTAATGGTGAAAAATTAAAACCCTACCTCCTTGCATTTTTTGTCAAATACAATTGCATAGGGTTTATGAATTGGATTTCTTGCTGCTAATTCCACTCCTAGCCACTTCTCACTCCCTCACTCCTTCATTCCCTCAATCATTTTCTCCCTCTCTTTACATTCTCATCTACCCATTCTCTCAACTCCATATCCCTAAATTTGTAACCCTAAACCCATAATCCCATTATCCCAAAACCCTAATTACTATTCCCAAACTCTAAAAATCATCCCCTAAACCCTTCTATTCCTCAAAAACCTGTCAACAACATTTCAAAATCCCTCATACACACTCCCTCCACAGTCCCTCACACATTCATATCCTTGGCAGCAAAAAACCTAAAGACACCATAAAATCTCTTCATACTCATCTAAGAAAGCTCAAACATTGGCAAACATGGAGTCAAAATCTTCCTATGACAGAGATGAGGAGACAATCAGTGATTCTTCTAGAGAAATGCATGCACCAAGGAGGCCTCACAAGGGTGGAAAACATAACAAGGAGGAGCCTACTTCACTTGCCAAGTTGTTGGCCTGTCCTCTTGCTGTCACATGCTTTCAACACCAATCTTGTTATCAGTTCTGTGAGATGGTGGAGAGAGTCAAGTATCACCTTGAGTTGGCCAGATTGTTTGTGCTCCATCTTCATAATGGCCAAGTCACTTTGGCAGGTGTGACATTCACCTTGACACTTGAGACTATTTCTCAAGCAACCGGCATTCCAAATGTAGGTGAGCAATGGTATAAGAGGCAGCTAATAGACAGAGATCATTATGAGCCTTACATCAAGGCTAGGTTTCAGAGACATATCATAAGAGTTTTTTCTTTCAAGTATCTACATGACACATATGCTCCCTTGATGAAACTCATAATTAGATATTTCAGCTGTGAGGGAAGATTTTCTCATCTATATGCTTATCATATCATATTATTGATGCACTTTACTAGGGTGAGGATGATGAACCTCCCTTATTTCATTTGCCGAAACATTGAGAAGATGACCGCCTTAGTATAAAAGAAGCCTCCTTAGCAACAGTATAACAACATATATCATCTTGCACTAATCAAAATTGTGGTCTTGCATCAACTTGGTTTATTGAACATCTCATGGGAGGATTTCATTGCACATGAGGTCTTTACACGTCCTCAAGTAACCCCAGCAGTTTTTCATGAGGCGGGAGAACCTTCACATCAGCAGGAGATTCAGCAGACACAAACCACTAGTGTGCCAGTGTTTATCACATATCAAAAGGGCACTAGAAGGTTGTTTGCAGCAGCAAAACGAGTACTATCTCCACCCGGGGTGGAAGGGGTCTCGTTTCCTCCATCAGCAGAGCAAGTACAGGACAAGGGTAAGTAGCCCTTGCATGATGAGGGACCTTCAGGAGGTCATGAGACAGATTTCATCCTCATTCAAGATGAGGACACCAACTTGGGCTCACAAAGCTCAAGACTTAAAGAGATCATTCAGGAGCAGCGAGATGACATTCAGCATTTGTTTCTCAACATGGATA
This sequence comes from Pinus tabuliformis, assembly GCA_031772625.1. Classification (NCBI taxonomy): domain Eukaryota; kingdom Viridiplantae; phylum Streptophyta; class Pinopsida; order Pinales; family Pinaceae; genus Pinus; species Pinus tabuliformis. The sequence continues at coordinate 718,908,881 of CM062818.1, forward strand.
GATCCAAATGGACATTAATTATTCGGAGCAGAGGAACAAGCAGCTAGAAGATCAGCAAACTATCATGGAGCTCCAAAACATAAGGACAAACCGACAAGTTTCCAAGAGGAGGAAAATCAAATTGACCACACTTGAGCAAGAAATTCAAGCTGATCGTGAATCTATTGGGTGTGGAGCCTGATTATCTTCGGTATTCAAAGGTATTGCCACATTGGACCCTAGTTTGAAATGGGGCGGCAACGCCCCCCGTAAAATATTCGCTACAGGGGAGGGTGGCTGCGACCTTTGGGAGCCCCCCCCTAGCGGGGGGATTTCAGGGGCAGCGCCCCCGAAGCTAAGAATGGATGTAAAATTGCCTTGTAAAAGTATAGTAATTTCTAGCAAATCTAGGTTGTTCATTAGGCGGAGATCTGACGGTAGAAGTTATGTTTAATTTAGGGTTTTTTGCCCTAGAAGGAAACCCCTCACTATATATGAGGGAATTGTATTGCGTCTATGTAGATCTATATTTTGAGTGAGAAAGAGAGAGGAGATTGAGAGCGAAGAGGGTGTTACAACGGATCTGATGTAGGTTGTATCTCTTTATTTTGTTGGATAATATAAAAGGAAGGACTGGTTGTTTCTCCATGGACATAGCCCAAACTGGGTGAACCACGTATATTTGTGTCTCTCTTGTTTTATGCATTTTCTGTGTTTATATTTCTGCAATATTTTATGTGTTCCATTGCTCCGTAATATATAATTTACTAACAGAATCTTGGCTTGAGAGGACAAACATGCACCTAGAGAGGATGCTGGAGAAGGCCAACAATGAGAAAAACATGTTGAGGAACATGGCATACCACTACTTCGCAAAAAACATGGTGTGCAAAACAAGAATCAGGAATTTGAAGGCCAAATTGAAGAAAGCCATGAGGAAGTGAAAAGAGACAAATAGACTCTAGATCTTGGCTGAGGCTTCCTCAACCCAACAGATCACCTGATGAGGAACACTCAGCCCAAATTTCAAGAAATCCGGAAAAAAAATTTCAATTTGGAAAATTTTGGGCTAAAAAACAGTTTTTTCTGCGTAATGCGCCGCGCCACCGGCGCTACGCATTCACTTGGCTAGGAATTTTGCAAAATGGCTTGCATTTTTGGATTTTTCATTAAAAAATATGAATTCCCTCACATGGGCAAGAAATTTTGATAGGTTTTGAGCTTCCAAAAAGGTCAAAAACACCTCATAAATGACCTTTTTTCCCTTTTTGGACACACAGGAAGCAGTGTTGGGAGAAATCAATTTTGGATCGGAAAATGGAGGCCAAATTCAGAAATTCCACTTGTTCTAGAAAGTAGACAGGTAGGTCTTTCTAACAAGCCCACTTGGAGCAACTTTGGTGCACGGGAAGGCCTCCAAACTCAGCTGCAAAAAGGTGCTACGCATTGGGAAATCAGCGCGGCACATTGGAGGAAATTTGCTCATCTTGGCCTGAAAACTCTGTTTTTCGCCTAGTTTCTTCACAATTTGACTTTTTTCCTTCTAAAAGTCAAACTCATGATGTAATTTAATGTGACTTGATTGATTTTGATGTAATTATGCTAAATTTTCACTCATAGAGGTAGATTCATCATGAAAAAGTAGTTTGCAACTGACTGAATAAGTTTCCTAGGTTTTAGAGGCATGTTGTTCCACTGCCTACTTTTCAGTTCTTAGTTTAGATCTTGTTGAAACAGCTTCTAAACTCATGAGCTCGGCCCCTAAAGCCTAGCAGGAGTTGTTTGATGCCTATATCTAGTAGTTTTTCAGTCATTGAGAAAGGTTGGACTCTTGTGAATGCTTTGAGCATTGTTGTACACTCTTTTCAGCAGTTTGGCTAAGGAATTGACCAGGGTTTGCAGCACTTTATGGGATTCTTGTGGCATCTTGATTTGGTATTGTGTTTCCTTCTATAATTGTAAGTTTATGTGTTTTATGTATGCCATTATCTCTCTTTGCTTCATCTTAACTAAAACAAACAAGGATAAAAGGTAGAATACATTGAAATTGCAGTGCTCTACCTAGGGTTTGTTTAGTTATCTATGTTTTCAGCTGTTTGAAGAGGATCCCTGAGTTTTTCATGCCCTCTCCAACTCCTCACCAGTCTAAAATCTCTCCATCTCACTCAATTTAAAGTGCTAAACCATTTGCCTACCTCGCCCCATAGAGATCTCTGCAAAACTATGTCCATTCCCCGGACCCAAATCTGCCTTTCACATTTGAGCCAGCAAACCCATCTTAAATTCAATCAAGCACCTCTGTACACATACCTAGCCTAAAATCAGTCATTACATCAGTTGTCTCAAGCTTTATTGGTCGTCTTTTCCTGAGATTGACAAGGAGAGAGCCCTCTCCCGACCTGGTAGGGCTAGCTAGCAGGTTAAGCGTGGTTTGATGTTACCCTAGATCCTATCTTTCTTAGTCTGAGGGCCTGAGGTAGATTTAGGCCCTAACAGATTGCAGTTGATAAATGGCGAGCATTGGCTAGATTTCTGGTGGTTGACTCATCCGGGAGTGTAACTGAGTTGTATAGGTGGCATCGGCAATTTTAGGGATCATGCAGTTGATCGCATCCATGAGAAACTTCATCGCCATTTGCTAACTGTGTGGTTTAACAAGGAAAAACTAGAACGTTCCCATGTTAGGCTTTGAATGCCTCCAATCAATTTTTCCCTTTGCGTCAACTCTTGTTTCCACTTTTTTTCTAACAATTTTACTTTTGGGAGTTTGCCTAGAGAGCAATCTGTAATCAGATTAGATAAATGCATACAGTTGTTGATTAATTCAATCATATTATTTGCTGTCGCTCTGCATCTGGATGTAGCTCTCTCAGTTTTCATTAATTGAGACTCCCATTCGGAAAACAATGTTTCCTTATGTGACTCCTGTATTCTTGGCAGATTGGCAGCTTTTCCCTCTTTTGAATCTTGCCATGATAGAAAATTAGTTAATCTTTCATCTGCCTTATCTAATTCAAGCCTTGCATCCACTGATTTTTCAATCATAGATGCAGAAATATCACATAAGGGGACGGCCAATGATATATTATGACATAGAATATCCAATTTTCGGGACAAAGCCTTGGTTATTTCCAGGGCTTCAGTTCTGAATTCATTTACCTGGGGATATCCTTTGAATCATTCTATCTGATCTTTCATTTGCGCGATTTGCTCTTCTTTTGATTTCTTCTCTTGCTCGCTCAATAGCTGTAGTTTTCTCAATGCTTGAGACAACTCTTGTTGTTTATGGATGGCATGTTCATCAATCCTCTACTTTTCATGTTTTAACTGCTCATTTAATTGTTCATTAAGCTGCCTCTGTTCTATCAACTGCTATTCAAGCTGCTCTATTTTTTGTTGTCGTTCTGTCGGTTATGCCTCTAGCTGAATGATTGCCTAGTCTTTTTTTCTCAATAGATGACTAACCTCTGAAGCCTTATCCATTGTCGCTACTGTATAAGCTCCAGCATATTGAGATAGTTTTGTTAAATCTTCTGAGGGATCGACCTCTACTTTCCATACCACGTTCATCATCTCTGCCTGGGGAGTCAAAAGAGGACTTTGATCAATTTTCCTCTTCTTCCTCTGTCTTTTAACTACAGCCCTATGCTTCGGACTATAGAAGACATCAAGTGGTGGTATTTCTTCAATTTGCAGTACAATCTCCTCAGTGGGATTTTCAGGAATAATCTCTATGTCCTTCTGAAACTTGGGTGGGCCGCTTGTTCCTACAATCAGAACTGTGTTGACAACTAATTTCTGCACTGCAAACATTTCTGGTGTAGTAAAACCTTGGGATTTATCAGGATTACTAATAATTGAATCAAATTGTTCCCACTCCTTGATTAACTTTGGATCAATGTTAATGTCCATATCAAGGGGTTTACTACTTCTTACCTGTTTCTGCTCCCTTTCTGGTGTCTTCTCTTTCTCAAGAATCTTTTCAATTTCGGGAGTTTGCTCAGTAATTTCGTTTTCACTGTGGCCTTGTGGTCGTACCATAGAAGTTGTACTTAATAAGTCTAGAGGGAGAGTTTCCAATCTCTACGCCCTGAGCCTATGGAATTCCTCTAGTCCTTCTGCTCCCAATTTGATCTTGGCCATATGTTTGACCTGAGAAAATATTTCTGCTGAAACAAAAAAGTCGTCATAGCTATCCTCCTCATGATCAAATTTGGCAAACTTGGCCTGAGCAGTAACACTGTAGGCAACTGCTCTAGGATCGCACTGCCTGTTTGGGATAGTTGCGAGCTTTAGTAGTTTTATTTTCTCGACCTCCTTCAATTGTTATCTGATATGCTAGTTCTCTGGCCAGTAGTTTATCAGGGATATACAGGGGAAGGACATGAGGGTTGGCAAGGCTGCCGAAAAGTCTTATGTAGGTGAATCTTTCTTCTCCAAACCAACTACCAATTGTAGTTAGGTCGACTAATTCTTTCTTGGATACCCCAGGAGCAGGCTTATTGAATATGGCATAATACACGGGAAGGATAAAACCATGACAAATTCTGTAGAGGTGGGTTTTATAATAGGATTTCCATAGCTCCTTATGATAGATGTGAATGGCATTGGGATCCTGTGGAATCCATTTCCATCCAAGAATGGGGTATTCGGAATTAAAACAGATAGTGTCCATAATATAGGCATTCATGTAAAAGGGAGGTATCATCCGGGTAGTCACAAAACTATATTTTTTGTATTCAAGTATCTCAGTGGCTATTTTATCAAACAAGATGTTTGCCCAGTCCATGATAAAACCATTAATTGCAGCCTCCATTAATGGGACCATCTCTATAGAAAATTTAGCAGAATCATGGACTCCGAAGAGTTTGCACATCATTGCACCAGCATAACAATAAGGAGAGGCCAATGAATCTACAAAGTACATAACTGATGTTTCGTGCTTGTGCTTAGTCGGAAAATGCCTCCATTGTCTGATCGGGTCAGATTCAATGTCGTTATCCTTGGCGAAAGCCTCCAAAAAAGCTTTGTTATACCGCTTCTCCGGCAGAGGTAAATGGTACATTTGTCTAAGATCCTCTACTCTAAATGACCCGAAGACTTTTCCATCAGCTGTAGAGAATGTCCTGTCTTTGGTCGCAATGCTTTAAACAATCCACCTGATCACATCATTGTAGGGTAAAACCTTGGCTTAAGCTGCTATTCTATGTAGATATGAGTAGGCCAATTCCTTGAGAGTATTCTCTTATTTACTCGTGGAATCGGTTGTTGCCTATTCTTCGAGTTCTTCAGGATCCTCTGCTTCCAGCAAATTATAGATACTCTCCCAAGATGCTTTTCCTAAGCCGAGGCAGGTAGTATCAGATATCAACCCTTTCTTATTTGGTTCTTCTTTGGCTACGACAGGGGCCTTGGGTTTCTTTACCTTCTTCATCATTTTCTCTAGATTCATGAGCTCAGAATTGCTCTGCACAAACAATAAAACGTAACAAAGAAATACACCCGCTCAAAGCCAATATGAAAATAAAAAGAGTTATGGTAGTTTACGCATGATAAAGGAAATGTAATTAAGTATTACCACAGGTCAAATCCTCGAAGAACTCATCCTTAACCACTAAATTAATGTCCTGCATAACCGCCAATTGTGATAAATAAATGTAATAATATACGTTGCATCGCACATACGCATGATAGTCCTTTTAAAACGTATCTTTTGATTTTCCCGATCAGCGATCAGCGATAAATCGCATATCGCAATCGGGAGATTCATCAGTCAGGCTTAACGTTTTGGACTGATAGCCCCGATTGCGATAAAGGTAAGGAATACAATAAGGCGGAGGGATAATCAGCGGACCGTTTGATTTATTTCTTTTTCGTTTATTATTGCTTTTAAGATTTACGCCCGTTAATAATACCTTTTGACGATATTTTCTTGAAAAGCGCACCTTTCTATATGATATCGCATCGGCGAATTTGAAAGGGATTTCGCTATCTGTCACATGATATGTGCAATCGCCGATTGCGATTATGTTATCGTATCGGAGGTTTACTATAGACCATTTGGGATACACCCTTGTTTATCTTTGTGATATGCAATCTCCGATCGCCTTATCGCATCGAAGATTTGCTTATAAGGTTTTCTTAAAAAGGATATATCATATTATATTACATTTTAACAAAAGGTTTCGGATATTAGTTCTATCGGATCGGACCTTTTGATAAGGATTTCCATGTGTCATATGAATAAATCCAGGCATGTGATTATTATTTAATCATTAAATTTTAACTAAGTCTTAAAAAGGGACCCATTTCTATTTAAAGTTTTTTGATACAAATTTAGAAATTGGGGGGTTGTTGTACAACACAACAATTGGTGATTCGCTGGAAGAAATAGTTATCTCTAAGAAAGTAATGCAATATTCTGACTTTCTTAATTTGGGAACCTTTGAGTATAAAGAAAATAATCTAAGAATATTTAGATAATTATTAACTCTGATTCTAATGAAGAAATGTTTCTGCAATTTCTTTCTTATCTTAAAAATAAAAACATTCTAAGTTTATATAAGCCTTGATTGGTTGATAAAGATAAAACAAGGATACTTGTCCAACTTAGCTTATATGATGACTCCGTTGTCATAGGTAGTGCCTCTGCTACCAGCAAACGTTTATAGTCTCGACAGGGTTACCTTTTAACCATTCAATCATTCATTGTCACATCCATCTCAGAGTATAATTTCTAAGAGTTAATCCAAAAATATATGTTTACACATATTTTCCCCGTTTTGTATTTTCCATCTTCTTTATTTCTTTTAAAAGATAAAAAGCCATTGTCCTGGTTTGGTGGCCAGCTGTTGGCAATGCCATTCACTGGTTGTAATTGAACTAAACAAGCTGGCTCGTGATGAGACCCCTTGTCTTATGATTATAAGCCATTATCATGTTTTGATATGCAGTATTGGTAATGTCAATTTAATTAGTTCCCTATGATCATGGTAAGCAGGCTCGTAATGAGACCTCTTATCTTTTATATCAAACATATTTTAGAATTACACTCTGAAAAATCATGAAGTTTGTGGATGGGGTGAATGATTTACTCCTTAAGAGAATATGGATGACAATTTAAGAGTTATAGATGCTAGGTTTGGATAAATCTTTGTTTTTTACAAATAACCTCATTCAGGCTTTAAAAACTTGCAATGATTTACAGTATTTTTAAGGCTTGTAAAAGATTTTACAAAAATAAAAGAGGTTTTTAGAGTTTTATTTTTATCTAACTCTCTAGAACTGTATTCTTTTCCTTAAAGGCTTCCATCTATCAAAAGTAAGTATTTACACTATTTTCCTTAGGTAACTTCAAAACAATAAAGGCCAATAGAAGGCTATTTGCAACCTTATTTCCTAAGCATAGAAATTCAAACAAACCAAACTAAAAATTGAATATTTACAATTAAGAAGGGGTTACCTTCTTAAATAAAGAATTTTTTCAAGATAAGACCATTGACAGGAAGATAATCTCTCTTTCCTGATAGATCTTGCAATATAAGTGTTGATGGGCCTATCTTCTCAATGATTTGAAACAGTCCTAGCCACATCGTCTGAAATTTAGTGTGTTTACCTTTATCATCATGCGCTTTGTCCCATTTCAGAACAAGATCACCAATTTGTAAAAATTTAGGGCTGGTAGAAATTGTATCAAAAGAAGACTTAATAACCTGTTAATGCTTTGTATGTGTAATTCTGGCTTTTTCCCTTTCTTCTTCTAATTTAAGGATTTGATTATATCTCAATTGAATAGAAGATGAGAGATTTTCCTCAAAAAATTGCACTAAGGCCAGAGACGGGAGTGCTAAGTTTGCTGGTATAACAGCTTCCTTCCCATACACTAAACTGAATGGGGAAGTGCCTATTGAAGCCTTCTGTGTTATACGGTATACCCATAATGCAAATACTAAGGACTTGTGCCAATTCTTTTCATTTTGATCAACAGTTCTCTTAATGATCTTGATAAGGTTTTTATTAGTTGATTCTGCTAAACCATTATCCTAAGGGTAGTAGTTTGTAGAATATTTCAATTTAAATCCTCTTTTAACAGTAAATTCAAGTATGGTATTTCTAGATAAATAAGATGCATTATCGAAAATGAGAGCAGTAATTACGGAAAACCTGGTAATGATGAACTGATCTATGAATTCAATAATTGCCTGAGAGTTGGCTACCTAAAAAGGAATTGCTTCTACCAACTTTGTAAAGTAATCCGTGGCTATAAGGATATATCTGTGCTGCTTGGAAGAATGCATGCATTTAATCTCTAATGATATCTAATCCCAATTGTTCAAAGGATTTTTCGATGTTGACTGGTTGCAAAGGAAAAGCTGGCTTTCTTTGTCTTCCACTGGCAGTTTGACATGTTCTGCATTTCCTTACATATTCATGGGCATCTTTCAATAACGTGGGCCAATAATAACCAGCATGTATAATTTTGTGAGCTGTTGTATCACCTCCAAAATGTCCACCTGCTGGACCATCATGTAATTCCTGCAAGACTTTTTGTGCTTCATTTTTTTCAAGGAATCTTAACAAAACCGAATCATAATTCCTTCTAAAAAGCACACAATTAATAATCTTGAATTGTTTTGCTTTCAGTCTCAAAGCACGTTTATTTTTGTAAGAGATATTAGAAGGAGCGTATTCATTTTTCAAATAAAATAATAAATCTGCATATTGAGATACAGGATTGATGGTACTTATCTCATTGGTTTCCTGAGTATTGTTCGAATCTTCATGTTCCTGGATGTTAGAAGGTCCTGCTAACAACCTGCAAAAACCTTGACCTTTGAAAATTTTCGCTGGTTTAATGTCCAAATCATATTATTGTAACCCTGTAACCCAATTTGCCCTCTTCTCTTCTAACTCCCTCTAGACTAGTAATTGTCTCACTGTTGAAAATGAGACTATTATTTTTGTATGAGTTTTTTAGAGGAAAGGCCTAAAGTGTTTAATAGATTTGAACATAGCAAAGGCTTGCTTTTCTACTTCAGAATAATTAAGTTCAGCACCTTGAAGATTTGAACTAAAAAATGATATGGGTGCTTCAACGTTTTGATCATTGATTTGTGTCAACACGGCTGCATAAGAAGTATCGAATGCTAAAGTATATAAAATAAAATGATTGGAAAAATTTGGAGTGTTTAATGCAGGAGCATTTATGATTGCCTGTTTGATTAAATCAAAAGCTTCATTTTCTTTATGCCCCCATTTAAACACTGAATTTTTCTTAATCATGGTCTGTAATGGTAAAACAATCTGTGAAAAATCTGGAACAAATCTTTTTACAAAATTTATTTGACCTAAGAATGATTGCATTGATTTTTTATTATGTGGAAGTGGAATATCAGAAATCTCCTTGATCCTTTCTGGATCGATATAAATGCCATCTTTTGAGACAATAAACCCCAAGAGTTTACCTTGATCAAGAGCAAAAAATGATTTCTTAGGATTTAATGAAATTCCATAATTTATACAGCGTTCAAAGATTTGTTTTAAATCATGTAAATGATTTGCTCTTTTCTTGGAGAAGACAGTAATGCCATCCAAATAGACAACAACTGGCTTATTAATTAAACCCTTGAATGCTATATCCATTACTTTCTGGAAGGTAGCTCCAGCATTAATCAAACCGAAAGGCATTTTTTGGTAGGCATATGTTCCCCACTTAGTTCTGAAAGTAGTCTTGAGTCTGTCATCTAGATGCACCAATATTTGGTTATATCCAAAAAAAACCATCTAGGAAAGACATTAATTCGGAACCAGCTACTGAATGAAGAGTTTGTTCCATTGTTGGTAGTGGGAAGTTATCCTTTTGGCTAGCCTTGTTAAGATTTCTGAAATCAATGCAAATTCTAATGTCATCGTTCTTTTTTCTAACAGGCACTAAATTAGAAACCCATTTTGAATGTCTAACAGGGAAAATTATCTTAGCTTTCAAGAGTTTGTTTAACTCTGCTTTAATTTGACTTTCTAGGTTCGGATGAATTTTCCTCAATTTTTGTTGCATTGGTTTCTCCTCAGACATCATTGGAATTGTATGTTGTATGATAGAAGTATCATATGTTTTTAAGTCACCATAGTTCCATGCGAAGACATTTTTATATATATTCAATAGTCTGATAAAGGCAAATCTTTCTTCTGAAGTAAGTCCTAATCCCAGATTAATATTTTGTGGTTTGGCCTCAGTGCCAAGATTTATTAATTCAAACCTCAAAATAGAACTTTGAAGCTTTGAATTAGTAACTTGTTTAAACCTATCCTTGATGTCATAAATATCCTCAAGCTTGACTACTGATTTAGGTATGGAATTCTCCTCAAGTCTTTGCTTTATTTGAAGATCATGATCACTCTCATCAATAATCTGATCATCATAGGACTTCTCAAAAGTTAAGAAATTCAAAATGTCATCGTCAAGATTAAATACCCGCCAATTAGTGACATTGTCTAGAACCGATGGTCTAAAAATCAATTCGACTGAAAACCTATCAGGGCTATAATCCTCGGAAGGAAGAAGCTTAGAAGCAACATTGGCTAATAAATCAGTTGTTGCATTCTAATATCTAGGAATGGAGGAGATACTAAATACTAGAAAATGAGATATAAGGTCTTGAACCAAAGACTGATAATGTTTAAGATGACCAGATATGCAATGTATAGTATTCTTTACTTGTTTGATAAAAATTTTAGAGTCATCAAATACTTTAAGATATTGCACTTTCAAGCCTATTGCTTTGTAGAGTCCTTGGATCAATGCCTCATATTCAACAGTATTATTTGTACATTAAAATTCTAGTTTGCAAGATAACATAGTTTTTTCCCCCTCAAGACTAACTAAAATACATGTTGCTCCTGCATCGTCATTGGATTTTGACCCGTCAAAATATAAAGACCAAAATACACGCTTATCTAAGTTTTATTTACAATTTCTTCAACAATATTAACACACCTTGATGTATCTGTATGAGAAAAATTTTCTATTTGATATGTGAAACTATTAACTAAGAAAGGTGATGATTGAGCATTAAAATTACCAAAGAAAGCTTCAGATGAGTAGTTGCCAAGAATGTTATTATTGAATGCTATGGGCTGGTTTTCTTGCTCGAATTCTATTACAGTATGAGTCATATGCTTCTCCTGATCGATCTTAATTTGATTTGGCTTTCCTTTATAGGGAAGCCACATATGAGACCAATCGGTAGAAATGTAACCATGGAGTTTCTTAGACCAATCCCTGCTTAGAATTAAGCCATAAAACTCAGGGATGTCAGCAATCAATATGTCAATTCTCTGAACTACTCTTGGATCAGCTGATAAACTAATGGTAACTGAATTGATTTCTCCTAATACTTGAACCTTAGTTCTATCCAATTGAACAATATGCACTGCAAACTTTTGGGGCTCAATATTCAATTTTAAGCAGACTAAAGCTAGCATTATATTTGATGAAGCCCCTAAACCTATCAAGCAATTATGCAGATTTCTATTGTAAATTTCATAGGTCAAGAGAAAATGAGGGGTATTAGAATTAGATCTATCTCCGAACAAAACAGCATCAGTGGCTTCTACTCTATCGGATGATGGCTTACCCGTTCCCATAGCTACTTTGGACAGTACAACATTTGGAAGAGGAGAAGAAGGAACATCATTTAATTCTTTGAGTAGCAATTTCTGTTGATGTTTGAGCTTGCTAAGCTCAAATAAAGAGATGTTTGCTTTAGTCTTCTTCATGTCTTATAAGATATCGTAATTCATAGAGTCAGAGACTGCCAATGTTTTGGATGGTGAGGGTGGATTGGAAGATGATGGTTGGTTTTGAGTAGGCACCGTTGTAGTCTTCTTTATAGTAGCTTTATCTTTGGTAGTAGGACTTACATTTTTCTTCTTTTGAATTAGTTGAATAGGTTCTGTGGCTCCTTTACTCCTGGTACTTACTGGGAAAGCTTCCTGTTCGCTTTCGGTATCTGAAGTAGGCAAAATAAAGTCTCACATACAATGACATTCAACAACCTCTTCTTACTCAGTTTCCTCTAATGATAAGATTGTATCTTCATCTTCATCGTTGTCTGGATCTGATTCTGCATTAGATATAGCATTAGGTGGTTTTGATTCAGCTCATTTGAAGTTTCTAAATAGCTTCTTAGTAGAGGTCTCGGCTACTTGTTTCTTAATTTCTACCATTTCGTTTGACATAGTTTTTAGAACTTTTTGGAGACCCTCCATATCATATGGATCTTTAGCCACTTCCTTCTTTGAATCATCTTTAAAAGTAACTTTTTTGGACTTTCACTCTTCAAGGGCGGTTTTCTTCTTTAAGGCGATGATACGTTTTTCCACAGTGATCGCTTCTTTCATATTCTCTGCTAAAGTGGGCTTTGCAGCTCTATCTACAAAGATTTCTATATTCGAAGGTAAGGCAGATATATACCATTCACTTCGAACCTCTTCACTAGGCTTTGATGTGGCAGGAATCTTATTTAAGAGCTTATTAAATCGCAAGTTGAAATCTTTTATAAGTTCTCTTGATTCAGTTTTAAGATTCGATAGATCATTGATTAATGTCGTTGTAGACCTATTTTCATCGAATTTAGTCAAGAACTGTTCTTGGAAAGCATTCCAACTAGTAATGGATCCTGCTGGTAATGAAAAATACCAGGATCCAGCTGCTCCTTATAAGGTGTATGGAAAAAGCCTTACAACAACATCTTCTTTAGTCACTCCATTTAAGTTTATCGACAACATAAAGTTGTTTATATGTTCTTCTACCAGTATGCCTATCTCTGGGTTAAACTTTAGCAACCATTTTTCGGGATGAGCCGGCAATTGACTCAAGGGTGCAGGCATTGTGACTGCCCCTGGATTTGTCCATGGTCTCTATGCCATTATTGAGCTACTAACACAGGAAAGCATAGATGAAGTTACAAGTGGTTGGGAAGACGATGTTAAAGTTCCAGTACCTTGTTGAACAACAATATGGAGTTGGGGAGTCGATGGTTGACTTTGCAATGGATTAGATGAAATGGATGATAAGGATGAAAGAGTATCACTATCAGACTCTTTAGGTGTCTTCCTTGCTCTTTTTCTTTTAGGCAGAGGGAATTCTGTTGGTTCAATACCAAGCTTTTCACTCTATAATCTTGTAAGAGGATGGGAAGGAATGTATTGTGAAGTCACACTGCCTCGAGATAACTTAGACTTCTCTGGTGATATTGAAAACCCTTGAAGTTTATGAATCAATGACTGAACTTCAGGAGGTTCAAGAGTGGATTTGTCTGAGATGTTCAGGTTTTCAGCAGTGGTTGTTGTTTTCTCAACTTCTCGCTTAGAAATTGGAGATTCAGAATGCGAGGGAGAAGTCGGGGAAGATGATGAGGGAGTTTTACTGTCAGAATGGGCTATGGTTTTGAATTCGCTCGCCATTCATAGTTCATGGCCCTCCTTCTAGCCCCAAAAATGTTGATGCCTCTAAAATCGCTGCATTAACATCGGGGAAAACCACCCGGTCCAGACCTTAAAGCAGCTCCTTATCCGTTTGGTGTGGTGGCTCCGACTAGATGTAATGGGACCAGTTTCCCAATGGTATATGAGTTGATGGGTGATTGGTTTGTAATGTATAATGAGAGTGATAAGTGCTTTATTCTAAAGTTCAAAAATATACAAAGATAACTAATCTATCCCGGGTACTTTTCTAGCAATGTGATTCTTGATTGTTTCTATTAATAAATAAACATAAAGATGACTTATTGATAAAATAGAAATATGCATACATATGATGATTACTTTGTTTAATAAATTAAACAAAGTAATAATTAAAACATCATCGCATTGATCATAATATATCACTGACATATATATTTAAAACATGACAATTCTGAAACATTCAAAAGTGACAAGTTAAAGAATTGCTTTAGAAACATATACATATCAATAATAGCAAAATTGATAAATGCTAATTCACATAAAGAAATAAAGCGAACACATAGATAATAATACCGTATGCATTTGAATCTCCTCTTATGTAAATCACATTCAAATTCTGCCTTCTAAATTGGGAATACTTTCACAGGATGCAAAAGTGTAAATCTCATAAAAGCCTTCTTTGTCAAAATTCAGAATTCTAGTCCAGTATTTTATAAAAAATATATATCGGACGTAAAGTAGTGCAACCTCCGATTTAAGTTTTAGTACAAAATTGCGGACCCCTTCTAAAAACATGAAAATATCTTTAAATACTACAAATAACAACAAATTATGAAAGAAAGTTGTTGATGAGCCCCAAAAATGGGTAACTTATTGGGCTCATTTTGCCTACTGTTCTTCATCAATCCACCATTTTTCATAGTTTATGCACGTTTTTTGGGTATATTTATGTTAGTTGAATGAATGAGGATAGTCACTTGACCAAGAAGGCTAACACGTGGTTATTGTAGATTTTTGGACAAATTTTGGACCAAAGCAAAGCATTTATGAGCCAGATGACAGCCAAACATGAAGGAACAAGGGTGAGGATTCGTAGGAAGGGTGTCTCCGACACTAAATGGCCCCTTCCTCGAAATCTCCACCCTCAGCTCGGAGTTCAGCAGGCCACCGAAAAGGATTCCCAAGGGCAGCCGAGCAGTTTTGTGTAAAGTCACTGATCACTGGCAGTTTGAGCAGTCAAGCCCCTCGATTTAAGGAGGGTTGTTCGAGACCCTCGTAGTGCATAAATAGGAAGGCTTCCAGACTTCGTGGTTTACTTTTTGAACAGTCGTATTTTTCACTATAGTGCTGCTAGTTTCTCAGCACATTTTGTAGTTTCTATTGTACAACTTTCTTGTGACATGGTTATTTTTGAATAATGGAAAGCAGTTTCATCTGGCATCAGTCCTAAGATTTTTCTTAGGAGCCTGCAGCTCTTGGGGTTGGGCCCAACCCAAGTTCCAAGGCTTCCTTCTTGTACTGTTATATGTTTTGAATGTTTTTATCAAATAATTTCTGTTAAGTAGATTACAATTTTGCTTGATTATATAGGTCATTGTTGATGATTAAAAAGGATTTTCATGTTTAGATTGATTTGATAGGTTAATAACAGAGAAGATCTTCAGAAAAAGGCCATCAAGCACCCCTGGTCTCACCTCTCCCTCTGTGGGACCATGAGCTAAGACCAAGGTGTCCTTGTCGCTACCAAAAACACTGTCTTTGCTTCGTCATGCAATTGTTAGTGTAGATTCTCATTTGCAGAAGTTGATACCAGTTGAGGTTACATGTTCAGGTTCATGATTGCTTAGTTTTCATAGCTATTTCACATGATTTCGTTGCAATAAATTTTTGTTCATTTGCTTTGCTGATATTCAGGTCAGATTAGGTTAAAGTAGCTAGGTCTTTGGTTTTTCGAGTCTTTGTTTGAATAGTTTGGAAAATAACTTGTAGAGCACCTGTGATACCTCTTTGCCTACCCTTACTCCACCAATACCACCTGCTCCATCCTCCAACTCTGATTCTTGCCTCACATTTGCTACGTTCCCTCACTTTGACCTAATTTCCATATTTTTGTGCAACATTGCTCTACCCCTCCTTGAACAAATCCAACCATCCTTGTCACTCAGCTGTTTCGTTCGCTAGGTCCTAGACCACTCCACATCATCATCAACCTTCATACCCACTTCTTCACCTCTTTTCCACTATCAACCCTTCAAAAATCTCCTTTTGGAACATCCTGTAGAAGCCACAGAACATCCTATAGAACCCCTGCAGACTTCCTGTAGAAGCTCATGAAAGCATTTTCTTGGAATCCGATCACTGTGAAACTCTCTGGAAGGGTGCTAGGGACCCCTTAGGCCCTCTTCTAACCTTCCCAACCTCCTGCAAGTTCCTACTCCATTTCCTTTCGCTAGTTAACCTCTGCACAATAAAAAACAGTTAAAGCATATGCAAAATAATCTTGACAAAGTACTCAAAAATGCAAAAAGATGTTTTCTTCATATTTCTCTTCAGAAGTAGCTTGGTCACATGCATTTTACCTTTCTAGAATTCAATGGCATCCATTCCTGTAGCTTCATCCTTTTACTTGCACTAGTAGGGTTAGTCGGTAAAACTAGGGTTTGTTAGGTTTTGCATTCCTTTCTAGCTTTCAACTTCTTTCTGCAAGTAGATTAGCCTTTGGTTGAGTTAGCTTTCATCCATCACCATTAAAAGCTTCTTTTGAGAGCTCATAGAAGTTGGCTTAAGCTCCTAGTGGACTTGCGCTAGCTGATACAGTGATAGCTGTGGCAAGAGCTAGTACTTGTGCATATAGCATCGTCGCTTCTAAGTTTGTTACGAACTACCGGGTTGATAAAAGTAAAGAAGGGAGTCCCAGGAGTTGCAGCATTATTGTTGCAATACTGGAGCCCACCATTCTTTTTGGCGTCATTGCCGGGGAAGCGTCAGAGTATTTGTGATTGCTGCTTTTCTTCTATTTTCTACTACAACCTTCTGCTAAGTAGTTTATTTCATTTCCATTCTGCAATTTCATTCCTGAAAAAGTAGAGTAGACATTTCCTGCTTTCATAGATTAGCATTTCAATTCTGCAAGCGTAGATTAGCATTTCAATTCCGCAATTTCAATTCTGCAAGCGTAGACTAGCATTTCATTCCCGCAATTTCATTTCAGCAAAATAGATTAGTCCTTTCCTGCTTTCATTTCAATTCCGCATTTTCATTTCAGCAAGATAGATTTTAGCTAGTTGCAATTCAATCTCTTTCAATTTTGCAGGTGCAAGCAAAAAAAAAGAAAAAAAAAACACAAAAGCAAACAAAAATATTTCATTTCATGCCTCGTAAGAACAGAGACAATACCGGAAAATTCCTACCCAACACCCCCACCACATCACTGAGTCACCCTTCTCTCTTCTTTCGTGGCAGTGATCCAGAAGAACCTATAGGTGAACCTCCTGAGAGATACGAAGATCCTATAACAGAAGAAGAGCAAGAAAACATTCCCTTTGAGACCATGGCTGAAAACAGAAACGGTAGAGAAGATGATGAGAGAATAGAAGGTGCCTTTCCCATCCGAGAGACCAACGGGGACATGAAGATGAAAAACATAAGTCCCTCAGCCTTACCTCATTTCCATGGATTGACCACTGAAGACCCTGATACCTTCCTGTTTGAGTTTTTTGTCCTTTGTTGAACTTATGACTATGCAGAAGACAAGCAAAAGTTGAAACTCTTTCCCTCTACCCTCAAGGATGCAGCACTACGCTGGTTCATGGGGTTACCTGGAAATAGTATCACAACTTGGGCTCAGATGCAGCAAGCCTTTAACAACAAATACCAGGACTACTGTAGGTCAAAGGAAACAAAGGGAGAAATCTTTCAGATGACCATGGGAAGTGATGAGTCTTTAGAAGACTACGAGGAAAGGTTCCAACTTAGCGATAAACGGGCCAGGTGCACTCTTGACCCTAAATATCTGAAGTTGGTTTTGCTCCGAGGAGTCCCTGAATACTTTCTAGATACCCTCCATCTGCTAGCTGGAGGAGACATCTACCAACTACCTTATGAGGACATAAAGACTGTGTTTAGAAACCACTCTAGGGCAGCTCGGAAACGAGGTAGGGGGAATCCACTCTCAGCTAGTGCCACCTTCTCCAAGCATGAGTTTGCTAATCAGATGGAAGACCTCAAAAGTGAGATGAGACAGACTATTGCCATGCAACTGGATACCTTCCGAATCCAGCAGAAGAAAGAGGAAGCTGAGAGGGCTTTGGCCATTTATTGTCCCAGATGTACAAGGAAGCATCCTAAGAACGAGTGTCTGTTGCACTCAGTGGAGGTATGTTTCGTTTGTGAGGAAGACCACCCCACGAACCAGTGCCCAACCTTAACGAGACTTAAAGCCATGTGTTAGAGTCGATCTAGTAGCCCTCCACCAGAGATCAAAGCTCTTTGCATTTCATGATTAGGTGTCCCATCAGTGTGATCATGTTGCATTCCGTTAGGCATGCCATAATCCCAGTGGAGGGAGTTTGTGTCTTTTATTCCCCTCCTATTTGGCACTGCTGGTTCAGGTTTGTTTAAGTAAATAAAATCTTCAAAGGGTTATTTATCTTGCTTTAAGTTTCGAGGTCTTAGGTCTAGGGTTGAGTCCATTTTTGTCTTGAGAAGTCATAAAGGATCAGCCGGCTAGAGGGATTTTCTTCATAAAACATCATTTCAACAATTCTCACTATTGTACAGCTAAATTTTCACTTTGTTTTCAAAACTCTGTTCATTTTCTCATTTTTTAAAAAAATTATCCAAGTTTCAAACTCTCCAAATGTCGAAGTGCAGCCTTGGTCTCCTTTTCCAAAGCACTTTGGAAGCTATCCCTGCAAAAATTTTCAGAAGAAATCATCATTTCAACCAATTTTTCAAAGAAAAGAAACCAAAAGTCAGAGCCAATTAATTCAAAAAGTGTCAACATTCAAAACATTATAAAGTGGGTTTTGGGCAAGTAAAAATCTAAAGGAAGCCTATAAAAGCACATCACTCTTCATTAGCAACTCATTTGCCTCTCACAAGCTAAGTGAATCCTTGCAAAGGCGATTTTAGGAGTTCTTGAGCAAAGTGGGCAGTTTCAGAGGCGCGCTACGCGTCAGGAAGGGCGCGCTACGCATCAGGGGCGTGCTACACGTCAGGAAGGGCACGCTACGCATCAGGGAGCTTTTCTTAGTGTTATTTTGCACGTGCGCTACGCGTCAGAGGGGTGCTACGCATTGGGCAAGGCACGCTACGCGTTGGGTTTTCTGCTCAACAAACTGCCAGCAAGCCATCAAATCGATTTTTCTCTCAAGCAAATTGCAGGTAGGCCTCTCCTTCATGGTTAGATTTGGTTTTGCAAGATGAAGAGAAAATTAATATGTTCAAATGCTATGAAAATGATAAATCAAAACCCTACATTGTTGTGGAAAGTTTAAAGTCTCAATGGTAATAGGGTTTCAAATTTCTCTTGCTGTCCAAGGTTGCCCATTTGTAATCCCTTTTTCCTTCATTTTCATCACCTTTCTCCTTCAAATTTTCCCATGAAATTTCATAATTCTCCTCTCTAAAATTCCTAAAACATACTTAAATTCCCAAACCCTACTTCACTTTAAAATCCCATAATTTTGTGATTTCCCATGCTTGCCTTCCCTAAATTCCTTCTTTATGTTTATTGTCCCTAATTCCCTCATGTTCCCCTATCCCTAACAATTCCCTTGTATTTATGTCCCCTTGGTAACAGCATTTGAAAAGTCAAACAACAGTTAATTGGGTGCAAAGTCAGCAATACATTTCAGCCATCTTGCCTTCAAAACCATGTCAGAAACCGAATCAGATTATGAGCAGAGTTATGACAGTGATTCAACACCAGAGGTAGAAGTGCCAAGGAGGCATCACAAGGGTGGTAAGGGTGGTCGGCACGTCAGGGAAGAGCCCACTTCTTTGGCTCAATTGCAAGCCTGTCCACTTGCAATGTCATGTTTTCAGTATCAATCATGCTTTGGATATTGTGAGAGGATCTCACAAATTCAACACCATAGAGAACTGGTCCGCTTGTTTGTCCTACATTTGCACAATGGCCATGTGAACCTTGCAGGAGTGTATTTCACCCTCTCACCTGAAATTGTTGCTCAAGCCACCGGGATACCAAATGTTGGGGAAGAGTGGACCAAGCGCAAGCTGCTAGACAAATTTCATTATCAACCATACATCAAACCCGGATGCATGAGACACCTAACTGCTGTTTTTCCTTTCAGATTCCTAAGGGATGAGTATGCACCCTTGATGAGGCTCATTATGCGCTATTTCACTTGTGAGGGCAGATTTTCACGTTTATATTCGTACCATATCCGTTTGTTGATGCATTTCACCCGGGTACGAATGATGAACATTCCATTTTTCATGTGCCGAAATATAGAGAAGATGGTGCCCGTAGTGCAAAGGAAGAACCCCGCACAGCAACTCAAAAGTATATATCATTATGCACTGATCGAGATCATAGTGATGCATCAATTGGCACAACAGGGTATTGCTTGGGAGGATTTCATTTCTCGCGACTTCTTCATGGTGCCACAGCCACCTCCCGAGATTATCCATGATGAGGGAGGGCCTTCACATCAGTTTGACATTCCTGAGCCAGAGCATGTCAGTGCTCCTCCATATGTTACATATCAGAGAGGCCACAGGGTCTTATTTGCATCTGCACGGCGAGTATTATCTCCACATCAGGTGGAAGGGGTCTCGCCTTCTTCATCAGCACAGCAAGTGTTACCTCCACTTCAAGTGGAAGGGGCCTCGCTTTCGATAACAGCACAGGTACAAGAGAGAGGCAAGCAGCCCAAGATTGATGAGGGGCCATCAGGTGATCCAAACATAGATATTGTTGACCTTGATATCAATTCTCCTAGCTTAGAGCCAAAGGAGATCATTCAGCAACTAAAGGCTGAAAATGACTTGTTGCAGCAAAAGTTGGAAATGGAAAATTGGACAATCACATACTTAGAGCAGCGCAACAAGCAATTAGAGGATGAACACACTCTTGATGAGTTGCGGAGGATCCGAGAAGACCAGAACTTGGCTCGCAAGAGACCCGGTGATGTGACACCTATTGAGCAAGGGTCTATGCTCATTCATGTGAACACTCATTTAGAGAGGTTGATAGCCAAGGCAAACAGGGACAAAGATATGCTCCGCCACATGAAGAATCATTATTGGGCCCGCATGCATGTGCGCAAAGAAAAAATGAAGGTACTCAAAGCACGCTTGGCCAAGGCACTAAAACGGAGGAAAAGGCCCAATCCACTTCAGATTTTGGCTGAAGCCACCTTGAAGGAGCATGGTGTTCAATGATACACCTCCAGCTCAAAATTCAGGAAATTTGGAGCAATTTTGGTCAATTTTGAATTTTTTGTGCCAAAAACAGGTTTTTGCCCTCAACGCGTAGCGCGCCGCGCGCTACCCTTAAGTTGGGGAGGTCCATTTCATGAAAACTCAGCATTTTTGGATTTTTCATGAGAAAATACACTTGCTCAGCCACTTCCAAGACATTTCATGGAGATTTGAGCCCCCAAAAGGTCAAAAAACAAGCAAAAAATGACCTCCTGCCACTTTTTGGACACACAGGAAGCAGTCTTGGGAGATTGCAATTTTGGAGGGGCAAATGGCCACCAAATTGAGGAATTCCACTTGGGCTGGAGAGTAGACATCCAGACCTTTCCAACAAGCCCACTTGTGCCTCATTTGGATGCTGGAAAGTGCCCCAAAAGTGGGCTGAAAGGCGCACTACGCGTTGAGAAATGGCGCGCTACGCGTTAGGGAAATTTGCCAGTTTTGCACCTTCAGCTTAGGAAACGCATCATTTGACCAGTTTTGACTTTTTGGTGGGATTTTTCATCCTCCTTGATGTAATTGATGTAATTTTATGTTGACATGACACTTTTTAATCTATTCTAGAAGATTCATTCATAAAATGGCAAAAAATTAATGAATGAATTGGTTTCCTAGCTTATAGAGGCAAGTTGTTTTGATTGCCTAGATTGTAGTGCTCAGTTTAGAATTGGTTGAAACAACTCCTAGGATGATGAGCTCGACCCCTAGAGGCAAGGGAATGTGTTAGCTTGCCTATATTATGTATTTTCTTAGTCATTTTCATGGTTGGACTCTTGAGGGATAAGCTTAGACTGTATTACTCTTTGTATCTCTGCAATTTTGGCAAAGGAAGGACCAGGGTTTTGCAGCACTATTTGGGATTCCTGTGGTGATTTGTGTTGATGGTGTGTTTCTCTCATGTACTTGTAAGTTTGTTATGTGTATCATTTTCCTACTCTTCTCTTCTGCAAATTAAGTAAATGAAGTGTTAAGGTAGAATTCATGGTTTCTATGCTCTGCCTTTAAGTTTGCTTAATATCTATGTTTTCATCTGTTTAAGGAGAACTCTCGATGGTTTCTTGCTCTCCTTGACTCCTCACCGGTCATATCTATCCATTCACTTATTTCAAAGGCATCAAGACAATCTCCTACCTTGCCCCAAAAAGACCTCTGCAAAAACTGTGTCTCATCCCCGCACCCAAAATTGTCGTGCTCAATTTTCCAACAAAACCCTAAAAATCTAAAATCAAACTTTCCCTATTAGTTTACTAGCCTAAAATCAGTGTTCTTTATTGTTCATCTCATCTCTTTGAAGACCTTTTTCCGAGATAGACCCGGAGAGAGCCCTCTCCTGTCCCCGTAGGGCTAGCTACGAGGCTAAGTGGTTTGATGTTGCCTTGGATTTTGTCTTTTTCAGCCTGAGGCCAAATTCAAGCGCTAACACCATGTACCAAGGGACTGAAGGGGCCACTGAGCCACTCTACTTCCTTAACCAAAGGAGGCCACATGGGTCCAAACATTACCAGCAGGGGATACAAGGAACATCTCAAACTTATTACAACCCCAATCAATCCGCTCACATGCCTTCTTGGGGGCCCCCTGCTCATCCTTCCTGATCCACACCTCCTCTTTGGTCTTATCCATCTCAATACCATACTCAACCTCCTGCTCATTCGATTCACTCTCATGTCCAACCACAACCTCAGTGGAATGCACCTCAACCGGGGTGGAGGCCCCAATACAACTCTCCTCTCGTTATTTTGCCTCCACCTCCTACTCAACGACAACCATTACCTCTTGCTCCTCCAAGAAAACCCCAGATGCCTACTCAACGGAACCCGAACCCCAACAATAGACAGGCCCAGCAGGTATACACTGGAGAGACGACATGCCCTACCTATGTTGGGGAGATTCAGGAGATCAACCTACGATCTGGAAAGGTCCTTCCAGATCGCCAACCTCCTTCCCCGGAGGAAGAAGAAGAGAAACATGAAAGTGAACCCAAAGCCATTCCACCCTTTCCTGAGATACTAATAGTAGCCACGCAACCAAACATAGAGGAGACTGAACTTCTAGGAGAACTTAAACAGTTGTGTGAAAAAATCCCACTTCTCTAGGCCATAAAAGATGTACCAATCTACAACAAATTGATCAATGAGAAGTGTTTCAGGCACCCAGGCAGGCGCAAGAGAGATGCCCCGACTATCAATGTCATAGGACAATTGTCCAATATGACGTTGGGACAAATAATCTGTCCAAAATATTTGAACCCTGGGAGTCCTGTAGTTGATTTCCACATCAATGGCACCATAATCCCCCACAACTTGATTGATCTAGGGGCTGCCATTAATGTGATGACCATGGACACTATGCTTAAACTTAACCTTCAGAGTTCCTTAAGAAAGACCTCGACAGTACTGCAGTTGGCAAACCGCTCCACCGTGACTCCCGAAGGGATTGTGGAGGATGTCCCGGTCTCCGTTGATTCTTGGGAGTACCCTGCGGACTTCTTGGTCCTTCAACCAAAGGCAAAACTCACTGGATACCCCTTCATTTTGGGAAGGCCTTGGTTAGCTACTGCGGATGCTTACATCAGTTGTCGAGCTAGAAGCATGACCATCAAGAATGGGTCGATGTCCAAACAGCTAGTCCTATACCCTCCTGCCCAACCTCTGTTAGAACATGACTTACCACTCTGGTTGGAGGAGGAAGATGAGGGTGAAGTCTACTCTGCACCATTGTGCATAGTAGAAGCCACCAGGGGAGGTCCTCTGACCGAGGATGACTTGATCGAGAATTTGATTCAAAATCCACCTCCCAGTGCATTGTCGTTAGAGGAGTTAGTGGAAGGTACCCAAGCCAACGCTTTAGTGGACCTCTGTGTGGCCGATCCGACCTCACCCAGAGTTAAAAATGTGGAATTTGGCCCTGAAAGAACCTTAAAGATCAGCTCATCCCTATCTCCCTCCCAGGAAAAGGAGCTCTGTAGCTTATTGAGCCACCATTTGGATGCTTTTGCCTGGAGCTATAAGGAAATGAAAGGAGTCCATCCTTCGGTCTGTACCCATCACATTTACATTAAAGAGGATTGTAAACTAGTCAAGCAGCCTCAGAGGAGAATGAATCTAGCCCTTAAGGACATCATTAAAGAAGAATTGCAAAAGTTGTTGGATGTAGGATTCATCTACCCCATCTCAGACAGCGAATGGGTTTCTCCTCTGGTGCTTATACCCAAGAAAAATGGGAAGTGGAGAATCTGTGTAGATTATCGAGAACTTAACAAGGCCACCAAGAAGGACCACTTCCCTTTGCTTTCATAGATCAAGTGCTAGATGGGCTGGCAGGGAAGAATTTCTTTTCTTTCCTAGATGGATTCAGCGGGTATAATCAAATCCAAATCAGCCCGGAAGACCAAGATGAAACCACCTTCACTTGTCCTTGGGGAACCTTTGCCTACCGAGTCCTTCCCTTTGGGCTATGCAACGCTCCTGCCACTTTCCAGAGAGCAGTATTGAGCATATTTGCTGAGCTAGTTCACAATTCGGTGGAAATTTATATGGATGACTTTACTCCTTATGGGTCTAACTTCCAAGAAGCATTGTCTAACCTGGGAAAAGTTTTAAACAAGTGTATTGAGATGAACCTGTCCCTCAGTCCTGAAAAATGTGAATTCCTAATGACTGAAGGGACTGTGTTAGGTCATACCATTTCTCAGCAAGGATTACAGGTGGATCCTAACAATATTGCTATCATCCAAAAGGTTCCACCTCCTCAAAAGGTAAGAGATGTTCGGAGTTTTCTAGGCTTAGCAGGATATTACAGAAGATTCATTAAAGATTTCAGTAAGCTAGCTTCGCCATTGTTTGGCCTCTTAGGGAAAGATGTTGAGTTTAAATGGGCTAACAACTGTCAAGGGGCTCTGGATGAGTTGAAAGATAAGCTGGTGTCCGCCCCGATCTTGAGAGGTCCAAACTGGGCCCTACCTTTCCACATCCACACTGATGCCTCAAACAAAGCCATAGGGGCAGCCTTAGGACAATTTGAGGAGAAACTCCCATATGCCATATACTTTGTCAGCAAAAACCTGTCCAAGGCAGAGATGAACTATACGATAACCGAAAAAGAGTTCCTGGCTATAGTCCACTCCCTAAACAAGTTCAGACACTACATCACTGGTTATCAAACATTCGTACACACTGATCATGCTGTGATTAGATATTTAATGAATAAGCCTGATGTGAATGCTCATATCATTAGATGGTTACTCTTGTTGCAGCAATTTGATTTGACCATTATGGACAAGCCAGGTAAGGAAAATGTTGTTGCTGACTTTCTGTCTAGATTGGATTTGCCTACAAGTGAAGAAGGGACAGTGGATGACCGGATGCCAGACGAACACCTGTTTGCTATTTCAATACTCTCTCCATGGTTTGCTGATATAGCAAATTACTTGGTCTCAGCACAGTTCCCTCCACACCTATCATAAAGAGAGAAGAACAAAATTGTAAGGAAAAGTGCCCCATTCACTTGGATCGGGGGCAACCTGTTTAAACTTGGCCCAGATCAGATCTTGAGGCGTTGTGTTAGGGAGGACGAAGTTTTTGACACCCTCCTGACCTGTCACGATGGGCCCTGTGGAGGTCACTTTGCATCAAAAAGGATTGCCTTCAAAATTCTACAGGCAAGCTACTGTTGGCCCACTCTTCATCAAGATGTCAGAAGATACATCAGCCAATGTGACCAATGTCAAAGGATGGGGAAACCGACTCCAAGGGATGAAATGCCCCTCCAACCTCAAGTGACCTTCGAGCCATTTGAGAAGTGGGGCATGGATTTTGTGGGTCCTATCAACCCTCCTTCAAAGCAAAGGTCTTACATCATTGTGTGCACAGACTACCTGACAAAGTGGGCGGAAACCAAGGCAATCAAGGCACCGACAGAAGAAAAAGTGGCTGAGTTTTTAAGGGAAAATATCTTCTACAAATTTGGGTACCCAAGAGAGCTGGTCACCAATCAAGGAAGTTAGTTCACCTCTAACCTGATTGAAGACCTGCTCACTCATCACAAGATCAAGCACAGAACTTCCACTCCTTATCATCCACAAGCTAATGGGCAGGTGGAAGTTACTAATAGATCGCTGGAAGAGATTTTGACTAAAGTGGTGAGCAACAGCAGGAAGGATTGGGCAGATCGCTTGGTTGAGGCCACCTGGGCCTACAACACCAGTTGGAAAACTACAACAGGGTTCACACCTTATGAGCTGGTCTACGGGAAGAAGGCCCTGTTGTCCATAGAATTCGAGTACAACACATTGAGGGTGGCAGCTCAGCTAGACCTAGATCTCAATCATGCACAATGGGAAAGATTACTGCAGCTGAATGAATTAGACGAACAGAGAATGCAGGCCCTCCTCCACTCAGAAGTAGTTCAACTCCAGAGGAAGATATGGCATGACCGGCACCTTAATGAAAAGCAATTCCAGCCAGGAGATTAGGCACTGCTGTATGACTCAAGATACAAGGATTTCAAAGGGAAACTGTGGACAAGGTGGTTAGGACCATATACAGTGGAGAAATGCAATGACAATGGTTCAGTCCTTATTAGGACCATTGATGAAGAAGCCATCCCCATGCTCATCAATGGGCATCGATTGAAAATCTACATGAAACCCCTTTCGAGGCAGGATTTCGTTGAAACTTTGGACAAATCAGTGCTGGTAGTGGAGCAGGGCCCTGTCTCTACTCCACCCACCCTGGGTGAAAACTTCTTAGAAGTGCCTGGGGCAGGCAGTGAAGGTGAAAACCTCATGGAGGCGCCCCAGCTGTCTCTCAAAAAAAAAAAAAAACAGGCCTAATCTCTGTGGAACAATTGCAGGTTGCAGGGAATATATTGCAGGTTAGGAAGGTCGCGCAAAACAAGGACAGGGGTCCACACCAGGCTACAGGACACCCTCACAGACACTTCATCCATGACCACTCACCTTTCCTAGGATTTGATCGCATTCGGGTTCAGATTCCACCTTCTACAGGAAGCTCTACCTCTTCTACAGGAAGTTTATGTCTTCTACAGGAAACATCCTGTAGAACCTTCGGGCAAGCCAAAATCGATTTTGGAGGGGAATCTGACGGTGGGAATCTATTTGTTAGGCCTGCAGCCACCCCTGTTTCCAGCCATCACCATATGCACCCTGTTCTATCTCTCTACAGCTCCGTCACCAACCTAGTTATGTGTTCCTGCACAGTCATACAAGAAACCCTGTTTTCCTCAGATTGCCAGCAAGAATTTTTCAGCGACAAATTAAGCAATGATGTCTAGCTCACCCTACCTGTCAATCTCCATCTGGACTCTTCATCAACAAATCCCTCGTCCGCAATATAGCCCTGCTCGTTTAGCCTGCATTCCAGGAGGAGAAGCAGCTACAGGATATCCTACAGGAATCCTGTAGTGGCTGATCCCTCTGGAAAGACATACTCTGAAGACAGGGACAGCCGAAATCAACAAAGGGAACATGCAGAAGGCTCCTCTTGAACGTGAAAACATCCTCGGCAGCCGAAACGAAGCCAAACCTGTGCATGCAGCGATGACAACCAAAGGATCGGGTTCCAAAACTCGTACATACAACATCAACGAATGGAGGAATGGGTTCTAACACCCGTGCACGAGGCAGCAGCAAGCGAAGCAGTGGTTCCAAGACCCGAGGTCTGCATAACGCGTCCACGGCCACGCAGGTAAGTGTCTAACCTCATTCGTCAATTGCATAAACTATATTTCGAAAACTGCATGGCTGTGAAAATGGTTTGGATTGAACGGGATCGGTGGCCAGTCAAACTGGCCACCCTCAGCCAGTTACAAAGCCTCGTGGGATCCGAACAAGCTCAGTTATGTTCAAATTTGCCGCCGAGACGTGCAGCCGACACGTGTGGAGTGTCCAGTCAGGGAAAATCAGCGGGACTGGTAGTGGTGGCGGTGGTTAATGGCAGAGGGGAGGTGATGGTGGTCAGAGACATGCAGAAAAATGATGGTCGTGACGTTGGATCAACGGTTCGGTCCGGCCACCTCATTCCCTCGCCACGAATTGTGCCGCAGTTAAAAGATATTCGGCTGAAGACTCTCACCACCCGCTGTTCATTTGCACTTGCAACGTCCTCGGCCGAAGTACCCGTCCTCTACCTCTGAAATCTGTTAACCCATCGTCCTCCACCGAGTTTTTCGGCCTGTTCAAAAAAATCTCCCGCATACCGAGCTCATTCAGAAGCGCAGTGACATCCTACAGAAGCCGGCAAGAGTTCTATAGGAAGCCGCTCTACAGGAAGTCTGGCACAGCTTTCCGGAGCAGAAAAGCCTAGATTTTTCTTCGTCGAATTTGGAGTTCCGAGAGAGGTAGGCTCGAAAACACTCTTCCATGCATGGTATGTTTTGAAAAGGTGGTGAATTGAACTGTTTCAAATTGGGGAGTCCGAGAAAAATCAGCCTGTGAGTTGGAAATAGCAGTTTGCCTGTGTGTTGAACGATATTCCTCAGTTTTTCTGCATCGAAATTCTTCTCCACGTTTCCTGTTGCTAAAATTCTCTTATAAGGAAAGCATATGCAGCTGTGAGAGCCAGCCTGTGGATGAAAATTTTAAAATTTGCATATCTGAATGTGTCCCGAGAAGAAAACTTGGTCTCTGCCCTCTGTCTGTAGAAGCAAAAACTCTTCCTTTCATAACCAGATAGCTGAGAGCTGAGTCACAATAGGCTTGAAACCAGAGAATTGTTGCTCATTAATATTAAACAGTCGAAGAATTCTTCCTTGAGTCCAGGGAAAAACCCATAGACAACGTTCCCTTTTCTGACAGAGCATAAAACAGGGCACTCTCACCATGCCAGGAGGGTTTATCAGGAGAGAACCTTCAGATCCCAGCAAGCTGCGTGAGCATCCAGAGGTGGTAGACCTCTTCACCCGTGCCAATTGGATGTCCTTTTGTGACAAAATTCAGGGTCATGACGATGAAATAACAGAGGAATTCTTAATGTCCCTAGAACCTGAATCAAAGACACAGGCCACAGTGAATTTTAGGGGTTTGACCTTAGAAGTTACCCCTGAGCTCATCAGTCGTGTTACTGGTCTCCCATTAGGACTCCCTTGGAGCAAAGAAGAAAGGTCATTGGGCCAGGCAGCCAAGAAAGCATTCTTCCTGCCTAAAGAACATCCTGTAGAAGACAAAAACGGGGTCCGGAGAGCCAGCTTACCTCCTCTTTGGAGCGAAGTCAGCTTCCAAATCATGAAATACATTACCTGTGAAGGGAGATTCAACATTGTCTATGGCTATCACTTCAGGTTGCTAAATGAACTAAGACATGGAATGGATTTACCTCCAGAACAAAAGTTGAGCATCCCCTATTTTCTTCTGCAGTCATTAAGTGAATGTGGCACAAAATTGAAAGAAGGGACACCAGATCAGTTAGCCCATCATGGGCTCATCAAACTTTTAGTAGAAGATGCCCTCCACACCTACACTGTCCCCCTCTCTTGGGAAATTTTCCGAAACATGACCAAAGATGACGATATTAGAATTCTGGCCGAGGAGCTCACCTCATCCAGCAGTGAAGAAGGGGAACACACTGAAGCAGGAGAGAAAACTAGTGGTAAAGAAACATAGGACAAACAAACACAAGCAGGACCAAAAGAGAAAGAGGAAAAGGGCCAAATTGTTGAGCTTAAAATAGAGCAAGGAACAACAACACTAACACCAAGGGAAAAGAGACTGCAGAGGAGGGCAGAGAAGGCAGAAACATCCCAAGTAAAGGCTGGCACAGCCACAGAAGTCACACCAAAACAAAAAGTAAAAACAGATCCTAAAATGTCCACAATTCAGGCAGAAACAGTTGACACAGAGGCTTCTACAGGAAGCATGGAAACAGAACAACAAAGAGGAAAATCGCCGGAAATATTGGCAAGAGAGGCACCAGCGCTGTTGCTGGCTGCCTTAAAAATGCCTCCAAAACAAAAAGGGAATCAGAAGAGGCAAACCTCCATGTACTTTAAGGCAAGAAGGAGCACACGGATCAAAGTAGGTAGACCCCAGCCGCAGTCAAAGGAGCCAATTATTATTGAGGACACAACCCCTAAACCAAATTCTGTCCCCTATGAGCGAGGAAGCCCAAAAACTTCCACTTGGAGAGAAAGACTGAAGACAATGGACACAAAGACTGTTCTACAGGAAGCTGAGAAAGATCTACAAGAAACTCGGGCTAAGCTAAAGAAAACCGAGAAGTTGGAGGAAAAGGCGGCCGAACAACCACAAGAAGAAGAAAGGACAAAGGAAATATTGGAACCAAGTCCTCAGCCCAGTTTGGGCACATACTATAACTTGTTAGAAGGTGGGAAATAATTCCCCAGAAATTTGCAGTGCCACTATTTTTTGCACTGGAGGAAGAAAGGATTAGGACTCATACTTGGATGAGGATCGCCAAGTCCAAAGGTGTGGTAGACATAGGCCCCCTAGAAGAAAAACTTAGAGAGCCAAGGAAAGAATTGGCCATGGTAAAGCATGTAGAGAGCATTCAGAGGGCCAGACTACAGGAAGAGAAGGAGCTGCTAAAACAACAGCTACAACTACAGGGAATCCATAAGGAAGACAGGCCCTCCATTCTAGGAGAACAACAACAACGGGAAAAGCCTCCAACAGACAAAGAAACCTTGGATGAACAGCAAAGAAAGGATGGGTTGCAGGTTGAGATCGAGGCACTAACAAAACAGTTACAGGAGAAGGAGTTGCAGGCAGTAGAGGAGATACATTCTCTAAGGCAACAGGTGCATGAGAAGGAAGCCCAACTGGCCTGCTTGGCCAGCTGGGCAATAGAGGCCATACAGTGTAGGCAGCCTGCCAAGTCATACGTTTTGTACCTTAAAGATCAATGGTTGTAGTTCCAGAATAACACCTTGGCCCAAAGGGGCACTACTCCATTTCAAAACTATCATCAATTTGTGGCTTTATGTGACAGTAGCTCATCAGAGGACAAGGCTAAACTATCAAAGTTTTATTTGCACAACTTAGCCCTTCCAAATATGAATTCGTGGGACACCAACACTGTGGTAGGAGATGTCCAACTTATGGCCATGGCCTCTTGGCTGAATCATGAGGAAAAAAGGGCAGCAAAGGTCTGAGATATTATGAACAGGGAACTCAGTGAACCACTAATGATCATAACAGAGCCAGAGGATCCCTTAGCATTGATAAGTGCCCACCAGCACTTGTCCAACAACCCTCGGGAGTTACCAAATTACATTGAGTGACAAGCTCAAGCTATTTCCCACTTTGAGGACATGGAGAGACTGTTGGGGGATAACTGCCTCCACGCTTGCACAAGGAGGCGGAACACACTGCCCCACAGTTTGAAGATAAGGGAATACCATTCTCCAACCAGGATGAGGGAGGCCTTGGCAAGGGTACCCCTCTATAAACAATCAATGCAAAATCTGCAGGCCAATTGGATCGGCCTAAAATTCAGTCCTCCCTTGCTTTTGGGATTGCTAGAAGGAGTTAAGGAAGAGGAGGAAAATAGGCAGTAGGAGGAAGTGGAAAGAAAAGCATGATTTCACGACCGGGAAGAAGACATCACCGCAGAGGCCTGGGACGTGAGAGAGGCAGTCAAAGCTATCAAGGATGATGAGCTAAATTAGTTGCTCAGAGGATGAGCAACCCATTTAGCAGGGGGGTGATGATGAGCCCCACAAATGGGTAACTTATTGGGCTCATTTTGCCTACTGTTCTTCATCAATCCACCATTTTTCATAGTTTATGCATGTTTTTTGAGTATATTTATGTTAATTGAACGAATGAGGATAGTCACTTGACTAAGAAGGCTAACACGTGGTTATTGCAGATTTTCGGACAAATTTTGGACCAAAGCAAAGCATTTATGAGCCAGATGACAGCCAAGCATGAAGAAACAAGGGTGAGGATTTGTAGGAAGGGTGTCATCGGCACTAAATGGCCCTTTGCTTGAAATCTCCACCCTCAGCTCGGAGTTCAGCAGGCCACCGAAAAGGATTCCCAAGGGCAGCCTAGTAGTTTTGTGTAAAGTGACTGATCACTGGCAGTTTGAGCAGTCGAGCCCCTCGAGTTAAGGAGGGTTGTTGGAGACCCTCGTAGTGCATAAATAGGAAGGCTTCCAGCCTTCATGGTTTACTTTTTGAGCAGTTGTATTTTGCACTATAGTGCTGCTAGTTTCTTAGCTCATTTTGTAGTTTCTGCTGTACAAATTTCTTGTGACATGGTTATTTTTTAATAATGGAAAGCAGTTTTATTTGGCATCAATCCTGAGCTTTTTCTTAGGAGCCTGCAGCTCTTGGGGTTGGGCGCAACCCAAGTGCCAAGGCTTCCTTCTTGTACTGTTATATGTTTTGAATGTCTTTATCAAATAATTTTTGTTAAGTAGATTACAGTTTTGCTTGATTATATAGGTCATTGTTGATGATTAAAAAGGATTTTCATGTTTAGATTGATTTGATAGGTTAATAACAGAGAAGATCTTTAGAAAAAGGCCATCAAGCACCCCTGGTCTCACCTCTCCCTATGTGGGACCATGAGCTGAGACCAAGGTGTCCTTGCCGCTACCAAAAACATTGTCTTTGCTTCGTCATGCAATTGTTAGTGTAGATTCTCATTTGCAGAAGTTGATACCAGTTGAGGTTACATGTTCAGGTTCATGATTTCTTAGTTTGCATAGCTATTTCACATGATTTCGTTGCAATAAAATTTTGTTCATTTGCTTTGCTGATATTCAGGTCAGATTAGGTTAAAGTAGCTAGGTCTTTGGTTTTTCGAGTCTTTTTTTGAATAGTTTGGAAAATAACTTGCAGAGCACCTATGATACCTCTTTGCCTACCCCTACTCCACCAATACCGCTTGCTTCATCCTCCAACTCTGATTCTTGCCTCACATTTGCTACGTTCCCTCACTTTGACCTAATTTTCATATTTTTGTGCAACATTGCTCTACTCCTCCTTGAACAAATCCAACCATCCTTGTCACTCACCCGCTTCGTTCGCCAGGTCCTGGACCACTCCACACCATCATCAACCTCCATACTCACTTCTTCACCTCTTTTCCACTATCAACCCTTCAAAAATCTCATTTCGGAACATCCTATAGAACCCCTGCAGACTTCCTGTAGAAGCTCACGAAAGCATTTTCTTGGAATCTGATCACTGTGAAACTCTCTAGAAGGGTGCTAGGGACCCCTTAGGTCCTCTTCTAACCTTCCAAACCTCCTGCAAGCACCTACTCCATTTCCTTTCACCAGTTAACCTCTGCACAGTTAAAGCATATGCAAAATAATCTTGACAAAGTACTCAAAAATGCAAAAAGATGTTTTCTTCATATTTCTCTTCAGAAGTAGCTTAGTCACATGCATTTTACCTTTATAGAATTCAATGGCATCCATTCCTGTAGCTTCATCCTTTTACTTGCACTAGTAGGGTTAGACGGTAAAACTAGGGTTTGTTAGGGTTTGTGTTCCTTTCTAGCTTTCAACTTCTCTCTGCAAGTAGATTAGCCTCTGGTTGAGTTAGCTTTCATCCATCGCCATTAAAAGCTTCTTATGAGAGCTCATAGAAGTTGGCTTAAGCTCCTAGCGGACTTGTGCCAGCTGATCCAGTGACAGCTGCGACAAGAGCTAGTACTTGTGCATATAGCATCGTCACTTCCAAGTTTGTTACGAACTACCGGGTTGATAAAAGTAAAGAAGGGAGTCCCAAGAGTTGCAGCATTATTGCTACAATACTGGAGCCCACCAGTCGCTATGCGCTGGTATAGCTAAAAACACATAAATCGCGGATTTATCTTGAAAATAACAGTGTTGTGGCAGTCGAATGGATTCACTGTATCGGCTTATCTTCTCGTGATTGCAATTGACAAATGGCGAGCATTGGCTGGATTTCCGGTGGCTGACTCATCCGAGAGTGTAACTGAGCTATATAGGTGGCATCGGCAAGTTCGGGGATCATGCAGTTGATCACATCCGTGAGACACTTCATCACCATTTGCAGATTGTGTGGTTTAATAAGGAAAAACCAGAACTTTCCCATGTTAGGCTTTGAATGCCTCCAATCAATTTTTCCCTTTGCATCAGCTCTTGTTTCCATTTTTTTTCTAACAATTTTACTTTTTGGAGTTTGCCGGGATGTTGGGTTGTGTTATATTCTTTCCACGTAGTTAACAGGGGGTTTGAGGGGAGAAAATTTTGGTTTTGGACCCTATGTTAGGTTGGGCGAACCCACCTATGGTTTTGTGCATGATTTTCACACATGTTTTCTAGACGCGATGGTTTTCGGTCCATGGTATTGGATGCTTCGGCATGTATAAATATGTATTACAACATTGAAAGGAACATAATGAAAAAAATCAAGCTGGTAGTCCCAGTTTTGGGATCTAGTGGAAAATCTCTGTGTATATTTGTTTTATGTGTTCTGCTCTCGCATTATTTATTTTCTGTGTTTTAGAATTCGTATGCAGGTAGTTTTTGTACGGGTTTAAAACCTACATTTGGTATCATAGCAGATTTGGCTTCAAGGGGACGCCTTTGTTGCTGAGGGGTTTCGCTCGGGCCTGTGGTAGACCTTGTTCAGTGGGAGATCTGCGAGATCGATTCTGGTGGTGAAAGAAGATGAATGGTCAGAGTTTTGAGTTGTGGAAACTCAAGATGGAGGATCTGTTGGTGGATAAAGAGCAGTGGATCACGGTAGATCCAGGTACTAAACCAATGGGAGTGTCCGATGAAGAATGGAAGAAGTTGGATTGGAAGGCAAAGAGAACAATACAATTGTCTGTCTCAGATTCAGTATTGTTGAATGTATCAAGGGAAGCTACAGCAAAGCCTTTGTGGGACATGTTAGGGACTTTGTACCAATCTAAGTCTCTGGTGAATAAACTGTTCCTGCGGAAAAAAGTTGTATAACCTGAGGATGAAAGATGGAGACTCGGTGACAGAGCATCTGAAAGCATTTAATATTGTGGTAAGTCAGTTAGCATCTGTTGATATTAAAATTTCAGACGAAGATAAGTGCATCAGTTTGTTGTGTTCTCTACCAGATTCGTGGGATAGTCTGGTTATTGCAATAGGTAGCAATGCAACTGCCTTGTAGTTTGATGAAATAGTCTCAGCCTTGTTGACGGAGGAGATGAGACGGAAAAATATGGAGAGCCAAAATGGTGATGCCTTGTTTGTATGAGGACGGTCCCAGAACAGAAACAAAAATAAGTCATCGAGTGGGAGATCTAAATCTAGAGGGAGATCTAAATCTCCAGGGAAACCTGTAAAGGTGGTGTGCTAGAAATGCGGAAAGGAAGGCCACTTCAAAAGGGACTGTAAATCTAAAGCTCCTGACAAAGGAAAGGAATCTGATGAGGCTCCTTCTGTAGAGGCGAAAACCACCTCAAATGAAGGTGGGGATGTGTACTTGGCTTCTTCAAGTACACATGTAGATCATGAGGCATGGTTGATTGACTCAAGTGCATCCTTTTACTTCACTCCCCATAGAGAGTGGTTCTGTGAGTATGAGAAATATGATGGTGGTGATGTCTTCTTGGGGGATGACAGGAAGGCTAGAATCATTGGTCTTGGAAAAGTAAAGTTGAAGCTACAAGGTGGAAGGGTTAGAACACTTCCAGGTGTTCTGCGTATTCCTACATTAGCCAGAAATCTGATTTCTGTTAGTAAGTTGGATGATGCAGGTGTAAAAACAGTGTTCAAGAATGATACCTGCAAGATGGTTCGAGGAGCATTGGTATTGATGCGGGGAGTTCGGATTGGAACTCTGTACAAGCTACAAGGTAGCACTGTTGTTGATGGGTGCAATAGTTCCGTGGTTCCTGAAAGTGGAGCAGAAAATCTAGTGGTCTATGGAGAAAAGACCATGCTATGGCATCAAAGGCTTGGACATATTGGAGAGAAGGGCCTTCGAATACTTCATGGTAAAGGTATGGTAGAAGGTATGAGTAATAGCTCTCTAGATTTTGATTTCTGTGAAAATTGTGTATACGGGAAGCAGAATCGGGTGAGTTTCCCCTCTGGTGGTAAGAGGGCGAAACATATATTAGAGCTTGTGCACAGTGATGTGTTTGGAACTGTGAAGGTTCCATCACTGGGTAAGTCTGTGTACTATGTATCATTTATAAATGACTTCTCAAGGAATACATGGATATATTTCCTTAAGAAGAAATCAGAAGTCTTTGATAGGTTTAAAGAATTTAAGGCTCTAGTGGAAAACCAAACAGAGAAGAAGATAAAGGTGCTGAGGACAGATAATGGTAGAGAGTTTTGCAGTAAGGAATTTGAAGAATTATGCAAGAAGTGTGGTATAGCACGACAGAAGACTACTCCATATAGACCTTAGCAAAATGGAGTTGCAGAAAGAATGAACAAGACGTTGATGGAAAGGGCAAGAAGCATGCTCAGTGGTGTCGGGTTAGGACAGGAATTCTGGGCAGAGGCGGTGGATACTACATGTTACCTGGTCAACAGGTCACCTTCATCAACGTTGGAGGACAATACTCCACAAGAGGTATGGACTGGTAAGAAACCCTCTCTTTCACATCTGAGGGTATTTGGATGTGATGCATATGTACATGTTCCAAAGGAGAAAAGAACAAAGTTGGATAGTAAATCTGAAAAGTGCATCTTTATTGGGTATAAGGATGGTTTAAAGGGTTATAAGCTTTGGAACCTAGTAACAAGGAAGGTTAATCACAACCAAGATGTGGTGTTCAAAGAGGTGAAAGATGTTATTAAACATGAAGTCCAACCAAAGGAACCTGAGAAGATAGAGTTTGAGCTAAAGGAGGAAGAATTAGACTCTACAGCAGAGGAGGAATCAGAAGATGAAGAGCCACAAACTCCGGCTGTGAGAAGATCAGTTCAAGAAAGAAGGTAGCCAGAAAGGTATAGTCCATCTGCTTTCTGTTCAAATTTTGCTTTGTTTGTTACTGATGATGATCCCAGAATTGTGAAGGAAGCAGTGGATTCAGAGGATGGAAAACTCTGGAAAGAGGCCATGGTTGATGAAATTGCATCTTTGCATAAAAATGAGGCTTGGGTTCTGGTGGAGTTGCCAGCTAGAAGGAAACCTATTGGCAGCAAATGGGTGTTTAAAAAGAAGACAAATGCAGAAAGAAAAGTGGAGAAATACAAAGCTCGGTTGGTAGCAAAAGGTTATTCCCAGGTGCCGGGAATTAATTTTGCTGATATTTTTTCTCCTGTTGCCAAGGTAACTTCTATTAGATTACTTTTATCTGTTGCTGTTGCTTTTCATTTTGAGGTAGAACAGATGGATGTGAAGACAACATCTCTTCACGGGGATCTAGAAGAGGAGATCTACATGAAGCAACCTGAAGGCTTTGCGGTGAAGGGTAAGAAAGAACTGGTACGTAAGTTAAAGAAGTCTCTATATGGGTTAAAACAGTCACCAAGGATGTGGTATCAGAAATTTGATACATTTATATGGGGACTTGGCTTCACCAGAAGCAAAGCAGATCACTATGTGTATTTTAAATTAATTGGTGACCGTATTATTTATCTGGTCTTGTATATGGATGATATGTTGTAGGTTGGAAATGACAAAGAAGTTATCCAGGATTTGAAGACCCAATCGTCCTCCAAATTCGACATGAAAGATCTTGGTGCTGCAAACTGGGCATGGAAATTAAAAGAGATCGAGCAAAGAGGAAGCTCTGGTTAAACCAGAGGAAGTATGTCAAGACAATATTGTAGAGGTTTAATATGCAAGATAGTAAACCGGTGAAGGTTCCTATTCCTGTAGGTGTGAGGTTATCTGCTGAACAGTGTCCCAAGACACAAGAAGAGGAAGAGCACATGTCCCGTGTTCCATATGCAAGTGCAGTTGGTAGCCTGATGTATGCAATGGTCTGTACTAGACCAGACTTTGCACATGCAGTGGGAGTTTTGAGCAGGTTTATGTCAAAACCAGGGAAGGAGCACTAGACAGCAGTGAAGCGGGTTTTCAGGTATTTGCGTGGCACTAGTGATTATGGTTTGTGCTACCAAGAAAGACCAGGATTGGACAGAGTGTTGGATATTCATGGCTTTGTTGATGCAAACTGGGCTGGAGATCTGGATCAAAGAAGATCTACAAGTGGGTATGTGTTTAACCTATTTGGAGGTGCAGTCAGTTGGATGAGTAAGAAACAATCTATAGTGGCACTGTCAACTACAGAGGCAGAATACATGGCAGCTACTCATGCAAGAAAGGAAGCAGGTTGGTTGCAGAGATTGTGTTGAAGTATGGGGTTAGTACAAGAAGCTATAAGGATAGACTGTGATAGCCAAAGTGCAATTTTTTTGGCAAAGAACCCCGCATATCATTCAAAGACAAAGCACATTGATGTTCAGTATCACTTTGTGAGGGATATGATAGAAGACAAAAAGGTGTTGCTGGTAAAGGTGGACACTTTCAAGAATACTGCAGATGCAAAATCTATGAGCTCTGAGAAGTTCTCTTGGTGTGGAGAGACAATGGGCATTTCAAGGCTGAAAAAATGACTAAGCTCTCTTGTGGCCCCCTTGGAAAGAAAACAACAAGTGGGAGAATGTTGGGTTGTATTATATTCTTTCCACGTAGTTAACGGGGGGTTTGAAATTTTGGTTTTGGACCCTATGTTAGGTTGGGCGGACCCACCTATGGTTTCGTGCATGATTTTCGCACATGTTTTTTGGACGCGATGGTTTTCGGTCCATGGTAGTGGATGCTTCGACATGTATAAATATGTATTATAACATTGAAAGGAACATAATGAAAAAAATCAAGATGGTAGTCCCAGTTTTGGGATCCAGTGGAAAATCTTTGTGTATATGTGTTTTATGTGTTCTGCTCTTGCACTATTTATTTTCTGTGTTTTAGAATTCGTATGCAGGTAATTTTTGTACGAGGTTAAAACCTACACTAGAGAGCAGTTTGTAATCAGATTAGATAAATGCAAACAATTGTTGATTAATTCAATCAGATTATTTGTTGTTGCTCTGCATCTGGATGTAGCTCTCTCAGTTTTCATTAATTGAGACTCCCATTTGGAAAGCAAGATTTCCTTATGTGACTCCTGTATTCTTGGCAGATTGGCAGCTTTTCCCTCTTTTGAATCTTGCCATGATAAAAAATTAGTTAATATTTCATCTGCCTTATCTAATTCAAGCCTTGCATCCACTGATTTCTCAATCATAGATGCAGAAATATCATATAAGGGGACGACCAATGATATATTAAGAAATAGGATATCTAATTGCCAGGACAAAGCCTTGGTTATTTCCAGGGCTTCAATTCTGAATTCATTTACCTGGGGATATTCTTTGAATTGTTCTATTTGATCTTTCATTTGCGTGATTTGCTCTTCTTTTGATTTCTTCTCCTGCTCGCTCAATAGCTGTAGTTTTCTCAATGCTTGAGACAACTCTTGTTGTTTATGGATGGCATGTTCATCAATCCTCTGCTTTTCATATTTTAACTACCCATTTAATTGTTCATTAAGCTGCCTTTGTTCTATCAACTGTTGTTCAAGCTGCTTTATTTTTTGTCGTCGTTCTGCCGATTGTGCCTTTAGCTGAATGATTGCCTGGTCTTTTTCTCTCAACAGATGACTAACCTCTGAAGCCTTATCCATTGTCATTGTTGTATAAGCTCCAACATATTGAGACAGTTTTGTTAAATCTTATGAGGGATCGACCTCTATTTTCCATACCACATTCATCATCTCTGCCTGGGGAGTCAAAAGAGGACTTTGATCAATTTTCCTCTTCTTCTTTTGTCTTTTAACTACAGCCCTATGCTTCGGACTGTAAAAGACATCAAGTGGTGGTATTTCTTCAATTTGGAGTACAATCTCCTTAGTGGGATTTTCAGGAATAATCTCTATGTCCTTCTGAAACTTGGGTGGGCCGCTTGTTCCTACAACCGGAACTGCGTTGACAACTGATTTCTGCACTGTAGACATTTCTGGTGTAGTAAAACGTTGGGATTTATCAGGATTACTGATAATTGAATCAAACTGTTCCCACTCCTTGATTAACTTGGGATCAATGTTAATGTCCATATCAAGGGGTTTACTACTTCTTACCCATTTATGCTCCTTTTTTGGTGTCTTCTCTTTCTCAGGAATCTTTTCAATTTCGGGAGTTTGCTAAGTAATTTCCTTTTCACTGTGGCCTTGTGGTCATACCATAGAAGTTGTACTTAATAAGTCTAGAGGGAGAGTTTCCAATCTCTACGCCCTGAGCCTATGGAATTCCTCTAGTCCTTCTGCTCCCAATTTTGATCTTGGCCATATGTTTGACCTGAGAAAATATTTTTGCTGAAACAAACAAGTCGTCGTAGCTATCCTCCTCATGATCAAATATGGCGATCTTGGCCTGAGCAGTAACATTGTAGGCAACTGATCTAGGATCGCATTGCCTTTTTGGGAGTAGTTTTATTTTCTCGGCCTCATTCTCTGCATGTTTGAAATCATGTTGAGTAAAAGCACCGCATCGAAGAGGAAATGTCGGCCACATGTGCTTCATGGAATCCCTAAAGAGTCCTTGACATCCCTTCAACTGTTATCTGATATGCTAGTTCTCTGGCCAGTAGTTTATCAAGGATTTATAGGGGAAGGACATGTGGGTTGGCAAGGCTACTGAAAAGTCTTATGTAAGTGAATCTTTCTTCTCCAAACCAACTACCGATTGGAGTTAGGTCGAATAATGCTTCCTTGGATACCCTAGGACCAGGCTTATTGAATATGGCACAATACATGGGAAGGATAAAACCATGACAAATTCTGTACATGTGGTTTTTATAATGGGCTTTCCATAGCTCCTTATGATAGATGTGAATGGGATTGGGATCCTACAGAGTCCATTTCCATCCAAGAATGGGGTATTCGGAATTAAAACAGATAGTGTCCATAATATAGGCACTCATGTAAAAGGGAGGTATCACCCGGGTAGTCACAAATCTATATTTTTTGTATTCAAGTATCTCAGTGGCCACTTTATCAAACAAGATGTTTGCCCAGTCCATGGTAAAAGCATTAATTGCAGCCTCCATTAATGGAACCATCTCTATAGAAAATCTAGCAGAATCATGGACTCTAAAGATTTTGCACATCATTGCACCAACATAACAATAAGGAGAGGCCAATGAATCTACAGAGTACATACCCAATGTTTCATGCTTGTGCTTAGTCAGAAAATGCCTCCATTGTCTGATAGGGTCAGATTCATTGTCGTTCTCCTTGGCGAAAGCCTCCAAAAATGATTTGTTTTACTGCTTCTCCGGTTGAGGTAAATGGTACATTTTTCTAAGATCCTCTGCTCTAAACGACCCGAACACTTTTCCATCATCTGTAGAGAATGTCCTG
The DNA here is from genome assembly GCA_031772625.1 of Pinus tabuliformis. Taxonomy (NCBI): domain Eukaryota; kingdom Viridiplantae; phylum Streptophyta; class Pinopsida; order Pinales; family Pinaceae; genus Pinus; species Pinus tabuliformis. The sequence goes on from CM062818.1 coordinate 718,950,141, forward strand.
TCTGTGGTCGCAATGCTTTCAACAATCCATCTGACCACATCATTATAGGGTAAAACCTTGGCTCGAGCTGCTATTCTATGTAGATATAAGCAGGTCAATTCCTTGAGAGCATTCCCTGATTTACTCGTGGAATCTGCTGTTGCCTGTTCTTCGAGTTCTTCAGGATCCTTTGCTTCCATAAAATTATAGATTCTCTCCCAGGATGCTTTTCCTAAGCCAAGGCAGGTAGTATCAGATATCAACCTTTTCATATTTGATTCTTCTTTAGCTATGACAGGGGCCTTGGGTTTCTTTACCTTCTTCGTCATTTTCTCTGGATTCCTTGGCTCAGAGTTGCTATGCACAAACAATAAAAACATAACAAAGAAATACACCCGCTCAAAGCCAATATGAAAATTAAAAGAATTATGGTAGTTTACGCATGATAAATGAAATGTAATTAAGTATTACCACGGGTGAAATCCTCAAAGACATCATCCTTAATTGCTAAATTAATGTCCTGCATAACCACCAATTGTGATAAATAAATGTAATAATTATACATCGCATCGCACATACACGTGATAGTCCTTTTAAAACGTATCTTTTGATTTTCCCGATTAGTGATCAGCGATAAATCGCATATCGCAGATCGAGAGGTTCATCGGTCAAGCTTAACATTTTGGAGTGATAGCCCCGATTTCAATAAAGGTAAGGAATACAATAAGGTGGATGGATAATCAGCAGACCGTTTGATTTATTGCTTTTTCGTTTATAATTGCTTTTAAGATTTACGTCCGCTAATAATACCTTTTGATGGTATTTTCTTAAAAAGTGCACCTTTCTATATGATATCGCATCGGCGAATTTGAAAGGGCTTTCACTATGTATCACATGATATGTGTGATTGCCGATTGTGATTATGTTATTGAATTGGAGGTTTAGTATAGACCATTTGGGATACACCCTTGTTTATCTTTGCGATATGTGATCTCCGATCACCTTATCGCATCAGAGATTTGCTTATAAGGTTTTCTTAAAATGTATATATCATATTATATTACATTTTAACAAAAGGTTTCGGATATTAGTTCTATTGGATCAGACCTTTTGATAAGGATTTCCATGTGTCATATGATTAAATCGAGGCATGCGATTATTATTGAATCATTGAATTTTAACTAAGTCTTAAAAAGGGACCTATTTCTGTTTAAAGTTTTTTGGTACAAATTTAGAAATGGGGGGGGGGGGGTTGTATAGCACAACAATTGGCGATTCACTGGAAGAAATAATTATCTTTGAGAAAGTAATGCAATATTCTAACTTTCTTAATTTGGGAACCTTTGAGTATAAAGAAAATAATCTAAGAAAAATTAGATAATTATTAACTCTGGTTCTAATGAAAAAATGTTTTTGCAATTTCTTTCTTATCTTAAAAATAAAAACATTCTAAGTTTATTTAAGCCTTGATTGGTTAACAAAGATAAAACAAGGAGACTTGTCCAACCTAGTTTATATGATGACTCCGTTGTCATAGGTAGTGCCTCTGCTGCCAACAAACATTTATAGTATCGACAGGGTTACCTTTTAACCATTCAATCATTCATTGTTCCATCCATCTCAGAGTATAATTTCTAAGAGTTAATCCAAAAAGATATGTTTACACATATTTTCCCCTTTTTTTATTTTTCATCTTCTTTATTTCTTTTAAAAGATAAAAAGCCATTGTCCTGGTTTGGTGGCCAGTTGTTGACAATGCCATTCACTGGTTGTAATTGAACTGAACAAGTTGGTTCGTGATGAGACCCTTGTCTTATGATTATAAGCCATTACCATGTTTTGATATGCAGTATTGATAATGTCAGTTTAATTAGTTCCCTATGATCATAGTAAGCAGGCTTGTAATGAGACCTCTTATCTTTTATATCAAACATATTTTAAAATTACACTCTGAAAAATCATAAACTTTGTGGATGGGGTGAATGATTTACTCCTTAAGAGAATATGGATAACAATTTAAGAATTATAGATGCTAGGTTTGGATAAATTTTTGTTTTTTACAGATAACCTCATTCAGGCTTTAAAAACTTGCAATGATTTACAGTATTTTTAAGGCTTGTAAAAGATTTTACAAAAATAAAAGAGGTTTTCAGAGTTTTATTTTTATCTAACTCTACAGAACTGTATTCTTTTCCTTAAAGGCTTCCATCTATCAAAAGTAAGTATTTACACTATTTTCCTTAGATAACTTTCAAAACAATAAAGGCCAATAGAAGGTTATTTACAACCTTATTTCCTAAACATAGAAATTCAAACAAACCACACTACAAATTGAATATTTACAAGTAAGAAGGGGTTACCTTCTTAAGTAAAGAATTTTTTTCAAGATAATCCCATTAACAGGAAGAGAATCTCTCTTTCTCGATAGATCTTGCAATATAAATTTTGATGGGCCTATCTTCTCGATGATTTGAAACCGTCCTAGCCAAATTGTCTGAAATTTGGTGTGTTTACCTTTATCCTCATGCGCTTTGTCCCATTTCAGAACAAGATCACCAATTTGTAAAAAATTTGGGCCGGTAGAAATTGTATCAAAAAAAGACTTAATAACCTTTTGATGCTTGTATGTGTAATTCTGACTTTTTCCCTTTCTTCTTCTAATTTAAGGATTTTATTATATCTCAATTGAATAGAAGATGAGGAATTTTCTTCAATAAATTGCACTAAGGCCAGAGATGGGAGTGCTAAGTTTGCTAGTATGATAGCTTCCTTCCCATACACTAAATTGAATGGAGAAGTGCCTATTGAGGCCTTCTGTGTTATAAAGTCTGCCCATAATGCAAATACTAATGACTTGTGCTAATTCTTTTGATTCTGATCAACAGTTCTCTTAATGATCTTGATAAAGTTTTTAGTGGTTGATTCTGTTAAACCATTGCCCTGAGGGTAGTAGTTTGCATAATATTTCAATTTAAATCCTCTTTTAACAACAAATTCAAGTATGGTATTTCCAGAGAAATAAGATGCATTATTGAAAATGAGAGCATTAGATATGTCAAACCTGGTAGTGATGAATTGATCTATGAATTCAATAATTTCCTGAGAGTTGGTTGCCTTCAAAGGAATTGCTTCTACCCACTTTGTAAAGTAATTCTTGATTGTAAGGATATATCTGTGCTGCTTGTAAGAATGCGGAATAATCTCTCCAATGATATCCAGTCCCCATTGTCCAAAGGGTTGTTCAATGTTCACTGGTTGCAAAGGAAAAGTTGGCTTTCTTTGTCTTCCACTGGCAGTTTGACATGTTCTGCATTTCCTTACATATTCATGGGCATCTTTGAATAACGTGGGCCAATAATAACCAGCATGTATAATTTTTTGAGTTGTTGTATCACCTCCAAAATGTCCACCTGTTGGACCATCATGTAATTCCTACAAGACCTTTTGTGCTTCAGCTTTTTCAAGGCATCTTAACAAAACCGAATCATAATTCCTTCTAAGAAACACATCATTAATAATCTCAAATTGTTTTGCTTTCAGTCTCAAAGCACGTTTATTTTTGTAAGAGAGATTAGAAAGAGCGTATCCATTTTTCAAATAAAATAATAAATCTGCATATTGAGATTCAGGATTGATGGTACTTATCTCATTGGTTTCCTGAATATTGTTTGAATCTTCATGTTCCTGGATGTTAGAAGCTCCTACTAATAACCTGCAAAAACCTTGACCTTTGACAATTTTCGTTGGTTTAATGTCCAAATCATATTATTGTAACGCTGTAACCCAGTTTGCCCTCTTCTCTCCTAACTCCGTTTGGACTAATAATTGTCTCCCTGCTGAAAATGGGACTATTATTTTTGTATGCGTTTTTAAGAGGAAAGGCCTAAAGTGTTTAATAGATTTGAACACAGTGAAAGCTTACTTTTCTACTTCAGAATAATTAAGTTCAACACCTTGAAGATTTGAACTAAAAAAGGATATGGGTGTTTCAACCTTTTGATCATTGATTTGTGTCAATACGACTGCATAAGAAGTATCGGATGCTAAAGTATATAAAATAAAATGACTAGAAAAATTTAGAATGTTTAATGCAGGAGCATTTACGATTGCCTATTTGATTGAATCAAAAGCTTCCTTTTCTTTATGCCCCCATTTAAACACTGCATTTTTTAATCATGGTCTGTAATGGTAAAACAATCCGTGAAAAATCTAGAACAATTCTTTTTGCAAAATTTATTTGACCTAAGAATGATTGCATTGATTTTTTATTATGTGGAAGTGGAATATCAGAAATCTCCTTAATCTTTTCTGGATCGATATAAATGCCATCTTTTGAGACAATAAATCCCAAGAGTTTACCTTGATAAAGAGCAAAAAATAATTTCTTGGGATTTAATGAAATTCCATACTTTACACAGCGTTCGAATATTTGCTTTAAATCATGTAAATTATTTGCTCTTTTCTTGGAGAAGATAGTAATGTCATCCAAATAGATAACAACTGACTTATTAATTAAACCCTTGAATGCTATATCCATTGCTCTCTAGAAAGTACCTCCAACATTAATCAAACTGAAAGGCATTTTTTGGTAGGCATATGTTCCCCACTTAATTCTGAAAGTAGTCTTGAGTCTGTCATCTGGATGCACAAATATTTGGTTATATCCAGAAAAACCATCTAGGAAAGACATTAATTCGGAACCAGGTACTGAATGAAGAGTTTGTTCCATTATTGATAGTGGGAAGTTATCCTTTTGGCTAGCCTTGTTAAGATTTCTGAAATCAATGCAAATTCTAATGTCACCATTCCTTTTTCTAACAGGCACTAAATTAGAAACCCATTTTGAATGTCTAACAGGGAAAATTATCTTAGCTTTCAAGAGTTTGTTTAACTCTGCTTTAATTTGACTTTCTAGGTTCGGGTGAATTTTCCTCAATTTTTGCTGCACTAGTTTCTCCTCAGATATCATTGAAATTGTATGATGTATGATAGAAGTATCTTATGTTTTTAAGTCATCATAATTCCAAACGAAGACATTTTTATATCTATTCAATAGTCTGATAAAGGCAAATCTTTCTTCTGAAGTAAATCCTAATCCCAAATTAATATTTTGTGGTTTGGCCTCAGTGCCAAGATTTATTAATTTAAACCTCAAAGTAGAACTTTGAATCTTTGAATTAGTAACTTGTTTAAACCTATCCTTGATGCCATAAAGATCCTCAAGCTTGACTATTGATTTAGGTATGGAATTCTCCTCAAGTCTTTGCTTTATTTGAAAATCATGATCACTCTCATCAATAATCTGATCATCATAGAACTTCTCAGAAGTTAAGAAATTCAAAATGTCATCGTCATGATTAAATACTCGCCAATTAATGACATTGTCTGGAACCGATGGTCTAAAAATCAATTCGACTGAAAACCTATGAGGGTTGTAATCCTCGGATGGAAGAAGCTTAGAAGCAACATTGGCTAATAAATCAACTGTTACATCCTAAGATCTAGGAATGGGGGAGATATTAAATTCTAGAAAATGAGATATAAGGTCTTGAACCAAGGACTAATAATGTTTAAGATGACCAGAAAGGCAATGTATAGTATTCCTTGCTTGATAGCAATTTCAGGGTCACCAAATACTTTAAGATATTGCACTTTCAAGCCTATTGCTTTGTAGAGTCCTTGGATCAATGCCTCATATTCAGTAGTATTATTTGTACATTCAAATTCTAGTCTGCAAGATAACATAGTTTTTCCCCCTCATGACTAACTAAAATACATCCTGCTCCTGCACCGTCATTGGATTTTGACCCATCAAAATACAAAGACCAAAATATAGGCTTATTTACAGTTTTATTTACAATTTTTTCAGCAATATTAACATACCTTGATGTATTTGTATGAGAAAAATTTTCTATTTGAGATGTAAAACTATTAACTGAGAAAGATGATGATTGAGCATTAAAATTACCAAAGAAAGCTTCACATGAGTAATTGCCAAGAATGTTATTATTGAATGCTATGTGCTGGTTTTCTTGCTCGAATTCTGATACAGTATGAGTCATATGCTTCTCCGGATCAATCTTAATTTGATTTGGCTTTCCTTTATAGGGAAGCCACATATGAGACCAATCGGTAGAAATGTAACCATGGAGTTTCTCAGACCAATCCTTGCTTAGAATTAACCCATAAAACTCAGGGATGTCAGCAATCAATATGTCAATTCTCTGAACTACTCTTGGATCAGTTGATAACCTAATGGTAACTAAATTGAGTTCTCCTAATGCTTGAACCTTAGTTCTATCCAATTGAACAATATGCACTGCAAACTTTTGGGGCTCAATATTCAATTTTGAACAGACTGAAGCTGGCATTATATTTGATGAAGCCCCTGAATCTATCAAGCAATTATGCAGATTTCTATTGTAAATTTCATAGGTCAAGAGAAAAGGAGGGGTATGAGAATTATATCTATCTCCGATCAAAATAATATCGATGGCTTCTAGTCTCTTGGATGGTGGCTTACCTGTTCCCTTAGCTACTTTTGACAATACAATATTTGGAAGAGGAGAAGAAGGCACAACATTTAATTCTTTGAGTAGAAATTTATGTTGATGTTTGAGCTTACTCAGCTCAAATAAAGAGATGTTTGCTTTAGTCTTCTTCATGTCTTTTATGATACCGTAATCCATAGAGTCAGAGACTACTAATGTTTTGGATGGTGAGGGTGGATTGGAAGATGATGGCTGGTTTTGAGTAGGCACTGCTATAATCTTCTTTATAGTAGCTTTATCTTTGGTAGTAGGACTTACATTTTTCTTCTTTTGAATTGGCTGAATAGGTTCTGCGGCTCCTTTACTCCTGGTACTTACTGGGAAAGCTTTTTGTTCGCTTTCGGTATATTAAGTAGGCAAAATAAAGTCCCACATACCATGACATTCAACAACCTCTTCTTCCTCAGTTTCCTCTGATGATAAGATTGTATCTTCATCTTCATCATTATCTGGATCTGATTTTGCATTAGATATAGCATTAGGTGGTTTTGATTCAGCTCTTTTGAAGTTTCTAAATGGCTTCTTAGTAGAGGTCTCGGCTACTTGTTTCTTAATTTCTACCATTTCGTTTGACATAGTTTTTAGAACTTTTTGGAGACCCTCCATATCATATGGATCTTTAGCCACTTTCTTCTTTGAATCGTCTTTAAAAGTAACTTTTTTGGACTTTCTCTCTTCAAGGGCGGTTTTCTTCTCTAAGGCAATGATACGTTTTTCCACAGCGATTGCTTCTTTCATATTCTCTGCTAAAGTGGGCTTTGCAGCTCTATCTACGAAGATTACTATATTCGAAGGTAAGGCAGATATATACCATTCACTTCGAACCTCTTCAATAGGTTTTGATGTGGCAGGAATCTTATTTAAGAGCTTATTAAATCACAAGTTGAAATCTTTTATAGGTTCTCTTGATTCAATTTTAAGATTTGTTAAATCATTGATTAATGTCGTTGTATACCTATCATCACCGAATTTAGTCAAGAACTGTTCTTGGAAAGCATTCCAACTAGTAATGGATCTTGCTGGTAATGAAAAATACCAGGTTCCAGCTGCTCCTTGTAAGGTATATGGAAAAAGCCTTACAACAACATCTTCTTCAATCACTCCATTTAAGTTTATCGACAACATAAAGTTGTTTATATGTTCTTCTATCAGTATTCCTATCTCTTGGTTAAACTTTGGCAACCATTTTTCGGGATGAGCCGGCAATTGACTCAAGGGTGCAGGCATTGTGACTGCCCCTGGATTTTTCCATGCTCTCTGTGCCATTATTGAGCTACTAACAGAGAACAACGCAGAGGAAGTTACAAGTGGTTAGGAAGATGATGTTGAAGTTCCAGTACCCTGTTGAACAACAATATGGAGTTGGGGAGTCGATGGTTGACTTTGCAATGGATTAGATGAAATGGATGATGAGAATGAAAGAGTCTCACTATCAGACTCTTCAGGTGTCTTTCTTGCTCTTTTTCTTTTAGGTAGAGGGAATTCTATTGGTTTAATACGAAGCTTTTCACTCTGTAATCTTGTAAGAGGATGGGAAGGAATGTATTGCGAAGTCACACTGCCTTGAGATAACTCAGACTTCTCTCGTGATATTGAAAACCCTTGAAGTTTATGAATCAAAGACTGAAATTTAGGAGGTTCAAGAGTGGATTTGTCTGAGATGTTCAAGTTTTCAACAGTGGTTCTTGTTTTCTCCACTTCTCGCTTAGAAATTGGAGATTCAAAATGCGAGGGAGAAGTCAGGGAAGATGCTAACGGAGTTTTACTCTCAGAATGGGCTATGGATTTGAATTCGCTCGCCATTCATAGTTCATGGCCCTCCTTCTAGTGCCAAAAATGTTGATGCCTCTAAAATTGTTGCATCAACATCAGGAAAAACCACCCGGTCCAGACTTTAAAGCAGCTCCTTATCCATTTGGTGTGGTGGCTCTGACTGGATGTAATGGGACTAGTTTCCCAGTGATATATGAGTTGATGGGTGATTGGTTTGTAATGTATAACGAGAGTGATAAGTGCTTTATTATAAAGTGCAAAAATATACAAAGATAACTAATCTACCCCGGGTATTCTTCTAGCAATGCGATTCTTGATTACTTCTATTAATAAATAAACATAAAGATGACTTATTAATAAAATAGAAATATGCATACATATGATGATTACTTTGTTTAATAAAAGTAATAATTAAAACATTATCGCATTAATCATAATATAACCCTGACATATATATTTAAAAGATGACAATTCTGAAACATTCAAAAGTGACAAGTTAAAGAATTGCTTTAGAAACATATACATATCAATAATAGCAAAGTTGATAAATGCTAATTCACATAAAGAAATAAAGCGAACACATAGATAATAGTATCGTATGCATTTGGATCTCCTCTAATGTAAATCACATTCAAATTCTACCTTCTAATTTGGGAATACTTTCACAGGATGCAAAAGTGAAAATCTCATAAAAGCCTTCTTTGTCAAAATTCAGAATTCTGGATCGACTGCGCGCGCCTGCTCTGCTCCCCGCCTGCTGCAGCTCGCCACAGCTCCTTGCGCCCTGCGCCCTTCAGTCCGCTCTGCCGCTCCAATGGAGGGCAGTGGGGACCCTGATCCCCCATCTACACCTCCGGAGGTTACTGCATTTCGATCAATGATAGCTTCAGGCCCAAAGCGCCCCCCTTCAGTTTCTCAACAGAAATTTGTTAAAAAGCTGGATTCGATCCCATCTGTAGCGTTACCTGAAGAAGAAACCTGTAAAGCCGCATTGAACCTTGCGGAGAGAGGCCTGATAGGCCAGTTCACAGGCCTCTGGCCATCTCCCAAGTCAGTGGAGGACTGGACCCAAAGGAACTGGAAGCCCCTGATCAAAGAAGGAGTTAAAAGCTATTTCGTAGGTAAGGGTTTCTTCATATTTGTCTTTGAAAACCCTGATGACAAAGGATTGATCTTTAGAAATGGACTGTATTTCATGGGGCCCCAGGGCCTTTATTTGAACAAATGGTCCCCGGATTTCGATCCCACCCAGGACATCCCTTCTGCTGTTTCGGTCTGGGTCAGGCTCCCTCATTTGCCTCTGCACTGCTGGAACCAAAAATCTCTTCAGATCATAGGTAACGCCCTGGGAAAATATATAGATCAGGCAGCGAGAAAAGACCAGTATTCATGTGCCCGTATCTGCGTAGAAGTGGACCTAGAGGAGGGGTTACCGGAAGCCATCAAACTTACTGTAGCTGGGTGGACGCATGTCCAGGAGTTGGACTATGAACAGTTACCTTTTAAATGCAGACATTGCCATAGTCATGGTCACTTTGCAAAGAATTGTAAGAAGAGAGCAGAGGAGCAAGCAGACAAACAGAACGGGGAACAATGGACTCTTGTCCAGAAGAACGCATCCACAAAAAAAAAGGAACTGGTAAAGGTACCACGGAAGGAGACCCTAGCAGCAGCAAAGCTAACCAGGAAACAGAAGTAAACCCAAAAGGGGCAGAGAAGGCTCAGACTAATCAAGATACCCCATCCCAAGAGAATGAAGAACAGGTGGATATTCCTCCACTAAACAAGGAGGTAGGGGAAGCAATCCAGAGTGAGGCCAATCAGGGCAGCCCATCCAATCCCTCATATGCAGAGATAGCAAGGAAAAAACCAGTCGAAAGCTCTGGCTCCTCAGAGGATGAAACCTATGAGCGCCATCCGAAAAAAGCTGGAAGGAAATCTCGTAAAGAAAAAAGGGAGGAGGAGGCAGAAAGACTCAAAACACAAGGAAGCCAAGCCACAATAGAAATGACTATTGGGCGAAACACCAGACCAAGGCCCTCCAAGGGAGGGCTCAACACCCCCTCAAGTAAATAATGAATCTCGTCTCTTGGAACTGTAGAGGCCTGGGGAACCCCTCTAAAATAGAAGCAGTCAAGGATCTTATGAAAGCGGAGCCCTCAGATATCCTCATGCTCCAAGAGACCAAAATAGAAGGACATGCCCTTCTAGAGATTAGTAGCACAAAGTGGAATAAAAGAGCAGGTAAAGCAGTCAGCGCAAGGGGTACTTCTGGAGGGCTGGCAACACTCTGGAACGATGACCTCTTCCAGCTGAAAAACCACAAGGAAACACAGCATTGGATCCAAACTGAATTGATGCACAAAACAAGTAAGCTGTCTATTACCCTTTTTAATCTTTATGTTCCTGTTTCTTATAATGAAAAGAGAGAATGCTGGAACTCCCTCTCAGCATTTCTAGAGCAGACTTCCCCTAGAAACATTATCATAGCAGGGGACCTCAACATCATTATGAAAGCAAAAGAAAAGAGGGGAGGGACAAATAACAGAGACCCCATGCTAGATGAGGTGGAGGAACTCTTTCAGCGTTGGGACTTGCTGGACTTCAATCCCATCAGAGGCCTTTACACCTGGTCCAATAATAGAGTAGGAACGGATCATATCTCAGCTCGATTAGATAGATTCATGGTACAAAGCTCCATAATGATGAACTACTGAAATTCTGCCCAAGCTAGCTTCAGACCATAAACCCATACAGCTCCTCCTAGAGGATGAAGAAGATCTAGGGCCCATACCTTTCCGATTCAGCCCCATATGGATTGAGAAGGAAGGCTACACAGAGACAGTAAAGGTAGCCTGGGACAAAACATTCACGGGATCCCCTAGTTATGTCTGGGAGCAAAAGCTAAAAGCAACTAAATTTGCGTTGAAGAATTGGATAAAGAGACCAGGATCCACTCCTACTGAGCAAAGAAAGGAATCAGTGTATGCACTGCAGACTTTGCAAACAGAGATGGAAAACAAAGACATTACAACAGAACTGTTGGAGAAGGAAACGAAAGCCCAACGTTCTGCACACCAAACCTTCAGAAAGGAGGAAGAATACTGGCGATTAAAATCCAGGAGTTTGTGGTTGAAGGCTGGAGACCGAAACACCTCCTACTTCCACCGTCAATACAGAGCGAGATTGACTAGGAACCACATAGCAGAGATCAAAATGCCAGAGGGCACCGTCTGCAAAGGTTATAATCAGATCAAAGCAGCTACAGAAACCTACTTCAGGAATCTTTATAGGGAAGAAACCCACAGCAATGTTGAAGAAGCCGATGACTTCACTGCTAATATCCCCACTCTTATTAGCTCTGAAGAAAACGCAGCCCTTTGCAGGCCAACCACGGAGGAGGAAATTATAAAATTTATTTGGTCCATGGACGCAGACAAGGCTCCCGGGCCTGATGGATTTACAATCCATTTCTATAAATCGTGTTGGCACATTATAAAAGCTGATCTCTGCAAAATGATACGCTGGTTTATGAGAAAAGCCAAGGTGGGTGGAGGAACAAACTCCACATATCTCGCTCTAATCCCCAAAGACACCAATCCGGAGACTTTCGCAAGGTTCAGGCCGATATCGTTGTGCAACGCTTCTTATAAAATTCTGGCAAAATTGATTGCTGGCAGGATTAAGCCGCTGTTAAAAAAATTGATCTCTCCCCCACAAGGCGCATTCGTTGAAGGCAGGCATATCATAGATAACGTAATTCAGGTCCAGGAGATCATCCATTCCAGCAAGTAGCGGAATGAAAAAGGCATGCTGGTCAAGCTAGATATGGCAAGCACCTTCGACAGAGTGGATCGCTCATTCCTCTGCAAGGTCCTGCTTTCATTTGGATTTTCGCAACAATTTGTCAATCTTATTAAAGCATGCATAGAAAAACCCTGGATCGACCCATTAGTCAATGGCCGCCCCACGAATTTCTTTCAAAGTCAGAGGGGCATCAGACAGGGATGCCCCCTCTCCCCATCCCTGTACATCTTAATGGCGGAATCGCTCAGTCGAAAATTGTCTGCGGAAAAAACAAAAGGCAGCATCCTAGGTCTCAAGCCCTGCCACGGAGTCGAAGCCCAGAACCACGCTTTGTTTGCTGATGATACACTTCTTCTAGGCGAAGCCTCCATTAGAATCACCAGAGAATTAAACGCAGCCCTCACTAATTATTGCAGAGCCTCTGGGGCATTCATAAACGAGAACAAAACCGAAGTGTATAGCTAGAACATTGATCAAAGGGAGCTCTCTGACATAACCTCTCTCCTTGGATTCAAAGGACAAGTAAACTGGGACAGATTCAAGTATTTGGGCCTTCCCATAATATCAGGAGCAAATAGAAGATCGCTCTAGAGTGAAATAATCTCGAAAATCAAAGCTAAAATTGCAGCGTGGGGAGGCCACTGGTTGACGAAGGGAGGCAAAGTAATTCTAATCAAAGCAATGTTGTCGGCGCTACCAATATATCAGGCAACGTTCCTCTTAGCTCCAAGAAATGTTTCGGAGCAAATTTCCAAATTGCTCAGAGACTTCCTATGGCAGGGAGGAAAGGAAATGAAAAAAAAAATACATTTGGTGAAATGGGAAGTGGTTAAAAAAACAAAGGCAGATGCAGGTCTGCAAATCAGAGATCCAACTCTTGTAAATTTAGCAATGGGGGGAAGATCTTATGGAAACTGATCCATGAACCCACTTATCCGGTTAGTGCATTGTTGAGCTCCAAATATAGACCAAACAAAGCCCTTAGCAATCTTCAGAATGCAAATGCAGCCAACAGCACGCAGGTGTGGAAATTATGCTGCAGGAGTAGTAAGTTTTTCAACAAACAGGCCTACAGGATTCCGAGCAATGGCAAGCGCACCCATCTGTGGAATGACAGAATTATGGGGAAAGAACCCTTGAAGGATAATGAGGACATAACTGATCTCAGGGATTGGCTGAAGCAGGCAGGAGTTAATACCATTTTCGAACTGTCAAAGTGGGATCATCGTGGAGATTGGATAGGATGGGATTTCCATGGAGTCCCAGAGAGGTTAACACACCAACAAATTTTGCTTGAAGATTTGCTGGAGGAAGCAGCGCCCACCAACAGAAACATGAAAGACAAATGGGGATGGGGTCAGTCTGGAGTTTACACGACAACAGCAGGATATAGAGCATTGCAGGATTCAAGAAATAGCAGTCAAAACCCGGCCATTTGGAAGAATGTCTGGGATCCTCTAGCCCTTCCAAAAGTGAACTTCTTTTTCTGGACCCTGGCCCATAACAAAGTCTTAACTGGCGACAACCTGGAAAAAAGGAATATAGCAGGACCGCACAGATGTGTTCTATGCAGCAGCAATTCCGAAACAGCCCAGCACCTTTTCTTGGAGTGCAAATTTGCAAAAGAGGTATGGAGTATTATTTTACATAATTTTCAGATTACTATGCCTTCACAAACCTCTGTTGCAGATCTATATGCCACTTGGAACAATATCTATCCTCAGTGCATCCCTCCCAAATCAATCTGGAAAAAAATATGGACAGCTATCCCAAAGTATGTGTGCTGGCAGCTCTGGCTAGCTCGAAATCAGCAGATTTTCAGAGAGATGAGGCACACTCCACTGCAAGTTGCAGTAAAAGCTAAATCTTTCCTACTGGAAGCAGTCCAACAACAGTATTTTAAAGAAGATCCACTGCTCTTGCCTGAAGAAAAAAGATGGCTTGGCGCGCTAGAGCCCAGTCCGCACAAGCAGCTCCTCTCTCCACAAAAGGCAAATCAGGAATGGCGCATAAGAGAAGAAGATGACAAATTCCAACTTTGGTGGCGGTCACAAAATTTAACCACAATTTTCTTTGACGGAGCATCCAAAGGGAACCCCGGAGATGCAGGTGCAGGGGGGGTCATATACTCCACCGATGGGATTGCAAAAGACTGTTTCAGCTGGGGACTCGGCCAGAAATCTAACAATCAAGCAGAGATTCTTGGGCTACTCAAAGCCTGCCACATTGCAAGAGATAAAGGAGTTAAAGACCTCCAAGTTTTTGGAGACTCAGAGTTAATAATAAAGAGCCTGAAGATGGGAAACCTATTCAGCAATGCCAGCCTTAACAAAATACTGGACAGGCTGAAGAGAGTCCTTCTAGATTTTGATACATGTAAGTTTTATCATATTCTTAGAAAGTCAAACGGTGAAGCAGACCAGCTGGAAAACAAGGGCAGCTCTCTGCTGAAAGGACTCCTAATTGTAAACGGTGAAAGCACTATACAAATGCCCTGAAAATCACGTTGATTTAAAATAGCAACAGTTTGTAATATGTAATGTAATTGGAGCAGCTTGGGTATAGACCCAAGGTTTCTCAAATCAATAAAATCATAACCGTTTTAGTTAAAAAAAAAAAAAAAAAAAAAAAAAAAAATCAGAATTCTGGTCCAGTCTTTTATGAAAAATATATATTTGAAGTACAGTAGTGCAACCTCCGATTTTAGTTTTAGTACAAAATTGCGAACCCCTTCTAAAAACATGAAAGGGTCTTTAAATACTACAAATAACAACAAACTATGAAAGAAAGTCGTTATGTGCTGGTATAACTAAAAACACATAAATCTGGGATTTATCTTGAAAATAGCAGTGTTGCGGCGGTCGAATGGATTCACTGTATCGACTTATCTTCTTGTGATTGCAGTTGACAAATGGCGAGCATTGGCTGGATTTCCGGTGGCTGACTCATCCGAGAGTGTAGCTGAGCTGTATAGGTGGCATCGGCAAGTTCGGGGATCATGCAGTTGATCGCATCCATGAGACACTTCATCGCCATTTGCTGACTGTGTGGTTTAACAAGGAAAAACCAGAACGTTTCCCATGTTAGGCTTTGAATGCCTCTGATCAATTTTTCCCTTTGCGTCAGCTCTTGTTTCCACTTTTGTTCTAACAATTTTACTTTTGGGAGTTTGCTTGGAGAGCAGTCTGTAATCAGATTAGATAAATGCAGATTGTTGTTGATTAATTCAATCAGATTATTTGTTGTTGCTCTACATCTGGATGTAGCTCTCTCAGCTTTCATTAATTGAGACTCCCATTCGAAAAACAAGATTTCCTTATGTGACTCCTGTATTCTTGGCAGATTGGCAGCTTTTCCCTCTTTTGAATCTTGCCATGATAAAAAATTAGTTAATCTTTCATCTGCCTTATCTAATTCAAGCCTTGCATCTGCTAGTGTCAGTCTTTGAAGCCTTCCACCAGTGATCAAACATGCTCTTACAAAGTGGTCTTAGGGTGTCAAAGTCAAATTTTGTCATTTCAGTGTCTTCAAGTAAAATTTGGTCACTAAGTATTAGGTCTAGGATTGTTTTCACCCCTTCCAAAGTTTTCTAAGTGTCAATCCATGTCACCATTTAGCTGAGTGTACCATCATTCAAAAGTTGTTGTCGTCATTTCAGGTTCCAATGGGTCATTTTACACCTTGTTCGTGCTTCAGTTGTACTTGTGTAAGGCTCATTTCCCTCTCCTAGGGTTTTGAAGGTAATTTTTATTGGATGGTCAAATCATCAACAAAACTTGTATCCTGATGCTCATACACCTTCCCCTATCCTTCATATACCTTTTTAAGCATTTCCCATCACTCATATCCCTCAAATTCATCATTTTCCCACAAACCCTAGCTTATTGCTACAATTTGACAATTTGCTAGTCTAGGCCTGTGTTTTGCCCTTTTGGACCCCTTCCCCTCACTCAATATTTGAAATTTCACTTTCCCTTGCTTCCTAACATCCCTCCCTATTTTGCAAAATTTTCTCAAGAATTTGGAATCCCCTAATCCCCTTCATTTCTCTTCATTCCTACAAATCCCCTGTTCTACATATCGGGATAGGTTTTATTCAAATGATGTATCTGACAAATAGAAGATGAATTTGACAAAAGTGAGAGAGGTTTTGTCCATAATTGACCCAAGAAGAAAAACCTCCTTCATTTTTTACACAGATTTCATGGTTTGGGAGAAATGTCGAAAACATCATTTGCCTCGGGAGGGTTAATGCACCTCTGGAGTGACCTTGGTAAAATCAATTTTTCTCCTAGATAGAATGACCAAATGACTTGCTTGATGAGTCAACTTATACCTAGACACAAATAGATTTCCAATGAGCTATCATGAGCTCAATTTTGAGTTGAGGAAGACCTTCAAAAGTTGACTGCAACAGCACTCTGCATTTGGGCAACCTCATTCTGCTCATTTTGACCAGTCTTGGGAGATTTGCCTTTTGACAGGGCAAATGAACTCCAAATTGAAAAATTCAAGATGTTCTGGAAAGTAGACTTGACAAGCTTTCCAAAAGTTATCACATGCCCAATTTGGACATCTGGAAGGCCTCCAGAAGTGGTCTGCAAAACAGTGCTGCGCATCTGAGGCGGACACTACTCACCTGGCAGATTTCCTCAGTGTAAAAGTGAACGGGTACTACGCACCTGGGTGAGGCATTGTGCACCTGGCAGCGAAGCTCCAAATCGTTCCAAATCACCCCAATTCGTCTCAAAACTTCCAAATAACCTCTTTTCAAGTAAGTAACTCAATCATTCTTGTTGAAAAGGGTTTTTGCATCAGTCTTTGGTGATTTTGTCTCTCAAGAAGTCAAACCCTAGTTTTCACCAAATTGTCTTATAAATTTTAAAGCTCACTCATTTATTGTTGTCCTATCTCATCCATCTGTTGTTCCCTAAACCCCATTCCCTCATATAAAATTTCCTAAACATCATTCCCTCATATATTTTCCCCAATTCTCAAACCCTATACATACACCCCAAACCCTACATTATCCCCAAACCCTACTCACTCCCTAAATCCCATTCACACTCTCATTCACTCTCACCTACTTACCTATAAAATCTCTTCATACTCATCTTACATTCATTCGCCCTATCTCTTCATTCACCACAAAAGAATACAACTATAAAAACAATGGAGAGAGACAGTGAATATGAGCTTGAAGAAGACACCCTTAGTGACAGTTGTAGGGAGGGAAACATATAGCACAGGAAGCCTCATAAAGGAGGAAGACATATCAAAGAGGAGCCTACCAGTTTGAGGGAGCTGCAAGCCTACCCATTTTCCATTTCTTGTTTTAAACACCAGTCATGTTTTGGTTTTTGTGAAATGGTGGAAAGGGTTAAATTTCATCATGAATTAGCAAGGTTGTTTGTGACACATTTGGACAACAATGAAGTAAACCTTGTTGGAGTTACATTCACTTTGTCACCAGTTGTTATTTCAGACGCTACGGGTATTCCAAATGTGGGTGAAAAGTGGAACAAAGGTCAGGATATTGACAAGGAGTACTATGAGCCTTACATCAAGGCTAGATACCAAGACAAACTCAAGAGAGTATTCCCCTTCAAGTTCTTGGAAGACAGGTTTGCTCCATTGATGAAGATCATCATCAAGTACTTTACTTGTGAAGGTAGGTTCTCCCGATTGTATTCTTACCACATTATACTGCTGATGCATTTCACTAGGGTGAGAATGATGAATATCCCCTACTTCATGTTCAGAAACATTGAGAAGATGGCACTTATTGTAAAGAAGAAACCATATCCCCAGCAGTTGACTAGAATTTACCACTACTCCTTGATTAAAATCATTGTTCTACATCAGTTAAACCTTCTTAACATGCCATGGGAGACTTTCATTTCTCATGAGATTTTCAAAGGCCCTCAAATCTTTTCATCAGTGCCTCATGAAGAAGGTGGACCTTCAGGACATGAAAAGGTCAAAGAGACTAAAACCGTTGGAGTGCCAATGTTTGTGACATATTAGAGGGGCACTAGGAAACTTTTTGTAGCCGTTAGGCGAGTATTATCTCCACAAGGTGTGGAAGGGGTCTCGCCTTCATCTTCAGGCCACAAGAAAATGCTATCTCCACAAAGAGTGGAAGGGGCTTTGCCTTCTTCTTCAGCTAAACAGGTACAGGTTAAGCAACACAACAAGAGCAAAGGTAAACACAAGAAAAAGATGCATGAGAAGGATCTTAGTGATGGGCAAGAGAGAGATTTTGACCTTGTTGGTCACGAGGAGACACAAGGAGTTGATGTCATTGACTTGGAAACTCAAGATCCAAAGATTGTCAACGACATGATCATAAAGGAACAACAGGCTGAAATACAAGCCTTGTCAGACAATTTAGAGAGGGCTAAGTGGGTCATCAAATATCAAGACCAAGAAAACAAACAATTAGTGATAAGCAAGTCCTCATGGAGCTGCAAATTATTAAACAAAACAGGCAACAAAAGGCCAAGAGGGCTAAGGGCAAGTTGACTTCAGTTGAACGAGAGATTGAGAATGACCAGGAAAATTGGCTTGAGAGGGTTAATATACACCTTGAGGGGCTGATTGAGAAAGCTAACAGAGATAAGAAGATGCTTCGCCACATGGCCTACCACTACATGACCCGGAACAAAATATGCAACATAAGGATGAGGAAGCTTAAGGCTAGGTTGAGGAAGGCCTTAAGGAGCAAAAAGGAGCAAGACAAGTTAAAAATCTTGGTTGGAGCCTCACTAGCCCATCAAAGCAACTAATGGTGGTGACTTATGCCAAATTTGGGCAAGTTTTGATAAATTTTTGTCATTTTGAAATTTTGAAACACAGAAAATTGTCCTAGGTGTGTACCGCCACCGGCGCTACACTTTTTACTAGAGGACTTTTTGAAGAAATGGCTTGTATATTTGGATTCAGCATGATGAGAGCATCAAACCCAGAAAATCTCAGCAATTTTGGAGCAAAACTTGGTCACCAAAAGGTCAAAAAACCATCAAAAAATGACCTCTCTGCCTCTTTTTGGACACATAGAAGCAGCCTTGGGAGATTTCACTTTTGAGGGGACAAATTACATCCAAATGAAAAAATTCAAGATGTTCCATAAACTAGACAGGAAGATCTTTCCAATGAGCTATCTTGGGCTTAATTTTTCTAAGGGGAAGGCCTCCAAAAGTGGATGTGAAGCAGCGCTACGCACCTGGCCAGTGGTGTTGCGCATATAGCCATTTTGCCCAAAAAATCTAGTTTTCGCCTTGTTTCTCTGCAAGTTGACTTTTTCTCTATTCATGGATGAATTTATGATTGTAATTAATGCTATGCTATATAAATGTAAATTTGAAATGATCTTAGAGGGTAGATTCATCATTTTGAGGTGGTTTGGGGGTTAATGAATCAATTTCCATGTTTATGGAGGCAAGTTGTTCCACTACCTATATTCCAGTTCTTAGTTGGGAAATGGTTGAAACTGCCCCTCTTCTAATGGATTTGACCCCTGAAGGTCAGGATGAGTTGTTTGATGCCTATATTATGTATTTTCTTAGTCATTTGTAAAGGTTGGACTCTCTTGGATGCTCTGAGCTACATTATACATCTTTACAGCAGTTTGGCAAGGAAATAAACCAGGATTTGCAGCTATTTTTTTTGGGTTGTGTTATATTCTTTCCACGTAGTTAATAGGGGGTTTGAAGGGCACCCGTAACCCCACTTTATGGGGTCCGAGGCAGCGCCCCGGAAAATTTTGGTTTTGGACCATATGTTAGGTTGGGCGGACCCACCTATGGTTTTGTGCATGATTTTCGCACATGTTTTTTGGACGCGATGGTTTTTGGTCCATGGTATTGGACGCGATGGTTTTTTGGTCCATGGTATTGGATGCTTCGACATGTATAAATATGTATTGTAACATTGAAAGGAACATAATGAAAAATCAAGTTGGTAGTCCCGGTTTTGGGATCGAGGAAAAAATCTTTGTGCATATGTGTTTTATGGGTTATGCTCTCGCATTGTTTATTTTCTTTTTTTAAGAATTCGTATGCAGGTAATTTCTGTACAGGGTTAAAACCTACAATTTTTGTGGGATACTTGTGGTAAAGTGTTTTTGCATAGTTTCTTCTTTTGTTATTAGTTTTTCTCATGTGTTATGTGTGCCACAATCTGATTCATTCTTCTAGCTAAATGATATCAAGATAGATAGGGAGAATACATTGGTTACAGTGCTCTGCCTTAGGGAGAATACATTGGTTACAGTGCTCTGCCTTGGGAAACAAATTTTATTTTTATTTACTTATTTATTTTTTATTTTTTATTTTATTTTATTTTTTATTTTATTTTATTTATTTTATTTATTTATTTATTTATTTATTATTTTTTATTTTTTATTTATTATTATTTTTTTTTAATTTTAATTTTTATTATTATTTACAGTTTGAAGAGGATACATGATCTTTGCATGCCCTCCTTAGCTCCTCACTAGTCTTAATCATACCATATCATTCAATTTCAAGTGCCAAAACACCTACCTATCTCGCCCCATAGAACACCCTGCATTCCTGACTTGATTTCCTGGACCCAAAGCTGGCTGCTCCATTTGATCCAGCAACAAAATCAATAAAAAACCCTAGAGCTACCATACCTAGCCTAAGATACATATTTGATTCAGTCATCTTGACTGGTATTCACAACGAGAGAGCCCTCTCCCGACCTGGTAGGGCTAGCTACCAGTTAAGCTTGGTTTGTGGTTATCCTAGGATTGCCTCCCTTTAGCCTAAGGTCGATCTAGGCTCTAACATAGTGGCGACCATACTGGGGAATGTATTGTTATGTTCCTCAATAAAATGTATCAAGTTAGATCTGATTGTTGATGGTGGACAACGATCAGACACCGGAAGGCTGAAATCATTCACCTGGCGACTCCAGTGTCGAAGAATCCCAAGTTTCAGAATTTTTATGGCAACTCTACTCTTCAAGAATCAGTAGCCTGAAGAATTTCTTGGAGAATTCATTGTTATCAAAATGGATTCGCTTGATCAAAGGTATGATCACATTCCAGGATTCCCAAAAAAAATCCTAAGGTAAATTGGCAAAGGAATTTGCCTACGTTTAAAGATGATGATAGGAATGATGTTGCTTTACATCTGGTTAGATTTCACATGCATATTTGCAAGTTGAAGGTTGATTTTCCTGAAGGCTGCTTGATGAAGATATTCATGGCCACTCTCGAAGGTGAAGCCCGATCTTGGTATGAAAGTTTGCCGCCTGCTTATATTTGCTATTTAAAATATTTTCATACCATGTTCTTTGAAAGGTATAAAGAATCTTATCCATCCTTAAATTTAGTTTAGAACTATTGCAAACATGTTTATAGTTTTATTGAAAATCTTGAGAAAGTTTATGAAGATGATGACTTCATGGACGATGAGATCACGTAAGCCCTATATGAAGATCCATTTCAGCAGCATAAAGAGATCTTAGAGGATACTTATCAAGATGCTCAGGAAAATTTGCAGCGGATTCAAGATCTTAGTACAAGGGAAAATGATGAAAGAGAAGGTCTTATTTCAGATCTGCTCATAGCATAGGACAGTATGCAGGGAAATCAAGTTTCAATTTCAGATTGTGATAAAGTCAAGTTGGCTATTTCATATCTAGATTCAGATCATGATGGTCAAGAGTACCTGGTTCTGAATCCCATGAAGGAGAGCTCTGTTGTTGAGATCATCTGGAAAGAAGAAGACAAAGTTATTGACCCAAGTGTCCTCATTTCATTAGAACAAAGTCTTCACGAGGAGGTAATCCAATCCTTTTATGAAAAACAAGATGAGATCTTTGTTCAGGTAAGTGAGAAATCTTCTTTGGATAACTCAGTGGTAAATGATAGAAGTGTTAGTTTTGAGCTTTAAGAACTATCTGAAGTTTTCCCTCGTATGACTAATAAGTGCGATAAGAAACATGACAACTTGATTGCCATGTCATATGAATATGATCAACAATGTTTTCAAATTTCAGAAGACCAGGGAATTGAAGACTGTCATTCAGGTTTTTCATGTCTTGAAATGTTATTTCAAGAAGACAATAATTGTTTGAGAAAAAGAAAAGAAAAAGAATTATCTCCTCTGTCTGAAGATGAGATAGATCAACTCTTGAAAGGTCATGTTACAGCCCAAGCTAATGCAGGTTTGCGGTGTTCACATCATCAAGAAGGTGTTAGCAAAGCTTCTTCCACTTTTGAAAATAAGGACAGTCTTGAAATTAGATTTATAGATCAACGAAAAGATATTGTTTTCCTTCATGAGGATGATAAGGCTGTCATGTTTGATAATCTTGAAAATTGTTTTCTATTTAAGAAAGGCTTAGACTATGAAATTAAGGAGTATGAGCCTGAGAGAGACAATATGGCAGAAATTGAGTCAGAATTTCTCATGGTCAAGGAATTTACAACTAACACTCAGATAACAGAGGCTTATACTTCTTTATGCATTCCTATCAATTAGCAACCAATTGTTCTTTCAGATCATAATGAAGGGAGTACTTGTATTTTTGTTGCTAGATCTCAAGACAAGCTAGTGCTTCAGGATTTTCAAGACCCTTTCCGCATTCTTTTGCAAGCACTAGAGAAGATGAATGTTGCCTGGTTTGTTAGTATAAGCCTTGGTATTAGTTGTTATTGTGAGTTGCCTACATGTACATCATTCTAATTGCTCGGGGAAAGTGAGAGCAGAATTTCAGTATGTAGCCATCTGCTGGATTGGTTACATTCGAAGGCCCACTTCACATGATTGTACATATTTCATCAGTAGGCAGGTGGTTGTCATCATGATTTGAAGCCCTCAAATCTAGATGGTCTGCTGCCATTAAAAGGCTTTGTAAGTACTTGTTTCAGTTAAGTAATTATTGAGTCATTTTTTGTTTTATTCACTTTCAAGACAGTTTCAGAGTCAGTTTGTGTTGTCAAGTTGTCAGCTTTCAGCCATGTAATTTTAGCTTGAGTTTTTGACTCCATGCCCAATGGATAAGGCTACTAGGTCTACAGTGTTCTTGGCACCTCCAAGGAGCTACCATCCCTAATGGAGCCAATGCTAGTGTCAGTCTTTGAAACCTTCCACCAGCGATCAAACATGCTCTTACAAAGTGGTCTTAGGGTGTCAAAGTCAAATATTGTCATTTCAGTGAGTCTTCAAGTAAAATTTGGTCACTAAGTATTAGGTCTAGGATTGTTTTCACTCCTTCCAAAGTTTTCTAAGTGTCGGTCCATGTCACCATTCAGCTGAGTGTACCATCATTCAAAAGTTGTTGTCATCGTTTTTGGTTCCAATGGGTCATTTTACACCTTGTTCGTGCTTCAATTGTACTTGGGTAAGGCTCATTTCCCTCTCTTAGGGTTTTGAAGATAATTTTTATTGGATGGTCAAATCATCAACAAAACTTGTATCCTAATGCTCATACACCTTCCCCTATCCTTAATATACCTTCTTAAGCATTTCCCATCACTGATATCCCTCAAATTCATCATTTTCCCACAAACCCTAGCTTATTGCTAAAATTTGACAATTTGCTAGGCTATGCCTGTGTTTTTCCCTTTTGGACCCCTTCCCCTCACTCAATATTTGAATTTCACTTTCCCTTGCTTCCTAACATCCCTCCCTATTTTTTAAAATTTTCTCAAGAATTTAGAATCCCCTTCATTTCCCTTCATTCCAACAAATCCCCTATTCCACATATCGGGATAGGTCTTATTCAAATGATGTTTCTGAGAAATAGAAAATGAATTTGACAAAATTCAGAGAGGTTTTTGTCCATCATTGACCCAAGAAGAAAAAGATCTTTCAGTTTTTACACAGGTTTCATGGTTTGGAAGAAATGTCGAAAACATCATTTGCCTTAGGAGGGTTAATGCACCTCTATAGTGACCTTGGTAAAATCATTTTTTTCTCTTAGATGGAATGACCAAATGACTTTCTTGCTGAGTCAACTGATAACTAGACACAAGGAGCTTTCCAATGAGCTATCATGAGCTCAATTTGGAGTTGAGAAAGACCTTCAAAAGTTGATTGCAACAGCACTCTGCATTTTGGCAACCTCGTTATGCTCATTTTGACCAGTCTTGGGAGATTTGACTTTTGACAGGGCAAATGAACTCCAAATTGAAAAATTCGAGTTGTTCTGGAAATTAGACTTGACAAAATTCCAACACACTATCGCACACATGATTTGGACACTGGGAAGGCCTTCAAAAGTGGTCTGCCAAACAGCATTGCGCACCTGAGGTCGGCGCTACACACCTAGCAAAATTTCCTTAGTGTAAAAGTGAACGGGCGCTACGCACCTGGGTGAGGCACTGTGCACCTGGCAGCCAAGCTCCAAATTTTTCCAAATCGCCCCAATTCGCCTCAAAACTTCCAAATTACCTCTTTTCAAGTAAGTAACTCAATCATTCTTGTTGAAAAGGGTTTTTGCATCAGTCTTTGGTGATTTTGTCTCTCAAGAAGTCAAACCCTAGTTTCACCAAACTGTCTCATAAATTTTAAAGCTCACTCATTTATTGTTTTCCTATCTCATCCATTTGTTGTTCCCTAAACCCCATTCCCTCATATAAAATTCCCTAAACATCATTCCCTCATATATTTTCCCCAATTCCCAAACCCTATGCATACACCCCAAACCCTACACTATCCCCAAACCCTACTCACTCCCTAAATACCATTCACACTCTCATTCACTCTCACCTACTTACCTATAAAATCTCTTCATACTCATCTTACATTCATTCACCCTATCTCTTCATTCACCACAAAAGAATACAGCTATAAAAAAAATGGAGAGAGACAATGAATATGAGCTTGAAGAAGACACCCTTAGTGACAGTTCCAGAGAGGGAAACATATAGCATAGGAAGCCTCATAAAGGAGGAAGACATATCAGAGAGGAGCCTACCAGTTTGAGAGAGTTGCAAGCCTGCCCATTTGCCATTTCTTGTTTTAAACACCAGTCATGTTTTGGTTTTTGTGAAATGGTGGAAAGGGTTAAATTTCATCATGAATTAGCAGGGTTGTTTGTGACAAATTTGGACAACAATGAAGTAAACCTTGCTGGAGTTACATTCACTTTGTCACCAGCTGTTATTTCAGAGGCTACAGGTATTCCAAATGTGGGTGAAAAGTGGAACAAAGGTCAGGATATTGACAAGGAGTACTACGAGCCTTACATCAAGGTTAGATACCAAGACAAACTCAAGAGAGCATTCCCCTTCAAGTTCTTGAAAGACAGGTTTGCTCCATTGATGAAGATCATCATCAAGTACTTTACTTGTGAAGGTAGATTCTCCTAATTGTATGCTTACCACATTAGACTACTGATGCATTTTACTAGAGTGAGAATGATGAATATCCCCTACTTCATGTTCAAAAACATTGAGAAGATGGCACTTATTGTAAACAAGAAACCGTATCCCCAGCAGTTGACTAGCATTTACCACTACTCCTTGATTAAAATCATTGTTCTACATCAGCTGAACCTTCTTAACATGCCATGGGAGACTTTCATTTCTCATGAGATGTTCAAAGGACCTCAAGTCTTTTCATTAGTGCCTCATGAAGAAGGTGGACCTTTAGGACAGGAAAAGGTCAAAGAGATTGAAACTGTTGGAGTGCCAGTGTTTGTGACATATGAGAGGGGCACTAGGAAACTTTTTGTAGCTACTAGGTGAGTATTATCTCCACAAGGTGTGGAAGGGGTCTTGCCTTCATCTTCAGGCCATAGGGAAATGCTATCTCTATAAGGAGTGGAAGGGGCTTTGCCTTCTTCTTCAGCTAAACAGGTACAGGTTAAGCAGCATAGCAAGAGCAAAGGTAAAGGCAAGAAAAATATGCATGAGAAGGATCTTAGTGATGGGCAAGAGAGATATTTTGACCTTGTTGATCATGAGGAGACACAAGGAGTTGATGTCATTGACTTGGAAACTCAAGATCCAAAGACTGTCAAAGACATGATCATAAAGGAACAAGAGGCTGAGATACAAGCCTTGTCAGACAATTTAGAGAGGGCTAAGTGGGTCATCAAATATCTAGAGCAAGAAAACAAACAATTGAGCGACAAGCAAGTCCTCATGGAGCTGCAAATGATTAAACAAAACAGGCAAAAGGCCAAGAAGGCTAAGGTCAAGTTGACTTCAATTGAACAAGAGATCGAGAATGACCGAGAAACTTGGCTTGAGAGGGTTAATATACACCTTAAGGGGCTGATTGAGAAGGCCAACAGAGACAAGAAGATGCTTCGCCACATGGCCTACCACTACATGACCCGGAACAAAATATGCAACATAAGGATGAGGAAGCTTAAGGCTAGGTTGAGGAAGGCCTTAAGGAGCAAAAAGGAGCAAGACAAGTTAAAAATATTGGTTGGAGCCTCACTATCCCATCAAAGCAACTAATGGTGGTGCCTTGTGCAAAATCTGGGCAAGTTTTGATAAAATTTTATCATTTTGAAATTTTGAAACACAGAAAATTGTCCTAGGTGTGTACCGCCACCGGCGCTAGGCTTTTCACTGGAGGACTTTTTGAAGAAATGGCTTGTATATTTGGATTCAGCATGATGAGAGCATCAAACCCAAAAAATCTCAGCAATTTTGGAGCAAAACTTGGTCACCAAAAGGTCAAAAAACCATCAAAAAATGACCTCTCTGCCTCTTTTTGGACACACAGAAGCAGCCTTGGGAGATTTCACTTTTGAGGGGGCAAATGACATCCAAATGAAAAAATTCAAGATGTTCCAAAAACTAGACAGGAAGATCTTTCCAATGAGCTATCTTGGGCTCAATTTGGCTAAGGGTAAGGCCTCAAAAAGTGGCTATGAAGCGGCGCTACGCACCTGGCTAGTGGCGCTGCGCATAGAGCCAGTTTGCCCAAAAAATCCAGTTTTCGCCTAGTTTCTCTGCAAGTTGACTTTTTCTCTCTTCATGGATGAATTTATGATTGTAATTAATGCTATGCTATGTAAATTTAAATGTGAAATGATCTTAGAGGGTAGATTCATCATTTTGAGGTGGTTTGGGGGTCAATGAATCAGTTTCCATGTTTATAGAGGCAAGTTGTTCCACTGCCTATATTCGAGTTCATAGTTGGGAAATGGTTGAAACTGCCCCTCTTCTCATGGATTTGACCCCTGAAGGTCAAGATGAGTTGTTGGATGCCTATATTATGTATTTTCTTAGTCATTTGTAAAGGTTGGACTCTCTTGGATGCTCTAAGCTACATTATAGATCTTTACAGCGGTTTGGCAAGGAAATAAACCAAGATTTGCAGCTATTTTTGTGGGATACTTGTGGTAAAGTTTTTTTGCATAGTTTCTTCTTCTGTTATTAGTTTTTCTCATGTGTTATGTGTGCCACAATCTGATTCATTCTTCTAGCTAAATGATATCAAGATAGATAGGTAGAATACATTGGTTACAGTGCTTTGCCTTGGGAAACCATTTAGTTTTTTATGTTTTCTACAGTTTGAAGAGGATACATGATCTTTGCATGCCCTCCTCAGCTCCTCACCAGTCTTAATCCTACCATATCATTCAATTTCAAGTGCCAAAACACCTACCTATATCGCCCCATAGAACACCCTGTATTCCTGACTTGATTTCCCGGACCCAAAGCAACCTGCTCCATTTGATCCAACAATAAAACCAAAAAAATCAATCAAAAACTCTAGAGCTACTATACCTAGCCTAAAATCCATATTTGATTTAGTCATCTTGACTGATATTCACAAGGAGAGAGCCCTCTACCAACCTGGTAGGGCTAGCTACCAGGTTAAGCTTGGTTTGTGGTTATCCTAGGATTGCCTCCTGTCAACCTGAGGTCTATCTAGGCTCTAACAACATCCACTAATTTTTCAATCATAGATGCAGAAATATCACATAAGGGGATGACCAATGATATATTATGACATAGGATATCCAATTGTCGGGACAAAGCCTTGGTTATTACCTCGGGATATCCTTTGAATTGTTTTATCTGATCTTTCATTTGCGTGAGTTGCTCTTCTTTTGATTTCTTTTCCTACTCGCTCAATAGTTGTAGTTTGCTCAATGCTTGAGAAAACTCTTGTTGTTTATGGATGCCTTGTCCATCAATCCTCTGCTTTTCATGTTTTAACTGCTCATTTAATTGTTCATTAAGCTACCTCTGTTCTATCAACTGTTGTTCAAGCTGCTCTACTTTTTATTGTCGTTCTACCGATTGTGCCTCTAGTTGAAGTGATTGCCTGGTCTTTTTCTCTCAACAGATGACTAACCTCTGAAGCCTTATCCATTGTCGTTGTTGTATCAACTCCGGCATATTGAGACAGTTTTGTTAAATCTTCTAAGGGATCGACCTCTACTTTCCATACCACATTCATCATCTCTGCCTAGGGAGTCAAAAGAGGAATTTGATCAATTTTCCTTTTCTTCCTCTGTCTTTTAACTACAGCCCTATGCTTCGGACTATAGAAGACGTCAAGTGATGGTATTTCTTCAACTTGTAGTACAGTATCCTCAAGAATAATCTCTATGTCCTTCTGAAACTTGGGTGGCCCGCTTGTTCCTACAATTGAAACTTTGTTGACAACTAATTTCTGCACTGTAAACATTTCTGGTGGAGTAAAACCTTGGGATTTATCAGGATTACTGATAATTGAATCAAACTGTTCCCACTCCTTTATTAACTTGGGATCAATGTTAATGTCCATATCAAGGGGTTTACTACTTCTTACATGTTTCTACTCCCTTTCTGGTGTCTTCTCTTTCTCAGGAATCTTTTCAATTTCAGGAGTTTGCTCAGTAATTTCCTTTTCACTGTGGCCTTGTGGCCGTACCATAGAAGTTGTACTTAATAAGTCTAGAGGGAGAGTTTCCAATCTCTGTGCCCTGAGCCTATGGAATTCCTCTAGTCCTTCTACTCCCAATTTGATCTTGGCCATATGTTTGACCTGAGAAAATATTTCTCCTGAAACAAACAAGTCGTCGCAGCTATCCTCCTCATGATCAAATCTGGTGATTTTGGCCTGAGCAGTAACATTGTAGGCAATAGATCTAGGATCGTACTGCCTTTTTGGGATAGTTGTGAGCTTTAGTAGTTTTATTTTCTCGGCCTCCTTCTCTGCATGTTTGAAATCATGCAGAGTAAAAGCACTGCATCGAAGAGGAAATGTCGGCCACATGTGCTTCTTGGAATCCCTAAGAGTCCTTGACATCCCTTCAACTGTTATCTGATATGCTAGTTCTCTGGCCAGTAGTTTATTAGGGATATACAGGGGAAGGACATGTGAGTTGGCAAGGCTATCGAAAAGTCTTATGTAAGTGAATCTTTCTTCTCCAAATGAACTACCAATTGCAGTTAGGTCGACTAATGCTTCCTCGGATACCCTAGAAGCAGGCTTATTGAATATGGCATAAGACACGAGAAGGATAAAACCATGACAAATTCTATACAGGTGGTTTTTATAATGGGCTTTCCATAGCTTCTTATGATAGATGTGAATGGGATTGGGATCCTACAGAGTCCATTTCCATCCAAGAATGGGGTATTTGGAATTTAAACAGATAATGTCCATAATATAGGCAATCATGTAAAAGGGAGGTATTCCCCGGGTAGTCACAAACCTATATTTTTTGTATTCAAGTATCTCAGTGGCCATTTTATCAGACAAGATGTTTGCCCAATCCATGATAAAACCATTAATTGAAACCTCCATTAATGGGACAATCTCTATAGAAAATTTAGCAGAATCATGGACTCCGAAGAGTCTGCACA
This sequence comes from Pinus tabuliformis, assembly GCA_031772625.1. Lineage (NCBI taxonomy): Eukaryota > Viridiplantae > Streptophyta > Pinopsida > Pinales > Pinaceae > Pinus > Pinus tabuliformis. The sequence continues at coordinate 718,980,057 of CM062818.1, forward strand.
TCATTGCACCAACATAACAATAAGGAGAGGCCAATGAATCTACAGAGTACATACCCGATGTTTCGTGCTTGTGCTTAGTCGGAAAATGCCTCCATTGTCTGATAGGGTCAGATTCAATGTCGTTCTCCTTGGCAAAAGCCTCCAAAAATGCTTTGTTATACCACTTCTCCGACTGAGGTAAATGGTACATTTGTCTAAGATCCTCTGCTCTAAACGACCTGAACACTTTTCCATCAGCTGTAGAGAATGTCCTGTCTGTGGTCGCAATGCTTTCAACAATCCACCTGACCACATCATCATAGGGTAAAACCTTGGCTCGAGCTGCTATTCTATGTAGATATGAGTAGGCCAATTCCTTGAGAGTATTCTCTGATTTACTCGTGGAATCTGCTATTGCCTGTTCTTCGAGTTCTTCAGGCTCCTCTGCTTCTAACAAATTATAGATACTCTCCCAGGATGCTTTTCCTAAGCCGAGGTAGGTAGTATCAGATATCAACCCTTTCTTATTTGGTTCTTCTTTGGCTACGACAAGGGTCTTGGGTTTCTTCACCTTCTTCGTCATTTTCTCTGGATTCATCAACTCAAAGTTGCTCCGCACAAACAATAAAAACTTAACAGATAAATACACCCGCTCAAAGCCAATATGAAAATGAAAAGAGTTATGATAGTTTACACATGATAAACGAAATGTAATTAAGTATTACCACGGGTGAAATCCTCGAAGAACTCATCCTTAACTACTAAATTAATGTCCTGCATAACCTACAATTAGGATAAATAAATGTAATAATTATACGTCGCATTGCACATACGCGTGATAGTCCTTTTAAAACGTATCTTTTGATTTTCCTGATCAGCGATAAATCGCATATCGCAGATCGGGAGGTTTATCAGTCAAGCTTAACGTTTTGGAGTGATAGCCCCTATTGTGATAAAGGTAAGGAATACAATAAGGCGGAGGGATAATCAGCAGACCGTTTGATTTATTGCTTTTTTCGTTTATAATTGCTTTTAAGATTTACGCCCGCTAATAATACCTTTTGATGGTATTTTCTTGAAAAGCGCACCTTTCTATATGATATCCCATCGACGAATTTGAGAGGGCTTTCGATATGTGTCACATGATATGTGCAATCGTCAATTGTGATTATGTTATCAAATCGGAGGTTTAGTATAGACCATTTGGGATACACCCTTGTTTATCTTTGCGATATGCGATCTCCAATTGCCTTATCGCATCGAAGATTTTCTTAGAAGGTTTTCTTAAAAAAGATATATCATATTATATTACATTTTAACAAAAGGTTTTGGATATTAGTTCTATCAGAACGGACCTCTTGATAAGGATTTCCATGTGTCATATGATTATATCCAGGGATGCGATTATTATTGAATCATTGAATTTTAACTAAGTCTTAAAAAGGGACCCATTTCTATTTAAAGTTTTTTTATAAAAATTTAGAAATGGGGGGTTGTTGTACAACACAACATCTCCATAATCAATAATGACATGAAAACATTTCCAGATATACAAATTTGAAGGCAAAACCTGACCAATATTTCTTAGAACATGACAGGAATTTGGTCAAACATATTGCAAACAAGTAAGATACAAGTCATAAATGCATATCTTATCATAAAATTCTAAGATTCATCTGAGAAACATCGAGAAGGCCCTATGACCTCTCCACATTGTTGCAACACCATTAATTATCCCATACATTCATCACTCATCAATAGCTAATAATTTCATGATAAAAGCCATAGGAGATACACATAATATGAAAAGGATATAACCAGGAAATAGCATGCATATAAACCATGGCAACTCATCCATAATGTCACCAACACATTGTCAATAAATATACATAAATCATATTGGAAGAATAGCTTTTATTAACATAGGAAAAGTACCAACCAAGTATGAGACTTCCATGTACCACCTCACCATAGATTGTGCTGAACCAAATCTCTCTTTCATCCAATCACCCCCTACGCCATATTCCAAGCATGAATGTGGGATCTCATGGAATGAAAAAAAAACCAAACCCAGGTCTTCCAGAGGCCAAACCACCTCAACCCTCAACCAGTGATTCCACCTCATGGTCGGACATCAGTATCACCAACCCGATCAGTCTCTACCGAAGTTATCCAGGTCTCTAGAGCGTTTGTTCCAATCATGGATCCAGGAACTAATAACTCAACCCGTAGCCTTCCAGGGCTCTAGATCGTTTGTCTAAACTGGCTCTAAGGACTAGTATCTCAGCCCACCAAGGGCTCCAGATAATTTTTCCCAACCTAGCCTCTAGGACTGGTAGTTCAACCCAACTTGTTCAGGGGATTCTAGAGCATTTGTTCCAACCAACGGCTCGAGAAACTAGTAATTCAACCCACAACCATAAGGAACCTGAGCATGAAGCAGAGAAAAAAAAAGTGGAAAGACCCACAACACCATGGAAAGGCAAGGCTAAAACCAATATCAATCGAAACAAATATCCATGCCCATGACAACAGATAACCAAGAAACCACATGCATATACCTTGCATGCGAAAACTAGCAAGGAAATCATACACGCAACTCAAAAACTGCACACAATCTAGTTGTAGTTGTTGATCCACCTACTCCCTTAAGCACTTCTTCTTTAGTTTTCCTTCTTTCTCCAATCCAAGGGAAAACTAGAGTGCTCCAAGCATGGTCTAAGAATGCTCTAAGTGTACATGAGTTTGAGAGAATGAGAGAATAAAAGAGATCTCCAAAACTAAACTGAAAAATAGCCATGAACTAATCCTCAAAATCCTTTTTATCATTGAGGCCTCTATTTTCTTCATTTTCCTTCATTTTTCCTTCAATTTTCTTCTCAAGAAAATTTGTTACCTTTCATCTTCCTTTTCTCCTATTTTCCTTTATTTCATAAATAACATATCAATTAATGCCACTTTTCCTTTACCAATTTCCTTAGCCTTAAATAAACAGAAAGTGACACCCACTAGGATTTTTTTCCCACCATTCAAAGTTTTTTACGTGTCCCATAACCTAGGTCTTATATATATATATATATATATATATATATATATATATATTTTTTTTTTTTTTTTTTTTTTTCTACATGGAAAATCAACTAGTGGATAATACATAAAGAAGATGTTTAGGTGTTAAATTTTGGTCTGTGATTGATTTATTTGTTAGAAAATTATATATTACAGAGCAATGGAACACATAAAATATTGCAGAAATATAAACATAGAAAACGCATAAAACAAGAGAGACACAGATATACGTGGTTCACCCAGTTTGGGCTACGTACACGGAGAAACAACCAGTCCTTCCTTTTATATTATCCAGTAAACTTAAGAGATACAACCTACAGTAGTTCCACTGTAACTCCCTCTTCACTCTTAATCTCCTCTCTCTTCCTCACTCAGAATATAGATATACATAGACGCAATACATTTCCCTCATATATAAAGAGGGGTTGCCTTCTAGGGCAAAACCTTAAATTAAACATAACTTCTATCATCAAATCTTCGCCTAATGAACGGCCCAGATTGACTACGAAATTACAACATTTTACAAGGCAATTTTACTTCTATTCTTAGCTTCGAGGGCACTGCCCTCGATCCCCCCGCAAAGGGGGGGGGTTATCAAAGGTCGCAACCACCCCCCTGGACCCCCCCTGCAGGGAATATTTTATGGGTGGCATTGTCACCCCATTACGAACTGGGGTCCAATGCAGTGATACCTTTGAATACATAAGATAATCAGGCTCCACACCCAACAATCTCCCACTTGGAGACTGATTATAGCAACTCCAGTTGGACAATGGCTCCACTTTGGACCTGGTTGTTTCTCATCTTCTTCATCATACTTGAAGACCAATTGAAACTGAGCAGATTCTCAGTTTCTCCCTGGTTACAACTTTTGTTAACGTATCTGCAGGATTCTAGCTAGTGTGTATCTTTTCTAGATTCAACTGTCCATCTTCCAATACTGACCGTATGAAATGGTACTTGAGTTGTATATGTTTAGTCTTGGAATGAAATGAAAAGTTCTTTACAAGATGTATGGCACTCTGGTTGTCACTGTATAACTTGCCCAACTCCTGCTTCTTACCTAATTCATCCATAAACCTTTGTAACCAAATCATTTCTTTACTAGCCTCTATAGCAGCAACATACTCTGCTTTTGTTGTTGAGAGTGCAACAACACTTTGCAGTTTTGAGACCCAACTGACAGTTGTTCCACCTACAATAAACACATACCCTGTTGTGTTCCTCTTGTTATCTCTATCGCCTGCCATATCTGCATCAACATATCCCTGTACAACAATGTTTGAACCACCAAAGCATAATGCTTGATTTGTGGTACCTCTAAGTACCTGAGAATCCACTTCACCGCCATCCAATGTTCTTTTCCTATATTGTTCATGTACTTGCTTACAACTCCCACTGCATGTGCAATATCAGGACTTGTGCAGACCATTGCATACATTAAGTTTCCAACTGCTTATGCATATGGAACTTTAGACATATGAGCCATTTCTTCCTGTGTCTTGGGACACTCCTCCATACTTAATTTGAAATGGCTAGCCAAAGGTATACTAACTGGTTTTGCATTCTGCATATTAAACCTTTTCAACACCTTTTCTATGTACTCACTTTGAGACAATGTTAATATGTGATTCTTCCTGTCTCTAGTTATTCTCATACCAAGGATTTGTTTTGCTACACCCAAATCCTTCATTTCAAATGAGTTTGCCAATTTTCTTTTGAGCACATTTATTTCCTGCATGTTAGAACCTGCAACAAGCATGTCATCTACATACAATAACAATATAATATAGTTGTCATCATTTTGCCTTTTGAGATAAACACAATGATCAGAGTGACATCTAATATAACCTTGTTCAAACATAAACCTGTCAAATTTTAGATACCACTGCCTTAGAGCCTGTTTTAAGCCATATAAGCTCTTCTTCAACCTGCACACTAGTTTCTCCTTCCCTTTTACCTCATATCCTTGTGCCTACTGCATATATATCTTTTCCTCCAAATCCCCATGGAGAAATGTTGTGTTTACATCTAACTGCTCAAGATGCAAATCTTCAGCTGCTACTAGACTTAAAATAGTTTTGATTGAAGCCATTTTAACAACAGGAGAAAATATCTCATCAAAGTCTATACCCTTTTCCTCTGCAAACCCTTTCACCACAAGTCTAGCTTTATACCTTTTTCTACCTCCATCTTCTTCCTTCAACTTGTAAACCCATTTATTCTGTAATGTTGTTTTACCTACAGGAAACCTGACTAAGTCCGAAGTCTGGTTATGTGCTAAGGAGTCCATCTCTTCTTTCATGGCTTGCTCCCACTTCTTCCTAGTTTCTACCTGCACTGCTTCTTCATGACATTTTGGTTCACCAGAATCAGTCAACAATACATAATATAATGAAGGAGAGTATCGTTCGAGGGCTCTACTTATCTTAGTAGATCTTCTAACACCACTTTCAGGTGTTTGAGGTGCTTGTTGCTGTTGTGGTTATTGTTCTGGTTGTTGATCATTATGATTTTCAGGCACCATCACTTTTCCTGTGATCTCGTCAAGCATTGTGTATTCTCTGTTTTCTTTTTCCTGTTTCTTTTCCTGCAGCTGATCCTTATACAAAACCTTTTCATTGAATATGACATCTCTGCTCCTAATGATTTTGTGTTTTTCATAATCATAAAAGCGATAACCAAAATCATTAACACAATATATAATAAAGGTACATTTATTTGATTTTGCCTCAAGCTTTGTTCTATTTCCTTTATTAATGTGCAAAAAGGCTTCACAACCAAAAGTCTTTAAAAAATAGTAGTTTACCTTTTTACCTGTCCATGCCTCCTCTGGAATACCACCATCCAAGGAACTTGAAGGCCCTCTGTTTATTAGATAAACAACAATATCTACAGCATCTGCCCAAAATTGTAAAGGCAATCTTGCATGCAATCTCATGCACCTTGCACGCTCCATGATTGTCCTATTCATCCTTTCTGACACACCATTTTCTTGTGGTGTTCCTGGAACTGTCTTCTCTCTGCAAATTCCATTCTCTGAACAGTACCTATCAAACTCTTTGTTGCAATATTCATCTCCATTGTCTGATTTGAGACACTTCAACCTTTTCCCTGTCTCATTTTCAACCAAAGCTTTCCATTTCTTGAAAATATCAAATACATCAAATTTATTTCGAATACAATAAATCCAGGTTTTTCTGGTTGCATCATCAATAAAAGTAACATAATAATGAGAGCCACTAAGAGATGATACCTGAGCAAGGTCCCATACATCTGTATAAACAAGCTCTACTTTTTCGCTCTTCTTTTCTTTCCCAACTCTAAGGAATATGACTCTCTTCTGTTTTCCATAAACACAATTCTCACAGAATTTTAAATCAACATGCTTCAAACCTGGCAACAAATTTCTTAAGTGAAGAATTTGCATCCCCTTCTCACTCATGTGCCCGAGCCTATGATGCCACAATGTCGTATCTTCTCCTGTAGAGGTTAAAGCATTAACAAAATTAGAAATACCATTGCATAAATACAATGTACCAACCTTTCCTCCTTTCGCTATTACCAGGGATCCTTTAGTGACCTTCCAAGTTTTATCTGTGAAAGTAGTTATGCAACCTTCACCTCCCAACTGCCTTGTTGAAATTAGATTTTTCTTCAGATCTTGAACATGCCTTACCTCCTTCAATAGCCACTGATTTGCATTTTGATGTTTTATGAAAATTGTACCCATTCCAATGATTTTACAGGGTTTATCATCACCTAATCGAACCTGTCGAAAATCTCCTTGAACATAATCATAAAAATGTTTCCTATCAGGTGTGGCATGGAATGAGGCCCCTCAATCTACCACACGGGCATCAATAATATTTTCTAATGAAAGAATCAAAGCATCTTGAAACACATCACTTGTTACATTCGCTTCATGACTAGTTTCTTGCTGCGCATCTCCTTCTTTTCCCTTACGTGACTTGTAGTCTTTCTTCATGTGTCCTTTCTTCCTGCATTTCTAGCACACTATCCTCGATCTGGACTTGGATCTGCCTTTTCTTGACTTACTGCGATATCCAAGGCTCTTTCCTCTTTTCATTTTTCTTCCCCTAGCCTCTGCAGTCAAAGCATTACCCGATGTCTCATCGGAGCTTTTCCGTCGCATTTCCTCGCTAAGGATTGCACCAACAACATCATCAAACTTTAAAGTACTACATCCAGAGACAAAGTTACTAATGGCCATAACTAAACCATTCCAACTTTCTGGCAATGAGCACAGAAATAACAGAGCCCTAACTTCATCATCAAAAGTTACCCCTACACAACTTAACTGACTGGTAACTGTATTAAATTCATTTAAATGATCAACAATAGATCCACCTTCTGACATCTACATATTAAATAAACGCTTCATAATAAATACCTTATTTGAGGCCGAGGGTTTTTCATATAGTTTGGCCAATGTCGACATTAAACCCTCTGTTGTCGTTTCCTCTAAAATATTAAATGTTACTGACGCCGCTAGGCACAGCCGTATTGTTCCAAGTGCCTTTCTGTCGAGAATATCCCATTATGTGCCTGCCATACTCGTCGGCTTCTTTGTCTTTCCGCTCAATGGTTGGTATAGATCTCTCTGATACAGATAATCTTCCATCTGCATCTTCCAAGCTGGTAGTTTTGGCCGTTGAATTTTTCAACCCTAAACCTACCATCTTTCGCCATTTCTCCCACTTGAACTAGGAACCCTTCTCTCTTGCGAGTTTATCAGCGAAATAGACCTTCGGCTCTGATACCAGTTGTTAGAAATTATATATTACAGAGCAATGGAACACATAAAATATTGCGGAAATATAAACACAGAAAACACATAAAACAAGAGAGACACAGATATACATGGTTCACCCAGTTTGGGCTACGTCCACGAAGAAACAACCAGTCCTTCCTTTTATATTATCCAGCAAACTGAATAGATACAACCTACAACAGATCTGCTGTAACTCCCTCTTTGCTCTCAATCTCCTCTCTCTTCCTCACTCAGAATACAAATATACATAGACGCAATACAATTCCCTCATATATAGCGAGGGGTTGCCTTCTAGGGCAAAAAACCCTAAATTAAACATAACTTCTACCATCAAATCTCTGCCTAATGAACAACCTAGATTGACTATGAAATTACAACATTTTACAAGGCAATTTTACATCTATTCTTAGCTTCGGGGGCATTGCCCCCAATCCCCCCGCCGAGGGGGGCTCCCAAAGGTTGCAGCCGCCCCCTAGACCCCCCCTGTAGCGAATATTTTACGGGCAGCATTGCTGCCCCATTACGAACTGGGGTCCAATGCGGCGATACCTTTGAATATAGAAGATAATCAGGCTCCACACCCAACATTATTATGGGTATGTTGATACGCTTTCCTTATGATTTGATTATGTAATAGGACACTAATCCATGACATGATGTTATTGTGATATATGCTAATGATCTGTTGTGGTTTTATTGATATTCATGTTCTAACCTGATATAATTGGTTTAGCCAACCACATATCATAAGCCTCCCAAGATGAATCAATGTTATAACCTTCACTATGTATATTGAGTTTTATTAAGTCTAACAGGTGTGTGTGTGTGCATGACAGCACATGAAGATCGCCCAGAATAGAAAAGGATGGTACAAAGTAAATCCTAAGGACCAAAAAATGAACAACAAGATGGTGGAATATAGTTTTGACCACACACCGCATGGGCAAGAAGCAACATCAGTTGACCAAGGGGGAGGGGAAGACTCTCCTGATTTAATGGATTCCTTGAGGATCCTAAGGTCTAAGATTAGAATCTATAAGGTTGATAATGAAAGTTTGGTAAGGGATTAGGAAAGGAAAGTTGAGGTAAATGTAGTCATATTGCAAAGCCTTTCTGACTTACAGAGATAGAGGCAACATGAGTTGGCGGCTAGTCATAAAGACAGGAAGAGCCCTTTAGAATCATAAAAGAGAAAAAATGGGGTAGATGGTAATAGGTCTAGAAACAGGCATAAATGGGAAAGTGAAGACACTGTGAGAGGAATGCACCATTGAGTACCTTAGAGAGAAGGTCTAACACTTATGGGCATCACTCTAGTAGACATTCTAGATCTACTGTTATGAGGCATCATAATCACCATCAGAGAATAAGAGAAGGTGACCATATTCCAGAGGAATTTAAGAAGGCCAAACCGCCCATCGTTGATGGAGAGATGAAGAGATCTGAAGATGCAGAAGCTTAGTTACTTGGAATGAAGTTCTTCTTTAGAATCCATAACAATTCTGAGAACATCAAAGGAAAAGTAGCCACCTATAGTCTAAAAGGAAAAGTAGACATATGGTGCAAGGATTTGAAGAATGTCAATGGCATAAATGAAGAGGGGTTGACTTGGAATGAATTTGAAAGGCTCTTCAGAATAAATGTTTATCATGCAGTTAATATGACAATAATGAAAAAGAATTTTATGAGTTTATAATGGGACAAGTGACAGATGAAGAATACACTGCCAAGTTCCTAGAATTCCTGAGATATGTGCCATATCTCAAAGATGAGAAGGAAAAAGTTCAAAGGTTCATTAGCAGGCTTCCCCTATCATTCGAAGATTGATATGAAATTCATGAACCTCAAACACTAGAAGATGCCATCAAAAAGTTGAAACATTATTATCCACAATCCAAACACAAGACATAGTTCAAAGGTGGTAGGAAATCCAAAAGAAGTGCCAAGTTCAAAGGAAAAAGGCAGAAAGTGACTAATGAATCGTGTGCAACCCCTACTACTCAAGAGAGTTAACGAAGGCTCAACATTGTTGGAAAATATCATTTCACTAAGAAGGAGCCAATAGTTATGAGAAGGGTCCATATAAGTGTTGGACGTGTGGAGAAAATAATTTGTAACAAGATTACCCACACCATAAGCACACTGGTTTGAGATTGTACAATGCACATGAGGCAGAGATAATCAAAGATGTAGCTCAAATTTGACCCAAAATTTACGCAGTATTGGATAATCACCAAGTTGATCATTAGGATACAATTATAGAGATGAAAGGTATGCTCCATGAACAAAGCATTTAGATTTTGATTGATCCTAGTTCGAATTTTAGTTACATCAGTCCCACTGTTGTTTAGAAATGCACATTAAATAAGGAAGTAGGTGATCATTCTTGGCTAGTTCAACTGGCCACTCAGACTAAAGGAAGAGTTGAGCATTGGGTGAAGGCTTTCCCCATCAAAGTAAATGGGATGCCAATAGTCGAAAACATCAATGTTCTACCATTAGGAGAATATATCATATTGTTGGGCATGGATTGGTTATATGCACATCAAACTAAGGTTGATTACTTTGCAAATATCATTGAATGCTTGGATGAAGTTGGGAATCCTAGATTATTATGTGGGAAGTTGAAGCCCACCTCTCTGAGATTAATTTCATTTATGCAAGCCAAGAGAAGTCACCAAAAGGATGCTTTCTATTTTCTATATAAATATCCAATAGCCTTGAAGTTGATTACAGTCCTAAGGATAAAGACAGTGATATCTTAAGGGAGTACCCTATTCTACAATAATTTTCAGATGTATTCCCTGAGGAAGTCCTTGGTCTACCTCCTCATAGAGAAGTGGGTTTCTCTATAGAATTCATACCAGGAGAAACTATGGCATCCAAGGCACCATATCAAATTAGCACTCTGGAACCAGTTGAGCTGAAGTTACAACTCAAGGAGATGTTGGATAAGGGCTAAATACAACCAATTGTGTCTACATGGGGAGCACCAATTGTATTCATAACGAACAAGGATGGCACACTCAAATTTTGCATTGATTACCTACAATTAAATAAAGTGACCATTAAAAACATGTATATATTGCCATGAATTAATGATCTATTTGACCAGTTGAGAGGAGCACTAGTCTTATCCAAGATTGATTTGAGTATAGGTTATCACCAGGTGCATACAAAGGACGAAGACATTCATAAAACAACCTTTAGAATAAGGTATGGGAATTATGAAATTGTGGTAGTTCCCTTTGGACTTACCAATGCACCTGCAACCTCTATGTGTCTTATCAATAATGTATTTCACCCTTATTTGGATATGTTTGTCATAGTCTTCATGGATGACATTTTAGTTTATTCAAAGGCTGAGGAGCACAAAGATCATTTTCCAACAATATTGTAATTTCTAAGAGAGCGTAAGCTTTATGCAAAGCTTAGTAAATGCAATTTCTTCAAATCACAAATTCATTACTTGGGACACATTGTCTCAAGGGAGGGAGTAGTAGTTGATCCAGAAAAGGCTAAGGTTATCATGGAATTTCCAACACCAAAGTATGTGGTTGTAGTTAAGTCCTTCATGGGACTTGCAGGCTATTACAGGAGGATTATTAAGAATTTATCCAAGATTGGTTGTCCAACTAATACTCTATAAAAGAAAGGGAAGATATTCAAATGGACAGTTGATTGTGTTGCAAGCTTTGATTAGTTGAAGGAGTTGTTGACCAATGCACCAATATTAAGGATATGAGATCCTAAACATGATTTCATTATGTGCATAGATATCTGCAAGGAGGGACAAGGTGGAGTCTTAATCCTAAAGAAGGTCAAGGGGTGTGCTATGAACCCTGAATTTAAATGAGCATGAGAAGAATTATGTAACTCATGATTTGGATTTAGATGCCATCATTCATTCACTGAAGATGTGGAGACACTACCATCTTGGTAGAAAATTTACCCTAATGGCTTATCATGGAGATTTGAAGTGTTTATTTGAACAACCCAAGCTAAATGCAAGGTAGGCTAGATGGTTGGCCACGCTCAACAAATTTGATTTTGAAATTAAATATATAAAAGGAAAGGAAAACATAGTGGTCAATGCACTCAACAGAAGGGTGCAATTAAACCATTTAGCAGCCATAAGTTCCTATGGATTTGAACTTGAGGAAAAGATTAAAAAAATAAAAAATGTTGGGCAATAAGATGAAAAGTACCAACAATTAAAAGAAAAGTTATAGCAAATATTTCAAGGCAATGAAGATAAGGACTATTGCCTTACATATATAAGATTGATTAAATTTAAAGGAAGAATTTATATACCCAATAATAATGACTTGAAGAAACTCGTATTAAAGGAATTTCATGCCAATCCATATTTTGGCCACCCGACTTACCAAAGGACTCTTACAGTTATCAAGAAATTTTATTTCTAGTCTGAATAAAATGGGAAGGTGGCAAATTTCATCTCCAAGTGCATAGAATGTCAGCAAGTAAAAGTTGAGTGCAAGCACCTAGCTGGTTTGTTACAACCCATTCCTATTCTGGAATGGAAGTGGGAATTCATTTCCATAGATTTTATTTTAGGGCTGCCAAGGACTCCAAGACAACATGATGAAATCATGGTAGTGGTTGACAAGTTGAGCAAGGTGGCTCACTTTGTGTCTACAAAATCTACAAATTCAACTAGTGAAGTGGGACTAGTCTTCATAAAGGAAATCATAAGATTGCATGGAGTTCCCAAAAATATTGTCTTCGATAGAGATGCCAAATTCACTTCAAAATCTGGAGAGAATTATTTTCAGGCTTGGGAATAAAGTTGGTTTTCAGTATTTCTTATCATCCATAGATGGATGGAAAAACAAAGAGGACAAATAGAATCCTCGGAGACACATTGAGGATGTATGTGATGCACCATCCCAAGAAGGAGGTAGAGTATCTTCCCCTTATGGAGTTTGAATGCAATAATGGTTATCAAGAATCATTGAAAATGAGCCCATTTGAAGTGCTTTATAGGAGGATTTGTAATACCCCTGTCAGCTAGAGTGATTCAGTGAATAGGGTCCTTATGGGGCTTGATATGGTAACAAACATGGAGCCACAAAAGTATACCATGAAAATAAATCTAAATGTGGAACATGAAAAGAAGTAGAGTTATGTTTATCAACATAAAATTCATGGAGTTTCAAGTCGGGGAATGCGTCTTCCTATGAGTTAGACCCAAGGAGAGTTTCTTGAAATTTGGTCATGTGCGAAGCTGGCACCATGGTTTTGTGGGTCATTTGAAGTGCTTGAAAGGATAGGGCTAGTGGCATATAGGCAGGCTCTACTGTCAACCATTAGAGTGCATGATGTTTTCCATGTTTCTTTGCCTAAAAGATATGTGCATGATTAAAATCACATGATTGATTGGTCTACGTTACAGGTAGAACCAAAGGGAGAGTTTCAAGAGAAAATTGTATGCATCCTAGAATTGCAGTTAGCTCACACTCCAAAATCGAGTAATAGAGAACATCAAATTGAAATGGAGGCACTTTGGGCCCAAGGAATCCACATGGGAAATGGCTAACCTGATGCGAGCAACATACCCTTTCTTATTTTCTAAATATATCAAAAGAAAATACACTGTAAATGTTGTACAAAGTTGTGTATATAAAGCTCCATAAGAAACAATTCTTGGTCTAAAGCATGTTTTATGTATATGGTCATTAAACACCAAGGGCAGTGTTCCCCCTCAAGGGGGAGGTGACTGCTACATCCCCTGGTTAACGCATTTCTCATTGGCGAGGGCATTATGATATCCACTAGTTAATATTTCTCTCATTGTTAAGGAGATTACTTGAGGGAATTCTTATTTTAAATATCAACCATGGGTTGGATGAGAATATTAAAAGAGATTATTATGCAGTAAATTTAATTAAATAAATGAGGACAGGTCTAGGTGTCCTTTAACTCCAACCACAAGCAAGAGGAGGACAGAATAATTATAGACAAGCATGGGTTGTGCTATCAAGCAATTGATTATTGTGTGATCGAGGGGGGAAAAGAACAGCTAGTCCATTTGGAAAGGAAGGAGGACCTTCATACATTCATTCATTTTGCATACATGTTTTCTTTCTCATGCACGCGCGGAAGCATATGTATTGAAGCAAGCATCTAGAGTTGCAGTGGAAGAGCATGGATCTGAAAGAAGAAAAAAGTGATCTTTGTCATTGGATCGACTCAGAGCACCACCTTTGAGAGAGGCTTGCTAGTCAAAATATTATAGAGAGTAGAGGCTTCCCTGAAGGCTGAAGAACCCACTAGAATCTTGGGATTGAAAAACCTAATGTATTGGGAAGAATCACTCGAGTGCATGTGAGTTCGTTGAACCACCAGGAATTGCCTTGGGGGTTGAAGCTTTCATGCTTGTATCACAGATGAACCACCTAGATAGGTAAATTCTTCCACCTATCAGTAGTTTATCCATTGATGAACCTTCCTTCTTGTGGACTCTCTTCTCTTGAAAGTGAGTTGAACTCTTTATACTGTGATATCCTTGCATGGATGTTTATAATGTATGGAAATTTCTAAGAGGACTGAGGGAGAGATTTATGTAGTTGGTGGATGAAGGAAGAGTGGCCTTGAGACATCCTATGTCAATTTTTCTTTTGGTAAAATTATGTACCTAGTGGATGAAGGGATATTGGCCTTGATACATCATGTTTCAACAATTTCTTTGGTTGAAGCTCCTTCTAAAAACACTCCACTTCAAGCTTTGGAATCTAGCTCGGGGGTGACAACTACAAGTGATAGTGGTTGTGTCTTGTTGGGCATGGAATCCCCCCACAGCATGGTTTGGGGCCCAAAGTCCAAGTTTTGATCAAATATGTTGTAAGACTCCACGAATTGCAAACGCGGAGCGCGAAATGTATATTGAGTCATAGGGTTGTCCGCCCTAAGTGTTGTAATGTAATGTAATGTCATGTGGGCCTACCTATGGTCCGCGGACCATGGGATTGTATAAATAGAGCGAGGCTCTAAGTTGTAAAGATAACAAGAGTTGGATTAATGTAATGATCTAATAGCAGATAGAGAAGAAGTCTAAGTGTATTGGGTCGTAGTAGTAGGAAGAGGCTCTACAGCTAAGTGCGCAGGGCGAAGTTGAGTCTGTAACCTAAGAAGAAGAATAATAAAGAGAATTTTGATTCTAAATATTGTGTATCTGTTTCTATATGATTTTCTAAGCATTTATATTGTTTTGAATATCACATGCACTTATATGAATACAGAACACTGTTAAGGGTAATTGGGCTCATACAGATAAGTTAGTAATAAAATAATATCAGGTTAATAGTAAGGAACTTGGGTAATAGCACATATCATACCTCGAATAGAGCTGCACGAAGGCAGCATTGCAGGCAGCAATTTACTGATAGGTGCACGTAGCGACGTGCACGCAGGGTCAAACTGCAGACCACCCGAAAAACCATCAGACATCTCTAGGGTGCAGAAACCTGGTTCTAGCACCCTCCCATACTACTTAGGGTGAGACCTCAGTCTGTGCTCCGCGGACTGTTGCAGAAAGGGCCAATAGTACCAGGATTTGTTTGGCTAAATCATCTCTCAACTTGGGTTAGGCCCCTTATAAGCCAACAAACCGTTGACGGGACCCAAATCTGCATAAGGGATGTCTGATGTCGTGTCACTGGAATCTAACAAAGAAAGAAATTGAAGGGTGGTTGGACAAGAAGATTCACGAGTTTGCGACGTAGGAAAACAGGGATCTGCGAGTATCTAAGGAACAGTGGTTGGAGCACTACTTGTATATGGAAATCCACGAAATTTTCTTTGCATCCTTTCCTTCTAAGCTGTATAAGTGGATCGCGAAGCTAACAGATAGTCAGGGAAGGTGTAGGCTCGACAAACCGATCGTGTGGACTCCGGAATTAGTGCGCATATTAGAAGAGTGAGGAGATAAGATCGCACGAGTTGTAGACCATTGGCTCGACCGAATTATAGGAGGATTTATCACTGAGTTCGTGGTAGATACGACCATCAGCTACACTGAGGCGGATAGATGCTTCCTCAAGGGATCGCAAGGTAAGTATATTAAATCTTTGAACACTTGGATTAAGATGCTATTGTGTGAAAAGCGGGTTATGTAAATAAATTAATGTTTGGGATTACGCGAAGTGGGAAGATCTACAGAAACGAAAGTAATGAAGAATTAGAAACCAGTCCCTTAATTTCACCCTCGCAGGAAAGCGAGGAAGAGCTTGTGAAAGTCTCTCCGAGAAGTGCAATCAGTCTAATAAGGCAACGGATTCCGCACTTACCACCTCCACCCGTCTCACCCTCTGCACCGCCATCTCCACCCACCCCACCTCTGCCACCACCGCAGTACGGAATGGCAAGTGCGATCAAACTATTGGTATTTAAAGGAGTAGGGAATGAAGATTTGAACCAATTTTGGTTCGTGGTAAGGGCGATATGGGAAGCACAAGGCATTGTGGATGACAATATCAAGAAGGCTACGCTGGTAAGCGCGTCGCAAGATCGTGCATTAACATGGTACATTTACCATCTGAACGCAGGAGTTGCAGAAATCCAGGCCGCACTAAATAGGGAATCTAGCAGGCCAAAGTCAAAGACACAATCAACTATTAGGTTTAAGGAGATTGCGATGCTCCCAGGCGAGACCCCTTGGGATTTGGACCAAAGGCTGAAGGGTATGATTTGTGAAGCCAACATGACTTTGACGGATGGACAACACCGCGCATGGTTTGTAGCGTCACTAACACCGCATTTAAGGATGACGCTGTCACAACAAAAGCTTTCCACCCAGGCCGAAGCTTTGGAGATGGCAATGAGATTGCATGAGACCCCTATACAAGACCCTGGTCTGGGAGTCCAACAAATCCACACGCAACTGAAAAATCTGTGTCTGGAGATGCAAAGTTTGAAACAGGACAAGACACCTCGACCAGAGGCGCGCGAGGAGTTATGGTGCATAAAATGCAAAGGCCAGGGGCATGATAAAGACCATTGTCCAGTGTTTGTAAATTACTTAGCGAGAAGAGGGTTGTTATTGTTAAGGCCCGAGGCACAAGCAAGACCAAGCGCGGTGCTTGCACTATGGTGCGCAATCTGTCAGATAGGGAGAAAACACACTAGGGATAATTGTCATCTATTGCAGAAGTATGCGTAGATGACCCATCAATTGTTTTGTAATTTCTGCAGGTCGGTAGGCCATGATGAACACACCTGCAGAAGCTACAAACTAATGATGGATCAGACTCCTGCCTACAGGGTGCAGACCGAAATGCGAGCCCTCAACCCAAATGCAGGAATGGCGCGCGTTGGATTTCAAGGGCACGGATGAGGTCGAGGTGGAATGGGACTAGGAAGGGGTCGCGGACAACTAATTTGTTACAATTGTGGAGGGCCAGGGCACTATGCCTGCGATTGTACAAACTTGACAAGGACATCATGTTTGTACTATACTTATTTTGATCACGAGGCAGAAGACTGCCCTACATTGATAGCGAGAATCCACAAAAAAAGGGTACTTCAACCCCCTCCGACTCAGAATTTGCAGATGATGAGGTCTGAGCCGCACGAAGAAGACCCAAATGTAAACATGATGCTCAGGAGCGGTATGACCACTGGCGATGATAAAGGTAAGCAGTCAGAAGAAAGTGCATGGGTTTGCAAGGCTCCTACAAAGGAACCTAAATTTTATCTAGAACACGCGAAGGAGACATTCATGGAAGCTAAGAAGAGCTTCATGGAGGCCTCCACTTCAGGTAGTAAGGATCAACTAGAACCAGGGATGGATCCTTCAATGCTCACTACCTTTCTAGAGACGTGCATGAAAATGCTATGCGACAGCAAGGTAGTAAAAGGACTACAGAAACCTATCGCTAGGTGCGCAGGGTCAGGAGAACCGTGTGTGGTTCGGAAACTTGGAAAGCATGCATTGCGCATAGGAATGGAAATGAGGTTGATTGCGCAAATCTGCGAGTATGAAATGGATCAAGTAATCTTGGATCTTAGGTCAGACGCAAATGTACTGCCGAAACAAACATGGGAATGCATGGGCAAACCCGCGCTACAATGGTCTCCTATTCAGTTGCGAATGGCGAACCAACAGAAGATCTTGCCCATGGGAAGATTGCAAGGGGTAACGGTGGATATTGAAGGTGCGAGTGCGCAGGCAAATTTTGAAGTGATAGAGATTGTCGATGACAACAATCCCTATCCCGTGCTACTAGGAATATACTGGGCCACCGATATGAATGGAGTCATCAATATGAAGAAGCGCAAAATGATTTTTGAGAAAAGGTCACTACGCATAGTAGTACCGCTAGATCCGCCCGAAGGAGTGTGATACACTGAACCGGTGCGCGATGATGATCGTGATGACGATCTCGATTGCATATACAAGATAACTGTGCGAGAACAAGATTGGGTGAATCCAATTGCAAATGGAAGGATTTTGTGGGAGTGCGAAAGCTCCTGCACTTCAGATTCAGACGAAGAAGTAGAGCGATGGGAGAATCGGTGCATGAAGTAACAACGCTTAATTGCAACATGATGGTTAGATCACTGTGCTACGTGACAACATAGGCAAGGGATTTACCTACATATGATGGGTTGACAGCGGTGGATGAATTCCTGAACGAATTTGAAAGCGTAATACAAGAACAACAACGATTTGATGCTCTGAAATGGGCACTACGCGTAATGCCCGCAAGGTGGTGGGGTACACATCAGAGAAGTTTTGAGGAGTGCGTGGATGCAAGAGGATGATGCACCTACGATTTGGAAAACCCCAGCTAAGGATGCGAGTCGGTTACTGGGGCAGAACAACTTGCGCGCCCACCTTTCTCGATGGGTACAGACATATGACATGCAGTCCGCACAAGCGCACACCACTCCTAGAATAGAGAAATGGAACAAAATAGAAGGAAAGGCGAAGCACGCCCAGGATTATCCACGGAGAAGCATTCGACAATGTATGCGAGGTTCTGAACAGAGCCCACCAGGTGAAACGCATTGATTGGGACTTGCGCATACCAGTGGTTCAATGGGCCTATAGGACAATATGCAAAACCTTGACCGCGAAAACAATTCTAAGGTTGAGGAACACGGTTGGGACCGTAATTTCTGTGGGGCATAAAATGATGAATCCACACATAATAACAACCGCAGGTGCAACAATATGCAAAGCCCAGGATGAAGAAATCACACAGCTACGCGAAGTAGAACACATAAGGCTTTAGGAAGCCATTCGGCAAGGGAACCTTAGACTTCACGAACTCGAAAAGGACCGGGTACGACTAAGGAAGACAAGAATTTTGATGGACGCAGAGGTCAAGAGGCTGGAAAACGAGACCAAGGAAGCATGTCTCGTCGATAAACCAAGGATGACAAGGCAAGGTGCGGATGATCATACAAATGAATTAGAAGAACTTGAGGAAGAAATATTTCTGGCTGGATTTCATCAGCAGGTACAAAAGCAGCGTGAAAAGGCCTGGCACGACTGCCATATCAAGTTGCACACCTTCAAGGTAAACGACTTAGTGCTGCTATATGATAGTAAGTTTGAAAAATTTCCAGGAAAATTCAGAATGCACTAGCTGGGACCATACGTGGTTAAAGAGGTCACCAACGGAGGTGCGATCCAGCTAGTAAAACTAAATGGAGAACCCTTCCCAGGCAAAGTAAATGGTAGTCGCTTGAAGCCCTACACGGGTGGGCCAACTATCTGACTAACCATTTGAGGCATAGTCTTCGTGACCCGAGGAGGCGAACAAGGGCGCATGACTATAAACACACGCAGCAGATGCCGGTACTAAGGAAAGGACACAATTCAGACACAGAGGATTCAGAAGCAAGAATGCAACAGGTCCAGCAAGCAGCAGCGCAGTGCGTTGCCGACATTCAAGCAGTTCGGGACCAGTTGGAGGGACTCCATGCCAAGATCGCCGTGCCGACAGAGTGACTCGAGGGCGAGTCACAATGTTTGTGTTGGGGGCCTGTTGGGCATGGAATCCCCCCACAGCATGTTTTGGGGCTCAAAGCCCAAGTTTTGGTCAAATATGTTGTAAGACTCCGCGAATTGCGGGCGCGGAGTGCGAAATGTATATTGAGTCATAGGGTTGTCTGCCCTAAGTGTTGTAATGTAATGTAATGTCATGTCGGCCTACCCATGGTCCGCGGACCATGGGATTGTATAAATAGAGTGAGGCTCTAAGTTGTAAAAATAACAGGAGATGGATTAATGTAATGATCTAGTAGCGAATAGAGAAGAAGTCTAAGTGTATTGGGTCGTAGTAGTAGGAAGAGGCTCTACAGTTGAGCACACAGAGACCTAGTAGAGTCCGCAGCTGAGTGTGCGGACCCCTGCAGCTGAGTGCACAGGGTGAAGTTGAGTCTATAACCCAAGAAGAAGAATAATAAAGAGAAGTTTGATTCTAAATACTGTGTATCTATTTCTGTATGATTTTCTATGCATTTATACTGTTTTGATTATCGCGCGCACTTATATGAATACAGAACACTGTTAAGGGTAATTGGGCTCATACATATAAGTTATTAATCAGATAATATTAGGTTAATAGTAAGGAACTTGGGTAATAACACAGATCGCACCTTGAACAGAGCTGCGTGAAGGCAACATTGCAGGCTGCAAGGTACTGATAGGTGCGCGTAGCGACGTGCGCGCAGGGTCAAACTGCAAACCACCCAAAAACCATCAAACATCTCTAGGGTGCGGAAACCTGGTTCTAGCACCCTCCCATACTACTTTGGGTGAGACCTCAGTCCGCGCTCCGCGGACTGTTGCTGAAAGGGCCAGTAGTACCAAGATTTGTTTGGCTAAATCATCTATGAACCTGGGTTAGGCCCCTTATAAGCCAACATGTCTCATTTATGGTTGGGTGGAGAGTTGAAGACCCAATCTTAGTTACCTGTTTGTTTGGTTATATAAGATAAGTATTGCTCATACTTCACAAATTTGAATATTATGTACAAGTTATCTTATTAGTTTCATGCTTATGTTGATGTTAAGGAATGTGATTCATGTACGATAAGGGACATTGGCTTATCTATATGAATGGTTGAGGAAAGATTGAGTTCTATAAATGTTGCATAAGTATGAGTTACTGTGTTCTCTTTCATTAATTTGAAAAGCATGACCTACTTGCTTGTTGTTTAATTGCTTTGTGCATGTGAGTTGATTTTTTAAAAGAATGGAATTGTTAGCATGTGGGTGGGAGTTTCTTAAGTTCCCTGTGGGTTCAAGAGATTTCACTTGAATGTGAATTTCTTGGGTATAACTCCTTGTAAATGTCCTTTTTCTCAAGATCCTTTTTCTCAAGTTTTGTTGTTAATAATTCCTATGCATTCTTTAGTAAGTTTGGTTGTAAGTCACGACAAAAGTACCATGGCTTCCATGGCCTCAAGGTACTAGGAACCGTGGTGAATTCATGACTTCTCAAGACGAATATTTTCATGTTACAACATCTTAGTAGACCAGGGAGATAAACTCGCAAAAATTTCCAAGTATCAAAAGGTTATATAACAAGATTTAAGTCTCTTGTAGGACCCACCAAGTTGAGGGTCAGAAGGTCGAAAGATTGGTGGAATGACCGAATATTGAGTGAAGTTATAGTTGATCCCAAGTACATAGACGCAACCCTTTGTTAGGGCCCGCAGGTTAGGAGTTGGGCTAGATTAGACTGGATGCCTGTAACAACCCTGGGTTAAAAGTTCATGTAATAAAGTTAATAAAGGAAAAATAAGACCAAGGTCATGGCACATGTATGACAAGTTGAATCTTGGGCAAAAAATCCTAGTGGGTGTCCACTTCAGTTTATTTATGGCTAAGGAAATTGGAAAATGCATTTGTAAAGGATTTGGAAAGGAAAAGTGGCAATTATTGGCATTTATTTATGAAAATAAAGGAAAATAGTAGAAAAGGGAGATGAAAGGTCACAATTTTGCATGAGGAGGAAATTGAAGGAAAATAGAGGGAAAATGAAGGAATTAGAGGCCCCATTAATAAACAGGCTTCTGAGGATCAGTGCACATCCGCCTTCATGCATTGCCATTCTGTCTTCCCTATTAGGAGAGCTTCCTGTAGCAATGCCACTTGTTCTTTTAAAACTTTATCTGCTAAAGCCTTGTTCTCAACTGTTATTATATGAATTTTATGATCTCTTTCTTGTCCTTTAGCTTCTAAAACCTCGAACCTTTGTTTTGCATTTAACAATTCTTTCACATAAAGATCACATGACTAGGTGAGAGGTGTGGACATGTGACTATATAAGGCAAAATCATCAATGACTTTTCCTTTGGACTTATTGTTGCCATTTGCTTGTAGAGGAGACTTGTTTGAGTGCTTTTTGCGAAGGGCTCGAGTACTTTTCTTTTTAGACCATTTCTTCCTTGTTTGCTCCCATTTTAGACGGGCTATTCTTCATTTTAAAATGCCCCGATATTGTTTGGCATTGACCTAAACCCACTTCCCAACTTTGGCGGATGAGGTAATTTTCACTTGTCCTAAATCATTTGTCTCCACATGTTCTGAAATTTCTTGTTCCTTTGTCATGTTTGAATGCATTTACTGCTCCTTGCTCGCTGTTCAATACTTCTGCTGCATAAAAGCTCCCTGCTCTCACACTGCTCACTGTTCATTGCTCGCTGCTCTCACTGCTGCCCACACTGCTCACATTGCTCTGCTCATACTGCTGACCACATCGCTCACACTGCTGACCACACTGCTCTACTCATACATGCCCTGAAAATTTCAACTGCATTTTTCTGCTTCTATGCCAACTTCTCCCTTTGATACTGAACTGAGTGTGGGTAGACGTGAGAACATAAACCTGCCTGATTATTAACTCCCTCTCTTATTCCTATTGAATCGGTCAATACAGTGATTCTTTGGTCATTGTTTTCGCTTTTCATGGTAAAGGATTATAAACACCACTGTGCTCATTCTGAGCAGATATCCCTTGACCCAATTGGACTCCCTACTAGCTAAGCCATCCACTTTTGGATTTAGATTCCTCTTGACAAGGTAAAACTCAACTGTCTCAAATTTTCCAATTTGTATTCTTATTCTTTGCAAAATGGAGGATTGAGCTCGATTAGAGTTTCCTTTAAGTTTATTCCCATGTTGAATAGCTATCATAGTCCCCAAATACCATCAACTGCCACATTTTTTTTGATATAGTTAACTTTAACCCTTGCCACAAGGCCATAAATTCGATTGGATTATTGGTAGCACTCACCAAGCCCCACACTTATTATAATTTTATTTCTTCATTGGGGCTATAGATAACCTCTCTGCTCCTAAAAATGTTTTGATGTATGTTAAAGTATATAAATTTAATAAGTTAGAAGATAAATTTAATTAAAATATGAAATTGTTTATACATATTTTTTATTTTATTTTTTGAGATTGTTTTGCGAATTAATCACATAATCATTTATTTTGGTGGACTTTTTCCAACCAAATATTGTGGTTCATCCTTAGGACAAAGAAAAAATATGACCAATCCCCCAATTTAAATATTTGTATTTGGAGTAGTCTTTGAGTGTGACTTTTTTGAGTTTCTGACAAATTTGTCGCTAGAATTCGATGAAAAATTTTGTAGCCAAACCTTTGATTTGTGTTGTTTAAACTAGTTTTTTTACTGTATGTATGAATTCAACACCCTAAAAAACCGTCGAGGCACTAGTCAAACTCATCATTTCAATGGAGTTGTCTTTAGTGCGACTTTTTGGACTTTCGGGTGCAGGAATCCGGTGGAAAAATTTGAGGTGAAATCTTGATTTGTGTTATTTAACTAGTTTTTTGACTGTATATATGGACTTAGCACCCTAGAAAACCCCTATGGCACTTCAATTGCACAAGATTACCCATCAAGCTTGTGATTTCAATATATTCCTGTCGGATTTTAGAGAAATTTGACCAAAAAAGCCCATTGTAAAAACTTCCAAAAAGTGCACTTAAAACAACTCCAATATGAATACCTGAATTCTAGACAAATTAGATTGGAAAATAACCCATAAAACTTTCCAAAAAAGTACACTTAAAAACTATTTTTTATTTTATTTTTTAATTAAAATAATATTCTTATAAATATTTTAATTTTTAATAATATGTAGTTATTTTTTTAAAATTTGAATTAACAACTATATAATAAAATTTAAAAAATGAATTTTATTGTGTTTATAAATAAAATCATAATACCATTTTTAATATAATCTCTAAATAATCATATAATTATTACATTTAAGATAAATAATATATTGTTACATTAAAAATATAGTATATTGGTAATTTCACTTGTTCAACTAGTTTTTCTTTCCATCGTCAAATCCAGACAAGTTTTAGCGGAAACTAGCAACCTAAAGTTATCGATTCAAATATATGGTATTATAATAAATATTATTTTAATAATCTTGGGCAAGGCTCTTCGTCCATATTTTTTAGAGGCACAGCTTCATGACAGAACGACACTGTATTCTAGAGGGGTAGAGCACCCACCTTGCAACACGATTACCTTCCCCAATGGTAATGGCGATGATAAAGGTTCCTCCTACGACATCGCTGCGTCTCCTTGTTGCTTCCCGCCATCTCTGTAGCAGCACCACCAGGTTCAGGGCGCCTTACTTGCGACTCATTTCCTCCTGGGCAAATGTTTCACAGTCTTCCATCCCAATCAGGTAGCTATTTTTCCTTTAGAAACTCCACAGAACCAGAAATGTTAGCAAGTGTTTTCTTTATGCACTCTCAGCTACAGATATACAATAAAATTTGCAAGATGGCAACTCTGTGTGTACAATATTTTATAAAGACCTTGATTATATTTCTTAAACCTGTTTGATTTATGATTTTTTCTCTGTGCACTGTAGAGAATGAGTATTCTGCAAGGCGTCTTTTTCTGTTTCTTCTGGTCTCTAGCGACCTTTTTATAGAATAAAAGCTTCACTGAATCCAGCTCAATGGGTTGTGGGAAGTCCTCTGTTAAAGTCGCTAGACTTTGGCAGGAGTCGAACCTGTGACTACTAGTTCACTCGCGAGTTGCCATTGAAACAATTACTTGTTTCTTGCCAGAAATTGCTGAGAATAGGAGAACTGAGCAAACTATATTTTTTAAGAGTCTCAAGGAATACCATTTTTTCATTGTAAGGGCAACAGGTCTCAAACTTGTAAAAATTTTGATACCAACTTCGCATTTGAGGGCATAGTCTGAGCCGTGAAAAACGTAAATTTCTGTACAGTAGTATGAAATTCATTGAATTTTCTTTATAAGACGGATATAATACTGTGAATTTACTTTTGCATGTCTTTGAGATTTGACTTTGTCTTTGATGCTGTGAATTTGCTTTTGGATGAGATAAAATATCTCATGTCTTTGTCACCCGTCCATTCATGAACTCTTTAAAAAAACCATTTTAAAGATAGAAAATTCTATATATTATTTTTCTTGATTTACTTGGAGATCCTTCTAAATTTGGAAAAAATGCATGTTTTCGTGTAAATGAGATGTATACTTCTGTACTGTTTTTTTCTTTTCTTTTCTTTTTTGCCAAATTGTATTCGAATTCATATTCATATTCAAATCTCAAATCTCTTTCTACTATGGGTTTTTCCAAAAGGTTCATACCAAAAATGTGGACAGCTGACATTTATTTTCCTTTAATGTAGGTCCGCTGATAGACATTTGAAAATTTGCTTATCACACCATCCAAAACATGAATTTATTGTCAATCCACCAATTTTGGCATAAAACTCTGAGTACGATCTTTTAACCATATTAAAATGTTTCAAAGCAAAATGCTTGACGTTTTCATCAACTGTAATAATCAATCCTTGGGAAAACTATACATCTATTTTGGGAAATTAAAGGAATTCTCGTTGACTTATCTTAGAGAGTAAGTCCAATTCCATGTAGTAGATGCTAGTGATCTCTTATGTCCGTTTCCCATGGTTAGTCTGGCTATAATGTTTTCTTCATCTTTGATAAAAAAAAGTTTGAGAATTGCATGTTTATGTAGTATATGTGCTTCACTTATAGTGGGTTATACATTTAAAAAAAATAGCTCCAAGAATATTTACTTGTAGGATAGTGGTTTTGCATCAACATTGGAATATACTTTTTAGCCATGCAAGCTTAGGAATTTTATCATCAGATTATTCTTTGACCTGCTTATTTATTTTCCTTTCTATGACCAAAACAAACTACAATTTAGAAAAGATCCATTCAATACTTGCAACACAACCTAGATTGAATAGGTAAATATTAATTTAAGGAATGATGATTTTTATGGATTAAAGAGAACAAAGAAGGGTTTTATGGTTCTCAAGTTCAAGATTTCATGGTTGAAGATGATCAACAATGGAATCTGGCTGGGATCAAACACGTATCTAGCATTACCAACAATGACCGACAATTTTTGAGAGAGGTTCATTATGAGTTCTCAAGCAAACTTTTGTATAAATGAAAAATGTATAATTATAGCTGTTAGACTCCGTCTTGCTAGTCTGTTGTCTTGGAAAAGAGGCTAAGGCAAATCTCTCCCTTTTGTATCACGTTTGGTTGCCCTCTGGTCGGGAATGAAAGGCTTGTTGAAGCAGTTGGGCGTGAGAATTGGGGAGGCAACTTTTGTCACGTGGTTTCCAAGTATGATATTGTTCCTAGGATGCTCCTTGCACCGATTGAGTCAATTGCTAAGCCCTTTACTACTATTTGTTCTTATTGGCAGTGCATAAATGTGCCTGATTCTTTAATTCAAGATGCTGCCAGGACTCTTCTGAATCAGATCTTTGTTTCTCCAAGCAGCCCATACAGACCTTTTGGCACTTACATACTTTGCTCGAGCAATGGTGCAGCTTGTATTCAAAACGCTCAGACGGTTTTGGAGATGCTTAGTTTGACTATGCCAAGCCAACAAACTTCTTTGGATGAGATTGTACAGGCCTGTCTTTCAGAGCACATAAGGTATGATTCTGTTTTGGAGGAGGTTTTGCAAAACTCCATAAGAGGGATACGATCAATAGAGAATTCCAGTTCAGAATCTCCTTGCGAGATGGGTATCTTATTGCAGCTTGAAGCTATTGGCGTTGGAGCTCAGGATGACCTTGGACAGTTAGCCTTACACAAAGGAGAGTATTCCTTCCAACAAGGGGAGTGATTTGGCCCAGCTAAGTTCAAAAGAAAGTGAACTGATCCCACAACAAGTTCGTATGTTCGAGCTTGAGTGGTATAAAATGATTTGCCATGAGAAGGGTGACGGGTATTATGACTCTTTCAAGAACCGAAATGACAAGGACTATGGTGACAGTAACACTAAATTGATGAGGGCTTCTACCCAACAACTGGGAATGAGTTTAAACCAGAGGTAGTGGCAGCAAAACGCAAACACCGTGTGCATATTCTTGTCTGCGCACCTTCCAATTCTGCTTTGGATGAAATTGTTCTCCGTTTGATGAACACAGGTATTCGTGATGAAAATGGTCAAGTCTACAGTCCAAGTATTGTGCGAGTTGGTTTGCAAGCCCATCATTCTGTACAAGCAGTGTCAATGGACTATCTTGTGGAACAGCGTTTGAGCAGCATGGATAGAGCAGCTGCTATTTCTGGGCCTAATGTGGGTTCTGCAGCAATGAATCGTGACCTCGTTCGGGCTGCAATTCTTGATGAAGCTGCAATTGTTTGCTCCACACTAAGCTTCAGTGGAGCGAGTGTTTTTAGCCGTATGAACCGTGGATTTGATGTTGTTATAATCGATGAAGCTGCACAAGCTGTAGAGCCAGCAACTTTAGTTCCACTCGCCCATGGATGCAAACAAGTAATTCTTGTTGGTGATCCAATTCAGTTGCCTACTACTGTACTTTCTTCAAAAGCTGAACAGTTTGGATATGGCATGAGTTTGTTCAAGAGATTTCAATTGGCTGATTATCCAGTTCAGATGCTCAAAACTCAGTACCGTATGCATCCTGAGATAAGGGAGTTCCCTTCAAGGGAATTCTACTCAGAGGCTTTAGAAGATGGCGAGGATGTTCTACATCAAACAAAGCGTGCATGGCATGAATATCATTGCTTTGGGTCATTTAGTTTCTTTGATATAGAAGGAGAAGAATCTCAACCTACAGGAAGTGGTTCTTGGGTAAACATTGAAGAAGCGGAATTTGTTCTTCTCTTCTTCCGGCATTTGGTGGCAAAATATCCTGAACTTAAAGTCGGATCTAAAGTGGCTGCCATCTCATAATTGGCAGCGCTATTCAAACGGAGCCAAAATACTTTAAATTGGAACGAAAATATACATCACAGCAGAAGACATAGGATTCGATTCCTATTTCAAGACTTCAGTTAATGATTCAAAGGGATCTGCGCTCCAACATTTATCTCTTAATTGGCCATCAGAGGAATTCAAGGGAAACGATGCTCTGTTTTTAGAAAAAATGGTTTTTCATCGACCTGTGGGGGAAAGGTTCTTGGTCTATTTACTGTATGTAAAAATGATTTTGTTTCAAATAGTAACGTGGCTTGATTTTGCAAATGCGCTTGTCAAAAAGGCGACCTCCACATTCCACATGCCATTTTGGTCTAACAGCAAAAGGAAATGGAAAGTATAACGTGGCAGTCCAGGTCGAAAACAAAATTAGAACGAAGACATCGATCCTGAGCAGAAAAATAGGGACAGATTGCCTATCCTAGTCTTCAGTTATGATTTGGAGGGTTCACACTACAGCTTCCGCCTTTGTATTGGTCACAGATATGTATGCGCTGATCTTTAGGAACCGATGAGTGGCTTTTTACTATTTTTCATAGTGCCAGTTGAAACAGTTCCATCTTTTCATGGATCGGTTTTCTTCTGAGTTGTTTATGGTATTAAAAAACATTTGTAAAGTGGGGAGTGAGTTTTTCGGAGCGTTGGTGGAGAAAAACAAAGCTTCTATTGTACAGTTTTGATAGAGATTTTAATAAAAAATGCAGCTCTGACCCCTCAGATTCCTGTGGTATGAGATTTAACATTTGTGTCATCCTTTGTTTCATATGTAGCCTGTTATGTGTTCATTTCATTTCATGATCGTTTCTAATTGAACAAATGAAGTGTTAAGGTAGAATTCATAATTTGTATGCTCTGCCTTTAAGTTTGTTCATATTTAATGTTTTCTTCTGTTTGACAAGGATTCATCTTCTATGCCCTTGTCAACTCCTCAGCAGTCTTGCCGTTCCATTTAATCTCAATTTGATGTTAAAATTTCTTGCCTACCTTGCCTCAGGAGATAATCTATGTTTTTAATTATATTTCTCTGTTCAAGCTGTTTCTTTGCCCCATGTAGCCCATAAAACCCCATCATCCATTAAAACTCCTTTTTCTATCAATTTACTAGCCTAAAATTAGTATTCCTTATTGGTCATCTCAGCCCCTTTGAAGACTTTTCTGCCGAGATAGACCCGGAGAGAGCCCTCTCCTGTCCTCGTAGGGCTAGCTACGAGGCTGAGCTTGGTTTGATGTTGCCTTGAGTTTCGCCTTCCTCAGCCTGAGGCAAATTCGAGCGCTAACAATAGCCATAGTCTTGAATGATATAAAATACACTATTAAATCTTAAATAAAAAGATTAGGTTCATAACATGTTTGCATTGTTAGGTGCTATCATGGATTGCCAAGGGATGGTTTTGCAAGTTGTAAGTTGGTGGAGTTTTTGTATTGGATGGGGTTGTAAACAAAATTTCAATGAGTTGGGAGTTTTCAGATGTTGGTGTTGGTAACATGTACATGTGCTCACGGGTGGTACCTGTTACCGCTCAAACTAGTAGGGGACCTAAGGGGGATCCTTAAAGGGCAAATGCTATACCAAGGGCAACAAATGGAGACTTAGCTCACTGTCACCTCAGCTAAGGCTTCCTTCTATTTACAGACTTTCACCAATGGTTGGAGACCCTGTATATTATGGAGTCATCGATGAAGGATAAATCAATGAATGGATGTGGAGTGACCAAAATAATCCCTTTCCAGAAGAGTTTGAAAGATAGAGCTTGCTTGTTTTCTAAGCAAGGTGCAATGTCTTCAAGGAGAAGGAAGGGAGGATTTGAGCATTAGGTTTATGGGATATGATTTGTGAAGGAGTTTCCCAATCCCTAAAATCCTTGTTGAAATTGGTATTTCAGATGGTTCTTGAAGAATTGTCCTTTTAAGGAGCGGGACTACACGGGACCAAGTGGACCAAGTCTAGGTCAGGAGGAAGGAGTTTAGCAACCAATGGTGTTGTTAGCCTAGACAATGTAGGGGAAAAGATCAAAGAAAGAATATTCACTTAAATGTGTTGAATTTATCTAATAAGGTACTAGCCTTTGGGGATGCTAGGGCAAAGTTTGATCTCAGAGCTTGGGCTTGGATTTTCTCATAACTCCACTGTCAGAATGGCCTCAAATTTGGAGGAGGGCTTGAGGAGATACTAGCGCAAGAGGGGCTAGGAGATCGAACTTTTTGTAGGGCTAGTTCATCGGGAAAATGATGCCCTAGGTGACCCAACTTGGCTAGACGCAGGAAAAGGTGAAAGAAGTTGGTTTAAGGTGACCACCTTTTGGTAGATCAGTGCCTTAGTCTTGGGAGAATGGAGTCTATGATGAATATGAAAGAAAGAAAGAAAGAAATTATGAGGATCTTGGGTTCTTGGTTAAGGAGGCCTCAAGACTACTTCGCTAGCCTTCTAGGTCAAAGAGAAGCAATCTTGCAGCTTTTATACTTCGATGTGCAAAAGGTGATGGCTTATCAAGATCAATTCGTTGATAGAATTACCCCTAGGATATTTTGTTCACATTACATGGCCCATACATTGAGAGATGCTATAATAGAGACAAAATTCCACAATTTAAAGCAGTAAATGCATGCAACAATTAGCCCTAAGAATAGTGAAAATCCCAGTCCAATGTATATGACAAAGTAAAACAAGAATAACATTAAAAGCATGTACTTACATGTAATAGAATATATCCAACCATCCACAATTTGACAAGAGAGAAGCTCCAAGATAAGATAGACCAAATCCACACATCAAAATTCATCCATAAAATTCCAATTCATCCACTAAGAAAAAGTGCGAAATTCTCAAGAGAGAGAAGAGATCCAATCCAAAGTGATGATGAGCAAATGAACTCGTCTCACTTCTATTTATAGACTAATTAGGAGTTCGAATTGGCCTCCTTGGCTTACATTAGCCCCTAAACTAGCTCATAAATGAAAGAATAAGCCTCTTAAGAGGTCAAATAATAATCTATGGATGTCGTAGGGTCCTCTAAGAGGCCTAATGAGGTCCCTTGGGTGCCACAATGAAGAGTAGGACCCTCAAAAGTAGTGGACAAGGGGTTGGCCCCTTGTAATAAATTGTGGTGCTCCAAATGATATGTGGGGGCACACAAGTGTCCTCATGAGTCTCCAAACAAGTCGAAGATGCTTGTAGATCGCTTGTAAGGGCTAGGATGATTGTGTAGGTGATGCCACATCATCGTGCAAGTCTTGGATCATCTGCTAAGTGTATGGTGCAAATCTGGGGCCAGCTGGGCATGATGGATCAGGTGCATCTTCCTCGTCCAGTAAGTGAACCACGAGCAATCTCTGAATGGCTATGGTGATCCGTAGAGTGCTGGAGGATTAGGACCCCGTATAGGGAGACCAAACCCAAGATGGAGACCATCTGCAATCCTCCATAAGATCCAATGCGTCCACTAGCCTTCCAGTACAACAAGTCATTAGAGAAATCGAGTAAATGAGCTTACCAATCATGGACCACAGGTGGGGACTTCATAATGGCCTGCCTTTCCATAATGGGCTTCGGAATGTGCCAATGTCTCCTAAACTCCAAATGGGGTTAACCAAGAATCCTATTAGGTGGTTTCTACTTCTAAAGGGGATAATATATTCAAGGTACATCCTTCTAAAGTTGGTCGCATATGACAGATAGGTGAATGAGGTAGGGGATGAGAAGGGGCAGCCCTGGGTCACATGCTTGGGTACAAGGGTAGCTAATGTGGTACATGAGGTGCCTCGACCTTGATTTTCCACCTTTCTTTATATGCCTTTTGCCTTTTATGATTTTCTTTGATTACCTGCTCAGGGCTCAAGGGGTATGAGCATGATGTATAAGCTAAGTTGCATGAAACGGGGAAATGGAAACGAGTTTCCGAAACGGGAAGCGATACGAAACGCGACCTCCCCAAATTTTGGAAACGGGGAAACGCGAATATATATATATATATATATATATATATATATATCTTAAAAATATATAAAAATTATTATTATATATATGTGCAATCATAAAGCATTAATGATACATTTACATTATATGATTATAATTTATTACATTTAAACATTAAGATTAAATTTACATCACATTTACTCATGAGTCATGAATGATCACATAATGAAAATAAAAATATAGGAAAATCCAAAATCAGCCTTTATTTATATTAGTATATGAGGTTGCAAGTACAAATTAAAAAAAAAAAATTAAAAAACAACACATTACAACTGGGAAACGTGGCTTGTACGACCTGGAAACGCGTTTCCAGGCCGTACCGTACGCGTTTCCCAGTTTCGTTTCCGTTTCCTGCCTGAAACGACCCCTCCCCCCACGTTTCCTGCAACTTAGTTTATATGAATCCACGTGGATGAAAAAACATGTCTCTTGGGCTTCATGAACCTACATGATGGGGTAGCTGACCTTGACAATTTGCACATGTGTGGGCTTCACTTCAAAAACACATTTCTCCTTGTCCAAATTTAGTGATCTTTATGTCGATTTTGGCCCTCTCGAAAAGAGGAATTCAATGACATAATTATCTCCATCAAATTAGTTGTCCAAAGTTAAATTTGGCCCTAGTTTCCTATTTTAACATTGCTACTCTACGCAATCACCCTCCTGTGACCTCCTCACGGTCTTGGAAGGCTGAAACATGAACCTGTAAAGTCTCCCCTCACAGACACCAATCACTCTAGCAGATGTCATGCTAGATCCCATGGGATACATCAACACCTGTCCATCCCAGAACAACACGACATATCCTCTGTCCTCAATACAAGAAACCGATATCAGGTTCCTCCTCAGCCCCGGTACATAAAGAACATCCATCAATTTCAGAGGAGGTAATGACTCCCTCTGAAATGATATTGTCCCCACTCTTGCCACTTTGACCCTGGTGTCATCTCCAAGCACCACCTCAAAGTCTACTCCCTCTGTAAGACTTGTAAAGTGCTCCCTCACTCTAGTCATATGGCAAGATACTCCACTGTCTATGAACCAGACACTCGTGGATGTAGTACTAGTGGCTAAGCTCACCACCAACGCAAACACTGTATCAAACGTTGAGGTGAACTCTGCCACCTCGACTGATGCTGCCACTTCCTTCTCCTTCTTCCCTTTCTTCTTGGGACACTTGGATGCATAGTGATCCATGTTCCCACAAGCAAAGCATTTCACTTTGCTCATGTCCTTCTCAGACTTCTATTCCTCTTTCTGCTGCTTGGCCCCATGTTGAGAAATTTAAGGGCAATGCAATTGTTATATTTCTCTTTCTTAGATAACTGCTTGAGATATTATTTTCTTCAGATTTGATTGGTATTATTACTATGTATCATTATCATCAACCAACTATCAAAACAAGAAAGCCAATCTTGCACAAGTACACAAAATATTGGCACCATGCTAGGGCAAAAACCTCTCCAAAACTTGAGAGGAAAAACCCTTGAACTCTTTCTTATGGAATCTTTATTGAGAAATTACATGACCCAAACTTGACCTTGAAATGCCTTCAACATCAAATGACAATACCTCAGAATATGTACCCAGTAACACTGTTCAGTTCTGCAATTGAAGAATTATATCAGTCTGCACCAAAACAGTTCGGATAGGCTCTCCTAGCCTCGATCTACTCTTGCTCCATATATATATTTATTATACGTTGTCACAATTATGAATATAGCTAATGTACAAGGCTTCCACAAGATGATCCGATTGACTGTCACCACAACGAAGGAGGGTGCCCTAGATTTCAGAGCATATATGCATATGTGGACGGAGTTAGGGCTCTTCTAGCCTTATGGTACCCTGGTACTGTCATCCGCGGTCTCCTCCTTCCTAATGAGGTCAACACTGCCCTTCAAACGCAATCATGAAATGCAATATGCTAACCCAGATCCGGATGCTGAGACGAGGTGCAGGCTCGATGAGGGGACAAACTTCCTCATATGCTGCGGCTACTTTGCTACCTTGCTTCTTCGTGAGAGAAGTGTATTGAATTGCCTTGTGGAGGCTCCATATGTAGCCTATATATAGGCTTGCCTTCCCATTCATTGAGCTGATGTGAACTTTTTTGATCATTTAGCTGAGCCGACGTGGTTTCATAGCCTTCCTTTGAGCGGTTTCAAGAGTAAAACTGTGGGTACACATTTGAGTATTTCTTTGATGATCTAGGACTTACATTCATTACATTTACACAAATAATACATGACTGTCTTCATTTTTACATGACTTGTCTTGAGCTCTTTAATTAGAGCAAAAGTAATTCTTTAAATACAAAAATACATTAATGCAAAAATAATGAAGACCGAACCTAGTTACACTATTTTCAACTCTCCCTCTTAACTAGGGAGGTATTCATTCATACATGGTACATGGACATTCTCGATACAAGAGTTCTCATAAGCAAAGAGTCGGATTAGTTATCCATCTGTTATAGCATCATTTCAACTAACACTGTTTCCATATAGCAAGGCCTTGACTGTCGCTCTATCTTTCAATCATAGATCAGAGCACAATGTTGGGGAGACCAATGACTTATAGACAAATTCGTCATTGTCTCTCTTAGGGTCATACCCACCGGGGTGTTCTCTGAGTATGTCCTACTAGGACTATTCTCATCTTGGGTTTCCAGCCCTCAAGAATATCGGTCCTCTTGCCCACTCTTGTCTTGGATGCCCTACCTCATCCTCAAAAAGTGTTGGATGCCAGATGATAACTCAATCCTCCATTTCTTCTTCGTTCTCGAAAGACAGAAATGTAGTGTCTATCTTTCCCGCTCAAATAGGGACGACATATCAACTAGACCAAGCTTGTCTCGAAAATACACAAGCTTCTTGTTCAGAAGCGCTTTTGTTAATATGTCGACAGTCTGCTCATCTGTGGGAACATATTCCAACTTCAACACTCCATCCTGCACCAGCTTCCGAATATAATGATACTTGTTGTTTATGTGCTTTGTCTTCCCATGAAACACTGGGTCCTCAGACAATCTTATACAACTGGTATTATCACAATGAATCGTTGTAGAGGCCAACGGTCCTGCAAATAAGTTGGATAACAATTTCCTTAACTAGACCGCTTCCCAGCTGACTTCACATGCTGCTACATACTCGACTTTAGTACTGCTTAGGGCAACTGTCTCTTGCTTTTTGCTCATCCAAGAGACCATCAAGGATCCTAGACTGAAGCATCCTCCGGTTGTGCTTCTACCATCCTTCTCGCTGCCTCCCCAATCGGAATTAGTAAATCCTGTTAGAAGTACATCTTTCCCTTTCTCATATTTTAGGTAGTAATGTATGGTTCCACACAAGTATCTCAGTATATGCTTGGCTGCTACCCAATGATCATGACGAGGCTCCATTTGAAAGTGGCTGAGAACATTCACTGCAAAGCATATATCTGACCGAGTATTTACTAGGTACATCAATGATCCAATTAATTGCCTGTACCTTGTGGGATCCACCAGACTGGATTCAGAGTTTCTTAACAGTCTCAGGTTCGTGATCATAGGAGTCATCATAGGCTTGCACTCCATCATATCAAACCTTTTGAGAATTTCAATTACATACTTTCCTTGACCCAAATAAATCTCATTGGGTTCTTGCCATACTTCCAGTCCCAGATAATAGTGCATGGACCCTAGATCCTTCATATCGAATTCTGTCGTTAACTGTTTCTTGCATTCCAAAATACGTTCTTCTACACCAGTTAGTAGAAGATCATCTACATATAGTAAGATGATGACAGGTTCATCTTTTACCACTTTGATGTAGAGATTGGGATCAACCGAACTTTTGGTAAAGCCCAGTCTTTGCAGATTGGTGTCCATTCTGGCGTACCATGCTCTAGGTGCCTGCTTGAGGCCATATAGGGCCTTTTTCAACCTGCAAACATAGTCTCCTTTACCTTTGACCTCGAATCCCAAAGCTTGCTCAATATAGACTTCTTCATCTATGGTGCCATTCAGAAATGCAGTCTTTACGTCCATTTGATGAACTTTCCATTTCATGGATGCAACTAGAGAAATCAATGAACGAATGGTTGTATATCTTGTTGTAGGAGAAAAGGTTTCTTCATAGTCAATTCCTTCTTCTTGTGAGAAACCCCTGGCCACAAATTTGGCTTTGTATTTGTCTATGCTCCCATCCGCAACATGCTTAATTTTGTAAATCCATTTCGAAGTTACCACATATTTGTTTTCCGGTCTAGGAACAACTTCCCAAACCCCATTCTTCATTATCGATTGGTATTCCTCATTCATGGCAAACTTCCACTCAGGATGCTTGGAAGCTTCTTCGAACGTGGATGGCTCATCTTCTATCAATTTTGACATGTAGGCTGCATATCTAGGGTACCTTTTGGGTTTCTTGCTTTCTCTAAATTTTCCACTTGCCTGATGTCCTTTAGCTTCTTGAAGTGTGGAGGTCAACCAATTAGGTCTCTTCCTCTTTTCAGGGATAGTGATAGGTTCACTCAGACCTTCATCTTCTTGATGATTCTTCTTTGTTGACTTCTTCCTCGAATATAGGAAGATCTTCTTCATCGGAATCAGATGAAATGTCATTTGACCTTTTGAATGCAATATTTTCATCAAAGATTACATTTCAACTTAATTCTATATGATGTCCTTCTTTGATGTAGATTCTGGAAGCCTTGGATGAATTACTATATCCCACAAATATTCCATTCTTGCTTGTTGGATCTAGCTACTTCCTTTTATCCTTGGGAATGTGGATATATACTAGACACCCAAATATTTAGAGATGATCCACAGTAGGCTTCTTCCTAGTGAAGACTTCCTCAGGTGTTCGATTATTCAGAGATCTATGGGGACTTCTATTCTGAACATACATAGCATTCTTTGTTGCTTCACCTCATAGGAATTTCGATAGATCTTGGTCATGAATCATAGCTTTGACACTTTCTTCTATGGCTCTGTTCTTTCGTTCATCTACCCATTCAGGATTATACGGAACTATAAGCTCCCTTTTGATCCTTGCCTCCTTGCAGAAGGCTATGATTTCTTTCGAAGTATATTATTTACTGTTGTCAGATCTCAAAATCTTGACTTTCCTTTCTGTGAGATTTTCTACTTCGGCTTTGAACTCTTGAAATTTTGAAAAGACTTCATCTTTGGATTTAAGAAGGTAAACCCAAGTTTTCTTGGAGTGGTCATCTATAAAGGTGACATAGTATAGATGTCCTCCAAGAGATTTGGTCATAGGACCACAGACATCAGAGTGTATAAGATCAAGTATTTCTTGAGCACAGGATGTGCTATGTCCAAATGGCTTCTTTGCAATCTTGCCCAATGCACAACCCTTGCATATACCTTCATGTTCTTCCTTAAGATTTGGGATTCCATTCACTATGGAGTTCAGGGTTGGAAGAATTTTGAAGTGTAAGTGACCCAACCTTCTATGCCATAATTCACATGGGTTGATTTTAGTATGTACGAGTGCTTGATTTGAAGGAGAGGCTAATCTGTATAATTTGCATTCTCAGACACCAATGGTTCTAGCTTTTTCAAGACTTGAATCGTTAGCCCGAACAACTGCTATTCCATTTATAAAAGCTACTCTATCACCCTTTTCTTCTAAAGATGAAATAGAAATAAGATTTTTGCACAGACTTGGAACATAGAGGATGTTGTTGAGATGAATGTTGCTTCTGTCATCAAGCTTGATGGAGGTAGATCCGATGCCTTTCACTGGATAGTTTTTGTTGTCACCAAGCTCCACAGAATAGGAGGACTTTCCCTTGGAGAGAGTCTTGAGTTGATGATGGTGACCGGTCATATGCCTTGAAGCTCCACTGTCTATTACCCAGATGTTTTCATCTTGGAATGTGCCCGAGAGTGCAGAGAATAAACCATCAGCTTTTGTAGATCTGTCAGATTTGGAGATTAGATAAACCCATGCTTGCTTGATCTTTTGATTGATGAGGTTTGTCAACCATAGCCCAATACTTGCCAACTGCTGCATGAGGGAGTTGATCTTCTTTCTGCCCTTAGATGAACCACCCTCTGATACCATGTTGAGAAATTTAAGGGCAATGCAATTGTTATATTTCTCTTTCTTAGATAACTGCTTGAGATATTATTTTCTTCAAATTTGATCGATATTATTACTATGTATCATTATCATCAACCAACTATCAAAACAAGAAAATGAATCATGCACAAGTACACAAAATATTGGCACCATGCCAGGGCAAAAAACCTCTCCAAAACTTGAGAGCAAAAACCCTTGAACTCCTTCGTATGCAATATTTATTGAGAAATTACATGACCCAAACTTGACCTTGAAATGCCTTCAACATCAAATGACAATACCTCAGAATGTGTACCTAGTAACATTGTTCAGTTCTGCAATTGAAGAATTATATCACTCTGCACCAAAATAGTTCGATAGGCTCTCCTAGCCTCGATCTAATCTTGCTCCATATATATATTTATTATACGTTGTCATAGTTATGAATATAGCTGATGTACAAGGCTTCCACAAGATGATTCGATTGACTGTCACCACAGCGAAGGAGGGTCCCTAGATTTCAGAGCGTATATGCATACGCGGATGGAGTTAGGGCTTGTCTAGTGTTACGGTACCCTGGCACTGTCATCCGCAGTCTCCTCCTTCTTATTGAGGTCAGGGTTGCCCTTCAAACGCAATCATGAAATGCAATATGCTAACCCAGATCCGGATGCCGAGACAAGGTGCAGGCTCGATGAGGGGACAAACTTCCTCATAGGTTGCAGCTACTTCGCTACGTTGCTTCTTCATGAGAGAAGTGTATTGAATTGCCTTGTGGAGGCTCCATACGTAGCCTATATATAGGCTTGCCTTCCCATTCATTGAGCCGACGTGAACTTCGATTAGGCTGATGTTTCCTTCGATCATTTAGTTGAGCCGACGTGGTTTCATAGCCTTCCTTTGAGCGGTTTCAAGAGTAAAACTGTGGGTACACATTTGAGTATTTCTTTGATGATCTAGAAGGACTTACATTCATTACATTTACAAAAATAATACATGAATGCCTTCATTTTTACATGACTTGTCTTGAGCTCTTTAATTAAAGCAAAAATAATTCTTTAAATACAAAAATACATCAATGCAAAAATAATGAAGACCGAACCTAGTTACACTATTTTCAACATTGGTGGACCCCTCCTTCCTCTTGCCCTTCGCTGCAAGGGCGACATTCTTCTCCTCACTTGCCACACCACTCTGGTTGCCCACCTTAGCACTCCTCATGATCTCCTCCTGGATGAAATCGTCCCACATCCTTCTCCAATCTAGAAAGTGCTTTCTGGCCACAATACCATGTATGAATCCATCCCATTTCTTGGTGAACCCTCTAATGCAATCCTGACCAACTAGTTCTCAGGGATGGCCTCTCCCATGGCAGCCAACTCATCCTTCAATTGTGAGATCTTGGTGAGGTATGAGGTCACACTGTCGGTCTTGGTCCTCTTGGTTTATCTTAGCTTCTGCCTCAACACCATTTTCTTGTTCTCATTGGAACTCTGGTGTAATGTGACAAGAGACTCCCACATCTCGTAGGCAAATCTCATCCTAGTCACATGAGGAAATAGGTGGTCTTTGATGGCATTAAGAATGATTCTCTTTGCTTTTATGTTTTTCTTGTTGAACTCAGTCAATTGAATAGGATCTGTAGGAGGTTGCACAAGACGCTCCACACTATCCCATACATCCAACTCCTCAAATAAAAGCGTCATCCTCTCCTTACAGGGGCCACAATTTTCTACCCCTACCAGTCTGTCCTCCACCCTTATACTAGTTGCCATGACCCTCCAACTGACACCAAAAATTTTAGATCTCTCACAGATTTGACACAAGGCAACCCTCCTCCCTTTGAACCAACAGTCCTTTGGGTTTCTGAAGACGGTTTGAGGCTAGCTTCACACTGTTCTAGAAGAAGATTTGTTTGCTGGTTATTATATCGGCTAATTTCTCCTCAGATTTGAAGGGTCTTTTCTCAGATCTAGAGCTTGGGATGCTCTGATACCATGTAGAAAAATTAGGTACTTTTGTAACAAGAATTGTATGTGTTGTGTACTTTTTCCTTAAACTGGATAGCTCTGAGGATTGGGAGTTCTCCTATTTTTTCACGACATAGAGAGCATTGAAGAAGGGAGGTCCAAGGGACTCCAGAGATCAGAGAAAGACTCCCTTGTGCTATGTAAATTTGCATTTTCATTTGTGAATGTCTATGGGTCTGAACTGTTGAAGAATCTAGGGCAAATGTGTGTAGTGTGATTCTTCGTTACCTTGATAACAATTTGTGGAGTATTTTTATTTTTCCTTATTAGCTTATTCTTCTTCTTCTTCTTATGCATATGTGTGTACTTCATCAAACTGCTACCAAGACATAAAACAAGAACACAAGATGTTGGCCCTCTGCCAGGGGAAAAACCTCTCCTTGTAAGAGGAAAACCCTTGAGTGAATTTCTCTTATTGAAGCTTC
This sequence comes from Pinus tabuliformis, assembly GCA_031772625.1. Taxonomy (NCBI): domain Eukaryota; kingdom Viridiplantae; phylum Streptophyta; class Pinopsida; order Pinales; family Pinaceae; genus Pinus; species Pinus tabuliformis. The sequence goes on from CM062818.1 coordinate 719,020,691, forward strand.
TATTGATCAATGCCAAACCCTAGACCCTTGACTCGAATATACTCCAAGCACAAGTCAAGTCCTCTCCTTTTTTCTACACTTTGTTCCCTGGCACATAAGCTTCCTCCTTTCGGCACTTCGTTCCTCAGCACTTCGTCCTCCTCCTTTGATTCTTGTCTAGAGATAGATCTTCCTTGAGTGAGCCTTCTAGATGAGGTGTTCCTCTTCTATCCCTTGCTCAAGTAGACTTCTTCTATGACCAACTGAGATCCTTCTTGAGATATGAGTGTATGATTGTACTGTTGTTCTGTTGCCCTAGTTTCTCGCACACGTGGGAGGATTACTAAGTGTTTATATGCTCTTCTCTCCTTCGCTTGAGTGTCTTTCTTCTATGCTGGAGTAGGAGGCCTTGTAGGCCTAGTTTTAGTCCCGAACAAAGATACAACTGATATTTTTGTTGCATTCCTCTCTTTGAGAGGCGTAGGATTGATCTAAAGATCATTCAATTCTGACATGTACAAATGAAGTTATGAATTTATTTTGATTATGGTCAAATTGTCAAGGTCGGCTAGCAAACTTATGTAGGCTCAGAAGCTCAACAATCACATCTATTCATCCTCAGCGTTGCATATAAAAAGAAGGTGACTTAGCCTCATTTGGACACACTCATCTTCACACTTCTCTCTCTCTCTCTCTCTCTCTCCATATTGACTGGGTGCGGATTTCTTGGCCTCTCTCTTTCCACACGTTCGAAATTTCAAGAGAGCGAAATTTCAAGAGGCAGAAATTTTAGGAGCGAAATTTCAAGAGGCTGAATTTTTGGACAGTTTGACCAAGCGTTGACCTCGTTTGACTGCATTTTTGTGATGGCTATCTCTGTTTGCACATGCCGCATTTTTGGGCACAGAAATCGAGGCTAAACGTTGACTTTGACCAGCGTTGACTGCAGTTAGGGCTGACCACAGGTGGGCTATTTGACCAGATTTTGACTGGGTTGTTTTTGGGCTATTTTCAGGGCTGATTCATCTTGCTATTTCGAGGCTGAAGTTGACTGAATTTGACCAATTAGTTGAGGGTAAAATCTGCCATGTTGACCAACTTTGACTTTTCTGGTTAGGGCTCTTTTGCTGCTGTCATAAATTATCAAATTTGTAAATTGTACTATCTCTCTCTGCTGAACTATTGAAGACTATAAGAAGAATTGATCAAGGGTTTCCCCACATTGGGGTTTGTCCCTCGCTGGTGCCACATCTTGTGTCCTCTTGTCTTGGCTTGTCTTCTACTGTTTATGTTTATGTTCTATCTGCATTTTACTATCATGTTGTTGTCATTGCTAAATTGGATATTGATATTGGGCTAATTAAGAAATTGAAGTAAAATTGCTCTAAAGCATAGAACATTCCATTGTTACCTAAGATTAACATGGAATCAGAGCCCGAGGTGAAGACAAAGCCCAAGCAAGAGTGAAAGAGCAATCACCAAAGATAGTTGGACAAGGACAAAAGGTTCAATGGGTTCGTCATCCTACTTCTTGGCGGAAGACAAGCTCCATGATAAATCTGACTATCATGGATGGAAGATGTCTTTTGATTTGACCTTTGAAGAAAAAGAAATGATGGACTATGTGCAGGGTAAAATCCCTGAACCTCCTTCAAATGCACCGGTTGCTGCAAAGACCAAGTACAATAGGGCTGAAGTCAAAGCAAAGAAGATTATTAGGGATTCCATTGACAAGGTGAGACAGATGGTGACAGGTATGCCCAAGTTCAAAGTAGAGCATGAAGGTAAATGTTCGGGATGTGCCGAAGGAAAACTTACAAAGGGAGCATTCCCCTCAAGTAATAGCAAGACCACATATATATTGCAATTGATCCACTGTGACATATCTGGTATGATGCCCATAAACTCTTTGGGAGGATACTTATATTATGTCACCTTTACGGACGATTATTCTTGCAAGACCTGGATCTACTTCTTGAAGAAGAAGGATGAAGTGTTCACCTGGTTTCGACATTTCTAAGCCTTGATTGAAAACCAATTCGAGAAGAAAACCAAGATATTGAGAACTGATAATGGGACCGAGTACGAATCCAATGAATTCCAAGATTATTGTAGAGAAGATGGCATTAAGAGGGAGACTACAACATCATACACCCCCGAGCAGAATGGTGTGGCTGAATGGAAGAATTGGTCTATTGTAGAAGCTATTCGTGCCATGCTTCATGATCAAGGCCTTCCGAAGTTTCTATGGGCTGAAGCTGCAAATACCGCCATGTATGTTCAAAACCAATGCCCTCATCAAGCATTGGAATCCAAGACTCCCGAATAAATGTTCACTTGTCAAAAACTCGATGTCCCTCATTTTAGAATTTTTGTAAGTCCCATATATTTTCATGTGCCGAAAGAGAAAAGAAGCAAATTGGGTGCATCTGGGATGAAAGGAATCTTTGTGGGCTGTAGTGAAAATTTTAATAGTGAAAATTTCAAGGGATATAGAATTTATGTAGCTGGTCAAAAGGAAGTTGAGATAAGTCATGATGTCACCTTCGACGAAGATATGGCCCTCAGGAAGATCAACAACCTTCCTATCCTAAGGACAAAGAAGCTGACATCAGAAATCAGGGTGCAAAAGAATACAAAACGATGCATGATGTTGATGAACCTATGGATCCTGTAGATCCTCCTCCTCATGAGCCTTCCTCCTCCACGAGGAGACCCTCATGGCTTAGGGAGACTCTCGAAGATGCCGAGAGACACATTGCACCAAGGGGGACTTTCTGTGAAAGAAAGAAGTCGAACAAGTATCAAGGATAATGGATCGCCATGAGCACTATCATTCAAAATGAGCCTTCATCATTCAAAGAAGCCATGAAGCATCAAGTATGGAAGGATGCTATGAATGAAGAATACGAGTCAATTATGAAGAATGATGTCTGGGATGTGGTCCCTAGACCTTAGGACAAATCGGTTGTCACCTCTAAGTGGCTCTACAAAATCAAGCATGGAGTTGATGGCAGTGCAAACCCTCTCATTTACAAATGTAAGAGGGAGTTGGCTTTTGAATTTGAGATGAAGGACCTAGGACTGATGCACTATTTCCTAGGGTTGGAGGTCTGGCAAAAGCCAGGTGAAATTTTCCTCTCTCAAGGAAAATATGTTGTGAAGATATTGGAAAGATTTGGGATGGTGGACTGCAAACCTATGACTACTCCGATGGAACTTAACTTTAAGAAGTTATGTGGTAGTGCTGCTGGACTTGAATTGGGAAATACTTCTGAGTATCGTCAACTCATAGGAGCACTGATGTTCTTGGTGAACTTCCGTCCAGACATATGTTTTGCAGTTAACACATTGAGCCAATATATGGTTGAGCCTCATCATATACATTGGATTGGTGCCGAGAATCTTCTGAGATATTTGCGGGGCACAATCACTCATGGACTGAGAAACACTGCCGGAGATGTGAGGCTACATGGTTATCCTGATGCTGATTGGGCTAGCAGTGTGGTGGATCACAAGAGCACTTATGGATGCTGTTTTTCTTTGGGTTCTGCTTTGATATCCTGGATGAGCAGGAAGCAGAAATCGGTTGTCTTGAGCATCGCCAAGGCCGAATACATAGTTGTTAGTATGGCCTCCTGTGAAGTTTTCTGGTTTAGGAAGCTCTTTAGTGAGCTGTTTGGACATGTGCTGGATACCACCGTGATCCTCTGTGACAACCAGAGTGGGATCCGATTATAAGAGAATCCCGTGTTTCATGGTTGCTCCAAGAATATAGATATCAGGTACCAGTTTATCCGGGATATGGTAGAACGAGGAGCAATAAGGCTCCATCACATTGGGACTGATGAGCAGGTCGCCGATATTTTGACAAAGCCCTTGGGGATGGTCAAGTTCTTGGCCTTCTGAGAACGACTTGGAGTCGTGGAGAGACCCTCTTATGAGGGTCCTATATGAGATGGACATTGAGCTGTGGGAGCTCCGGGGGTCTTTGGGTACTTCTTAGAGCGATGAGCAACCATAGGGTGAGTGGTTCAGCCTTACCCTAGTGGTTTGTTGTATACAGGGTGAGTGGTTCAACCTCCCCCTGCGATACCCCTTGGCGACATGTAGGCAAGATGAGTGGTTCATCCTTCTCCTGCTGAGACATCCTACCCATGCAGTTTGGGACTTATGGGAAGTACCTCTCATTTGGCCAATGAGTAGGGAAATGAGGATAGGGACCATAGTACTACCGATGGACGCATCATGTACTACCGTACTCCCTATGCTAGGATAACTGATATTGATCTGGGATCAATTGGAACTGACTTCGGGTTAGTAAGAGTGGTATGAGACGCTCTCTTTTGATTGGAACTGACTTCGTGTCAGTAAGAGTGGTATGACACACTCTCCTTTGATTGGGATTGACTTCGGATACATTCTTGATCACTTCTTCTTCTTCATAGTTCAACAGAGCAGAGCAATGCATTGATGGCAGAGATAGTATAGATTGGTAGAGGGATTAGCAGATGGAATTCTCCCTAGGTAAGAGGCTGTGTTAAAATTGGCAACTAGGGCTAAACTCCACATGGGTCATCTTATTTATGACAATTGATATTTTTATTGGATTCCTCTCTCCTAGAGGTGTAGGATTGATCTAAAGATCATCCGATTTTGACATGTACATATGAAGTTATGAATTTATTTTGATTATGGTCAAATTGTCAAGGTCGGCCAGCAAATTTATGTAGGTTCGAAAGCCCAACAATCACGTCTATTCATCCTCAACGTTGCATATAAATAAAAGGGGACTTAGCCTCATTTGGACACACTCATCTTCACACTTTTCTCTCTCTCTCTCTCCTCATTGATTGGGTACGGTTTTCTGGGCCTCTCTCTTTCCACACGTTCAAAATTCCAGGAGAGCGAAATTTCAGGAGGTCGAAATATCAAGAGAACGAAATTTCAGGAGGCCAAATTTTCAGGAGAGCGAAATTTTAGGAGGCCGAAATTTCAGGAGGCCGAAATTTCAGGATAGTTTGACCAAGCATTGACCAGCATGCGTTGACCTCCTTTGATTGTGTTATTGTGAGGGCTATCTCTATTTGGGCAGGTCGCAATTCTGGGCACAGAAATTGAGGCTAAATGTTGACTTTGACTAGCGTTGACTGCAGCTAGGGCTGACCGCAGGTGGGCTGTTTGACCAGATTTTGACTGGGCTGTTTTTGGGCTGATTCATCTCGCTGTTTGTAGGTTGAAGTTGACTGAAGTTGACCAATTAGTTGAGGGTCAAATCTGCCCTGTTGACCAACGTTGACTTTTTTGATTAGGTCCCTTTTGCTGTTGTCATAAATTATCAGATTTGTAAATTGTACTATCTCTCTTTGCTGAACTATTGAAGACTATAAGAAGAATTGATCAAGGGTTTCTCCACATTGGGGTTTGTCCCTCGCTTGTGCCACATCTTGTGTCCTCTTGTCTTGGCTTGTCTTCTACTGTTTATGTTCTATCTGTATTACACTATCATGTTGACGTGATTGCTAAACTGGATATTGATATTGGGATAATTAAGAAATTGAAGTAAAATTGCTCTAAAGCATAGAACATACCATTGTTGCCTAAAATTAACACTTGTGCTATGTAAATTTGCATTTTCATTTGTGAATGTCCATGGGTCTGGATTGTTGAAGAACCTAGCGCAAATGTGTGTAGTGTGATTCTTCGTTACTTTGATAACAATTTGTGGAGCATTTTTATTTTTCCTTATTAGCTTCTTCTTCTTCTTATTAGTGCATATGTTTGTACTTCATCAAACTGCTACCAAAACATAAAAGAACACAAGATGTTGGCCCTCTGCGAGGACCAAAACCTCTCTTCTCTTCAGAGGAAAACCCTTGGGTGAATTTCTCTTATTGAAGCTTCTATTGATCAATGCCAAACTCTAGAACCTTGACTGGAATATCCTTCAAGCACAAGTCAAGTCCTCTCCTTCACACTGCACTTTGTTCCCTGGCACATAGGCTTCCTCCTTCCGGCGTTTCGTTCCTCGGCACTTCGTCCTCCTCCTTTGATTCTTATCTAGAGATAGACCTTCCTTGAGTGAGCCTTCTAGATGAGGTGTTCCTCTTCTATCCCTTGCTCAAGTAGACTTCTTCTTTGACCAATCGAGATCCTTTTGGAGATATGAGTGTATGACTGTACTGTTGTTCTGTTGCCCTAGTCTCTCGCACGTGTGGGAGGATTACTAGGTGTTTATATGCTCTTCTTTCCTTCTCTTGAGTGTATTTCTTCTATGCTGGAGTAGGAGGCCTAGTTTTAGTCCCAAACTAAGATAGATGAGTGTCTATGGATTATTGTTGCCCTAGCCACAGGGACAACCCTCTGTTTTCCTCGCACGTGTGACTGCAACACCGCTAGATCAGACCACTTGACTTCGGTGGTATACCCTTCCTCTTCGCTGCCCTTGGAGACCCTCTTCCTTTGTTCTTTCTTCCTTTTACCCTTCGCAGATTTCAGAGCTCATTGAGTGTGTTATGGAGAAGTGGACAACCTCTATATATAGAGGTTTGTCGCTCCATTTAGGCTTGACTAGTCACCTTGTTTGTAGGCTGACTTTGAGGGTTGTTTGGAGGCTGATTTGTTGAACAGACTTTGGATAGTTTCCATGATGGTGTAGCATGCTTAAAGGAGCTTCTTGATGGTGCCATTGCATAGGAGTAGACTTGACTTTGCTTGGAGGTTTTTCCTTTGACTTTAATATATATTTATACAAGGTGTAACATGACCTTAAGGTCTTCAACCTTTTCTTTTGACTATTTGACTTACCTATAGCACTTTAAATAGTGCTAGACATATTTCAATGAGCAAGAAACTCATTGACATATATTATAAAAATAATATTTCTTTTCTTGAATAAATACAAATATCAAAAGTACATTTATGAAGACCGAACGTAGTTACATTTCCTTCAACTCTCCCTCTTAACTAGGGAGGTATTCATAGAATATTTTAAGGTGTTTGGCTATTATCAATCTTGAAGAATTCACATAAGAGAAACCAGATTTGCAATCCATCTGTTATAGCATCATATCCATCAACATTGTCATAGTGCAAGGCCTTGACTAACAACTCCATCTCTTTACGAGACCATGAGCTACAATGCTGGTGAGACCAATGATTTATAGACACCTTCATCATTGTCTCTCAAGCCACATACCCACCCAGGTGTTCTCCGAGTATGATCTTCTAGGACTATTCTTATCTTCGGTTCCCAGCCCTCAAAGAATATCGGTCCTCTTCCCTACTCTTATCTTGGATGATCTACACATCCTCAAAGAGTATCAGATGCCAGATGATTACCTAATCCTCCCATTCTTTTTTCCCAAGTGAAGACAAGAATGTTGTGTCTACATTTCCATTCATGGCCTTCATCTAGACTTACAGTTGTTAGTCCTGGTCTAGTGCATGACCCATGAGATGGAAAACACAAATGTCACTCCTTTGTAATCAGGGGTGATCCAAAACTCCCTCTTGATTAGGGACCTGTTAGAGCTCCCTCTTAACTAGGGACTCTTTCATTCATCAACAACTTCTTCTTCGTGGGTCCTTCAGCTGCTTGATCTCCTTCCTTTCGTTGATGTCATGAAGTCTTTGTTCGAACTTCTTCTAGGTAGGGCACCATCCATCGATCACTTTCCTTCCTTGTTTGTCATATCATTACTTCCTTCATGGAAAGTGGCTTTCATGTCATACATTAGTTTTTCTTGTCATCTTGGCTACTCCTTTGTCATCTTGTCCATGCTTCAGAATATTCTTCTCATGGATGCTTTGTTGTACTTGCTTATTTACATGCTTTGATCTAGTGGCCCATTATGACTTCATTATGATATTGCTTCAACATTGCTTTTTCTTTTGTTGGATGGCTTCTTCATCACGACATCTCTGTACAGTAGAATTAGTTATCTACACCTTTTATATCTCCAAGGCCTTCATAGGTGTCAAGGTTCTTTTCTTCCTTTATCAGAGTTGTCTTGCCTTCTTTCGGGAGATATCTTCAAAGTATCTTGTCAGATAGCGATTCTCGGTGATCATGGTGTCCTTCCACATGCTTGATCTCTTTCTTCATTTGCTTCTTATTAGATAGGTCAACCATTTTATGCTTCTTGGGAGAGCATTCCTTCATTGCTTGCTTGCTGGACTTGTCAACATTTCTTCTTGCTTCTTAGTTAGCAATCTTATACTCCTTATGTGAGCATATTCTTTTGTTGAACTTCATTGCATTGTGGTACATGCCTTCGAGTATGTTCTTGGTGAAAGATATTCTTTCATGCTTGATCATGTTATAGAACTATCCCATGACTCAATAATATACAAATGATAACATGACTTAAACTTTGATGCATACATACCTCATCTTGATTCTTCTTTGATCATTTTTTGGTGTGGCCCTTCTTGCTTCATCTTAGCTTGCCTGCATATCATCCCTTTTCTTGAATCCCATGAATGGGATTCTCAATGAGACATCTGCTTTGGTCCATGAACCTTCTTTTGAAGATTCCATCATAGGATCTTAAAGATCCTTGCTTTGCAAATGTTTCTTTTCTTTTGATGATGGAGGTCTTCTAAGATTCTTAATCATGATCAATTTTTCCTTTCATCGTGGATGAGGTCCTATACTAGGTATGCTTCTTCTACGTGAATATCTTGAGCTATATCTGCGATGCTCCTATATTCTAGAAGATATATCAACTCATGCATTTTTTTTCTTATCATAAATGCTACATCTTTGTGAGTATCTAGAAGTCTATGTACATCATGCTTCTAGATTTTAGAGGATGTTTCTAGCCATGCAATTTTATTCTATTCCTACATGATCCTATACTTCTCAAAACTTTGAAAGAAGTCTAGAAGTAAAGAGTTTGACCCAGTCATAGTAGAGATCCGAAGGATCTTCCTTCTTTTGCTTCTTTCATTCTTCTTTCACTTCTTGAGTTATGTGAGCTTCTTCCCTTTTTCTTTTGTTGGTGTTGTCCTTATTAAGCTTAGGACAATTCCTTTTGTAGTGTCCATATTTTTGGCATCGAAAACATTGGATTTTGGACATGTCTTTGTTGTTTGTTCTTCGTGGACCAAACTTGCCAAATTTACCCTTTCTCTTGGCCATGGTAGCAAATGCTTGCTCCTTTGATCCCACATCTTCTTTTACCTTGAGTTTGGTTTCCTCTGTTTTGCATAGAGACCACATTTCACTGAGAGTGGTTGCTTCCTTCTTGGCATATATGCTTAGGTGAAGTTGCCCCAATCCTCAGGTAGAGCATTTAGTACTACAGTTGTCATCTCTCTGTCAGACATGACTTCCCCAAGCTCTTGAAGTTGATCTCTCATATTAGAGATTTTCATGAAGTAGGGAGTTATTCCTTCCTTTGTTATCTTCATCTTGTATAATTCATTCCTCAGAGATATCACCTCTTCGTTTGTGGATACTAAGAATAGCTCTACTAGCTTATCATAAATTTCTTTCGATGTCTCAAATTTGGAGACATAGGGAATGAGAGAGTCTTTGATTGATTCTATCAGAATCCTTTGAGCTCTTGTCTCATCCTTATTGTACTTGGCTAAAGCTTGAGTTTGTTCCTTAGCAGGGACAGTGATATTCCCTTTGACATGTTCTAGGAGTTCATTCTCCTTGAGAAGTAGATCAGTCCTCTTCTTCCATGCAAGAAAGTTATTGGTACCTACCAATTTATTGCTTTCATTGCAAAAAGACATTGATGTATATTCACAAGGGGACATGTACTTGATAAATTTTGAGATGTAATGGGTTTGCTTTGTCCTTGAAGACTTGATGGCTTGCATTCCTAGGATCTTGATGTTCTTCAAGTTGCCTTCTTCAAGTGGACTTGCTTAATGATGTGATTTGCTTGATGACTTGTAGCTTGATGTAGGTCCTGCTTCAATCTGCTCTTCTTTGCCTTTATGTAAGGCTCTTCTTCTAGCTTTGTAGACCTTCTTGATGAATGATGGATTGTAGACCCTTCTTGTCCTTGAAGTGATTGAGACTTCTAGGCTTGATTCTTCAACTTTGTAAATGCTTCTCCTTGATAAGTGTTCTTGAGTTGCCCTTTCCTTGATGTATCACCTTAGCTTTGATACCATGTTGAAGAATCTAGGGTAAATGTCTATAGTGTGATTCTTCGCTACTTTGATAACAATTTGTGGAGTATTTTTATTTTTCCTTATTAGCTTATTCTTCTTCTTCTTCTTATTAGTGCATATGTGTGTACTTCATCAAACTGCTACCAAAACATAAAACAAGATGTTGGCCCTCTGCGAGGGCCAAAACCTCTCTTCTCTTGAGAGAAAAACCCTTGAGTGAATTCTTGTCTAGAGATAGACCTTCCTCGAGTGAGACTTCTAGATGAGGTGTTCCTCTTCTATCCCTTGCTCAAGTAGACTTCTTCTTTAACCAACCGAGATCCTTCCTGAGATATGAGTGTATGACTGTATTGTTGTTCTGCCGCCCTAGTTTCTCGCACGTGTGGGAGGATTACTAGGTGTTTACATGATCTTCTCTCCTTCGCTTGAGTGTCTTTCTTCTATGCTGGAGTAGGAGGCCTTGTAGGCCTAGTTTTAGTCCCAATTGAACATAGATGAGTGTTTATGGATTGCTATTGTCCTAGCTGTAGGGACAACCCTCTGTTTTCCTCGCACGTGTGACTGCAGCAGCCCTAGAACAGACCCCTTGACTTCGGTGGTATACCCTTCCTCTTCGCTGCCCTTGGAGACCCTCTTCCTTCGTTCTTTCTTCCTTTTACCCTTCGCAGATTTCAGAGCTCATTGAGTGCGTTATGGAGGAGTGGACAACCTCTATATATAGAGGTCTGTCCCTCCATTTAGGCCAACTAGAAGGTCGACTTTGAGGGTTGTTTGGAGGCTGATTTGTTGAGCAGACTTCAGATAGTTTCCATGGTGGTGTAGCATGCTTGAAGGAGCTTCTTGATGGTGCCATTGCATAGGAGTAGACTTGACTTTGCTTGGAGGTTTTCCCTTTGACTTTAATATATATTTATACAAGGTGTAACATGCCCTTAAGGTCTTCAACCTTTTCTTTTGACTATTTGACTCACCTATAACACTTTAAATAGTGCTAGACCTATTTCAATGAGCAAGAAACTCATTGACATATATTATAAAAATAATATTTCTTTTCTTGAATAAATACAAATATCAAAAGTACATTTATGAAGACCGAACCTTGTTACATTTCCTTCAACATGGACACAGAATAGAAAGGCTGAACATTGAGATCCTTTCTTGTGTGTGGAGGAGAGTGGCCTTCACTTTTTGTGCTAAATTTGGCCCAAAAACTATGTGTTAAATACTTGAGCTTAGTTTTCCCCTCAAGGCATCAAGATCTGGTTTGGGGCTAGCTAGCTATGAGAAAGACTGCAACCTAGTTGAGCCTCTGGTTGGTTGGAAAATTGCTCTCCCTTCTTCAATTCTAGATTAGAAAAGATTTATCTCAAGATAAGTATCTCTTATGCATGCCTATTTAATTCCTCTTTTTAGCAAGTTTATATGTACATGCATTTATACTTCAACAAATTTAGCATGGTTGCAATTGTTATATTATTTGGTTGTATCTTTTTATATGTATTAAATTTAATAACAACACCGGTTAAGGAAGATACACTTCCTAAATTCTTCTTTACACAGGTCATTTTGGCATTTCTGCTATAAATTTGCTTCTAGGAGGTCACAGAAGTTGAAACTCGGACCATAGTGAGGGGAAATCACATTGATCCTCTAGTCCAATTTTCCAATCTTGGGTTGCAAAATTTTAGGAAGTTTGATTAGAGGACTTTGGCTTTCCAAAAATGCATTTATAAGCAAGTCATGTTGTAATTTCTTCTATAACTTTTCTTTTGGGAGGTTCCACATGCTGAGACTTGGACCATAGGGATGGGAAATCCCTTTGATCATATGGTTCAACTTTCAGATCTCTGGTCATGATACTACTAGTCCTTTCGGCAACAGTCCACGGAGCGCGGACTGAGGTCTCACTCGAAGTAGTATGGGAGGGTGTTAGAACCAGGTTTCCGCACCCTAGAGATGTCCGATGATTTTCAGTGGTCTGCAGATTTGCCCTGTACGCACGTTGTTACGCGCATCTATTAGTACCTCACAGCTTGCGATGCTGCATTAGTGCAGCCCTGCTCGAGGCGCGATCCGTGTTATTACCCAATTCCTTACTATTAACCTGATAACTGTCGATCACTTAGCTTATCAGTATGTGTCTAGTTATATTTAATAGTGTTCAGTATTCATATAAGTGCGCGCGATAAAGAAAACAATATATTTAAACAGGAAATAGCACAAGAACATATACACAAGATTTGGAATCAAACTTCTCTTTATTATTCTTCTTCCTTGATTACAGACTCGACTTCGCCCTGTGCACTCAGCTGCAGGGGCCTGCGCACTCTGCTAGGCCTCTACGCATTCAGCTGCAGAGCCTCTTCCTACTACTACGACCCAAAACACTTGGACCTTTACTCTATGCTCGCTATCTTCTAGTCTCCATTCGGTTTTCTCTATCTACTCTTTTTTTCTTACAACTTAGAGCCTCGCTCTATTTATACAATCCCATGGTCCGCGGACCATGGGTAGGCCAACATTACATTACAAGACTTAGGGCGGACAACTCTATGATTCAACATACATTTCGTGCTCCGTGCCCGCAATTCGTGGAGTCTTACAACATTTTTGACCAAAACTTGGGCTTTGAGCCCCAAAACATGCTGTGGGGGGATTACGTGCCCAACATTCTGCTATAACTTTTCTTTTGGGAGGTTCCAAAAGCTTAAACTTGGATCATGGTGAGGGAAAATCTTGTTGATCATCTAGTCCAACATTCAGATCTTTGGTTACGATATTTCAAGAGATATGATCAAAGAAAGTGGAGCTTTGTAGATGCTCCTAAAATGATGCATCAAACATGTCATGTTGTAATTTCAGCTATAACATTTCATCTAGGAGGTTCATGAGGATGAAACTTGGACCATAGTGAAGGGAACTCCCATTGATCATCTGGTTCAGTTTTCATATCTTGGATTGCTATAATTTAGGAGATATACCCCAAGGAAGTTGCTATATTAGTTTGCATGCAAAGTGTTTGAAGAAATGCCTAAGTGGTTTAATGGTTTTTTATATACAAACTGTTTAATGAAATGCCCCAATGAAAATGCCATTTTGTAGATGGGGATAATATTGATGTATGCTAGCATTGTTGTATGATAGTATTGTTGTAGTTGATCTCTGTATATTTGCATGCAAAGCATTTGAATAAATGTGTTAAAGGTGTTTTATTACAATTTGCATACAAACTATTTGATAAAATACCCCAAAACAAAAACAAAAGTGGCATGATTGAGTGGTATATTTCAGTTAGTATCTTACAAGTGTAACCAGAGCAATGTTTCTTATTTGATTTCATACAAAATGTTTAACAAAATATATACAAGAAAAAGACTACTTAATTGGTTGTAGAAAAAATATTTGAAGAAAGGTCTACATGTAAAGTGTTTGACAAAATGTATGAGAGATGAAAATCAAGTTTTTGCAAGTGTGTTTAGGATAAATTTAGCGGGGCTATGTGATAAAGCAATTGTTGGAGGAGGGTGTTGTTCGATGAAGTACCTCACCATGTGGGTCAACCATTATATTTGTGCCAAATAAGGATGGGACTTGGAAATTGTGCATTCTTTACGAAGCATTAAAGAAAATCACAGTTAAGAACATGTGCCCATACCCATGATTCATGACCCATTGGACCAATTGTAGCAAGAAAAATACTTCACCAAATTGGATTTAAATAAGGGTATCATTGGGTGTGACTCAAAGAATAAGATGCTTGAAATACCACCTTCAAAACTAGACAAGGTTTGTTTGAGTGGTTAGTTATGCCATTTGGTCTATGTAATGCACTAACTACATTCATGAGATCAATGAATGATACACAACACCCATATATAGTTTCATTCGTTATTGTTTATTTAAATAATATATTGGTATACAATGCTACCAAGGAGGAGCACGTCTCACACAGGTGCTAAAGACATTGAAAAAGCACCAATTGGTGGTAAATTTCAAGAAGTGTGAGTTTACACAACAATCTTTGGTGTATTTAGGGTATGTAACTTATGAAGGAGGGCTCAAGATAGAACTTGCCAAGATGGGGGCCATCATGAAGTATCCAATGCCTACCAATGTTTTTGAAGTTAGGAGTTTCATTGGGCATTGTAATACCAAGGAAATTCATTCTCTTTTCCTGCAGTAGGCACACCATCCCTCAACATAACAGTGAGTGGAAAGAGTTTCTAGCGGGGGAAGGGTCAACAAAATGTTTTTGACAATTTGGAAAAAGAAAATCAGTCAAGCACTACTTCTTGCATTTCCAACTTGCAATAAGCCTTCGAATTGGAGACATATTTGAGTGGGTGTTTTATGGGAGTAGCCTTGATGCATGGAGGAATCCTTGTATGTTACCATCCTAACGTGTTTCATGAGGTGGTTCTCAACTACCCTACTTATGAGAAGGATATCTATGGCTTGGTACAAGATGTTAAGAAGTGGAAGCATTATATGATGGGAAATGAGACATGATGGGAAATGAGACAATCATCCACATAGATCACAAGCCACTACAATACCTACATGCCCTAGTAAGTTACAACATATTATGCATTACAATTAGATGGTTTTTTTCAATAATTTCATTTAGTGATCAAGTGCAAGAAGGGGATCGCAAAGAGGTTGGTTGACATGCTTTTAAATCCACCCACATTAAAAATCACATCTTTGGGAACTTTGATGTACATGGATCCTTTCACCCATGATGCATCAAAGATGCATATATAGAGGATGATGGCTTCAAGGAGGTGTTTTAGTAGTTGCAAAGCCTACGTAGTCATGAAGACAATAGAGATAACATTGTTGGTTGTTATCTCCAAAATGGGCTACTTTACAGGATAAACAATTTATGTGTTCGTAAAGGTGAGTAACTACAACTTATCAAAGAGGTTCACACTATTGATTTTTGTGTAGCTTGGGAGGTACTCCAAGCCCTGGTGTTCGAGGGTTGGAGGTCAAAGCACCACGAATGGGCGTGAGGTCCAAGCTTGGGGGTTTTGCACCCATCGTGATTTGGGCCAAAACCATGATGAAGATACGACATGTGTTGGGTGAGGATGATAGTGCTCGACGATACGATTCCAACGCATCGAGAATCGTTCAAATCCGAGTTGTCGTTAGAGAGAAATGAATTTTTGAAGTTGACAAGGTAATTATTGGTTACCAAGACATGTAGACTTGGTGTAAAACGACTCCAATAGTTGTGTCTCTTCAAGATTCGTTGGAGCCCTTATATGTCTATAAATTAAGGGTGATTTGAATTTTGGAGTCATTTAGGTATCCAACTGTGACAATACATCACGAAGAAGAGCTCTGAAATTTCGGTGGAGAAAAGGAGGTATAGTCGCAGCAAGAAGAGGTAAGAGACAACGTAAAAGAGGCCGAGAAGACAACGTGGGTATTCCCATAGTGGAGGCCTTTTGCTGTAGGTGACAACAGAGTATGTTAAGGGTTGTTCTTGATCGGTTTGCTGGGGAGTGAAGGACGCAGGGCTTAGTGACAAAACAGAGTTGTTAAGGATAGTTTGGGTGGTGTTTAAGGAAGGATCGCAGCCATAGCTAATATTTGTGCTAGGCCGCAGGCCATAGTCAGCAATTAGAGGACCTTCAAGGGCAACATCTAGGTGGACAGGACTAGAAAAGGGCAAGGTGGAGGAAGAGGTGCCTTACCTTGGAGGACCGCTGAAGGTTGTGCCCTAACCAGAATTGCAGGAGCAACATACAATCATGGAAGACAACAACGTTTCGTGGAGGTGTATTGGGTCAAGTCCTTGACCAGAATTTGGATCAGTTAAGGGCAGTCTGTGGAAGTTAAGGAGGAGGGGCAGATCTGTTGAAGAAAGTGTAACTAGGTTCGGTCTTCATAAATGTACTTTTGATATTTGTATTTATAAAAGAAAAGAAATATTATTTTTGTTATATTTATCAATGAGTTTCTTGCTGATTGAAATAGGTCTAGCACATGTCAAAGTGCTATAGGTAAGTCAAAGAGTCAAAAGAAATGTTGAAGACCCTTAAGGGCATGTTACACTATGTATATATTTGTATAAGAGTCAAAGATATCGCTCCAAGCAAAATCACAAGTCCTCTCCGAGCAACGACATCACTAAAGAAACAAAAATGAAGAAGTTCAACTCTCCAATTACACTAGTGAGTAGTGGTAGTGACACGGGGAAAGATGTTAAATTTGGACAACTAGGTCCAAACTCCATGTTCTGATGCTCAGATTAAGAGGCTAATATTTTTGTTGGATTCCTCTTTCTGAGAGGTGTAAAATCCATATAAAAATAGTCTTAATCCGATGAGCAGAACTTATATTTTGAATTTATTATTCTTAATAAATTATATGTGCAAAGGTCAGCCAGTTTTGTAATGTAGGCTCACATGCCCAACAGATGTGTCACACACCCTCATAGATGGATATATATATATACAGGAAAAGTTGGAGAGAATTTGATCACAACACAACTCACATCTTCCTCTCTCATCCTTAAAAGTACGAGCTACCTGGAGGACGAATTTCAGCCACACGTGGGAAGGACGAAGAGGATTTTTCTGCTGCTAGGGTTTCTGCTGCTAGGGTTTCGCAGAAGTTTGACCAGCGTTGACTTTGGTCAACGCTTGGTCCAAACAAGCTGAAAACTTGTGGGAGGTTCGATTTTTGAAGGCCATACTACCTGGCACAAAAATCGAGGTCAAAGGGTTGACCGTTTTGCTGCTGCGTTGACTTTTAGCTTGCTGCCCCTGCGTTGACTTTTCAGGACAGCGTTGACTTTTGTAGAACTGACTTGGGTTGACTCATCTACTGGTTGGAGGGTTGTTGTGACACATGCTGGGCTGGCTGACCAAAGGAGACTTTGCTGGTTGAAGCATCCTGTTGACCGCCGAAACAAACACATACATTTTTCTTGTTTCTGATTTGTCTTCTGTAAGATCTGCTTATATGTTCTATCTGCATTTTGCTTATCTACTTGTATGATTGCTGTGAGAAAAGTGAAATTGCTCTTAGCATAGAACATCTACAAAACTTTACATGGTATCAGAGCTGAGGTGAAGACAAACTCTATCTATAGCAATCATCATCGAAGGAAATGGATTCCTCTAAGCTTGAATTCAGGGAGAATGACAAGCTGACTGGAAGTGATGACTTCCATGCCTGGAAGATGTTATTAGATCTCAAATTAGAAGATCATGATCTCCTAGATCATGTGACAGGGAAGATTCAAGAACCTCCATCAAATGCCTCTGCTGTTGTTAAACACAAATATAAGAAGGGAGAAATCAGAGCAAAACCGCTGATCAGGGAATCCATAAATAAGAGTCTGGTTGCCTACATATCTGAACTAGGCACATCCAAGGAGATGTATGACAAACTGATACTTATGTTCCGAGTAAACAATGTGAACCAAGTGCTATTCCTCAAGAACAAGTTGAAGAATATGAAGAAGGGCTGAGATGAGTCTATTCAAACCTTCTTTATGAAGTTGACCGAAACCAGGAACAATCTGCTAGCTATTGGGGAGACAATAGCTGATCGTGAGATGGTTCTCACCGCACTTGGAGGACTTCCATATGAATGGCAAGTATTCACAACTACCATTCTCAACAATAATACCATCCCTAACTTTGATGAGCTTCTGTCTAGATGTGTGCAAGAAGAAACAAGGATGAAGGAATTTGATAATGAAAGAAATGCTGCCTATGTTGCTCATTCCCGAAAGAAGAACTCTGGTGGTTCCAAGGACAAAGGAAGGACTAAGACTCAAAAGAAGAAGGGAAAATGTTTCACCTGCCATAGGACTGGACACTATGCTAGAGAATGCCCCTTCCAGAAGAATTCTCCCGATAGTGACGACAACAACAACAACCGAAGGAATGGGAATCAAAGAAATGACAAATCCAAAGGAAAGAGGAAGGCTCACTTTGAAGGAAACCATCCACCTTCTAAAAGGACCAGAAATACCAGGTATGAGGAGTCTAATGTTGTTGATAAAAGAAATGAGTATATTCTAATATCTGCTCTCTCAGCTGCATCTCCGCCCGACACTATGGATGTCTGGCTAATCGATAGTGGTGCCTCAAGACACATCACCGGATTCAAGGAAGCACTTTCTGACATGGTTGAAAGGGATACTAATCTAGAAATTACCCTTGGGGATAATGCCACTTATCCTGTGAAAGGGACCGGGACTGTGACCCTCCACTTGTCTCAAGGACAAGTCCTCCATCTACAAGATGTACTCTATGTACCCAAATTGAAGAAGAACCTTGTGTCTGTATCTGCCATGGAAGACAAAGGATTCAATGTAACTTTCTCTGATGGAAAGGTACTCATGTGGAAGAAGAGCTTCAAGGAAGCTATCTCAATTGGTTTTAGAGTTCGTACACTCTACCAGGTTGGAGGGAGTCCGTTGGGAGCTATGACTTGTGATACTATCCGTCAAACCGAACTATGGCACCGAAGATTTGGACACCTTCATTACAAGGCTCTTCCCGAAGCAAGGAAGGTGGTGACAGGGATGCCTGATTTTGGAAATAATCATAAAGGTGTATGTAAGGGCTGTGCTGAAGGAAAACATACAAGGGGATCTTTCCCCTCAAGTGTCACAAAGACATCTGAGATATTGCAACTGGTCCATTCTGATCTTTCCGGTATGTTGCCTGTAACATCCCTGGGGGGATGTTCTTACTATATGACATTTACTGATGACTTCTCTCGCAAAACCTGGATATACTTCTTGAAGAAGAAGGATGAGGCTTTCATGTGGTTCCGTACCTTCAAAGCCTTGGTGGAAAATATGACCGGAAAGAAGATCAAGATTTTGAGGACTGACAATGGCACTGAATATGAGTCAAATGAGTTCAAAGACTTTTGCAGAGAAGCTGGCATTAAGAGGGAGACTACCACTGCATATACTCCTGAGCAGAATGGTGTTGCTGAACGCAAGAATAGGACTATTGTGGAAGCTGCCCGTGCCATGCTATGTGACCAGGGTCTTCCAAAGTTTCTGTGGGGAGAAGCTGCAAATACTGCTGTGTACATTCAAAACCGATGCCCTCATTCCGCTTTGGACTCCAAAACTCCCGAAGAGGTTTTCTCTGGTAAGAAACCTGATGTCTCACATTTTAGAATTTTTGGATGTCCTGTCTATTTTCATGTGCCGAAAGAAAAGAGAAGTAAGCTGGATGCTACTGGGAAGAAAGGAATGTTTGTGGGCTACAGTGAGACTTCTAAGGCATATAGAGTCTATGTACCTGGTCAAAGGGAAGTAGAGATAAGCCATGATGTCACTTTTGACGAAGATGCTTCCCTGAAGAAAGTAGTAGAT
The DNA here is from genome assembly GCA_031772625.1 of Pinus tabuliformis. Lineage (NCBI taxonomy): Eukaryota > Viridiplantae > Streptophyta > Pinopsida > Pinales > Pinaceae > Pinus > Pinus tabuliformis. The sequence continues at coordinate 719,040,171 of CM062818.1, forward strand.
CTTCCTAGATCTGAAGAAAACCATGAAGAAAGACCTGGAAATCTGGAAGAATCCCAGGATGAGACTATGCCTGATGTTGAAGAGCCAATGGACCCTATTGATCCTTCCCCTTCTCTAGGAAAGAGGCCATCATGGCTCAGGGACACCCTCGAAGATGCTGAGGGTCATGCTGCCCCAAGGGGAACATTCCGAGAAAGCAAGAAGCCGTGTAGATACCAAGGGTATCTAGCTGCCATGAGTACTATTATACAATCTGAACCTGGATCTTTTGAAGAAGCCATCAAGCATCAAGTCTGGAAGGATGCTATGCATGAAGAATATGAGGCTATTATGAAGAATGATGTCTGGGATGTGGTCCCGAGACCGAAGGACAAATCTGTTGTCACCGCTAAATGGCTCTACAAGATTAAACATGGATCTGATGGGAGTGCTGAAAAGTTTAAGGCAAGATTTGTTGCCCGTGGCTTCTCTCAAAAGGAAGGAATTGACTATGACGATATATTTGCACCTGTGGCTCGATATACCACCATCCGATCCATCATAGCCCTTGCTGCTACGCAAGGATGGAGTCTTCATCAGATGGATGTCAAGACTGCTTTTCTGCATGGTGCAATAAAGGAAGAGGTGTATGTAGAACAACCTCTGGGATTTGAAGTTCAAGATCGAGACACTTATGTCTGCAGGTTGAAGAAAGCCCTCTATGGGTTAAAGCAAGCACCCAGAGCTTGGTATGAGAGGATGGATAGTTACTTGATGAAGCTGGGCTTCACTCGAAGCAATGCTGATCCAAACCTTTACTTTAAGGTTGAGGAAGGAAAGCCTCTCATTCTAGTGCTGTATGTGGACGACCTCTTCCTGACAGGTGATGACCCTCTCATTCATCAATGTAAGAGGGAGCTTGCTGCTGAGTTCGAGATGAAAGACCTAGGACTGATGCACTATTTCCTAGGCCTGGAGGTCTGGCAGAGACCTGGAGAGATTTTCCTTTCTCAAGGAAAGTATATTGTGAAGCTTCTGGAAAGATTTGGGATGGTGGACTGTAAGTCTGTGTCGACACCAATGGAACTCAACTTTAAGAAGTTGAGTGGCAGCGCTGCAGGGCCTATCTTGGCCAATCCTACTGAGTATCGTCAACTCATAGGAGCTTTGATGTTCTTAGTGAACACCCGTCCGGACATATGTTTTGCAGTGAATACTTTGAGTCAACAGATGGTTGAGCCTCATCATTTTCACTGGGTTGGTGCCAAGAATCTTTTGAGATATCTTCGGGGCACGATAAACCATGGGCTGAGATACACTGCCGGGAGTGTGATACTCCGGGGATATACTGATGTCGATTGGGCTGGCAGTGTGGTGGATCGTAAGAGCACATCTGGATGCTGTTTCAATCTTGGTTCTGCTTCGATCTCATGGATGAGCAGGAAGCAGAAGTCGGTGGCTTTGAGCACCGCGGAGGCCGAATACATTGCTGCTAGTATGGCCTGTTGTGAAGCAGTTTGGTTGAGGAAGCTCTTTAGTGAGCTGTTCCAACATGTGCTAGATACCACTGTAATACTCTGTGATAATCAGAGTGGGATTCGTATGACTGAGAATCCTGTGTTCCACGACCGATCCAAGCATATTGATATCAGGTACCACTTTATCCGGGATATGGTACAGCGAGGCGCCGTAAGGCTCGATCATATAGGAACTGATGAGCAGGTCGCGGATATTCTCACTAAGCCCCTGGGGAAGGTCAAGTTCCTAACCTTCCGTGAGAGTCTTGGTGTCGTGGAAAGACCCTATGATGTGGGTCCTGTTGGACGATGAGCTCTGGGAGCTCTGGGGGGCTTTGGGGATAGCTTCTCGGAGCTATAAGCACTCATAATGCTTCTGCCCCACCCTTGTGATTATTGAGCTGGTTCGCCACTCATTTAATCTGTGCCCCGTATGCATCCTACCCATTGAGTTCAGGGCTCATGGGAAGTACCTCTCATTTGGCCAATGAGGTGTGGAAAAGCTAGAGACTATTAGCAAAGACTGATGGACGCATCAGAGATTGCCGTACTCTCTATCTAGGATGGCATGGTCCAACCACTTGATCTGGGATCAAGATTTGTGAGGTCTGGGACCTCTGGACTGATTATGTCAGTCGGGGAATGATGTCTATGTGACTGACCCACTTCTGTTCTGAAATAAAGAAGCCAGCAAAGCAAGTTTCGGCGGGATGACTCACGATGTTAATTGCACTAATAGATGGAGTTCTCCCTAGTTGAGAGGGAGTGTTAAATTTGGACAACTAGGTCCAAACTCCATGTTCTGATGCTCAGATTAAGAGGCTAATATTTTTGTTGGATTCCTCTTTCTGAGAGGTGTAAAATCCATATAAAAATAGTCTTAATCCGATGAGCAGAACTTATATTTTGAATTTATTATTCTTAATAAATTATATGTGCAAAGGTCAGCCAGTTTTGTAATGTAGGCTCACATGCCCAACAGATGTGTCACACACCCTCATAGATGGATATATATATATATACAGGAAAAGTTGGAGAGAATTTGATCACAACACAACTCACATCTTCCTCTCTCATCCTTAAAAGTACGAGCTACCTGGAGGACGAATTTCAGCCACACGTGGGAAGGACGAAGAGGATTTTTCTGCTGCTAGGGTTTCTGCTGCTAGGGTTTCGCAGAAGTTTGACCAGCGTTGACTTTGGTCAACGCTTGGTCCAAACAAGCTGAAAACTTGTGGGAGGTTCGATTTTTGAAGGCCATACTACCTGGCACAAAAATCGAGGTCAAAGGGTTGACCGTTTTGCTGCTGCGTTGACTTTTAGCTTGCTGCCCCTGCGTTGACTTTTCAGGACAGCGTTGACTTTTGTAGAACTGACTTGGGTTGACTCATCTACTGGTTGGAGGGTTGTTGTGACACATGCTGGGCTGGCTGACCAAAGGAGACTTTGCTGGTTGAAGCATCCTGTTGACCGCCGAAACAAACACATACATTTTTCTTGTTTCTGATTTGTCTTCTGTAAGATCTGCTTATATGTTCTATCTGCATTTTGCTTATCTACTTGTATGATTGCTGTGAGAAAAGTGAAATTGCTCTTAGCATAGAACATCTACAAAACTTTACAAAAGACCTAAATGAGTTATGGCATAGCAGAATGGGGCATTTACGTAGAATGCTCAGGGAGACAGTGACTTGTATTCCAGAATTAGGCACGAAAAATCATGATGTGTACAAGGTGTGTGTGCTTGGGAAGTATGCTAGGGCAACGTTCCCAAGAAGTGAAAGCAAATCAGATGGTGTGTTGTAGCTTATACACTCAGACATATGTGGCCCTATGTCCACTAGATCTCTCGAGGGGTACGGCTACTTCGTCACCTTTATTGATGATCATTCCAGGAAAACCTGGATCTATTTTCTATAGACCAAGGATGAGGTCTTCGATTGCTTCAAGGTGTTTAAGGCTCTGGTGGAGAGTGCGATAGGGAAAAAGGTCATGGTGCTTCACTCAGATAACAAAGGTAAGTACACAGATAATGACTTCATGGGTTTCTGTGTGAAGGAAGGCATCAAGACGGAGTGGACAACTCCATACGATCCACAACAGAATGGGGTAGCGGAGCGGAAGAACAGGTCTATAGTTGGGGCTGCAAAGGTGATGTTATATGACCAGGATTTGCTCAGGTTCTTATGGGTAAGGCATTTAACACGATTGTGTATATTCAGAATAGGGTTCCTCCCAGGGCATTGGGGAACATAACACTAGAAGAAGTGTTCTCGGGGAAGAAGCCATGAGTTAGTCACTTCAGGATCTTTGGTAGCATAGCTTATTGCCATGTACCAAATGAGAAGCGTACCAAGTTGGATCAAAATGCCGAGAGGGGATATTCCGTTGGGTATAGCGAGATCTCTAAGGCATAGAGGATCTACATTCATATTAGTAGGAAGATTATCATGAGAGGAGGCGTGAAGTTTATGGAAGACAGAGCCTTCAAGAAATCTCGCGAGATGCCAACAGGTGATTAGAGTGAGCTAGTAGAAGCTCCATTGGTTCCACAGTAGGGGGAGACGTTAGGACTATTGCTAGCATAGTCACAGGGATCCAATACAGTTATCAGTACTAGCATGTCCTCAAGTGCAGGAGATCTAGTGAATCCGCAACATACAGAGCAACAAAGGCAAGATGAGGAGCTGGTTGATCCTCCCACCACTAGTGGTCGAACCAACAGGGAAGTTCATCAGACATTGAGAGATGCAAAGGAGTTCATTGGAGCTCCTAGGATGAACAAGAGAGAACACAGACAACTAGACAGGTACCAAGCATTGGTGGCACAGGTTGTAGAACCTTCCAGCTATCAGGAGGCTGCACAACATCAGGTGTGGGTAGATGCCATGGTAGAAGAGTATAGTTCTATCATGACGAATGATGTTTGGGAGGTGGTGTTGGGGCTTGAGGATAGGTTAGTTGTGGGCTTTCAATGGATCTATAAGATCAATTACGCTGTAGATGACAATGTTGAGAAGTACAAGGCTAGGTTCGTGGCAAAGGGGTATGGACAGAAAGAAGGGATAGACTATGGGGAGACCTTCGCTCCATTGCCAGATATACTTCTATCCAGTCAGTTATATTGCAGGCAGAGCAAATAGGATGGCAGATTCACCAGATGGACGTTAAGACAACCTTCTTGAATGGGGTGATAAAGGAGGAGGTATATATAGAACAACCAAAAGGCTTCGAGACACATGAGAGGGCACGCATGTGTGCAGACTGAAGAAAGCTCTATATGGGCTTGAAGAAGTTCCTACAACATGGTATGGTCGAATTGGCAATTACTTGCAGCAGATGGGATTCGTCAAGAGTGATGCAGATCCCAACTTTTACTATTTGATTATAGAGGATGAGCCACTCATCCTAGTGTTGTATGCGGATGACCTCTTCTTGACAGGGACATCGGGGCTCATAAAAGACTGCAAGAGGAACTTGGCAGCAGAGTTTGACATGAAGAACTTGGCGCTGATGCATTACTTCCTAGGCTTGGAAGTATGGCAGAAGGACGGGGAGATCTTCCCATGTCAAGGATGATATACTACAAAGATTTTGAAGAGATTCAAGATGCAGGACTGTAGACCTATGTCTACACCTATGATTACAAGCTGGAGGAAGATCAATGCATCAGAGGATGAGGACGTTGACCCCACCTTGTATAGACAACCTATTGATTCCGTCATGTATTTGGTCAACACTAGGCCAGATATCTGCTTCGCGGTCAACACTCTTAGTTAGTTTATGGTGGAGCCGAAGAGAGTGCATTGGAAAGCAACGAGGCACATTTTGAGGTATTTACGCGACACAATCGAGTATGGATTGAGGTATGCTCAAGGTGATGGTGTCAGACTCTGCAGATTCACAGATGTAGATTGGGCAAGTAGTTCAATGGACAAAAAAGGTACATCAGGGTGCTGCTTCAACGTTGGATCAGGGGTGGTTTCTTGGTGCAACAGGAAGCAAAAGACAGTAGCATTGAGCTTTGCAGAAGTAGAGTATATGGCAGTTAGCACAACCACGTGCGAAGCTATATGGCTTCGGAAGTTGTTGGTGAGCCTGTTTGGCTAGAGGATGGAGGCGACTGGTATCTACTGTGATAATTAGAGTTGCATCAGGCTCTCTGAAAATCCAGTGTTTCATGATAGGTTGAAACACATAGATATACGATATCATTTCGTCAAAGGTTGTGTGCAACATGGAGCTGTCCAACTACTACATGTTCCCATAGGACATCGGGGCTCATAGAAGACTGCAAGAGGAACTTGGCAGCAGAGTTTGACATGAAGGACTTGGGGCTGATGCATTACTTCCTAGGCTTGGAAGTATGGCAGAAGGACGGGGAGATCTTCCTTGGTCAAGGGAGATATACTACAAAGATTTTGAAGAGATTCAGGATGCAGGACTGTAGACCTATGTCTACACCTATGATTACAAATTAGAGGAAGATCGATGCATCAGAGGACGAGGACGTTGACCCAACCTTGTATAGACAACTTATTGATTCCCTCATGTATCTGGTCAACACTAAGCCAGATATCTGCTTCGCGGTCAACACTCTTAGTCAGTTTATGGTGGAGCCGAAGAGAGTGCATTGGAAAGCAACGAGGCACATTCTGAGGTATTTAGGCGACACAATCGAGTATGGATTGAGGTATGCTCAAGTTAATGGTGTCAGACTATGCAGATTCACAGATGTAGATTGGGCAAGTAGTTCAATGGACAAAAAAGGTACATGAGGGTGCTGCTTCAACATTGGATCAAGGGTGGTTTCTTGGTGCAACAGGAAGCAAAGGAAAGTAGCATTGAGCTCTGCAGAAGCAGAGTATATGGCAGTTAGCACAACCACGTGCGAAGCTATATGGCTTCGGAAGCTATTGGTGAGCCTGTTTGGCTAGAGGATGGAGGTGACCGGTATTTACTGTGATAATCAGAGTTGCATCAGGCTCTCTGAAAATCCAATGTTTCATGATAGGTCAAAATGCATATATATATGATATCATTTCGTCAAAGGTTTTGTGCAACGTGGAGCTGTCCAACTACAACATGTTCCCATAGAAGAGTAGGTTGCAAATATACTCACAAAAGCTCTTGGGAGATCTAAGTTCGTCTATTTTAGAGTACAAATGGGTATTATGGAGCACCCTTTTTAGTAGCAAGGACAGGAGTTTGGTTCTCAATTGTAGTAGTTGCACCATTAACAACAACATGAGATCAGTTGTAGCACAGAGCAGAGTTGGCAACAATACAAGTTGTAAAGTGCACTGTCAACAACAACGCAGATGCAGGGTGGCTCAACTACAGAGTGGCAGATAAATCAGAGTATGCACAGTGGCTTGGTGAGCAATGGTAGGTTGTCACAGTTGTCAGATATCAACAACGTGTATGGAGGATGTTATGAGACAGAGAGAGAGAACACCTTCCTCGCTAAGAGGGAGTGTTAGTTTTTGTAGCATCAGACAAGTGTTCTAGTCTCGACTTTGGTCAGAGAGGCTAAGAAACACAAGATCTCCATAACCCATAAAAATTTTAAGGAGAAAACACCTAGAAATGGCTCAATTAAGTTAATTAGTCAATAATTAAATATTTTCCAAGCCTAATTTAGGAAAAGTGATCAATTAACAACAATTAATTGGGAAAGGTAAGAATTCTCTAGAAACTCACATGGATCGACTCAGAGATGATCCTAGCCATTGATGGAGATCTAATCACGACCATTGGTTCACCAATGAGAGATTATAAGAGGAGGTCGATGGGGTTGAGGAGAAATACACTTGGAGAGCTAAGATCGTTGGCAGATTGAGATACCTAGTTGCAGTGATTCAACAAGCGAGAGAAGTTCGAGCCAAAAAGATCATAGGGGCTAAAGCTTGAGAGGAAGCAACAAAAGTGATTCCCGAGGAAGTTTCCAGTTCTGGAGAGGCAACAACAAGAGGCAAAGCTATTCCACAACGACGCTGCGCAGGGAACATCAGTGAGCAGTTCGATTTGGCTGAGGAGGAGGTCGATTTAGGTTCCAGAGGCCGTAATAATTTTCCAAAAGGCCGGAGAGTCACTTCTAGCAGCAGTAGCAGGCAAGAAGACTTGATCAAAGGTAGTTTCAGGCCATACCTGTGAGGGTTTGCGCAAGCACTACGTAGAGGGCTTGCGCAAGGGTTTGGACGACCAATTTTTCTAAGGCAGGTTTTGTCGGGATTGTTCGTGGAGAAGGGGAAATGCCCCTCAATAATTTTTGTCAATTTATCTTGTTGAGGATTGCCATGTGTGGCATCCAAATTGTACTGAGATTTTCACTGCTGCATAATAATAATAAAACTCTTATCTGCTGCACCGATTTTCCCACATTGGGTTTTTCTGGGGGCATTTGTCCAAAAAATAACCGTGTCAATGATATTGTGTGTGTGCTCTATATTTCTCAGTTCCAACAATTTAGTTTCCACACTGTTTTTATTTGTGAAGAATTGCAGTGTGATTTATTTATTGTTTGTTGTAGCAAATAAACTGCATAATTATTCAGTTAGAAGAATAAACTTCTAGTTGCTGCAATTTAAGGAAATTTCACAAATGTCAACTTTTAGGATAAAAATGAGAAATAAAGGAAATGTCAACTTCTAGGATAAAAAGGAGAAGTAGAGGAAATGTCAACTTTTACATTAAGAATTGAACATTAACATTAGTTTCCGGCATTTTTGGTCAAACCTACTCAAAAGGTCTAAGTCATGGTTCATTTTGTACAGGGAGTGCCTAGGGAGCATCCAGGAAGTGCCTTGTCTCCAAGAGTGTCCTAGGGAATGCCATGCTCCCAAAAGGGCAGGGATCATCTCAAATTTGTTCAAAGTGCACTCCTAAATTTTGGGAGCCTCCCATGGGCACCAACACACAGCTCTAGGAGGGGAGCAGGTGTTGTGATGGGTGCTCCCGGTAACATAGGTTGTGGTTGTGCATTATGGTCACTTATTTTATGTGTGTGAGGTAAAGAAAACGGGAAAGTTAACTCTAATGAATTTCTTTTTTAAGTGTGTCTAACGCATGATTGTGGAAACAAAAGCATGCCCTTCCATAACTTCTTGATCTGAATTATAACAAAAATCAATAGAATGATTTACTCCTGAAATGACAAGCAAGAAGAATTTAATCAACAGATTTACATGAGCTAGTTAGCAATAGTAAAAGAATAAACTTATAAAATGGAATTATTTTTGGCCAGATTGTCAAACATTCCAAAAGATTATCAGATCATTCATTATATGGATGGTTTGAAAACTCATATAAGGGTATCTCCATGAAAACCTCTATTGACTAAATCAGAATTTTGGTAAACATGCTCGGTTGCCTTGGCCTGTGTACTGTCATGTTTAATCATAATTGAGTTTGTCAAAACATACCAGTGACAGTAACAAGTCAAGTATTAGGGAAAATTAGTTATTACTAGAGAATCAGAGATCTATTAAGCAGTCCCGATTCATGATTACTGCAAATTTCAAAATAACAAAGAGGAAAAACATAGTGCAAAAGTAGGCTCAGCTATGCTAGAGATCTATACTATACTAGGTTCAACTATACCAGAGATCCAATAAGTAGTCCTGATTCATGATTACTGCAAAATAACAAACAGAAAAGGCATAGTACAAAAGTTGGTTCAGCTATGCTGCTTTTGTAGCAAAACGAATGTAGTAAAAATCATGTTCACAAATGAGAAAGCATGAGCAAGGTTGCGTTCAAATAAAATTTCAGCTTGTGAAGTGCAATACATGCCAGGTAATCATTATTAGGTTGGCATGAATTTGAGATGTCTGAGCATTGAACTGTGTGGTACAACTAGTAAAATTGATATGAAAATGTCTTCAATATAAAGTCTAAGTTCTTTTTCTAAAAACAGTGCTACAAGGGGAGCATGTTCCCCATGCTTCCTTTGTTTCTATAACAGTGTAACTTGGTGGGGGCCGTTTCCCTGCATCCTCTTTTTGGGTAAATTTGGGGAGAAGCATGGGGGGTCATTTCTCTTTTGTGGGGGAATTCTCAGCATTTCCCCCTCAGCCTTTGCCCAATGGCTTTTAAAAAAGTATTTTTTTTTAACGCCAATAAGTAAAAACCCTAAAACAAACATGAACATTTATTTCTTGCTTTTGTTGTTCATGTTTATGACTTGTCATTGTTTCTCAGATATATATATATATATATTTTTAATTTTTTTAAAGGATTTTGAATGGGGTACCATATGTCCAGAACCCTGATGTTTCCTAAAATTTGAGGTGTGTCTCCACTTGTCCCCTGGACTGGTTTCCCTGTTCTTGCCCCACAACTCCCCCCCACCCCTTGCTTTCCTGGAAACTTGATGGAACATTGTCCAAAACCCTAGAACATAACTCTTGACTGTGAATCACATTTATAGAATAGCCTATATGGTTGTCTTTGATGCATTGGAGTCGCCTCACCTTCACCTTCAAGTTTTCGCAATGCATGTGCCTTTAATTATTAGTTCTTAGCTCACCTTGGATTTTACATTGCCATGACAACTTAGAAACTATGTTCCACCAAGTTTCTGGGATGTGGTAACATGGGAGCTGGGAGAGCACTTTGGGAATGTGTGGAAACTCCCCCAAATTTTAAAGAATTTTATGGGGGATGGGGGACGATGAGGTCCTGATCATATGGGGCCCTGTCTCGAAGTTTAAAGGCTGTAAATGATGAACCTGAAATAAACAAAAATAATCTGCTAAGAAATTAAAGACCAGCAGTGATTTGACCCTTCCTCCATGCTGCTAGATAGGAAAAGGCACTACTAAATGACTGTAGCTTTTGTAGCTTTTATGTTTTTCTTAAAAAAACTGGCATGGGGGTTGTCTGGAATCTAGATGTCCTTTTTTTTGGGATTGGTGCTCACAAGTTCATTTTTCTTCCAAATGCCCCACACTGGTAAAACAATTGTGTGTGTGTTTTGTGGAGTTTTGCAAAAAGGTACGGTGTAGCCAAATGTTTTGCTAGGCGTCCCCCTTTCCCAGGGGATACCCTTTTTATGTGTCCACATTTAGCACTGTATACAACGCATTGTTTAAAGCTTGAAGGCTTCTTCTCGTTGTTCAAATATTTAGAGAAGGAAATAGAGCACCTAGGCCTATACACTGAAGTTGCTATTAAAATAGTTCTAATAAGAGCACTTAAGTAAAATTCTCATTTACCAGATATATATTATATACAATAACATATAGACTATAGTTTATGCCTGAAGGTGTAAGGTTTATACCCTAGTTATGAAAGTCTGCCAACCAAAAATTCATGGATTTTACAAACTCTGTTCTGTCTGAATAAAAATGACATTTTTTGTTCTAATGGCAGGCCAATGGACAATGGTGATTGATTGCTTCTCCTTGTAAGCCATTTATTTATTCATGCCTGGATTGCTTGAAAAACTGGGATACCTATATCATTGTTTAAATTTAACCCTGTTTAAAAGAAATTCTGACAAAAGTTGTGTCAAATGAATGTTCAGTTATTTTGATTTTGGTAACTATGCCTGAAAGTAATATAGCGCCTACCTTGAGCATCTTTCAATTCAATTGACTTTCTTTCTTGCCATGCTGGAATTTATTTTTCTGCCATGAGTTCAGTTCTGTAATCTGTTTATTGCAGTGTTGCGAACATCTCGATAACATCCCGATTTTATCTCGAAATCACGATTTTTTGGCCTAGCCGATGTTTGCCTATTTTTAAAGATATTTTTATGTTATCTTAATTTTGCCAATGTTTGCCGATTTTTTACCGATATTTTCCCGATTTTTTGGTTTTTCAGACCCCTGCCGATTTTGTCCTGATGCCGATGTTCGCAACATTGGTTTATTGTTCTATTTAAGTAGATAAATACTGCTAGATTTTATAATGGATTTCTGACACCCCAGTTAAATGACATTCACAAAGGAGATTGAACCTTCAAGTTTATTGCAACATAATAAAAGCCCGACCCCAGATAAATCATGCTTGGATAGGTATATATTTTTACATATTTAATTGTTTATTGTTGTTTCTCATGTAGTGATTTTTTGTGCAGAAGAGTACACACGTTCAAAACAATTACAAATGTCATGCCTGCAAGATATTCTACCACCATCCGGGCATTCATGTCATCGTTGTCATCGTCTGTTTCTGCAGAACCTTCATCTGATTCACCTGCTGCAAAATCTTATGATGCTGGACAGATTCAGGTGGTTTTGTAAAATTGTATTTATATCATAATGATGCCATTCTTAAAAGATATTTTAGTAAGTTGTCTCCATATGAATATTGCTTCTAAGAGAGTACAAACAAAAGAAGCAAATAAACCTATTAGCAGATAGAGTATTGCCACAGGTATAAGAGGGGCATGGTGCCCACTTCAGTGGCACGTCAAAGATTGTATCATGTTGTCTGTTGAATAGATAGTTGGATGTCTGTTGACAGGTTAGGTGTTAAGTTTAGGTATGTTTTATGCTAAAGCAATTTATTTAAATTTTCACAGTTAGCAATCACATCAGCATTAAGATAAACTGTAGATAGAACATAAATATAAATCACAGAAGACAAGCCAAGACAAGAGGACACAAGATGTGGCGCGAGCCAGGGACAAACCCCACAATGTGTGGGGAAACCCTTTGATCAAATCTTCTTTTATCTTCAAAGTTCAGCAGAGAAAGAGAGAGAGAGTACATTTACAACAGAAGTCAACACTTTGACTTATCTAGATCTAGCATAGATCATTTCGTATAACGATGAGATCAGTTGAAGACATTCTGCTTCAACTGATTCTCAAGGTGACTCCTTCACCTATCATCGTTCTGCATCTCGTCCATTTGCTGCACCTGACCATGTAGCACCATCATGTTGTATCATCATGCTGCTCATGATCATTGTGCTGCCCACACATCATGTTGTCCATGACCTCATACATCATGCTGCCCATGTGTTGTGCTGCTTCATGATGCTGCCCATTCATTACGCAGTGCTGCATCCAAGTATCACTGAGCTGTTCTCAACATCATGGATCTGCACCTATCTGATGTGTACTCAATGACTGTTATGCTGCTCTTATTATACAACATCATGTTGCTACCCCAAATCAACGAGAATGCTGAGAATGACAGATCCGGTCTTTTCATTGTAATATACTCCTTTAGTATGCTGTGGGGTTAGTACTGTTGTAGGGTTTCATTGATCCCATTCATGGAGGTGATTATCACCAAGGAGGTTACAGAGATGAAACCCGAGTTCTTTTCCTCTCATTATAGCGTATACATGTGCCCAAATGCGAAGTTCTGTATCTCCTTTTGACAGTGAGAACAGATTTCATAGCTGTGCTTAGATGTCTCCATTTACAGCATTGTAGGAGTTTCATTGATGGAGTCTTCACTAACTGCGAGATTAGGGCCTACGTGCCTGCTAAGCCTGCGTGGATATACTTGCGTGGATCATCCTCATCAGCAGCGTAGATATCCTCATGACTGTGTATGACTGCGTGGAATATTATATGAATGCCCAGCGTATATATTCATCGTATATACATGATGCCCAGCGTATATATCCAGCGTATGTACATAATGCGTTGTATGGAGTCTGGACTGCGTATAGCGTGGTTCCATATTGCATATATATGCATGGTTTCATATAACGTGGTTCCATATATGACTGTATGACTGAACGTGAACAGCTTATAGAAATATAACATTAACAGCATTTGATATATAACATGAACAGCGTTGGATTTTCCATGACTGTGTGAATATAGTGCCTTCATTACAGCGTATAGATTATGTGGATAAGGTCCTCATTACAGCGTATAGATTTTCTGCTTAACGTGTGGATAGGGTCTTCATTGAACATCGAATTGATTGTCTGCTCAACGTGTAGAGACTGCGGCTTTACCATATTACAGCGGCTACCCTTCATGTAACTGCGGCTATCCTTTTGTGACTTGTATGGACAGCGTATTAGTATTAGGGCTGCATAGGGCTGATTCCAAGAACTGCGTATAAGAGGTCATCATGAACAACGTATAAAGAGTCTTTATGCCTTGCGTATAGCTGTGGTAGGGCTCCTTCCATCTGCGGCTTCACCATGAACAGCGAATAAGGTTATGACTGCGTTGGATTTAGGGCATCATCAAACTAGGTCAACGTATTCCTTTTTGTGACTCTCCAAAAACCCAAGACGTGGAGAGGAGATCACATCAAGAATGTGTCTTGAAATGACTTCAAGTCCTCTATATTTATACTAAAACATATATGATGAATAGTCATGACGTTTGGGCTTCTTGAGCCTACGTAAGAGCTGGTCGGCTAGATAATAAAACCATAATCTAAATAAATTCATATCTCCATAAATACGTATCGAAATCGGATGATCTTTGGATCAATCCTACACCTCTCGACGAGAGGGATCCAATAAAAATATCAGCTGCCATAAATAAGCTAACCCACATAGAGTTTGGCCCTAGTTGCCAATTTAACACTCCCTCTCAACTAGGGAGAACTCCATCCGCTGATCCATATGTGCGACTGTACTATCTCTGCCATCAGTGCCCTGAACTGCTCTGTCCAGCTCTGCTGTCTTAGCTGGCTCTGCTCTGCTTTGCTCAGCTCCGCTTTCTGGCTTTGTTCAACTCTGCTCTGCTTTGTTGTCTCAGCTGGCTTTGCTCAGCTCAGCTCAGCTCAGCTTTGCTCAGCTCTGCTGTCTCTGCTTTGCTCTTCTCAGCTCTGCTCTGCTCAGCTCTGCTTTGCTGAACTATGAAGAAGAAGAATTGATCGAGAATGTCTCATACCATTCTCCATTGACCCGAAGTCAGTCTTAGAGTGCGTACCACTAGTCCTAGACTAGTCTCAACTGACCCAAAGTCAATCTCATAGTGGGTACCAGTCCTACCACTGGTCCCAAATCAGTATCGTAGTCTCAGAGAGTGTACCACTGGTCCCAAACCAGTCTCAGCCGACCTGAAGTCAGCGTCATAGTATGTACTACTCTCACTGGTCCCAGACTAGTACTGCATTGACACGAAGTCAGTCTCAGAGTATGTGCCACTGGTCCCAGACTAGTCTCAACCGACTCAAAGTCAACGTCATAGTATGGTACAACTCCTACCACTGGTCCCAGACCAGTATCGCAGTCTTAGAGAGTGTACCACTGGTCCCAGACCAGTCTCAGCGGACTTGAAGTTGGCGTCATAGTATGTACTACTCTCACTAGTCCCAGACCAGTACTGCACTGACATGAAGTCAGTCTCAGAGTATGTACCATTGGTCCCAGACCAGTCTCAACCGACCCGAAGTCAGCGTCATAGTATGGTACAACTCCTACCACTGGTCCCAGACCAGTATCATTGATCCCAAATCAATGGAGGTCATCCTAGCGTAGGGAGTACGGTAGATACAACGATGCGTCCATCGGTACTACTATGGTCCCTAACTTCATTTCCCTGCTCATTGATCAGATGAGAGGTACTTCCTATGAGTCCCACACTGCATGGGTAGGATGCCTCGACAGGAGAACTTAATCAATCCCCTCCTCACAGGAGAACACATCAATCCTGCTACAATCGCCATGGAGAACACATCAATCCAGGCCTCACAGGAGAACACATAAATCCTGCTACAATCGCTATGGAGAACACATCAATCCAGGCCTCACAGGAGAACACATCAATCTTGCTACAATCACCATGGAGAACACATCAATCCAGGCCTCATAGGAGAACTAATCATCCTGCTACACAGGAGAGCGAATCATCCTGTTCCACAAGAGAGCGAATCATCTTGTCTCACAAGAGAGCGAATCATCTTGTCCTAGTGCGCACCACCAGGGGAGGGTGAGTCACCCTGTGGTCGTACGTTGCTCCAGTAAGAACTGCAAGCCCCAGAGCTCCTAGAGCTCAATGTATGCAATATGCAGGACCCTTGTACAAGGGTCTCTTGACGACTCCAAGTCGTTCGGGAAAATCATAGATTTGATCTTTCCCCTGGGGCTTTAGCGACCTGTACATCATCTCAGTGCGATGGAGCCTCCTTGCTCATCGACTTACCATATACTAGATAAGGTAGTATCTGATGTCTATCCGCTGGAGCAATCGTCGAATACGGGATTCCTCAATAATCGAATCCCACCTCTGGTTGTTACAGAGAATCACAGTGGTATGTGATCAAACAGCTCACTGAAGAGCTTCCCCAACTAGGCAGCTTCATACGAGATCATACTCGTAGATATGTATCTGGTCTCAGCGGTGCTTATGGCAACCGACTTCTGCTTCCTTCTCATCCATTATATCGAAACAGAATCCAAAGAGAAACAACACTAAGAAGTGCTCCAGTGATCCTCCACACTACCTGCCTAATCAGTATTCGAATAATCATGCAGTTTCATGTTTCCGACAGTGTATCTCAATCCATGAGAGATTGTGTCCTGAAGACATCTCAGAAGATTCTTGGCACCAATCTAGTGAGGCTCAACCAAATATGAGCTCACAATGCTAACTGCAAAAAATATGTTCAGACAAAGGTTCACCAAGAACATCAATGCGAATGAGTTTTCTTTTTGAAACTCAGAGGCATTTCCCAAATCTGGTCTGACATCACTACCATATAACTTCTGAAAGTTAAGATCCTCGAGGTAGTCACAGGCTAGCAGTTTATCTTTCCACATTCAGAATCCAACTCCCTCTGTCTTCTACAAATGAGAGGGTCTGCACCTATCAGACATAGGTGTCGGTATGAGAGGTCTTTCATCCACAACCTTCGGATGGTTTGGATCGATTTCACTCCTAGTGAATCTCAGCTTCATCAGACAGTTGCTGATCCTCTCATACTATGCTCGGGGTGTCTTGCTTCAAGCCATAGAGGGCTCCTCCTGCATGAGATTCCCGATCATGAATCAAACTCCTCGGGTTGTTCCAAACCTGTGGACCTGTGGCATGAGGGGGATGGTCCCCTTATAAGATTTTCCTTTGGTACATCTCAGACATGTACCTTCATGCTCCTTTTGAATTCAGGCTTCCCTGTCACCATCTGACTCACAGACCTCCGGTGCTATGTGTCAATGGACTTCCTGTAACTTAATACAACCCTGAACTCAAAAGCATCTTTGAAAATTCTATTTTCAAACACGTACCTTTCCATCGACGAATGCCACCTTAAAACCTTCGACTTCCATTCCTAGGGTTCCTTTCTTCCTTTGAGAGTCGGCCATGTCCTTGATGACCTGCATCTTTGCCATTCAGACACTCCTTCGCATAATGGCCGAACTTATTGCAACCAAGGCATCCGCCTTTCCTTCCACCCTTAGATCCAAACTTCCCAATGAAGTGATCTTTAGGTATGCCATCAAAAGTTCTGCTGTGCCATTCTGATAATATGCTCTGCTTCGACTTCACCCTTAGTGAATTGGAAAGAACCCATTGATCCTTTTGTCTTGTCCCAACTGTCTTTGGTGATTGCTCTTTCACTCTTGCTTGGGCATTGTCTTCACCTCAGCTCTAATACCATGTTAAGTTTAGGTATGTTCTATGCTAAAGCAATTTATTTAAATTTTCACAGTTAGCAATCACATAAACATTAAGATAAATTGCAGATAGAACATAAATATAAATCACAGAAGACAAGTGAAGACAAGAGGACACAAGATGTGGTGCGAGCCAGGGACAAACCCCACAATGTGTGGGGAAACCCTTTGATCAAATATTCTTTTATCTTCAAAGTTCAGTAGAGAAAGAGAGAGAGAGTACATTTACAACATAAGTCAACACTTTGACTTATCTAGATCTAGCATAGATCATTTCGTATAACGATGAGATCAATTGAAGACATTCTGCTTCAACTGATTCTCAAGGTGACTCCTTCACCTATCATTGTTCTGCATCTCGTCCATTTGCTACACCTGACCATGTAGCACCATCATGTTGTATCATCATGCTGCTCATGATCATTGCGCTGCCCACACATCATGTTGTCCATGACCTCATACATCATGCTGCCCATTCATTACGCAGTGCTGCATCCAAGTATCACTGAGCTGTTCTCAACATCAAGGATCTGCACCTATCTGATGTGTACTCAATGACTGTTATGCTGCTCTTATTATACAACATCATGTTGCTACCCCAAATCAACGAGAATGCTGAGAATGACAGATCCGGTCTTTTCATTGTAATATACTCCTTTAGTATGTTGTGGGGTTAGTATTGTTGTAGGGTTTCATTGATCCCATTCATGGAGGTGAATATCACCAAGGAGGTTACAGAGATGAAACCCGAGTTCTGTTCCTCTCATTATAGCGTATACATGTGCCCAAATGCGAAGTTCTGTATCTCCTTTTGACAGCGAGAACAGATCTCATAGTTGTGCTTAGATGTCTCCATTTACAGCATTGTAGGAGTTTCGTTGATGGAGTCTTCACTAACTGCGAGATTAGGGCCTGCGTGCCTGCTAAGCCTGCGTGGATATACTTGCGTGGATCATCCTCATCAGCAATGTAGATATCCTCATGATTGTGTATGACTGCGTGGAATATTATATGAATGCCCAACGTATATATTCAGCGTATATACATGATGCCCAGCGTATATATCCAGCGTATGTACATAATGCGTTGTATGGATTGCGTATAGCGTGGTTCCATATTGCGTATATATGCGTGGTTTCATATAACGTGGTTCCATATATGACTGTGTATAACTGAACGTGAACAGCTTATAGAAATATAACATTAACAACATTTGATATATAACATGAACAACGTTGGATTTTCCATGACTGTGTGAATATAGTGCCTTCATTACAACGTATAGATTATGTGGATAAGGTCCTCATTACAACGTATAGATTTTATGCTTAACGTGTGCATAGGGTCTTCATTGAACATCGAATTGATTGTTTGCTCAACATGTAGAGACCGCGGCTTTACCATATTACAGCAGCTACCCTTCATGTAACTGCAGCTATCCTTTTGTGACTTGTATGGACAGCGTATTAGTATTAGGGCTGCATAGAGCTGATTCCAAGAATTGCGTATAAGAGGTCATCATGAACAGCGTATGAACAACATATAAAGAGTATTTATGCCTTGCGTATAGCTGTGGTAGGGCTCCTTCCATCTGCGGCTTCACCATGAACAACGAATAAGGTTATGACTGCGTTGGATTTAGGGCATCATCAAACTAGGTCAACGTATTCCTTTTTGTGACTCTCCTTCTCCAAAAACCCAAGACGTGGAGAGGAGATCACATCAAGAATGTGTCTTGAAATGATTTCAAGTCCTCTATATTTATATTGAAACATATATGATGAATAGTCATGACGTTTGGGCTTTTTGAGCCTACGTAAGAGCTGGTCGGCGAGATAATAAAACCATAATCTAAATAAATTCATATCTCCATAAATACATATTGGAATCGGATGATCTTTGGATCAATCCTACACCTCTCGACGAGAGGGATCCAATAAAAATATCAGCTGCCATAAATAAGCTGGCCCGCATAGAGTTTGGCCCTAGTTGCCAATTTAACATTAGGCCTTTTTGGAGAGTACATTAGCTAGGCTTAAACCAAATTTTATGAGTTTTTGTAGTGAACAAAGCAAATAATGTATTGCATGTTTGTTCATTTCTGGGAAAATTTAGAATATTGAGAGATATAATTAATGCCCAATCGAAGAAGTAGATGCTTGTTATTACCCAATATGAATGATAATCTGCACAGAAGATAACCTGGCATGGATAAATCTCAACCCTGGATCTATTTGTTGTAATTTCTAAGCCTAACTGCTAGAAACCCTTAATGTACATTACTGATTTATTCTTGCCTACTTGTTTTGTTAATTAACAAGTTATTTACCATGTAAATACTGGAAATAAATACAAGTACATGCTCAACACAATACAGATCATCAACTGAAGGAAACAAAACAAGTACACAAGTGACATTGTTGTTTTTGGACCAAGGTCCCCGGAAAAACCCAATGTGGGAAAACTGGTGCAGCTATCTGCAGGTTTTATTATTATGCAGTTTTTGAATACAATCTGGGTGCCAAAACTGGCTCACCCAACAGAAAATAATCTCGGCTGTAGTACATCTCTACTTGGAAGCAGATATTCTGGCTGAAACCCTGGATAAATATTGCGACAACTCCCAGCCCCAATCTGCCCCACGAAAACCCTAGCGTCAGCCTCTAGGGATTGCGTCAACGCTTTTTGGCCCAACGCTTGCCCAACGTCACCCTAGCTCTCCTTGCGTCAGCCTCTGGAGGCACTGCGTCAGCCCTTAGAGCCTTTGTGTCACCCATGCTGGCTCTCTGAGGCACTGTGCAGCTCCTAGCTGCCTCTGCGTGAGCCCTGGCTGGCTCTACGTGAACCTCTGGCTGGCTTTGCGTCCCTCACTCCTGGCTTCTGCACTGATTCTCCCGGTACTATCTTTGCTTCTTTGCTTCTTTATTCACTGCCCCTCAGCTGCAACTCTGATCACTCCTTCGATTTCCTTAGGAAGCCCAGCGCCAGAAAATCGAATTCTTGATTAACTCGGTGTGTTCTCCAACTGACCGTCAAACCTCCTTTTATACTTTTCTTGTTTAAAATTCAACGGTCGAGATTAAGTTCCTAATCAACAACTAAGATTAACTATGGCTTGATCCATGACTTTTTGACCCTTCTCACACAGTTTTATATTAATTCACATCAATATTTTATTTTCCCTAAGTTTAGACTTACGGACTCCATTAAAAATATTAATTATTTTAATATCTCCCAAACTGTTTAGAATTTGCCCAAACCATTTCTGGGTATTGGAGATCTCATGTGCTTTAGCCTCTCCACCATTTTTCGTGGCTAGATCACATCCGATGCTATTCCAAATCAACACTCCCTCTTAGTGAGGACTGTGCTCTAGTAATACTTCTCATTGAGCATCACCCTGATCATCCGACATCGGTCCCTGTGTTGATGCTAGGTTTGCTGCTTAACATTCTCTGCACTGCTGCATCATGTACTGCTACCCATGGCCTTGCCATTGCCACTACTGCATCCGTACAACAACTCCTTCTGCATCCGTGCTGCTGACCATGGCCCTGCCACTGCCACTGCCACTGCCACTGCCACTACGACTGCCGTATTTGCACTGCAATCCCTCTCATCATGCTGCATCGTCTTGCCCATAACACTGCTTCTGCTAACTGCTACACTGCAACTCAGTTACTAAGAAGTAAGTAACTGATCTCCCAACTCTGACATCTCTGTGCTCCCTCTCTGATCTCTGCGCTGCTGCAACAACTCTGTGCATCTCGCACTGCTGCCTCACGCTGTCGTGCGACTCCTGCACTGTAGCTCCCTTTGTCGCTTCATCCGCATCCGTCTCTACCGACATCCGCCAGCACTGCTACTCCTCTTCGTGGCTCCCGTAGCTAGGTATAATCCGAGAGGTTGGGTACCTCAAGGATCCTGCCCTTCATCACCTGTAGTCCGTTTGACTACAGCTCGATGTCTCCCCACTTCTGCTCAAGTGGCATGTGAGCACTCATGGCACAATCATCATCTATCCACTTCCTTCTCCGCCCTTGCTGGCGCTGCCTTGGTCTTGGAAGCCTCTCCTTTGCTCTTCTTTCTCGGACACTGGCTCACATAGTGACCCAGTTCCCCACAGTTGAAGCATTTGACCTTGGATAGGTCCTTCTTCTTCCATTTCTCTTTCTTTCCCTCAGATGCTAGGGCAACATCCTCGTCTTCCTCCTTGATTCTGATCCCCTTGCTGCGACTTCCTCCCTTGCTTAGCCTTCTGATCTCTTCTTGGCGAAGAGCCGCCCACATTTCCTCCCAATCTGGAAGGGTCGCCCTGCCCAGTATGCTCTGGACAAACACCTCCCAGTCTTTTGAGACTGCGTTCAGGGCTGTTCTCACCATCAATTCTTGATCTGGCGTGGCCCCTATGGAAGTCAGCTGATCCCGGATCTCCTTCAATCGACCGAGGAAGATGTCGATCTGTTCTCCCTTCTGCATTTGGTATGACCGCAACTGATTTTCTAGTAGCATCTTCCTCTGCACGAAAGTATGCTAATACAACTTCTTTAGGGCCTCCCACATCTCATTTGCCGCATTCTTCTCGGCAATGTGTGGTACTACATGGTCCTTGACCTTGTCAAAGATGATGCTCTTGGCCCTCACCATTGCATCCTCGTACTTATCGTTATCAGCCGGGTCAACTGGGACTGCTATTGTCCTCAAGGCGAAGTGCTTGAGACGGTTCCTATCTGGAATGGATAAGATTCTGGCCTTCCAGACTACGAAGTTTGAGGATCCATCCAGTTTGTCCTGGTCTCTTACCCTGTTCACTGCCATCTCGCTGCTCCTCTACTTCCCTTCTGGAAGTTCTCGGTGTGACTCCCTCTGAGCCTCGATTTCCCTCCTGCAAACCCCTCTGCCGAAGCTCACTGTCCTCTAGAATTGCGCAGTTTTGGCTCCCAGGCCTCTTTGCTGCCTAATCCTCCTCACCTCTGGAAACTACGCAACATTGACCTCCTTTGGCCTTACCTTGCACCAGCCACTGCTGACTTGAACTACGCAATCTTGTCTCCCAGTGGCCACTACGCAATTTTTCTCCTCAGTGAGGACTGTGCTCAAAAGTTCCTCAGTCAAGCCTGAGTTGCACTCTGTGCAGTCTCAGTGATCAAGCTCTCTCCCTGCCAACTGGAACTGTGCAATGTGTAGTCACTGAGCCCTGTCTCCCAGCATGTGACTTGTCCCAAGCTTAGTCCATGGATGATAATGCACCATCTTAGAGTAGGGAGTTTCCGGATTTATGTCGTCCCGTCATGAGTGAATTGCAAGAACAGGTACACTCTCAAGTCATGGCGAGATGATGAAGAAGGAAAAGTAGGAGGGAAGCATGCCTAGAGACTCACTTGCCGCTGGACGAGCAAAGGAGCTTATCAAGAACAAGCAAAGGGGAACACATGCATGCAACTACCTCTCAAGACCAAAGATCATTGAAGACCCCGCACCACCAAGCTATGTAGAGGAGAAGAGAAAGCACATCCAAGAACACATCTATCACTCAACAGCAACAACGACTTGACATTGCCACCTCAGCAAGCCAATGCATGTCAGTAGTGTCATGAGTTGTCAAAGGTCACATCACTATTATGAGCCAGGTATATTGTAAATCAAATGTAATGTAAAGTGGAAGTCCAATGGACATACATCAATATGAGTAGTCATGTCAGTTGAAAAGTCATTGGAAGTTGAACAGTCACGAGGGTAGTCAAAGAGTCACAAGGGTCAAGCATCACCCCTTGGTTATATATAACCCCTCATTGTATGAGCAAAGGACTTTTCACCTTGGCTCCTCCCGCAAAGCATAGAGAGTTTCAGTCAGTTCTTTGAGGAGCAAGGAGTGGCTCCAATGTCCCACTACTGGGGCTAGTGATGTATGATGTAAATATGTGTCTTGGAACTTTTGCTTAATACAGAAGCCTTCTTGGTCAAGCACTTTTCCATGCATGACTTATGGATGTTTCTAAGACTACTTTGTGAGCATTTATATTTCATGTTTGTTTCACATGTACTAAGATAGTTGAACTATTTGAGTTGTTTTAGTGCTTACCTTTTTGGGAATGTGCTGTTATGGTTGTCATTGCTGTTTCATCCTTGTGGACTTATCTGCACAACAGACCTTTCCCCGCCTAAGTCACTTGACACGGGGATTCAGGATTCGTAGGATACGGGGATTCGAGTGTCGGATTCAGACACATTGACCCCCCTGAACAGGACATGTAGGATTTGTAATATATATATATATATATATATATATATATTAAAAATTAGATATTTCTTACACAAATTCTAATTAATGATACAAATTCATTGATTTCAAACATAGATCTTCATCTATAGCATGCATAGTACATACAAAATTCAAATACATGTCAGTGGTCACATAAATCATGATTCATAAATGAAAGACAACTTACAACTACAAGATAGTAAGATAAAGACATTGACAGCTGTAGTTTTCTCATTAAGTCATCAAATCAAAATGTGTTACATAGGTAGTGCTGGTGCAATGCCAATGGCAAATAGAAATAGAAAATATAAAACAACTACAGGTATACAAGCCTCAAGGCAGTAGGTAGCCCATGACTCATGAGTCATCAATCCTCAGAGTCATCATCAGAATCAACATCAATGTCCTCATCATCATGACTGCTCTCCTTTGCATCCTCCTCCTCCCCTGTATCCATAGTCGCCTCTGCATCTGCTGGTGTGGAGGATGACCCCTCTAAAATATCACCGTCATCAAATCTAACAGGCTCTAGCACTGGATCACTGAGATCCATGTTGGTCAATGCCAACTCAACACTGCTGTCCAGACCCATATCATCAGGAAAGACATCCACATCTTTGTCTTTCCCATCAACCACTCTTCCCTCTGCCTATAAATTAGGGGATTCGAATCCCATAATCGGGACATGTTGTGTCCTAATGGGGTTCGTCCCCTTCTGGGATTCGAATCCCCAGCGATCGTGTCCGATTCGCAGGATTCAGACACGTGGCCCCTTTATAACGAATCCGGTTACTTAGTTCCCTGCTCATTGGTTATAACGACTGTCACATCCGTTGTGGACTATTCCGCTGGATGGTAGATGGATCTTTCCCTGTCCTTTGGTTTTAAAGATTGCCACATCCGTCGTGGACTATTCTGCTGGATGTTGGAAAACCTCCCTGGTTCACGTGTGTTAAAATTGGCAACTAGGGCCAAAATCCATGTGGATCACCTTATTTATGGCTTTTGATATTTTTCCTAGATTCCTTTTATCGAGAGGTGTAGGATTCATCTAAAGATCATCCGATTTCGATAAGTATTTATGTAGATATGAATTTATTTTGATTATGAACAAATTGTCAAGGTCGGCCAACAAACTTATGTAGGTTCAGAAGCCTAGCAGTCATGTCTATTCAACCTCAACGTTTGCATATAAATACAAGGAGCATTCTCTTCATTTGGACAATTCAATTCACTCATCTTCTCTCTCTCTCTCTCCTACGCATAAAAGGAGCCTCTCTCTCTCACACGTGTGGCTGAAAGGAAGACGTCCTAGGGCAAAGAAGACACAGAAAGAAGTACACTAGGGCAGCTGGTCATCTCTTTGACCAGTGTTGACCAAGCGTTGACCATCCAGAAGTGCGGATTGGGTGTGGTTGCCTCTCCTAGGCATGCCACAATTTTTGGCACAAAAATTGAGGTGATTTGACCTCTGCTTTGACTGGTATTGACTGCCCTAGTTTAGGGCTGCAGTTGACTTTAGAAATCTGCAAATTGACTGAACTTTTGGGGCTGTTCAAAGGCTGTTTCTTCACGCTGTTCGAGGACAAGTTGACCAGAAATTGACCAAGTATTTTAGAGGTCAATTTCAACTAGTTTGACCAAGTTTGACTTTGCTGATCTAGGGTTTGCTGCTGATGATATAAAATTACAGAATTTAGATTTTGTACTATTTCTCTTTGCTGAACTATTGAAGATAAAAGAAGATTTGATCAAAGGGTTTCCCCGCATTAGGGTTTGTCCGTGGCTAGTCGCTACATCTTGTGTCTCTTGTCTTGGCTTGTTTTCTGTTGATCATTTAATGTTCTATCCGCACTTTACTTAATGCATATGTGATTGCCAATCTGTGGCTAAGAAGAAGAAAAATAAGTAAACTGCTCTAAGCATAGAACGTACCATAATTTAACATCGTATCAGAGCTGAGGTGAAGACAAAGCCCAAGCAAGAGCAAGAGCAAGAGCAAGAGCAATCACCGAAGAGAAGGTTGGTAAGGCTATCTTAAAGAAATCATGGGGTCCTCAACGCACTTCCCTACTGAAGACAAACTCCGTGAGAAGTCTGACTATCACGGATGGAAGATGTCTCTCGATCTAACATTAGAAGAGCAGGAAGTGTTGGACCACGTGAGAGGCGGGATTGTTGAGCCTCCATCAAATGCATCCGCTGCTGCTAGCAACAAATGGACCAAGGGAGAAGTCAAAGCAAGGAAGATCATCTGGGACTCTATCGACAAGCGCCTGGTGGCTTATGTTTCCGAGCTGAACACCTCCAAGGAAATCTACGATAGACTGGTGAGTTTATTTAAAGTTAATGATGCAAATCAAGTCTTGTTTCTTAGAAATAAGTTCAAGGAAATTAAGAAGGGAAAA
Organism: Pinus tabuliformis; assembly: GCA_031772625.1. Taxonomy (NCBI): domain Eukaryota; kingdom Viridiplantae; phylum Streptophyta; class Pinopsida; order Pinales; family Pinaceae; genus Pinus; species Pinus tabuliformis. Next base: position 719,065,889 of record CM062818.1, read on the forward strand.
GATGAGAGTATGCAAGCATATTTCTTAAGGATCACCGAAATCTAGAACGATCTCCTATCTATTGGGGAAGTAATTCGTGACAGGCTATGTTGCAGGAAACGTGGGGGGGGGCCCGTTTCCGTCTGGAAACCGGTACGAAACGTGGAAACGCGTTTGGTACGGCCAGGAAACGCGTTTCCGGCCGTACTGCCACGTTTCCCGAAACGGAAACGTGGCAGTACGACCGGAAACACATTTCCCGGCCGTACAAGCCACGTTTCCCAATTGTAATGTGTTTTTTTTATTATTTTTTTTAATTTTTTTTTAGGTTTCCAGTAAATTCTAGAAGCCTATTCTAAACTTATAAAAGAGAAGTTTGTCTCATTCTCTCATCACACTATTCAGCAAGTCGTTTCTCTTGGAGACTGGCAGTTGTTTCAGCTAGGGTGTTTTGAGCAGTGAGCAAAGTAGATTTCAGCAGCAGGAGAAAGAGATTTCAGCAGCAAGAGAAAGAGATTTCAGCAGGAGATTTCAGTAGCAGCAGATTTGGCTCAGCTACAACCATATTTCTCTTCTCTTTTCTGGCATTTCGGGGTAGTTTCAGCCACAGAAAATTAATTTGGGTAAGCCACATTCATTTTGTTAGTTTTTTCTTACTATTTCTTCAATTTTTCTAGGGTTTATGCAGCCAAAAATATGAAAAACGTTTTTTATTTATAGATTTGTTTTTTAAATTTATTTTTGCAGCAGATTTGGCTCAGCTACAGCCATATTTCTCCTCTTTTCTGGCATTTTAGGGTAGTTTCAGCCACAAAAAATTAATTTGGGTAAGCCACATTCATTTCTTAGTTTTTTCTTACTATTTCTTCAATTTTTCTAGGGTTTATACAACCAAAAATATGAAAAACGTTTTTATTATTTAACTTTTTTATTTACAGATTTGTTTTTTTAATTTATTTTTGCAGCAATGGCTTCCAGCCAAAGTGCAGCTGCAAGTTCAAGCCCTAGGGCCAACCCAAGGGCTGAATATTATCCTCTTTAGAGGCATGTGACAAAGCTTCAAAGATGTGGAGGTGGTGGCTCATGGGAATGGCGATGCAATCTTTGCAATAATACATACAAGGGCTCCTACCCAAGAGTGAAGGCACATCTATTGCATGGAGGAGGACAGGGGATTTCAGGTTGCACAAAAACATCAGATCCGTTGGCAAGGAGGGCATATCAAAGAGAGCAAGATGAGGCGGATGGTACTAAGAGAAGGCATGATGACCTTACTCAAGCTCCATCTAACATTGAGCCAAGGATTGTAGCTGAAGCAAGAAAGAGGAGGGCTGGTTACACTCAACAACATGAACAACCAGCACCCAAAAATACCAGAGGCCCAGGGGCATCCCCTTCAGTTCAGGATAGCAGAATTGCTAGATTGGTGAATGTGCAAGCAAGAGAAGAAACTGATTCCAGAGTGGCTAGGTGCATTTATGCATGTGGTATCCCATTCAATGTTGTTCGCTCTCCTTACTGGCAAGATATGATAAGGGCAGTTAACAAAGCTCCTCAAGGGTACAAGGGGCCCAACTATGAGAAAGTCAGAACCCAGCTTCTCAAAAATGAGAAGGACCTTGTGGAGGACATTTTAGCTCCAATTCGTTCTTCCTGGAGTAGCTCTGGGGTTACCATAGTCTCAGATGGTTGGACAGATATAAGGCGCAGAGCATTGATAAATATCATTGCCACTTCCCCCAAAGGAGTAATGTTTATCAAGGCAGAAGACTGCTCAGGAGAGGTGAAAGATGCACAGTACATTGCTGATGTTATTATAAAAGCTATTGAACAAATAGGGCCTAACAAGGTGGTGCAAGTTATCACGGATAATGCACCGGTTTGCAAAGCTGCAGGTTTAATTATTGAGGGGAGGTATGACCACATCTTTTGGACATCATGCATTGTCCATAATCTGAATCTGATCTTAGAGGAGATTGACAACAAAGTTTCCTGGATAAAGGAACTCACAGGGGAAGCAAGGGAGATTATCAAATTCATCACCAACGACCACCAGTCTCAGGCCATATTTCGAGAGTACTCCAAATTGGAGTTGTTAAAAGTTGCTGAGACAAGATATGCCTCAAACTTCGTGATGTTGCGCCGCCTTGTTGAGGTTAAGCATGCATTAGTTTCTATGGTGGTGAGTCAACTTTGGATTGAGTGGAGACAAGCAGATTCAAAGCGGGGATCTATGGTGCGTAGATTGTGCCTTGATGAGGATTGGTGGAGCAAGGTAGATTTCTTGCTAAAGTTCACAACCCCTGCATTTGAGCTTCTCCGGAGTGTTGACACTGACCAACCTTTCTTGGGAGAGGTATATGATGGCATGGATTCCATGGTTGAGAAAACTATGGAAATCATTTCGCAGGAGTCTCCACAACTTTTGTTTGTTGATGATCATTTTGTTGGTTTGATCAAGAAAATCATTGTTGATAGGTGGAACAATTTCAATACTCCATTGCACACTTTAGCACATGCTTTGAACCCCAAATTTTATGATGAGGAGCTTATTGCTAAAAGCAATGGGAAGAGGAAGGCACCCCATAAGGATAGAGAGGTGGCTGCTGGGGTGAAAAAAGCCCTTATGAGAATGTTTCCTTCTCATCTACATAGGGAGGTAAAGGAGGAATTTGCCAGTTTTGCTGCAGGAATAGATGATTATGCAGATATATCAGCTTTGGAGGAGAGAAGCATTATGAATCCAGTTAGGTGGTGGATTTGTCATGGAGCAAATGGTGTACATTTGCAAAACCTTGCCATTCGTATTCTTTCACAAGTGGCAAGCTCTTCATCAGCAGAAAGGAATTGGAGCACTTATGGTTTTATTCATTCTGTGAAGTGCAATAGGTTGGGCTCACAGAAAGCAGAGGATCTTGTTTATGTGCACTCCAACCTTCGCCTTGCATCTCGTAGGGGTCCAGAATACAACAATGGTCCTTCTAAAGAATGGGATGTGGATGTAGAAAATCCTGATTTGGATCTCTCTCTTGCTGCCCTGAATATTGAGGCCGAATCTGGAAGTGGAATTGGTGCATCATCTTCTTCAGCACTACCATCCACTATTGAGCATTGTGCTGCTTCTATTTTTGATGAGGATTGTTATGATGAAGATTAGTCTTTTGTGACTTGTCTCTATAGTTCTTGCAGCCTTATAGTCTTTATTGTACTTGCAGCCTCATATACTAATATAAATAAAGGCTGATTTTGAGATTTTGCCCTTGGATATATAATAAAGGTTGCTTTTGGATTTTCCTATATTTTTATTTTCATTATGTGATCATTCATGACTCATGAGTGAATGTGATGTAAATTTAATCTTAATGTTTAAATGTAATAAATTATAATGTATCATTAATGCTTTATGATTGCACATATATATAATAATAATTTTTAAATATTTTTAATATATATATATATTCGCGTTTCCCCGTTTCCAAAATTTGGGGAGGTCGCGTTTCGTATCGCTTCCCGTTTCGGAAACTCGTTTCCGTTTCCCCGTTTCGTGCAACTTAGGTGACAGGGAAATGACACTCACAACTCTTGGAGGATTTCCATTTGAATGGTATATATTTAGGACTACTCTTCTCAACAATAACGTAATTCCTGGATTTGAGGAATTAATGGCCAGATGCATTCAAGAAGAAACGAGGATGGAAGAGCAAGAAATGCCCATACTTAAAGGTCATCCCTCTGCCTTTTTTTCTCATACTAAAAGAAGAAACAATTTCGGGGTTAAATTCGAAGGAAACGTTGGACCAAAGAGTGGAAGAAAAGGACGATGTTACAATTGCAATAAAACGGGTCACTATGCAAGGGAGTGCCCTGATAAAAGGGACTCACACTGGGACGATGATCAAAATCCCTCTCAAGGTAATCAAAATGGCAAGTCAAATGGCAGAGGTAAAAGAAGTGCCAGAAATCAAGGAAGAGGACAACCATTCAAGAAGGCAAGAAATTCCAGGTATGAATCTAACACTGTTAACAAAAAGCAAGATGAATATTATCTACCAACTGCTCTATCTACTACTGCTCCCCCAGACTCGCTGGGAAATTGGCTTATTGATAGTGGTTCCTCAAGGCACTTCTTTGGTTACAAAGAAACTCTGTATAATCTGATAGAGAAAGAAACCAACCTGGAAATTGTTCTTGGAGATAATTCAAAATATCCCGTGAAAGGTGTAGGAAATGTCACTCTTCAATTGAATCAGGGTAATACCATCCACTTACAAGACGTATTATATGTACCTGATCTCAAAAAGAACCTGGTGTCCATTTCGGCAATGGAAGACAAAGGCTACAAGGTGGCTTTCAACGATGGCAATGTACGTGTATGGAAAAATAACTTTAAAGATGCTTTTACTCTTGGGTTTCGAGTTAATTCATTATTTTAGGTCGGAGGAAGTCCGCTGTGTGTCATGTCTTGTGACACATCTATTCAGTTTGAACTATTGTAACAGAGGTTTGCTCACCTTCATTATAAAGCTCTACCCGATTTAAGAAAAATGGTGATCGGGATGCCCGAGTTTAGATTAGAGCAAGAAGGTGTATGTCTAGGATGTGCCGAAGGAAAGCTCAAAAGGGGACCATTCCCCTCAAGCCAAAGCAAGACCTCCGATATATTGCAGTTGGTTCACTCAGACATATCCGATATGATGCCTGTGAACTCCTTAGGAGGATATTTATATTACCTTACTTTTACAGATGATTATTCTCGCAAGACTTGGATATACTTCTTGAAAAAGAAGGATGAAGTGTTCTCTTGGTTTCAACACTTCAAAGGCTTGATCGAGAATCAAACCGAAAAGAAGATCAAGACCTTAAGGACTGATAATGGGATTGAATATGAATCCAATGAGTTTCATGACTTTTGCAAAGAGGCTAGCATTAAGAGGGAGACTACTACACCATATACTCCTGAACAGAATGGTGTGGCGGAAAGGAAGAATCGTACAATTGTGGAAGTTGTCCGTGCTATGCTCCATGATCAAAGACTTCCGAAGTTTCTATGGGCCGAAGCTGCAAATACCGCCGTATATGTACAAAACCGATGCCCTCATCAAGCATTAGGTTCCAAGATTCCCGAAGAAATGTTCACCAGTAAGAAACTTGATGTATCTCATTTTAGAATTTTTGGAAGCCCTGTATATTTTCATGTGCCGAAAGAAAAAAGGAATAAATTGGGTGCATCTGGAAAGAAAGGAATCTTCATGGGCTATAGCGAAAATACTAAGGGCTATAGAATCTATGTAGTTGGTCAAAGGGAAGTCGAGATTAGTCATGATGTCACCTTTGACGAAGATATGGCTGTTAGCAAGGTAGACAATCTTCCTACTTTAAGGGGATCTAAAGAAGCTGACTCCAGGGAACCGAAGGAAAAAGAAGACGAGATGATGCCCGATGTGGAAGAACCTATGGATCCTATTGATCCTCCTCTGCAAGAGCCTTCCTCTTCTAGGAAGAGGCCTTCATGGCTTAGGGGGACACTTGATGATACTGAAGGACACATTGCACCCCGAGGAACCTTCCGTGAAAGTAAGAAGCCAAATAGGTATCAGGGATACCTGACCATCATGAGCACGATCATCCAAAATGAGCCTTCGTCATCCACAGATGCTGTCAAGCATCAAGTATGGAAAGATGCTATGACCGAGGAATATGAGTCCATTATGAAAAATGATGTTTGGGATGTGGTCCCCAGACCCTAGGACAAAGCTGTTGTCACTTCAAAATGGCTTTACAAGATAAAGCATGCAGTTGATGGAAGTGTGGAAAAGTATATGGCTCGTTTTGTCGCTTGTGGCTTCTCCCAGAAGGAAGGTATAGACTATGACGAGATATTTGCACTTGTTGCCTGATATACCACCATCCGCTCGATCATAGCCCTTGCTGCTTCGCAAGGATGGAACCTACATCAGATGGATGTCAAGACTGCATTCTTACATGGTTCGATCAAAGTGGAGGTCTATGTGGAGCAACCCGAAGGATTTGAGATTTATGATCAAGAATCTCATGTTTGCAGATTGAAGAAGGCCCTTTATGGGCTAAAACAAGCACCCCGAGCATGGTATGAGAGGATCAATAGCTACTTGATGAAGCTGGGACTCACGGGAGTGAAGCCGACCCTAACCTTTACTTTAAGGTTATAGATGACAAGCCTCTCATACTGGTGCTATATGTTGACGACCTCTTTCTAACAGGTGCAGACCCTCTCAGACCCTCTCATTCACAAATGTAAGAGGGAGCTGGCTTCTGAGTTCGAGATGAAAGACCTAGGACTTATGCACTATTTCCTAGGACTGGAACTCTGGTAGAAACGGGGGGAGATTTTCCTATCCCAAGGAAAATATGTGGTGAAGGTATTGGAGAGATTTGACATGGTGGACTGCAAGCCTGTAACTACCTCGATGGAGCTTGACTTCAAGAAGTTAAGTGGTAGTGTTGCTTGACCTGTTTTACGAAATGCTACCGAGTATCGTCGACTTGTCGGAGCATTAATGTTCTTGGTGAACTCGTTCGGATATATGCTTTGCAGTCAACACATTGAGTCAACATATGGTTGAGCCTCACCACGCACATTGGATTGGTGCCAAGAATCTGTTGAGATATCTTCGTGGCACAATCACTCATGGGTTGAGATACATTGCCGGAGATGTGAGACTACTTGGGTATACAAATGCTGATTAGGCAGGCAGTGTGGTGGATCGAAAGAGCACTTCCAGGTGCTGTTTCTCTTTGGGATCTGCCTCGATATCCTGGATGAGTAGAAAGCAGATGTCGGTGGCTTTGAGCACCGCCGAGGTAGGGTACATTGCTGCTAGCATGGCCTCCTGTGAGGTAGTCTGGTTGCGAAAGCTCTTCAGTGAGCTGTTTGGATTTACATTGGATACCATTGTGATTCTGTGTGACAACCCGAGCGAGATCCGTTTATCAGAGAATCCCGTATTTCATGATCGCTCCAAGCATATCGATATCATGTACCACTATATTCGAGATATGGTGTAGCGAGGAGCAATTAGGGTCCAACATATCGGTACAGATGAACAGGTTGCCAACATTTTGACAAAGCCCCTAGGAAAGGTCAAATTCCTGACTTTCCGAGAACGACTTGGTGTCGTTCAGAGATCCTCTTATGAGGGTTGAGTATGATGTATTGAGCTCTGGGAGCTCCAGGGGGGTGCGGGGTACTTCTTGGAGTGACATGTGACCACAAGGCGACTCACCATCCCCTGGTGGTGCACTATGTGCAGGGCAAAGGTTCAACCTTCCCCTGTGACACCCCGTGGCGATTGTGGAACAGGATGATTAGTTCTCCTGTTCCCATGGTGGTGCACTATGTACAGGGCAAAGGTTCAACCTTCCCCTGTGACACCCCGTGGCAATTGTGGAACAGGATGATTAGTTCTCTTGTGGGCCAGGATGATTCGTTCTCCGTGGCGACTATGGAGCAGGGTGATTAGTTCTCCTGTAGGCCAGGATGATTAGTTCAACGTGGCATCCACTGGACAAGATGATTTGTTCTCCTGTGGACAGGATGATTAGTTCTCTTGTGCGGGCCAGGATGATTCGTTCTCCATGGTGACTGTGGAGCAGGGTGATTAGTTCTCTTGTAGGCTAGGATGATTAGTTCAACATGGCATCCACTGGACATGATGATTCGTTCTCTTGGGGATAGGATGATTAGTTCTCCTGTCAAGGCATCCTACCCATGCATTCTGGGACTCATGGGAAGTACCTCTCATCTGATCAATGAGCAGAGGAATGAGGATAGGGACCATAGTAGTACTATCGATGGACTCATCGCTGTATCTACCGCAATCCCTATGCTAGGATGACCTCCATTGATCTAGGATCAATGATACTGATCTGGGATCAGTGAGAGTGGTTCACACTCTGAGGCTGACTTCGGGTCAGTGGAGGATGGTATGATACATCCTCAATCATTTCTTCTTCTTCATAGTTCGAGCAGAGCAAAGCAGAGCAGAGTGGGGTCAAGCTGTACAGGACAATGCGTTTGATGGATGGATAGCAGCGACGGTTTGACGAATTGCAGATGAAGTTCTCCCTAGTTGAGAGGGAGTGTTAAAATTGGCAACTAGGTCCAAACTCCATGTGGATCACCTTATTTATGGCTTCTGATATTTTTCCCAGATTCCTTTCATCGAGAGTTGTAGGATTGATCTAAAGCTCATCTGATTCCGATAAGTATTTATGGAGATATGAATTTATTTTGATTATGAACAAATTGTCAAGGTCAGCCAACAAACTTATGTAGGCTTAGAAGCCCAACAGTCATGTCTATTCAACCTCAACGTTTGCATATAAATACAAGGAGCATTCTCCTCATTTGGACAATTCAATTCACTCATCTTCTCTCTCTCCCCTACGCATAAAAGGAGCCTCTCTCTCTCTCTCACACGTGTGGTTGAAAGGAAGACGTCCTAGGGCAAAGAAGACATAGAGAGAAGTACGCTAGGGCAGCAGGTCATCTCTTTGACTAGCGTTGACCAAGCATTGAACATCCAGAAGTGCGGATTGGGTGTGGTTGCCTCTCCTAAGCAAGCCACAAATTTTGGCACAAAAATCGAGGTGATCTGCCATTTGGTTTGACTGGTATTGACTGCCCTAGTTTAGGGCTGCAGTTGACTTCAGAAATCTGCAAATTGACTGAGCTTTTGGGGCTGTTCAAAGGCTGTTTCTTCAGGCTGTTCGAGAACAAGTTGACCGAAAATTGACCAAGTACTTTAGAGGTCAATTTTAGCTAGTTTGACCAAGTTTGACTTTGCTGATCTAGGGTTTGCTGCTGCTGATATAAAATTACAGAATTCAGATTTTGTACTATTTCTCTCTGTTGAACTATTGAAGATAAAAGAAGATTTGATCAAAGGGTTTCCCCGCATTGGGGTTTGTCCCTGGCTAGCCGCCATATCTTGTGTCTCTTGTCTTGGCTTGTTTTTTGTTGATCATTTAATGTTCTATCTGCACTTTACTTAATGTATATGTGATTGCTAATCTGTGGCTGATAAGAAGAAAAATAAGTAAACTGCTCTAAGCATAGAACATACCATAATTTAACAACGTGTATCTCTTTCTGGGTGGTACTATTACCTCTCACTTAGAGGCTCACTTTTCTCCCCCCTTTTTGCAGTAAGAGAACCTAGACATAGTTACGTTGCACACTCACCAGGCACACTCACCTTGCTTTTCGAAGGTACCATTGCAACACTCCCATGTGCTGAAAGTTAGAGCCAAGGAAAATCTCTAAGTATATGGCAACCAGGCCATCATACTAGATGGGACTCCTACACCAAATGGTGTGAGGTCTAATTGGGACCTTATATTGGGCAGATCCCTTGAATGTTGGCGGATCCAACACCATCAACAACATGAAAGTGGAAGAATGTGTTGATCAACAAAACTAAAAGAGGATAATACAAACAAATGATGCATGGGGTATGAATTTAATGATGAACAACATGCAAGTGATATGTTGATCATCACCAAAGTTCGACACCAACAAAATGATTAACAAGAAACTTGAGAACAATTGATACAATGAGTTATGAATCTAGTGGTGATGGTGCTCATAGGATTTTCTTTTTTTTTGAATAAAAATCATAATTTTCATTAGTGGAGTTGAAAATTATATTTTGTACATGCATCGAGTCTTCGAGATGCATTCAGAAAAGCTGTTTGAAAATAGTCATCCGTAAAAAAATGAAGGATCAGGCTTGTTTTCCCTATTTAAAACACCGTAAGGAAATATCAATACTACCCATGATACATAAGTCAAAAGGGGCATATTGTCATTCGTAGGTTCTCTAAAGAGAACCACTATCACAGTTTAGATACATCATCAAAATAAGATCAAATAACTGGCTGCAGGCCTTTTATAAAAAGGGTTGTGGTAGTACCCATAGTGTGTGTCTCCCACCTATTCCACAATATTCCACGTTCCCAGGTCTTGCTCTGCTCTCGCCTTGGAAAGGCTATTAGCAATGGAGTTCCTTTCCCTGTATATATGGTGACATGAAATTTGGTCAAAACCCTGCTTTAAGTCCATAATCTCATCTAGAATGGTAATCAAAGTATGCATGCGACATCTGGTAACCTTGTTAAACCAATTGATAACAATCATAGAATCCCCAAATATCTGAAGTTGTCTGCATCCTAATTTGGTGGCAAAAAGAAGTAAAAGCTTAAGATTGTATAATTCAACATAATTATTTGAACCCCTGCCAAGCCCACTTTGAAGTTTTTAGAAGTGATTTTCATTTATATAAATGACGCGCCATTCCCCCCCCCCGCAGTTGCCTTAAGCCATCGAAAAAAGCCCAGGGGCTAGCACGATCCTCTTCTTCAGGCATGATATTCTTTGACCTGTGAGCATATATCTCATCAGGGTTTAGATCATAGATGGCTAATACTTGTGATGCCAACTTTTGAGGGATTAAAGATTTTTCTAGGAATATGGCATTATTTCAAGCTATCCAAATGCCCTAGCTTATAATAAGAGGAAGGTTCCTAAGTTTTTTTGGGCCTGCTCAATCCCACCATAGACGCCAAGCATCATTACAAGATATGCCCTACCATATAGAATTTAAGGATAAAGATTGACATACAATATTCCAGACTTCAGAAGCGAAGGGGCATACCAGAAACAAGTGTTCCACTGATTCCTCAACGCGTTTACATAAAGAACACCGACATGGACAAACAAAGCACCTCTTTTTAAGGTTTTCACCCGTGGGAATTTTATTTCCCAAAATGCATTGTAGCAAAAGTCTGGATTTAGCCGGACAACTTAATTTCCATAGCTTCCTCCACCACCACGCTGGAGCTTTTGTCTTTTGGTCAACATTAATAAATAAGAAACCCAACTTTGGTGAGTATTCCTCAGGTGGAGAATGAACCTAGCTCAACGAATCATCCCTGCCCCTCAATTTTTCATGTGAATAATTGAGAGCAATTGTGTAATTTTGTCACAGACCATGCCATTTTTCCGAAAGATTTAATTAAACGACATCAACCCATCCTCGTGCCCACATAGAATATCTTTCTGGGTCAGTCACTTAATTCAGAATATATCTCCCTTGAGCATTTAGAAGATCCACCAACTCTTGTGGAAGATGATAATTTTTGTTATATCCTTCCCATGGATTAGCCCCTATTCTGATTTTTTCACTTGATCCAATCTTCCAAGCCAACCCTTTTTCTATCATGCTGAAAGCAGACAAAGCAACTTTCCAGATCACAAAAACATTTGACCTGAACTTGTTTGGGTGCCTAATCCATTCCTCTAGAGAAACAGGGGATATATACTTCCTGCAAATTACTTCTGTCCATAGACTATCGTTTAATAGTAGATTCCATCCTACTTTAGCAGCCAAGGCCTTAGAAAAAGAAAAGAAGTTTTTTAGGCCCCATCCTCCCCATTTCTTAGGTAGCATAATTTTGTCCCATTTTGCCCAAGGAAAAACTCGACCATCTTTTGATCCCATTCATAGGGATCTGCAACAAATCTTACAAACAAAATTCATGATCCCTTTCGGAATCCAAGACAACGCAATCCAGAACACTGGGATGTCTTCCAAAATCGACTTGATGAGCACATACCTGCCTGCCCTTGATATCGATTTGAAACCCCATACGTTTAATCTCTTTCCTATCTTTGCTATTTATCACAACCATTTAGCCTTTTTGTAATTGTTGGGCTTTAGGTGAAAACCCAAGTATTTTAGCCTTTCATAATTTTTTTTTAAAAGAAAAGGAAATTAGATTTTGTAATTTTTGTAGACTCTTCTTTGGATAAACCCACTTCAGAGAAAGTTGATTTTTGTAGGTTTATCATCATTACTATCGCTTTTTCAAATAGAGAACGAGCCGATTTAATTGATGCTAGGTCTCATCGGGTCCCATCACAAAACAAGAGGATATTGTCTACAAACAATAGATGTGAAATTTCTAGGTCACTAGCCACTGTAGCATCCTTTAAGTCACCCCTCTTTGCTTTAGACAATAGCCTGCTCAACCCTTTAGCCATTGAGAGAAATAATAAAGACAAAAGCAGACAACCCTGGTGAAGTCTGCGTTCAATGTGAAAAAATGTCGAGGCACACCCATTAATAAGCACTGTAAGAGATACAGAGGTATTGCAACACATGACCCAATTAATGAAGCTTACTTCAAATCCCAGGTGAGTCATGAGCATTCTAAGATAGATCTAGCTAACATTGTCGTCAATTTTAAGCACCATATCTTTTAATTTCTTAGTCTTCAAACTGTGGAGACTTTCCTCAACTACCCCAATAGCCTCATGAATATGCTTTCCCTCCAGAAAAGAAAACCACCCCTTCGAGATGAGTTGTGACAGAACTGGCTTCAGTCTGAAAGCAATGTTTTTTGCTATGATTTTGTAAATACTGTTACATAAAGAAATAGGTTTGTACTCGTCAAAAGTTTGTGGAGAATCATTCTTTGGAATGAGGGCTATGGATGTAGAATTGAATGTGTCATGTATTCGTCCTGATAGTCTGCATTCTTCAACCACCCTTAATAGGTCTTCCCCTAATAATTTAAAACATAAATTCTATCGGCCATCCATCAGGCCCTAGGCTCTTGTCCTGTTTGAAGCTATGTAAAATCTTTTGAAGCTCTTCCTTAGTGACTAGCTCCATAAGAGAATGATTGCCTCCATCATTTGTGAACTGGGAAAGTTCCCAGCCATTGCTATAACCTCAGCTAAGGAAGTTTCTCGAGGGGCCCTAAAAAGAGTACTAAAGTGAGTTTTCCCCAGCCTGGCCAGATCTTCAAAGGTCGTGGTTCTGCGCCCATTAGATTATTTAGAGCCCAAATTGTATTAATAGCTCGTTGTCCCTTTGCATATTATTGATTTTTTTTTTGTATTTTCGTTCCCATTTTTTATCCAAATCGTGCGGCTCTTCAACCTCCAAGTTTCCTCCTTTTCTTCCAACAATTTTTTCCTGGTGGCCTCCATCTGAATGATTCGTTGTTGGGCTCCTCCGATATATAACTCCCTCCCTCTGGTTCTTCCAGCTGCTCCAACTCTTGTTCAACATTATAAAGGGTGTCCTCATCCCTTTCTTTTTTGGAGATAGACCATTCCATTGTGGCCTTTTTGATTCTTTTGAGATTGTTTGCAAAATTGACTGAAGCATAGCCACCATTGTTAGTATTAAAAGGGATCCAACTTTCCTTACGATATTCCAAAAAGATTCGTCTTTAAGCCAAACTAATTTGAATTTAAATGGGGCCCTTGGCTTGTTGAAACCACCCTTTAGCTTTAAAAAGATGGGGTAATGATCAGACTAACCCCCACCCATTTTCGGAAAAGAGGGAGCCTTTCCAACAAATTTTTAATTGCATCACCAATTCTCCGATTCTACCAAGTAGGTTTATACTTAACAAGGTCCACATCATATAATTTGTGTGACTCCAAGAGATGAATGAAAAACTTAAAGTGGATCAGGATGATGATGAGGACCCCATATTTCTGAGGCACCCATTGAGAAGTTCAAATCTCCTCCCACTACCAAATTATCTGCTTTCATAAAAGATCGTGCCATAAGCCTTTCCTAGAAGGTCGTTCTGTCCTGACATAGACCATAAATATTAACAATCTTTAGCTCCATCCCCAACTCTGCAACAAAAAGGTCTACGCCCAGAACCCCTTTTGCCCCCCAAGATCCAAGAAGCTTTACAAACCTTTGATTCAAACCAATCGCTAAGCCTCCCGATCTTCCTTTAGTGTCAACGACTACAAAACACCATCCCAGAGCCAAAGAGAGCAACGTTTTTTCAATCACATCACTATTTGCCAGAGTTTCTTGAAGGGGGATGACATCAATTGGCTTTGATTGTAACAAATGTTCCAGAGCTAGTCTTTTAGAGGGACTAGCCAAGCCTCGACAATTAAAGGAGAGGAAAATCATTGAGGAACAATTATAGAGGCCCGCACTACTCTAAGTGCACCGATAATAGATTTTTGTCTCCCAACAACCACATCTTGATTAGCTTTAAGCTTTGCTTGTGAATAAAGCATTATCTACCCCGAGGGTTGCTTAAAGCATTTGAGGGGGAAGAGTGACCCATGCCCTGCAGAGCCTCTGGAGGGTTTTTATTTCTGAGCTTTGATCTAAGATTGTAACGCGAGCATGCGTTAGAAGATGTCGAGGGATCTAATGGGGGAACGAGTGGGATCCAAACAACTAGCAGGGTAAAAGGGGAGGGAACAAGCCACTATATTGTTGAGAAATGGCAACAAGAAATTCCAGTTTAATTTGTCCTTGAATTAAATTAGAATTCTATTCTCACAGCAACTTAAAATAGTTAAATTAAGTTTATTAAACTTACTTAACTTAGGAAATTGGAGTTGGAAGTCTTTTGGAAGTCATGTATATGTTCTCCCTACTTTGTAGGAGTCCAGTGTGAGTTAATTGTGAGTTGTAAAATAGAAGACTCAGTTTCACAAGTCAGTTCAGTTAAATTAGTTCTCAAATTGATTGAGAGAACTAATAGTGAGTTAACAGTCAGTGGTATCACTAATGAACTCCACTAGTGCTACTCTAGTTAACTGAATATTTACTCATTAGAAACTCATATATGTCGGTTCTGAGAAAGACCCAAACTCATATATGTCGATTCTGAGAAAGACCCAATTGAGACTAGAGTGTAGGGACAATGTACTATTTATTTTAGATTTTTCTGAGTTGCACTGATAGTGAATGCATTCAAGAACTGATCCTTAAGGGATTGCGCTGTTTTTAGAGGCTTTATTTCCCTGTAAGTACAAGCTATCCTTCATAGGAATTACACATTGTAATAGGGACTTGGAGAGCTTGTGAAGAGGCTAAGCTTTGGCCTTGAGCTTGCTTATGAGTTGGAGATTGATTTCACTGAGTGCTGGGATTGTTCTAGAGCGAACAAGCATTGTAATTTCATCTTGATTTTCCGGATTAATACAAAACAGATAGTGGGGTTTTGAGTTGTGGCTTTCCTCAGATATTCATTGTGTTATGTGCCTTTGATTCTCTTCCTCTATTGATTATTGTTTGCTCGATATTTATGGGCTTCCTCTATAAAGAGTAGAAGTAGATTATTGTCTCTTGCTTTAGCAAATTGCATTAGCTTGTGAATCTACAGGATTTTCTACATGTATCCATATCCAACCTAGAAATAACATTGCAAGACATAGGAACAGATAGAGTAGGGATATAAGAACCCATATCAAGAGAACCAAAAGAGTGAATATGATTCGAAATAGGAAAGGAAAGTGGAATAGTACCTGTCATAGGAGAGATAGAAGCAGTAGGCACTATCTCCCTATGAGTTGGCCCAAAATATCACTGCATGACTGGTTGCAGTGGAATATTCCTCCATTGGCTCTACCTTTGACACTTTCTGTTTGTTCCTTGGAGGAGATTGGATCTTGCCAGACTCACCATGGATTTCCTCCTGATTCCTCCACTCTTTATCCCCTTTTTGATTCTTCCACCTTGTCTGTTTGGTGAAAGGAAGTGGACAATCCCTCAACACATGGCCAATGTTTTGGCATTTGTGACACCTAAAGGGGTAGCCCTCATAATCAAGAATTTGCCTGTGTTCATAGCACATGATAGGTAATATTCAGTTCGATTATCAAACCCACATGTGAATTCAAATTCACCAAAATTCTGGCAATAATCATATTACCAATAACCTCATGCGATCTATCAGCATAAGTCCCTAGCTTATCCCCAATAATCCTTAAAATATCGTCAGATCACAACTGTGGGGGCAACCCATATAACCTCACCCATATTGGACTGTAACCCAACTTTTCTCTATTCGCATTGAAGAGGAAACTCCATCTCTTCATTAGCATTGGAGACAAGTCGATGTACCATGTTTTCCCCAAAACCCAATTGACTGCTTCCAAATTGTTGAACTTAAACATAATCCGCCCCCTTGGGAGGGGCCTTTACCTCAGGCAGAGTGTTGAGGTCCTTTCCCCATTCAACCCCCATCCAGTCTCGAATCCTATCTACTGAGAATTTCCTTCTACGGGCTCAACCAACTATCACTTGCTCAAAGGCCTCAATAACCTCCCAGTATTTTACAATTTCTCGTGCTTCGATTTCACCTTAGTACACTTCACCTTCTTCCGTTTCTTCCCTTCTTGGGACACTTCCTCATGTCTCTGCTACAAATTTAGGGTTTCCATCCGCTGGGCAAACTTGCTAGTTCCATCCACCCAACCATATGACTCTACAGGAGCACTTGAGAAAAATGAGAGACATTAGGGAGAAATCATTCCAAATTCGCAACATAAACCCCAGTTCTGGCTTCACTGCACCTCTGCTCGTTACCAAAACCAAACCCACATTGCTCAAGCCTTTCTAGGTCTAATCCAACGAACAATGGCTCATAGTCGCATTTGCCCTGTTCTTCCCCCCCTCGCTTGACGCCTAAAAAGGTTTCTTGGAAGGCCTCTCCATTCAAATCCAACATAAAGTTATTGTGGATTAAATCTGCAGTAGCATCGGAAACAGGAACCGGAAACCCTGACTGGATTTGCTTGGTCAAAAATAAGCTCTGCTCTCCAGCAACTTCAACCAACCCCTCTACTAGTTGAGGAGAAAAATCGATAGAAACCGCTAAGATGGATTCTAGAGTAGGGAGGGAAGAGAAAATCCCTTCATCGTGGATGCCAAATGTCGTCCATGTTGCCAACTCATTTTCCCTAGTTGGCTTGTCTTGCTAGATGGCGACATCCTCGAAAGGATCCAGGGTGTTGTCTATCACGTCATTCATTTCTCCAACTCCTCAAACCTTGAATACCCCCAATAGTGGAATCTCCCATGCTCATAGGATTATTAGTGGAATTGTTTACAACAATTAATTGGGATACATTAGGGAAGATGTAGTGGAGGTTATAGATGCCATTCTACTAGATAAAGATGGAGCACCAAGAATCCAAATAGAAATGGTAGTTCTAATGTTGACAAATGTAATGGTAGATGGTGGTTCAAGAGGAAACATCATGATGAAGGAAACTTGGGAATAACTAGAGAAACAAAAGTTATGGCTTCCAAAGTTTTGATTGAGAATGGTAGATTAACTAGAATAAGGCCACTGGGAGTGTACAATGCAACAAGTCTGCATAGCTGATAAGTTGCTTGTAGTGGACTTCACAGTCATTAAAACATATATCAAATTGGGTTCATATGATGTCTTATATGGTAGGCTTGGCTAAAGGAAGTAACTACTAGAAATACCACAATTTCATTTAAGAAAAGGGAGACATTGAGTGCTAACCGATTTAGTGAATTCAACAGTTAATGAAGAATTAGTCAGTTCTATTGAATTGTCTAGTAATATGGAGGATGGTATATATGGAACTAATAATGAACATATTACTTAGATGATTGTTTTGAAGATGAAGTATTGCTAGACAAAGAACTGTTTCACTAGCACTAATATAGAAGTGAATCCAACAAAAAAACCATCAAATGAAGAACCAAAGTAAGTGGAGGATGGGAAAGAAGATGAGCTGAACTTTTCACAAATTCTACATTAGCAAATGCAGACTATAGTATGAAGAATGCCATAAATACAATGAAGAAAAAGATATTAAATACAAAGAGTCATGCTCTTAAGAGATTAATATGGGAAGGAAGGAAGAACCACAACACATCACTATGGGTATTAAGTTGTGTGTCTAGAAGTATTGGGAGAACTCATCAATGTGTTCAAAGATTTCAATATATATATATATATAGTGCAACGGAACCAAACAGTGTCGCAATACAAAATGTGGTTGTTTTGTCGAATATCAAAAATACAAAAGTTAACACCTAACTTTAGTAATGAGTATCCCTATATGCGTGTGTGTTTTCTCGTAGTAATGAGTATCATTTATTTTAAAAAATGTTGTAACCAAACCAAATAGTGTTGTAATGCAAAAAGTGGTCATAGTTGGATATAAAAAATACAAAAGTTAACATCCAACTTCCCACAGGGTCTGTCTTACTTGATCCAGGCTCTACAGCGTTGGCAAGTTGCTTGAGCACATAATCAACATGACAAAACATAGTGAAACTAGAAAAATCACTAATTTCATGCTGTTGATTGGCTTCTGCTTGCATGTCCTTCTATGGTCCACTTCTTACACCTTTTGAGTGCTTCTCTTCCTCAATTGTTGTAACAACACTGACCTCACTTGTGCCATCCTGTAGTCCCAAATTTGAGAGTGCAATGTGTCCTTGTATTACTTGAAGTTTGCAGAGGTGGGGGGTGGACGAGATAGCTTTCAGAGGTAGGTCTAGGTGGGCTTCAATCCTTCCAAGCAACAATTGCAAAGATCTCAACTGCTGAATAAACTTCAGGTGCTTCCTATAGTATATCAAAATTATTGTTTCAACCTCTTTCTCCCATTCCAAAATTTCCAATATGTGCTTCGTTGTGTCAGTTGCGCAAGCATCCTTGGTGTGGTTGTTTTTCTAGATGTGCCTCTCAAACTTGTCTTTCCATTTATTCCAGCGAATGATTGAATTCAGTCTGTGTTTTACTTGCACCAAGCATCCTTGATGCCGTTTTTTTGTCTAGATGTGCCTCTCAAACTTGTCTTTCCATTTATTCCAGTGAATGGTTGAATTCATTATGGTGTGGTTTTTTTTGTATAAATGTGCTTCTTTTTCCTTCTTTTGACACCACTTCAACTCCTATCCTCATCTATTTGAGCTTAGACAAAACACAATACCTATCACTGCACTATCAATGTGTCATTGATGCTACCCTTCTTCCCAACTACCTTTTAGAACTAACCACCAGCAGAGTGCCCAACTCTGTATTTCGCTTATGGGGGGAGAGGCATTGAGGTTTGGAATTTCCAAACCCAGCAGACCCACACACATTACTCTACTCTGCCAGCATACAGCTCTTAATTTCCCACATAGGAGGATGGAAGATGAAGTGAGGAGGGTGATGCTGGTGTATTAACTTGCTATCTTTTTGGTGCTCCATGATAAGGTGTGTTTCTAACTTTCTATGAGGTGTTCTCATCCTAGAATGCTTGCAGGTCATGGGGGAAATAGGATGGTAATCTCCACATTTAAATCACATACCCTCTCTTGCAGCCTACCTCATTTGTTGGCTTGCTCATTGTCAACAAATCTCCTAAAATAGTTTCTTGATTGGCAGAGCAGAGAGAGAGAACTGCCCAGTTGAATTTTGCATAAAACGCAGGTGAAAGAACTTTAAAAACACACGCCTCTTTGGTTTCTGAGATTCATAACACTTTATTTGCTGCATATGAAGTCAAAATAATGTGTTGCCAAAGACAACACATAGTGAACACAGAAGGCTTTTCCAAATTCCAACAACTACCTGCATGACAGCTTTTGAAGTCTTGATGATGTACTTTTTAAAAACAGAATGGGAAAGTTGTCATCCTATGGGATTTTTTAATAGCTGTTTTTTTTGTACTTCTAGGGCTTGGAATCGAATTCCACCAGCTCCTTGTTGGTTAGCGAGTTTAAGAACCATCTCTGAGCCAATCCTTGCGTTCAAACAGGTCATTTTGTGTGTGTGCACAGTTTGGTCTAAAGCAGGTTGCACTGCATTTTGATAATTCTACAGCCTGGAATTGGATTCTGTGAGTTCCATAATGATCAGTGACCTTAAAAATTGTGTGCAAGCCATTCTCTGCACCCGAATTCCTCATTTGGCTGGTGAACATAATTTCACTAAAGGTGGGTTCCTCCAGATGTCATTCTTCTGAATGTCAGAAATAGGTTCTGTCAGCGCCCTGATGATCAGTGACTCCAATAAAATGTCTGATCCACTTCCTGTGTTCAAATATGTTATTTGGATGATTTGCATGTTTTGACCCACGGTGGGCAGCACAGGCAAAACCCAGTGTTGTGCAGTGAGCCTTTTTAGGCAACAGCAGTCTCAAGAGTCATTTTAATATTTTTGGCACAATGATGTAATCTGTTTAAATTTAAGAGAAAACCACATATTATAGACTATGTAAGCTGATTTCTGAATTTTTTCATGTGTAGCTAGATTGTTTTGAAAATAACCAACCATGAAATGGCTTCATGTTTGACTTTGTAAGAGTTGGGTTGGACAAGTTAGTAGATACAAACTTTTTGGCGTTTTAAATGGGTTATGATTTGTAACATTTTTTTTGCAAGTTTATCATTTGAGCTTTATGTCCCAGATGATGGGTGAAGCTTTCACCCGGAACTTTGGATGCCTCAACAAGATCACAATGTTCCAGAAGTTTTCATCATCATGTTCTTAACTGTGAAAATTTACATGCTAAAAAAAAGTTTACCACACATCACAATATATTGCTTTATGCCTTCTTCTCTGTTAAACTAAATATATTCATTAAGCCACAAGTGCTTTCATGTCTTCAAGCAATAGCAATTCATGGCATAGTGTGATTTTATGTTTTTATTATGTTAATTTCATTTTTTTCTTTTGAATTTGCTGAATGAATATGGAGTAACAAGATTGATATTGTTGAATTGTAGGTTTTGGAAGGGCTAGATCCAGTAAGAAAGCTGCCAGGGATGTACATTGGAAGCACTGGGCCTCGTGGTCTCCATCATTTGGTTTCTACCACAAGCTATATTCTTCTCAATTTGTTTATGTTAATGAACACCAACCCCTGTTTTCAAATGTTTTCTAAAAGCACTGATTTTATAAATGTTGTTTGAGACAAGGTTTATGAAGTTTTGGACAATGCCATTGATGAGGCTCAAGCTGGTTTTGCCACAAACATCGATGTTATTATCTTCCTTGATGGTTCAGTTAGCATCACAGATGATGGTCGAGGGGTATGCATTTATAGCTAACCTGGCATCTCCATGTGAATAGTGGTTTGAACTTTGAATATTATATATTTGTATGCTTATTCTTGTGCATGTCACTAAGTAACAATGTCGATGGTCTGTTAAATATTTTTGATTGACATGCATTTGTTTTAGTGTTGGGTTTAGCACTTTTGGTATTGAAGTCTTTTAGAAGAAAAAACATTGTCAAAATACAGGTTGATGAACTTCTAAATTCTAATTTATAAAAAGCAATTGAGTAATTAGTCGACTGAACTCTTTCTTACTTCGTAGTGTTGCCTATGCACTTTATAAGATATTATTGATTAGAAACGTCATTTGTAAAAGATGACATGCGTGAAATAAAAGGTCTTCAAGGATATTTGTTTATGTTTAATGTGATATTTTACTACTCATAGTTATTTGTACCATGGTTACATAGTAACAATATTCGGGCAGCAGTATGAATTTTGACATATTTTCTATACAGTAAGGATACTAAATCTCCTACCCACAAACCCAAGAAGGACCTTAAAGTTACTAAAAACCTATACATGTCCACTAATTTGCCATTTCAGGGAGTGAATTGATTCTCTGTTCTGTTGTCCATCACTGAAACTGAAATTCGTCCAAGACAAGGTGATTTCTCCATTGCTTTCTGAAATCTAAATCTATCTGGAGAGAAGACTTTCTGGGCTGCATATAATTGTATTTTTGGGCTGTGTTTTTGCCAATGTGATTTGTGCTTCTAGGCTGTGACAGTCACATGCTTCCCTTTTGAGCTGCATTTCACCATTCAAACTGCCAGATTCAAACTTCATCGCAAGTGTCCAGTTAATGCTTAAGTTTAGTGTTTATCCTTCGCAAGTTTATCATGCACATGAATGAATTGTTCCATTAATCCGTCTGTAGAATTTGTTTGGCTCATGGCTTTCGTATTCAAACAAATAAGATCGTGTCGAGGCTGTCATGTATTTTGATTGCTCTTCGAAGTGAAATGTAAAATATTCAGGTATTATCCTTTTACTTTAGTGTATGGTTTATGTTACTTGGTCAATCTAATGAATGAACATGGAACACGCTAATAACTTATAAGCAGTCAAAAAATTGCCGAAAAGAGCACAAGGGATGGTACTAGTAAAGAGGAATTCGATTAAATATAGAAGATTAAAATTCTAGCTGCATTAGTGTAGAAAACTAACATACTAGTTGGTTATCTATCTATGCAAGAAAGGCTTAAATTTCACCCATGGCCTAATTTTCCGTGCTTTTTCTTTGGAAACTATTTAGCAATTTCCATTTTTTCCAAAAACGATTCACCCAAGTTCTACAGGATAGAATTAGTTTACTGTAAAAATCACCAAATTTTTATAGAAGCTATGTAAAATCCTTAGAAATTAGAATATATTTACAATTTGCATATTGGGGATAGTAAGATTCACCAAGGTTTCTACTTTTTAAGATTAATTTCCATCCTTTAAAATTAACCAATGTTGCTAGCATTGTGTCGGTGAATATATTGCCAAGGGTCTGGAAAGGGGAAATATTGTAAATATTCCCAACTATCATGAAATATTGGCAAAATTAAAACAATACAAAATGAGCCAGAAACACCCCAAAAAAGTGACTTAAAATGCCATGCTCCATGGGCAGGTGATATTGTCGATGATCACGTGATGTTATTGCGATATATATGATATTATCACGATAATATCACCATCTAACAATGTTGCAACGTTTATTAGTGATGATACCAGCTTAGTGGAAAAAATTTGTAATTTCGCGATATTATCGCGATGTTGGCAACACTATTATCCTTGCAATTAGAATGGGTCATGTGTACTGCTCATACTCTGAATTTACAGAAATTTGAAAATATAAAATAAGATATTAGAGGGTGATGGGTGAAGCGATTAATCAAAGAATAAATGCTACTCCTGAAGTCTGAATGGTTTATGTATATTTATAAATTTTCTAAAATTTGAAATAAAATGTGTTTTTTCGTATTTACAAGATGTTTACTTCTGAAATGGAACTGCACTAAGTTTTATTCATTACATGGTTTTTCCATACCAAATCATATTTGTACTCTATGTTACTGTTACGATTTCTACTAACCATCTGTACGATAGAGCAATATTTAATCATTTTGTTAAAACCCTTTATAGAATATCCTGGTTCATTACTTTTATTGTTAGTATTTTATTAACTATGCATTGTTTTCTTGAGCGTACCACTGAGTAATAATGTTGATGCACAGCTAAATTTCTTTGATGGATGTGCATTTCATTTTAGTTTTGTGTTGTAGCATTTTGGGTATCAAAGTCAAAATTATAGAAGAAAATATTATCTATATATTGTTAGTTAAACTTCCGTTCAATGAAAATCAATTGAGTCAGAGTAAATGAGTCTATGTAATTGAGTAAATATAAAAAAGGCTTTTTGTCAGCCAATCAAACTGTCGCCTTCTAGCGGCTTTGTTGCACTTTATAAAATCTTATTGATTAAAAGTGTGTTTTTGAAGAGTTGAAATGTACTAAGTAAATTGGCTTTATGATACTTGTTACTGTTAGATATAATATTCCAATATTTATTGTTGTACTTCTATGTTAACGATAGATATGTACATTAGAGCATATTTTATCATTTTGTTAAAAGCCTCTTTAGAATAGCCTAGTGCATTTCTTTTACCGTTACCATCTTTCTTGATTTGTTGTTATTTGCTTTATTAAAATATTTTCTTTTATAGGATGTCATACTTGAGTTATTTGGATAACAGAAGTTAGGGCAATAAATGTATTAGTGATCATGCATTCTTTATATTGTGGCAAAAATTGAAAGAGCTTCCACTTAGCATTTATGTTTTTGTAAGTACATTTCATCATATTGGACATGTCATCGATACTTTTTCTTATACATTATTTTCATCGTATTTGATGCAGATTCCCACAGATTTGCATCCTGTTACACAGAAATCTGCTTTAGAGACTGTTTTGACGGTATGTGCTTCTATTTCTGAATATAGTGATTTTACAAGAGCATATTTATTTTTCTCCAACATAAGATGGAAAGACTTTCTTTCACAAGATCATCATCATGAGCTTTCTGCCTTAGTTATGGCCTTAATTGGTGATGATAAAATTGTATTGTCTGTGTCTCGTGTCTCGATACTGGTATATAATTTTTATTGATTATACCACATTGATAATTTGGGAGTCAAGATAGGTATTGAATTCTTTTTGTTGATGATATGTTGGAGCACAATATCTTTCAGAGGATTACAATGACCACCTTTTGGGAGTCAATAGCTTTATTAAGTATATATTGGCTACATTGTGGTATTAATGCCTTTGAGTTAATTATCAGCTTTGGGGGACATGGAAGTCTATTTGGGTAGTGTTGACCACTCCGTGTCAACAACCCTATAGCAATGTACATTCTCGCAAGAAGATTCCTTTAATGAGAAGATTTTTCGGCGGAAATCACATTATAGTATTTTTGTCGACGTGTTTCGAACCAACGAGTGTGGTTCATTGTCAGGACAAGTTGAAGAACCAGATCATGGCTACAGGTTAAATAGGGAGAGCAGATCTTCCAACGGCTATATTTGACTAGGAAACAACTATTTTGACTGAGAAACGGTTAAATTTGACTGGCCAACTTGACTGGACCGAGGGAGAGGAAAAGTTATTAATGTTATGATTATTACCAAAATTATTGTTATATATATTATGAGCATTTGAATAAAAGTAAAGTTCGTATTCAAAATTTTAGAAAATTAATAAATTAGTTGTCCAATTATAAATAAAAATATATAAATGGTTAGTAAATCATTAAGGAAGTTAGTTTTTTGGCTACCTCAAAATTGCTAATAGGAATACTAATTAAATGATTTTGTATATTGTGAAATAATTATAAAACAAAAACAATACATCAATAATATAGTATGGAAAGATATGTAAAAATATACCTTCCTAATTTAATATAAATATATAAATAAATAGTTAATAAGTTATTATGCAAGATAGTTTCATTTATTATTAATATCATAGACATAAAATGTAAGAATTAACTCACAAGACTCTGACCTATTAATAGCCTATCTAAAATAAAAACACAAATGAATGATCTAATAAGGATATATATATATATATACTAATATGGAGTACTAAATAAATGTATATTATGAAATCAAAACCTTAAATCATTTACCGAATTAAATATATAAATAAATAGTTAATTAGTTATTATGCAAATTAGTTTCTAGAAAGAATCAACTCACAGGACCTAAACCTATTAATCTGCCTATTTAGAAAGAAAACAAAAACCAATTATATATATATATATGGAAGGAGGAGAATAGAGAGACGAGAAGGGAAAAAGGGACAATGATCAAACAAGGCAAGGAGGGGGCAAAACCAAGGAAACCGAGCTGGTGACGAGGGGAGGGAGGGAAAAAACAGGGAGGCGGCTAGGAGGAGAGGGCAGGGATCCAGCAACTACTAATTTTCCAGTTGGAGGGAGGGAAAAAACAGGGAGGCGGCTAGGAGGAGAGGGCAGGGATCCAACAACTACTAATTTTCCAGTTGTCATCTCTATTGAGGTTTCTCGGTCTTCTTTCGATTTCTATGGCTTCCCTAAATTTCCGGTGATGGAAATGTGCCACCTTGGCGATAACATGGGCTTCCTCAATACATACATGGTGCTTCGTCTTCTCTGCATGTTCAGCCAGGGCGGAAGACCGGGTTCTCCTATGTTTTATGTCGGCTGAGTGTTCATTAATCCTTTGGTTAATAGAGCGACTAGTCTCACCAACATATGGGGTCCCACAGGAGCAAGGAATAACATAGACACCTTTCATGTCCTTGGGGTCAATCGGGTCTTTTACCGATCTAAGGGAGTTACGTATGGTGTTAAGGGGTCTAAAGGTAGAGGGAACATTATGCTTCCTGAGAATTCTAGCAATCTTATCAGTCATCCCTTGGATGAAAGGGAGATGAACCCCTGAGACTTGCTCTTTAGGGTCTTTCTTGACCAATGAATTCTTGTTGGCTTTGAGGAAAGCTTTCTCACCGAGGTGCCTACTATAAACATTATTTGCAAAAATTTCAAGAGATTTTGGACCCTTGGACCTTGGTGGTCAAGTCAAAGTCAATTTTTTGAGGAAATCAACTCAAAATAATTTATTTCGAGTCCATTAAAATTCAATTAAATGAAAGATTCGAATTTCCTCAAAAAATAAAATAATTTCGATAGAGGAGATTAAAAGATAATTAAATCTTTTTCAATGGTTGAGATTATTTTAGCGGGGATCAAGCCAACTAGCCGTTGGAAAATTAATCTATAAATTAGAGGTCATTTGTCATTTGAAAGGATCCGATCATTGAATCGTGTACTAGTTTTTGAAGCTCTTTTGTAATCTTTTTTCTGGAATAATACAACGCAAAGTCTTTGGGGTTTTATTTGATGACAGTGTTCCTCTCTGGTGTTTTATGGTAATATTGTTCTTAATATTTTGCTGATCTTATTTGATAAGTTGCTGGTTAATAGATTTCATAGAGTAATCTATTGCACAAGTATCTTGCTTAGATTATTGGGTTTAAGGTAGCATTACAATTTGATTTGATTAGCAGACATCTCTAATCTTTGAAAATTTAATCGCTATTTTGTATCTCTATTGATTTAACAACTTAAATTCTAAGTGTGCAAAAATCATTCGTATTCAGAAATTGGGTGTTTGGGGAAGTCCTCGGTTGGACCAACCGACTCCCGAGACATAAGATCTGGAGAGCCTTCCTGATTAAAATCCTAAGATTATCTAACGAATTTCTTCTTGCAGGGATTTTTTGGGCTAGTACCTAAATTAAAATTTTTATTTATCTTTAATAAATTGTGCTAAATAGTTAGATTTGGCTAGCAAGAGCTTGAAATCTACAGATATGGCCGCGAAGTTGGACTCATACTCCTCAGATATGATAGATCTGTAAATTTAATTGTGTAAATCTTTAGAAATTTTAAATTTTATTTTCTAACTTGGGATTTGGGTTTCAATCTAAGTTGCATGAAACAGGGAAATGGGTACGAGTTTCCGAAATGGGCACGGGTACGAAACATGACTCCCCAAAATTTTGGAAACGGGGAAACGCAATATAAGGGCATTTAAGAAATATGTGCAATCATAAAGCATATATGATACATTCTAATTTATTACATTATGATTAAATTGTCAGTGCATAAACTATAAGTCTCTAAATTTACATCACATTTACTCATGAATGATCACATAATGAAAATAGCAATATCCAAAATCAGCGACGAGAAATTTCTAATTTCTTATCTCGTGCTTGATTGGGAGTCTCCTCCTACATAGTCGAACGACCTTAGTGCTCTTGATTAAATACTAGTTCCATACCCTAGTATCCTATGTGCTCTTGATTATTCGGAGTCTCCCCTGCACATAGGGCTTGGTTCTCTTGATTAAATACAAGTTCCATACCCTAGTACATGACAAAATCCAATGGAAACATTGCAATCCCCCAAATCCTGAAATCCTGAAAAACAGATAAGTTTGCTGGATTTTGAGTGAGATCTAAAATTCTACTTTCTCCATATGAAATCCAATGAGGGCGAAACCACTCTCAAACATCCTGAGTCATTTCATGGTAATGTTAAAAATTTAAGTAAAAGGATGAAAATGAAAAATAAAGGAGAATGTCACTTTTACTTTAAGAATTTAACATTACCATGAACTGCATATCAACACTAGGGCCATAGGCTTGAACATTAGGCTGCCCCACTCAAAAAAATCCTCTTTTTATAACTTGAGAGGCATCCAGAAGATATTTTAGTTGCCCAATAAAAAATTAGAAGCGAAAAAAAATACAAGAAAAAGTCAATTTAGAAGAGGAAACTCCGTCGTACGACCTGGAAACGCGTTTCCAGCTGTACTGGCCACGTTTCCTCCTCGAGAAACGGGCCAATATGGCCGGAAACGCGTTTCCAGGCTGTACGGTACGAGTTTCCTCGTTTCCGTTTCGTTTCCAGCCGGAAATGGACCCTTCTCCAACGTTTCCTGCAACTTAGGTTTCAATCTATTTTTTTGTATATATGTAGGGTCTGGGATTTTATTTTTGTTTTGTGCAGGTTCATGTCTAAAGATTGTCAAGGAAAATTCAAGGTTTTGAGGCAGATCTACTGTGAAAATTCCTAGATCTAACAATCTCAAGAATCTTACTGGAACCAACTGAATCTACTTCACCTAGATTGTAAATTCTGTTACAAGCTTATTTCAGATTTCTTTTTGGAACATTGAAGTAAATTACTGAAGCAGCCTACACCAAATTAATTATGATTTTGAAACATGGAAACTGAGCAAGGAATATAGAAACACATAGGACACAATTATTTTTGGACAAAAAGTCCCCATAAAAACCCAATGCGGGAAAATCGGTGCAACAACACTGAGGGTTTATTATTATTAAGCAGTAGCAAAATTTGAATACATCACTGAATACCTCACGGGGTCAGTAAGTTACAAAGAGAAATATTAGCAGAAGCTTTGTGAGTTTTATCTCACACAATCACTGAGAAATCTTGGCTCATCCAACCCCAAACTGCCTGCTCCTCGACTTTTCTGGCTGGCTCTGCGCAGTGCTTGCGTCAGCGTAGTGTCAAGCTCTCTGGTTGCTGCGTCACTTCTTTGGTTGGTCTATCTGCTACCCAAGAGATTCAATTTTTGCCCCCTGGTCTCACACCCGGCTTCCGGCTTCTGAAAATCGAATTCCTCTTTAGATTTTAGACTCCTCTCTCTCCCTTTGCGCTAGTTCTGCGTGACCCTTCTGGCCCTGCGTCAAGGCCTTTGGATCACTCACTGCCTCTGCTGATGTATCCCAAGGTGAGAATCTCTCTCCAGAAACTGCTATCCTTGCCCCTCAACTGCAAGAGATTTCTTCAATCGATTTTTCCTCCTGAGAACTTCTGACTTCAGAAAATCGATTTTCCTCTATTTCTTAGTGTGTTTTCCACATGACCCTCAAGCCCTTTCTTATATCTTCCTGTTGGACAACCAATGACCTGGATTAAAACATAATCAAAAGCTCAGATCGTTTTGGCTTGATCTGTAGCTTTTTCTAGAAGTTTCGCCCCTGATTAGATTAATACCCATTAATATTTTAATTTTCCCAAGTTTAGACTTAGGAACCTTATTAAAAATATTAATTATTAAAATAAAATCACTTCTGGGTGGAATTTCCCAAAACGCTTTCTGGGTTCTTTGAAATACCTATGTCCAAGCCTCCTTGCAAAATTTGAGGTTTAGAGCATATCCAATGCTACCCAAATCAACACTCCCTCTTAGCGAGGAATGTGCTCTAGCAATACAATGCTACTGCATACTGTTCTGACTCTGAAGCATCGTTCTTCGCGCTGCTAATGTCTGACATGCTGTCCACCAACTACTGCGCTGCTGCTGCTACTGTACTGCTATGTTTGACACTGCCACTGCCAATGCTACATCTGTACTGCAGCGCCCTCTCAAACGCTGCATCTGCTATGCTGCTAGCACTGCCACTGCTAACACTACATCCATACTATAACTCAGTTGTTGAGAAAAGGAACTCAAAACACCCAAAATTGGACAAGTATCTAGTGGATACGCCTTGGTGCTGAAATCCTGACTGCTGTTAGTCCCACACTCTCTTATGAAGCCACTGCACTTTTGAAGCTTTGCACTGTGCCTCCTTGCACTACTGCCTCTTTGCTTTGCGCTACTCACTTTCTGGCGCTACTAACCACTGCATCTGTCGAATCAACACTCCATGGCACCAACTAAAACTCCACCATCCCGCTACTACTGATCATGGGCTCCCGTAGCAAGGTGATGATCCAAGAGGTGGGCTCCTCAAGGATCTTGCCCATCTGTAGCTCTATCGAACTACAGTTCTATATCAGCCCACCTCCCTCCTGGAGGTATCTTGGCTGTCATGGCAAACTCCTCCTCTTGTTCGATCTTTGCGGTTGCAACCTTAGGATCATGCTTCTCATCCTTGTCCTTTTTCTTCAAAGGACATTGGGATGCATAGTGGCCCATCTCACCACATCTGAAGCACTTTACCTTGGAGATATCATTCTTTCGTCTCTGTTGCCCCTGTTATCCCTTGAATGCAAGGGATGCATTATCCTCCTCCTCTACTTTGGGCTTCGACCCACTGTTGCTACTACTCCTGTCAAGTTTGACCTTGAGCAAGTCTCTCCTCAGCTCTTCTTGTTTCAAAGTTGCTCACATCTTGTCCCAATTTGGCAATGTTGCTTTGCCCAGGATACTCTGGACAAAGATTTGCCACTCATCCGAGGCAGAATTTAGAGTCAGTCTTACTAACTTCGAATCTTGAGGTGTATGCCCCGCAACTGACAGCTCATCATGGGTCTCCTTCAGTTTCGTGAGGAACGAATCCACACGTTCCCCCTTTTGCATTTGGGCAGATCTCAGCTTCTGCTCTAAGTACATCTTCCGCTGCTCGAAAGATCCTTGATACAATGTGGCCAAGGCATCTCATATCTCCTTAGCAATTCCTTTGCTTGCAATGTGGCACACCATGTGATCCTTGACTCCATCCAGGTTCATCCTCTTCGCCTTAGCCATCTCAGCTCTGTATTTCTTCAGCGGATCTGCATCCTTCGGGACAACTACCACATTATCAACATACGTCTTGAGGGCATGCTCATCTAAAAGGAAAGTCATCCTAGCATTCCAGATGGCATAGTTGGAAGCCCCGTCCAACCTGTCCTAATCACTCAATCCATTGGTTGCCATATCCTCCGAAAAATGTCGGACAACTCCCTCTTTCTCCCTACCGCGTAGCTTCTAGGTTGGCTTACGCACTCCTTGATGGAGCTGGTAAGCTGCTGCTCCTCTGCTGCTAAGCAAATGAAAAATACTGATTTCCTCGGTAAGAAATCATTGAGGAAATATTCCCTCACAATGCGATCTGCTTCTTCCTTCTGATGACTTTTCTACCTAGCACTCAGCTTGCAGAAACTGTGTCCCTCTAGCTCTGCATGGCTCTGCGTAGCTCCCTCTACCTTGGCAAGTTTTCGATCTGGCAGTCTTACCTCTCTGTCGGCTCACTCAGAGAGAGACACCCACGAAAATATAGCCCTCCTGGCTAGAACTGCGCTATCCCTTAGGGGATTCGAACTGTTGCTTGCTGCAACAAGTTGGCCCTTACTTCAGTGCTAGATCTGCGCTTCCCTGCTTCACATCAACAACTCCGATACCATGTGGAAATTCCTAGGTCTAACAATCTCAGGAATCTTATTGTAACCAGTTGAATCTATTTCACCTAGATTGTAGATTCTGTTACAAGCTTATTTCAGATTTCTTCTTGAAACATTGAAGTAAATTACTGAATCAACCTACACCAAATTAATTATGATTCTGAAACACAGAAACTGAGCAAGGAAAATAGAAACACATAGGACACAATTATTTTTGGACAAAATGTCCCTGGAAAAACCCAATGCGGGAAAACCGGTGCAACAGCTCTGAGGGTTTATTATTATTAAGCAATAGCAAAATCTGAATACATCACTGAATACCTCATAGGGTTATTCAGTTATAAAGAGAAATATTGGCAGAAGCTTTGTGAGTTTTACCTCACACAATCACTGAGAAATCCTGGCTAATTTAGCCCCAAAATGACTGTCCCCGACTTTTTTGGCTGCCTCTGCGCTACCTCTGCGTAGTGCCTGCGTCAGCGCAACGTCAAGCTCTCTGGGTGCTGCGTCACTTCTTTGGCTGGTCTATCTGCTGCCCAGGAGATTTGAATTTTGCCTCCCGGTCTCACACCCCAGTGTCCGGCTTCTGAAAATCGAATTCCTCTACAGATTTCAGACTCCTCTCTCTCCCTCTGCGCTGGTTCTACGTGGCCCTTCTGGCCCTGTGTCAGCCTCTATGTCAAGGCTTCTGGATCACTCACTGCCTCTCTCTGCTGATGTATCTTCGACTGAGAATCTCTCTCTCCGGAAGCTGCTGTCATTGCCCCTCAACTGCAAGAGATTTCTTCAATTGATTTTCCTTCTGAGAACTTCTCACTTCAGAAAATCGATTTTCTCTATTTCTCTGTGTGTTTTCCAAATGACCCTCAAGCCCCTTCTTATATCTTCTTATTGGACAACCAATGACCTAGATTAAAACATATTCAAAGGATCAGATCGTTTTGGCTTGATCCGTGGCTCTTTCTAGAAGTTTCACTTCTTATTAGATTAATACCCATTAATATTTTAATTTTCCTAAGTTTAGACTTAGGAACCCTATTAAAAATATTAATTATTTTAATAAAATCACTTTTGGGTTGAATTCTCCAAAACTCTTTCTGGGTTCTTTGGAATACCTGTGCCCAAGCCTCCCTGCAAAATTTGAGGCTTAGAGCACATCTGATGTTACCCCAAATCATCATCTAGGCCCTGGAGGGCAAGATCTAGCCTCAAATTTTTGGCTATAGGGATACAAAAAATGACAAAATCAGTCATTTGAAGGTTCAGATCTGAGGCTTTCATAGTAAATTCTGAGAACAATTCGAAGTAGAAATACATTAGCTTGAGATATAAATTTTTGGGCAATTTTTTTTGTTTTTAAAATTTTTGGGGCCCTAGGTCCACCATTTTTTCCTCCCTCTCATCTGCTGCTCCCTCGACTTCGGAAACCTTGCTCCATTGCATTTTTGAAAAACCTCCTTGTCTCATCAGCGTCCCTTATCCCCTCACGACTCTCATTCCTCTACGCTTTTTTTCCTAACCCTCACGTTCTTTTCGTCTGCATACCACTCTTCCTTTTTCCTCTGCCAGCCTGCAGTCCCTTCTCCTTTCCCGACCCGCATCCCTTCTCCTTTCCTAGCCCGCATCCCTTCTCCTTTCTGCATCACGTTTCGTTACCCTTTGCCCTCATTTCCTGCTCCCTCCTCCTCCGTCCCGCTTCCCTTGTCTCTCAAGGCGTGAGCTCCTCTTCCTTGTTCTCTTCTGCGTACCCTAGCTCCTACCCTGTCGCAACTCCTCCCGGTTCCTTAACTCGACAACCCTCCCTTCTTCATGCAAATTTCTTCCAGCCCTTTTCTCTGCATTGTGTTTCCTCAATCTGCATCCCTTCTCATCCTTATCTCATCCTTAGACCCGTTGCTCCCTCGTCCCTCATTCCTCGACCGACAACTCCATTGCTCTCCCTCACGCTGTTGACTTCTGAAGCATTATCTGATTTAATTTTTGAAGTGGCCTTTGGCCCTTTAAAAATTAAATGAATTTTTTCTCTTTCCCTAACATTTATCACATTAATCTTTTGATGCGTTGGTCAATAAAAAAATCATTTTTATTTTTATTTTATGACCATTATCACAAATAACTTGTTGTTGTTGTTGTCTCTAATGTGTGACACAAATTTTAATCTAAAGTTCCTTTTTTTTGAGTTTTTTGTGATAAAGGTTTTGGGGCCTTAAATCTCTAAAATTTTTCAGGGGAAAAATTTAAATTTTTTATATAGTCAAGGCAAATATATAAATATATATTTTATATTTATTTATTTATTTTTTATTTTTTGAGTTTGACTATAGACGAAGAGATATTTTTTTTTTCTGGATTTGAAACATTAGAAAAATTAATAAGTTCCAGAATTATTTGAAGAGGTGTTTGTTCAGTAAATTGGCATTAATTAGCATCTAAATTTCATTGTTATCTTGAATATTAAATCGTTGAAATTTAAGTGCTTAGGCTTTCATTATTTGCATGCTTCAGCTAAGTTTTGAGATCATTGATTTTAATGTTTAATATCTATTGAGATCACTCACTGTCTAAAAAGGAAAATAATTATAAGTTTGAATTTATTTAATTAAATTGTTGGATATTTCTTGAATTAGTTTTGAGAATTTTTCAAGTAATTGTGATCAACATTTTTTTGAGTACTTTATCGTAGACTTGTGGAAAATTGTATATCTTTCGGTTCTTGAAATTGAGTATTTTGAGCATCTCCATAATTGGGATTTTTCTTTAAATTTGCGCTTCAGTACTTAGCGTTTAACTTAGAATAAATCGTAATCTAAGTGCTTTGAGTCTCCAACATCTCGCTTCACTAAAACATCTTCTAAATCCTCTTTGCATTCAACATTCTCGGTTAATCTTGAATTTAATAATCAACCTCCAAGCATAAGCTTGGTTGAAAGAAAGATAATAACACCTTTGTGTCTTCTCTTGAGAAGTCTAGTCTTTTTAGTGTCTAAAACGGTGAACTTGCAGTCGTCAAAGCCACAACCTCTGCAGTTCTAGAGGCAACATATATGTTAGATTTCAAGGAGAGAGATCATTAATCACACCCTCATGTGCTTCACCTTGTCTTCTCTCTTTGAAAAAAAATTAAAAAAAATATCCTTTTCTTTATAAAAGATCTTCTAATCCCTTTTTTAATATTAATACTTTTTATTTTATGTGGATTATTATATCTCCCTGGTTATTTAATATATACTTTATTCTTCAAAACTTCATATATATATATATAATGTCCTTATATATGAACTTTGAGAATTTCTCTTGTTACTTTTCCCAACTAGTCTTTTCTATAAAACCAACTTTTCTCACTAAGAATTGGACCGTTATTCTTTTCAAATAATATTGTACTTAAGTTAATTCCAAATATATATATATATATTTTTATATTTATAATTAATTTAACCTACTAAGGGGTTTATTTTCTTGTGATTGTAAGATATGATAGGAACACAAATTGTTTAGCCAAAAACAAATTAATACGTCATGCAATTCATAGCAACACAACTTGTTATTGTACGGACGTGAGCGATGGAGTACTAGACACGTGATTATACGAATGCATGAATGTGATTTTATCGACTTGTATGACAGTTTTACGAATGAATTGACAAAAAAATGAAAATTGTAGTGTATGGATAGTTGGAACTGTGGACAGACGGTGGTTGGCGATGGATAACATTATGGTCGGTGGCGGGTAGTTTGGCGGTTATGGCGGAGCAAAGGTGTGACTAATCAACATGCTTGGTGGTTGCGTGAAGCGGGTGATAGTTTCTTGCTGTGGCATTTGGTATTCGACAATGAGGGCAAATTGCAATGGTTGCAGTCAGACAATTAGGTGGCAGTTAACCGAGAAGATCGGCTGCGTTGTGCGATGGTGGGATAGACGGGCTGTGGCAACAGTGTACAACCCGGGTGGCAGCGAGAAATTCAGACAATGGTTGGGATGGTCGTCGGGAGTTAGTCGACGTTTGTTTGGCAAGGATGTTTGGGTATTTGATATGAAGAGACTTACTTCGACGGCTATGGCGATTGGTCTGTCGGTGGGGCCTGTGGTTGGTATGGAGGCGAGCCGCAATTGTTTTTTAAATTTATATATATATTTTAATATTTAAATCTTTTTTATATGATTTTTTTAATATTTTTTTTTCTTTTAACTTTTTTTCTATAATATATGCACTTTTTCTTATATATATGGTCCTTTCTTTTTCAACCTCTTTTTTTTATATATATACTATTTTTTTTTATAATATATATATATATATATATATATATATATCTAATAATATATATATTTTTACAACTTTTTTATCTAATATATTCTCTCTCTTTTTTATTTTTAATATTTATGACCAAGGGCCTGATAGCGAAAAAATGGAGAACCTCCAAAAGCTTGTAGCCTAACACTTCAATGACAAGAAAGTTGACGCCTTTTGATAACCAAGGACCTGGATCAGAGAACGTGGCTCTGATACGCATGTAACGAACAATGTTCGTATACTTAGAGGAATGCTCTGATACAAATGTAACGAACAAAGTTCGTGTACTTTGCAATAATCTTCAATACTTCGAAGACAAAGGCATCCATTGTAGGACAAGTAATTATATATATACATATAGGAATATTTGAATACAAGTGAGACGATTACAAATGAGGGTGAGGGCTTGCTTATATAGCTAAGCAGATACCTTCACCAACAGTGATGTCCTTAGGGACATACCTCTTCATTAACTAATTACTAGTTAATTAATCATTATTTCTTATTATTTTTGTTTACATCATTTGTATTAATTTATATATATTTTATTCATAATAGTGTGATAGTGAAATCTACTACATGCCTACACTACTGTGCATTTAATATCATCCTTGTTTCAAATTTGGAAGAAATATTGTGATACTGGTGCAATTTGGTCATGTGCTCTTTTCAACCCTAAAAGGAAATTTCCCTAAGGGATATTACAGTGTTATCAGAGCTATGCATCCTACTAGCCTCTGAGCATATGAACTTTGTATGTTTCCAGAAGATAGCGAAATTGCTACCATTAGGAGGAAGAGGGCTACCCATAACTCAACTATGAAAGACAGGAAAGAACAAGAGAACCCTTTTGGCATCTTAAATGAGCTATCAAGGGTGCAACAACAGATAATCCAAGGGCAACAACAAATAGTCCAACTTATAGCACAAGGGAAGCAACAAATGGCCCAAAGACAATAACAAATGAACTATTTTTTCACCCAAGTCATGGGAAATCTAAACATCACAGGTAATAATGCCCTAATGGGCCTAATGGTGGTAACAAGAACTTTTCAGAGGGGAGCAACAACCATAATCCTGGCTCCTTGAATATCTTTGCACAAGCTATAACACACGAGCAACCACTAGAAGGAACCATAGATCTCTACTACCCCAATTTCTCGATAGTCAGGGGCAACAACCAAAGAAGCAGCCAAACAAAATGAAAATTTTACAAAATACTTTTAGGAGTATGCAACACTAGGAGAATATGTACGAATAGCCATGACTTTTCATGAGTTTAGTAGCATCAAGTACAAAAATAGGCCCAGGGCACAACAAAATCATGATCTAATGCGCAAGGTGGGGAAACTATCCATTCCTTCTTTCCATGGATCATCCAAGTGCTTAGCAAAGGCTTGAGTACAAAGCTGGACACCTACTTACAACTTAATCCAATGTTGGAAGCAAATGTTATCAAATTTGTCACTCTACATTTGGAAGGGGAAGTACATGAATGGTGGTACCATGGATTGGTCACTTTGGGACATTATAACATCACCTTTTACGAGGACTTCATTCAAAGATCGATAGATTGTTTCGACTGGAAGGATCCTGATAGACTCTTTAGAGAGCTAGCACAACTCAAGCAGACCACAACACTGTAATCCTACATCTCAGAATTCTAGCAATTGGCGCTCATAGCAATAGACATATTTGAGCAGAGGTTGGTCATGCTCTTCATGGAAGGTTTAGCTGAACCACTGCATGGTTGGGTCAAGGCCTTCAAGCCCACCACCTTACATGATGCTAGCACCAAGACACAAGATATGCGAGATGCAACACCAGAGGTGAAATTTCCATCCAAACCACTAATCCCTTCGAAGGACAAAGATAAGATGCCATTTTAGAAAAATGGGACCACGAAGGACAGATTGGATGAGGAGACTTAGAGCGAGTTAAGGAGCAAGAAACTCTGTTTCACTTGCAAGGAACTCGGTCATAGATTTTGGGGAAGGGGAAGATCCACTACATTGAAGTGGTGCTTGGTAGTGATGATGAAGATGATACAATGCCAACACCAAGCAAGGTGCTTAACAGTCCCACAAAAGAACAATCCCCTGAGGAGGCTAAAGGAGACAAGAAGCCTCGTATAGGAACCAAAGATGGTACTATTGCCTCTCTATATGGAGTTCCTAAATATTACACCTTCATGATCAGAGGTGTCATACAGGGCCAACGAATTACAACTTTGGTCGATGGTGGAGCCACTCACAATTTCATCTATGCAGGTGTTGTGGCAAGAAGAGGTATTCCCACAAAAGAATTTGAGGGCTTCAAGATGAGGGCCACTGATGGGTACAACATGACATGCGCACAAGTGGTCCCACGCTTGAGCATGACATTGGGTAATTGCACATTCACTGAAAATTTTTATGTGATAGAACTCGCAAATACCAATGTCGTGTTAGGGATACAATAGTTATACTCGATAGGAAAATTTTCAATGAACTATCAGGTGATGGGAATGGAATTTCAGGCCTCAAATGGCAACAAGATAGTGTTGAGAGGTATGTCCAATGGTGATCCTCAAACTCTATCAGCTAAGCAAATGGGGGCAGTGTATAAACATGCTAAGCAAATGGAGGCAGTGTATAGACATGCTAAGCAAATGGAGGCAGTATATTAACATGGAGATGTAGCTTGCATAACAAAATATTTAATCACAAATAAAAAATTAACAGGTAGCAACCAACAATATTTTGGTACTAAGTACAAGAATAACGTTGAGGCTGATGCACTTTCTAGGATACCAGCGACATGCTCACTCATGGAAATCACTAGAGATTGGAAAGCCCACCTCTTGGTAGAATATAAACATGGAGATGTAGCTTGCATAACAAAATATTTAATCACAAATCAGAAATCAACAGGTAGCAACCGACAATATTTTGGTACTAAGTACAAGAATAACATTGAGGCTGATGCACTTTCTAGGATACCAGCCACATGCTCACTCATGGAAATCACCACAGATTGGAAAGCCCACCTCTTGGTAGAATATTCCAAAAATAAGTTTGCTTGTGAATTCATGGACGGTCTCATCCACGATGATAGATACAAAATAGGGGATGAGGTCATTTTCTATAAGGACAAGATATATCTGATCCCTGAATGTACACTCTAGAAGGAGATCTTGAAGGCCATATATGGCCCACAACTAGGACACCAAGGACTCTTTGAAACATACAGGCAGAATAGAGAAAGGTTTTTCTGGGAGGGCCTCAAGGATGATGTGTTGAGGCACGTAAAGGGATGCATAACTTTTCAACAGAGCAAGCCCAGACACACTCCTCTAGGATTGCTACAACCTAATGAGATAGCGAAAAGCATAGGCAATCCACAGTAGGCAATTATCATGGGGTGATTGCAAATGATTTTTACAGACGACTGGTCACTGGAAGACCTAGGTGCAAGGGAGGTTAAGAATTTTTATGAGAAACAAGTTTTCTTAAACGAATTCCTATTAGAGATTTGTGAGACAGAAGGGAGACTGAGAAAGTTATCTGCTGCTCCATTGACTCTACCATTGTCACTGCTTCCCCAGTACACCTTTGAAACCAATAGCTTGGATCTTCAAAGTGATTGCAATAGATTTGGTTGGCATAAATAGTCAAATGGTGAGACTTACTGACATTTTACAATGGACCTCTAAGTGGTCGAGATGATAACCACCCATATTCTGCCTATGCAAATCCATGAATAAACAATAATAATGTTGTTAGGTTTGATTTTTGCACTATTGACGAGTCACAAGAGCAAGATAAGCAAATTCCTTTCTAATTTGGGAGGAAGGACAAAGCTAATAGGAAATACAATCAAAATTCGATAGAAGAAGCAATAAAGATGAATAATAATGTAGTTATTAATGGGAGGTAGAAACATATTACTGGTGCAATTTATAAAAGATTAAAATCTAGGAATGCAACAGATTTAGATATTTTTGATGCCAATGAGGAGCTTCATGCCATTTTTAAGGAAGAGGAGGATTTTGTGGTTACTCATCGAAAGCAAGTTTAAGACATAATAAATATTGTTATGGAGGAAATGAAGACACTATCTACAATAGATCAACTAGACAACTAGATAGATGGATACATTTCTAAATTGAATGATATTGGGAAATTTGAGAAGGGGCTCCTTGAATCAACTCGCTGTGTCAATGGAAATCAACTCCTATTAAACCATTATTTGCGAATACGATTCTCACAATATGGAAAATTGCTTCATAATTTGCTAATGGATATTGGGTTAGCTTCTGGAATATCAGGGAGACATAAAGACAAGGCTTCGTTATCCTTGGCATTATCTATCGATGCAACCTATATGTGTAAAAACCAGAGTTAGTAGTTTTTAGAGAGACATTTGTTCAAGACTTTGAGCAGACAGAGTTTGAGGCTAGATAGTTTTTCATAACCAGCAAGGATGGAACTCAGATACCAATCTTCATTGTATCTATGAAAAACATCGCTCTTAATGGTCCTCATCCAACTCTGTTATATAGTTATGGGGGCTTTAACATCGATATCACCCCAAACTTCAGTGTTGGTTGCTTGGTCATCACAAGATATTTAGTGGCAGTTTTTGTAGTTGCAAATATTCGTAGTCGCAGTGAATATGGAGAAGAGCCAGGGATTGTTACATCACTTGTTTTGATTGAAGATGGATGGTGAAGTGATTAGAGGAAGGAATATGGATCATTTGAGAGGGGTCCTCATTCTTGAAAATAGGAGAACACATTTTGTAGCACCTAAACTTGCAATTGCTTAAGGGCAAGCAATGTTGGGAAGGGAGCACTGTAATGTCCTCTTCTAATTAATTGCCCAAGGGAGGATGTAGTAGCCTATCCAACCTTGTAGGCTATAGTCAATTGTAAAGGGGGAAACCCATTATTCAATGTTTTGGAGTAACTTTGGGTAAATTGGGGTAATTGGACGATAAAGTTGTGAAAGAAGCCAAGTTGGGGCAAAGTGGAGGGACACTTGTTAGCCCCTCAAATTAAATTTAGGAGAAGAGACCTTAAAGGGAATCTATAAATAGGAGAAGAAGAATTATCCGTTCTTGGTCAATCTTAGCCATTTTTCCAGTATGATCTAATATAGCCGTTTTTTTAGTATAACCGTTTTTTCTCAGTCAAACCTAGCCATTTGATGATCTGCTCTCCCTATTTAATTTGCAGCCATGATCTGATTCTTCAACTTGTCTTGACGATGATCCACACTAGTTGGTTCGAAATGCGTCGACAAATGAAATATCATGTGATTTACGTCGAAAAACTTTTTCTCATAAACAAGAATTATCTCTTTGATCATTGTTGGTGGATTTTATTGTTTTGTGAGCTGAGAATCCTAAGGGTTTTAAGACCCCTTTTATTTCTGATTGGTTTCATTGGTGAAAGATTCCACCCTAGCCAATCCTTCTCTCTATTCTGTTTGGCATAATTTTCTGAGTTATCTTTCATCTAGTTTTGGCAAGCAAGTGAAGATTCCCGTGAATAATTTGGTTTGAGGAGTAACTCTGTGGCATCGTGTCTGTTTAGGTAGTTTAGGACAACGAAGTTTGTTTCGGTAGCAACAATCTTCTTTGTGGTTGCGTTTTCATCCAAGGAAGACTCTGAGACAACGACCTTCCTTCTAACATTTGTTGTGGCAACACATGACTTTGGAGGACAAATTGTGATAATGGACCACCCTCAATGGAAGTAAGGTTCCTGAGGTGCAACTAGGGTTGCAAACCAATTCTAGGGCATTGGTTGAAGCAATAGATCATCTCTTGGGGCCCTATTGGGATAACAACAACCTTTTGAAGCTTGGGCAGTGACTTTGGGCTAACGTAAGGACTAATTCCTGTGCCAACAAGGTGTTGTGGCACTCTTCAAGCAACAAAACACAATTATGGGCTTAACATAGGTTTGTTATAAGTCTTCTTTGGCAGTGAGGTGTAGTAGATTGAGGCTAAGTTACCATGATTCAGATAAAGATCCGAATCCGGCTTCGCTAGATTTTTGAATATCCAGGATCTAGATACGACAAGGATAAGTCAAGTACAAAAAATATAATAATATTTTTAAAATGTTAAAGAACACTTTTAGAGTTCAAAAATCAAATCCATTTATAAATGACAACATTTAGAACTGAAACCATCATATATATTATAAACATATATGAAGATTGAAACACTAAAATGATGCATCCTCCATCATACAAAAAAGATAATATCATAAATGATAGTATTAAGTACAAAAATGAGTGTCTCATTCATGATCACTCTACTAATATCATAATGTGTAGTAGGTTTAACTACATATCCTCAAATGGATCTAGATTCTACATTCTCTTATGCATGTTGCAACTCTACATCATGAATAGATGATGGGGGTCCTGGAATGTAAGAAGTTGCATCAGTAGGCTGGATTGGTGGTGGAACAATATCCTCAAGTAGGTTGAGGTGAGTCATGGCGTTCAATGTCACGTTCAAGTTAGAGATCTCAGGTTCCACATCCCACGTCCTGCTCGGACCTTTTTTATACTCTGGCTCAACATGTGATAGAAGATAGAGGTTAGAATGTAGCTGATGAGGAACTAGCAACCTGTGATAACAACCTGGTGGCTAGAGTCGAGAGATGAATGCAATCCCCACCATGGGAGCCCCACCAAGTAATACGATCAAGATGCCCTCGATCATCCATAGCTATTGGATCTGAAAAGCTACCAGTAGATTGTACAAATCCTCCAAATTCTTGACATACTTCCATTGCAACTCCCACATCTCTATACATTTTCCTCAAAGTTGTCTTGTATCCTTGTACCACTTCAGAATCCTTGTTTGGCGTTGTTCTACCAGGTAAAGACAAAATTTTGGAATGATAATATTTGGGGTGCAATGCATAGGCCAAAAGGTGTAATGGTGTGGTCATTTTGTTCCACCTTTCCGTAACTATGTCCTTCACTTCATAATAAAATGTTTCAAAAGGGTCATTTTCACTTGCCTTGATAATTTCCCTTATCCTCTCCAGCATGCTATCAATGTTTTCATAAACTTCCCCTAAGCAAGGTGTATCTGTGTCAAATGTCCTAATTGTTGAGAAATCTATAGAGCAATGATTAGAGTGATTTCTCTTTTCTCGATAATTGGTTGTGATCTCTTCTTACTTTTTCTTACTTATTAGCTTCTTTACTTATTATTATGTTTGTATATCATCAAACAACTACCAAATCGAAAAGAACAAGAACACAAAATGCACGCTGCAAGCCAGGGCCAAAACCTCTCTACTTGAGAGGAAAACCTGCAAATCTCCTCTTCTTATAAATTCTTCAATTGATGAATTCCGAGAACTCTTGACCAAGACCAATACCCTCCAAGACCAAGTCCAACCTTTCCAGATGATGTGCTACCTTTGTCCAAGTCAAACCCAGTCAAATCTCTTCCAGCAGCACAACTTCGACCCCCAACCTCTGAATTTCGACCTCTACAATAGGTCTGAATTTTTCGGCCCTCCTAGCAGCAACTGTTGTCACACGTGTGAGCTTATTTTGACCTCCCAGGACTTCTTTAGACCTTCACTTGGCTTCCTCCTTCCTCCTTTTGGTGCTTGAGGATGACCAAAAGTAATGTTCGCTGGCCTTCTTTCTCTTCCTTCTTCAAGATCGAACCTGCAGAAGAAAAACCCTAGACCAACAGCAAAAACCCTAGCCTTCCTTAGCACGTGTGAGAGAGAAATAACCCAGAAACAAGTCTTCTTCGTCCTCTTCCTTCTTTTCTACCTTCTTCCTCTTCCTCCTGTGCTTGAATGAGTGAGTAATGAATGCCTTCCAAGGAGGTTGCATTCCCTCTTTTATATAGGCTTCTTAAGGTGGACGTGGCTCCAAAATATAGGCCAACTGAACCAAGCTTCACGTTCTACTCTTACTCTCCAAGTCTCTCTCTCACAATCTTCTTCAAGTTTCTCCAACTCTCTCTCTCTCTCTCTCTCAAGTTCAAATCCTTTTTTCACAATGCACAAGTAGTGAGAATGAGATGATATGAGATACATATATAGGAGGGTCAACAAATTCTGGTCATAAAGAAGGAGCAATACACACACCTGGAAAAGGAGTTACATATGCCATTTAGGGAGGAACTTATGCCATTAGAGAAGTGTAAGAGGAATCTTTTATGCCATGCTTTTATTGTGAGTAAGAGGAATATGCCATGTCTTAATGAGTGCGTAAGAGAGATACTAACGTTTGCATTAATGAAATCATAAGAGAATCTTTTATGACCACGCTTTAATGAGAGTGAAATGTATCCTTTAAGAGAGAGAGAGAGAGAGAGTTACGATGTGCTATGTGAGACATAGAGGTACGAAGTGAAATTTTTGTTTTGCATTAACAAATTGCCTCAAGTGGCCTTATTGGCTGGGGCCATGGATTGTTTTCCTCATAGAGGGTTTTTACCATGTAAAGACATTGGTGTTATCATCTTCTACCCATAGGCCATCTTCAGCATT
The DNA here is from genome assembly GCA_031772625.1 of Pinus tabuliformis. NCBI lineage: Eukaryota > Viridiplantae > Streptophyta > Pinopsida > Pinales > Pinaceae > Pinus > Pinus tabuliformis. The sequence goes on from CM062818.1 coordinate 719,109,841, forward strand.
TGTGCCATCTATTGGTCCTATTCTAGTTTCTTTGTCAAATAATGATAGTGAGGATGGAAATCCACCTTTACCTGCTCACGTTTGTGTAGGTGAGTCCATTGAACATTAACTTGCACCGACACCACAACTTCTCCTTTAACATGAAAAACAATTGGTGGTCTTGCTAATGATCCTACTGGTCAATGTTGTATGCATTCATAGTTCCAACGAGCCTCCTCTCCTTTGATTCATGTTTTAGAGACTCATTATCCAAAAACATTTGGAGAAGCTTTTGGCCATCTAGATTGGGATAGAACAGTGAATGAAGAATATTGTTCCTCGATGGTGAATGATACATGGGATCTTGTACCTCTTCTAAAAGAAAGAAAAATCTTTATTAGATGTAAATGGGTGTATAGAACTATGTATGGATTAGATGAAATTGTTGAAAGACATAAGACTCCATTAGTTGCCAAAGGATTTTCTCAAATTGAAGAAATTGAGTACAATGAAACTTTTGACCCTATAGTCAAAATGAATTCCATCTGCCTTGTTCTAGCCTTCCTTTGCTACCTCACATAGATGGGAGTTTCATCAGATAGATGTTAAATCCGCCTTCTTGCATGTGTATCCACAAGAAAAAACCTACATGGAACAACCTCTTAGCTATGTTCATAATGACCCTATCCTTGTTTCCTACCTTAAGAAATATCTCTATGGTCTTAAGGAAGCTCCTCGAGCTTGGTATGCTAAAACATATAGCTTTTTCTCTTGAAGCTCCACGAGCTTGGTATGCTAAAACATATAGCTTTTTCTCTTGACATTGACTTTTCTAGATGTCATTCTAACCTTAATATCTACATCAAGAAAGTAGGAAGGCATCTCATAATCCTTGTTCTTTATGTTGATGACCTTATCCTTATTGGTGGCGACTCGAATTTTTTTACCCATGTGAAATCCAACCATAGGAAGAAATTTGTAACAACAAACTTAGGATATTTGCATTATTTGCTTGGCTTTGAAGTACTACAGTGGAAGCCAACCTAATCTAAGTATGCATGTAACCTTCTTTGTCACTTTTCCATTGAATATTGTAAACCAACCCTGTCTCCCTTCTAGTTTGGGGTCAAACTTGCTACCACAGGTGCTCCACCCAAAGTCGATGCCACTTTGTACCATTGGTTAGTTGGTTGCATCTTATATTTGACTCATACTTGTCTTGATAATTCCTTTGCTGTTGGTCTTGTTGTTCGGTATATGCAATCACCCCATGAAAAATGTTGGAAAGCAATAAAAAGGTTACTTTGGGATATTTGAGGTACAATTCAGTTTGAGATACAATACAATTTAGTGGGGACTCCTTTGTTGGTTGGTTTCACTGATTCCGATTGGGTTGGCAAGCGTGATGATTGGAATTTTATTGTAGGTTATGTTTTTAGTCTTGGTTTGAGACTTCTCACTTGTCTTGTAGGAAGCAACAGGCCATTGCTCTTTCTTTAGTAGAAGCAAAGTATTGAGTAATGGTTAATGCAAGTCAAGAAGCCTTGTGGCTTCAACAAATTATATTAGAGTTTGGATTCCCATAGCAACATGCGACCACCCTTTGGTGCAACATCAGAGTGCCATCAAGTCAAAGATCTAGTTCAACATCAACATGGCAAACACAGTGAGGTACAAATGCACTTCATGAGAAAGCTCATTGGTAATTGTGTTCTTTAGGTGTTCTTTTGCTTGACAGATGATCAAGATGTGAACATTTTCACAGTGTCTTACAAAAGCAAAGTTTTCTAAACTTTGATCTATGCTAGGAGTTTTGGAGGTTGTAATTAAGGGGAATAGGCTTGAATGCTTCATTTCGTGACCTATTATGCAACCTTTCTAAATCCTTCAATCCTGTCTCAAATTGTTCTTAAGGGGGGATGTTGGGATAGTTAGACTCTTCAGAGTTAGTTAAGATCAACTTGGTCTCACACGTCTTTAGTTAAAAGTGTGCCTTTATAGTATTCATTTGTATTTATGTAATATAACTGTCACAATATGTTCTAGACATAGAGTGATCCAACATCTCATATTCTCCTTGATACTAGTGGCTGTTAATTCATGGCTTTACACACAATTGGTCCATGACCTCTATTTAAAAAGCATGGAGGATCTTTTGTTGATGATATATTTTGAAAAACTCTCTTATGTACACATTTTTCTTTCGCATTAATAAATTGCCTCAAGTGACCACATTGGTTGGGGTTGTGAACTATTTTACTCTTGAAGGTTTTAAGGACGTAATAACCCTAGTGTTATGGACTCTGATCTGGTTGTGTGAGTGGTTACTAAAGGTGTTCATCTTTTGTGGAATACCTTGTTTTGTTGAACAATATTGTGCAATGAACACTTCTCAAGTCAATTGACTTGATGTTGAGCTCTCCAACCTCAAAATTGCAGATTTCTCTATCTTTGAGGTATTGCCAAGTTGAAGAACTTGAAAGATGACATCTTTGTATAGTGACCACGGTAAAAATGATTATTAATATATCAATATCTGAATACAAATCTAGGATGCTCATCTAGCAATCCTTACAGAGAAAATACTAGCAGAAAATCTGAGTGAGTTTTACCTCACTTCACTTGGCAGAAATCCGGCTGATCCGGCACAAGACTGGCTAACACCGACTACTTCTGTGTTGGCCTTGCATAGGCCTTGCGTTAGCCTTTCAGGCTCTGTGTCAGCTATCCCGACTGTTCTGGTAGTTCCCGGTAGATCCGGCTGTTCCCGGCAATTCCAGCTGTTCTCGACAGTTCCAGCTTCTGCATGACAGGCAACTTTCTCCTCTTCGCTTGCCGTTCTGGCTCTGTGTCAGGGTTGCGTGGGCCCAAACTGGCCTAGCATCAACTCTCCCGGCTACTGCGCTGCCTCTCTGCAAGCTCTCTCCGCCTCTTTGTCAGTATTCTCCAGAAAGTCCTCTCGGATTCTCATTGCCCTTCTGTTGTTGAATGATCACCTAGTTCGAATTTCTTAGCTTCTTAGCCCCATAAATTGAACTCCAGATCAATTCGTTCTCTCCGTGTGTGTTTCCAAATGAACCCCAAGCCTCCATTTTATAGTTTTCTTGTTGAGTCTTTAACAACCAAGATTAAGTCTCTAATCAACGGCTAAGATTAAAACATGATTTGATCTGCTTTCTAGATCATTCTCACCCATATTTTGATTAATACCCATTAATATTTTAATTTCCCTAAGTTTAGACTTAGGAATTCCATTAAAAGTATTAATTATTTTAATAAAATACAACCCGGGTGGAATTTCATCAAACGATTTCTGGGTTCTTTATAACTCATGTGCCTTAGCCTCTCCACCAATTTTCAAGGCTAGAGCACTTCCGATGCTACCAAAAACTAACACACTCCTTTTTGTATCGAAGCCTTTACTAAGCATTCTTAGAGGATGTGTTTTCAAATGTTATTCATCAAATCACTTTGAGGAATCTGGGTGAACTGCTAGCTAGATATGAAACACATTTTGTGGTTTCTACATCCTCATGGAAGCATGAGTTTTTAGGGGGAATTCCCAATTCCTCAAGAAAGAAGAAGACATCGTGCTCTTATTGCCATAGGGAGGGACATTTGACAAGAGTTGTCTCCTTTGTTTTCAAAAGATTGAAGAATTTGCTAGGCAAATAGCTAGCAACAATGACCAGTTTGATCTTCTAATTCTACATCTCTAAATGTTTACTCTACTTCTTCACACTAATGGATTACATATTTTTGGGTTACAAGACATGTTGAAGCACACACACTTTTTCTCTAACTACAATGATCAATACAAAGAAAGAAAGGTAATTATCGATGATGACTCTACTCTCTCACTTTCTAGTTGTGGCATTGTTGTGATTAACAATGGTTGGACTTAATGTACTATGTATCTACCACATCACACACTTCCTTTCCCATTTAATGAAAACCCTCTAGCCCATAGGCAAGGGCAAGATTCTTCAAGGTTCAACGCCGTAAAACAAAAAGGCTCGGATCCATTACAACAATATACCCAATATGAGCTGAACATGCCTTTCGCAGTAATTGAACATGGGTGTGGAGGATAACAATCATTCCTCCCAACCACCCAAAATAAACCCAATTGATGTCTACCACATCACACATATGGATAAAAAGGTGGAATTTTGGATCCAACAGGTTGTAGTGGACCTTTTCACATTTATTGCCCATGGGGACTAATGGGACTACTTCATGATCTAATTGCTCTCCTTGGGATGTTTCTTTCAACCTTGCTTCATCAAATGAGGTCATCAACATGGATACCGATTCTCTAGATGTGTAGCCTAGTGATGCTCCTCCTTCCATTGATGTGGGGATCTGAGTTGATACTCTTCATGTGGATGCACAACCATTTAATGATGAGGATGGCGATGATCCTTTCACTCCATTGTTTCCATATTTGCCTATGTTGGATGTTTCCACTCTTACCATTGTTGCTAATTTGCTTGCAGGTCCTTTAGCACATCGTTCGTAGTTGCCTTCATCTCAGGCCATTATTTCAGCTGGCCCTTCTCTTGATGAATATCATTTTTTTTATTTAGACTCTTTTGGGCATGGTCAAATCCTAATGGAGATCGTGTAGGTTTTCTCTGAGAATTGTATGGTTTTTGATGACCCACTACTTAGCATTAAAGGGGGTTATTGTGATGATCTACTATGATGTTCTGTGGATGCCTATTGTGGATGCAATGACGTCTCTGTGGTCCCTCTTTTAGTATGGGGGGTGTTGAGATTATGGTTAATCTTCATTTAAGGCCACATGCCAACCTTCTGTTTGATGTATTGATGACTTTATTAAGTCTACACATTGTAGTTAACTCTATTGTATTTGACTATTTTTGGCCAAGGCCGACCTTGTCACTCTCTTTGGGCTAGCTCTGAAACCCTAATAAAGGTGTCTAAATAAAGTACAGTTCTCATTTGTAATTTTTTTGTTCAAGTTGATTATTGATAAAGATCTAAGGGCATCTATTCTATACACTCCCTCTCTCGAGTTACTGTGTTTGGTGATGTTGTGATATTCTCTTGTAATGCTGTTATAAATCTGCTGTGTTTTTCCATTCTGGATTAGGCTTGCTAAAGTGTTCACCATAAATCCACCATCTATTTATGATCTTGTCACCTTTTAGCTATTTTTTTTGCATTTCCTCAGATGCATGCCAATCACATGGAAGAACACTTTTTTTCCCCTTTAAACCTTGTGTTAGATATAGAGGGGATTCTGTTTTATCTTCATAAGAGTCAGATGAAATAAACTTTTGTTCATGATTTTTCCATTTTCTGCTGATGTATTATATGCCACGTCTTTGTTTACTTATGTTATTGGACTAATGTTCGTACTCTGAAACTGAGTAATTGCAAATTATAACTATGACACCCATCATGCACATTTCGCTCGAGAAAAACTTGTTTATTTTCTAAATAACATAAATATTTAATGCGTGTTATCCTTTTATGCTTAGATGCTGCAGTTGAATAATTTCAAATAATATCTGTGATAGGCATTACACAATTAGTTTGAGTATAAATTATTGTACAATTGTCATTCATGTTTTCTTTTTTAATAACATAAATCTCTAATCTTGCTTTTCTTCAATGTTTAGGTGTTGCATGCTGGAGGCAAGTTTGGTGGAGAAAGCAGTGGTTATAATGTTTCAGGAGGATTGCATGGCGTTGGTCTTTGTGTAGTGAATGCTTTATCTGAGGTGCTTCTTCTTTTTGCTCTTATATTTTAGGAATCGTGATATGGTATTTATTGAATATGCATGCAGTCTAGTTGTTGAATGTGCATCTGTCTGAGGTTATGGGTTTGGAATCAAGAAACAATATGTGGAACATGATTTGAATAAGGTCAAACAGGAATAATCACAACCTTATTCCTAGAAGCACAAGAATTGGCATTGAAGCTCTTATTTAGATCATAGTATATTTACACAAATCTGTACATATGATCAAAAGAGACGGAGGTCATAATGTCTGAACATACAGTGATTTTGCCTACACTCTTTGATGATAATTTAAATCAAAATGGACTTTTTTACACAGGTCCATCAAGCCGATATTTTGAAATCACGTTCACCCAGCTAATTAGTTCATCCCAACAAGAACTTTTCAATGATGTCTTCATAATGGCTTTGACGTAACTCACGATCTGCTTGCAAAGCAATGTAATGTATATCATCTTCATCCTATAGTAATTTAGTCATCCATATGCATAAATCTTAAGGGACGAAATATGAAAATGCAACCAAATTGGGGTTAATGATAAAAGCATAGTGATAGTGTGCAACCTAAAAGTGGCACAAGCACTGTATTTCAACTATGACAATCATCCATTCATAAAATATAAAATAAGGCAAAGAGAATCGTGTTTCTAACTTCTTTAGAAATTAGGTGTTAGTCTCAAAGCAAATGAAAAAAGAATATTATTATCAATTTTATTAGGTCATTGGTGGTCTTTTCATGAAATATCATCAGAAGTTTTACTTTGAGTCATGTAATTCACTGCCTTATTTTATTTCAACAGTACCCATGTTATCATTTCATAGATCGATGAAAGAATTCTTGAATCATTATGAATATGCATTTACATTGCTTTGTATTCTCGGCTTCATCATCATCCTATAGTAATTTAGTCATCCATATGCATAAATCTTAAGGGACGAAATATGAAAATGCAACCAAATTGGGGTTAATGATAAAAGCATAGTGATAGTGTGCAACCTAAAAGTGGCAAAAGCACTTTATTTCAACTACGACAATCATGTGTTCATAAAATATAAAATAAGGCAAAGAGAATTGTGTTTCTAACTTCTTTAGAAATTAGGTGTTAGTCTCAAAGCAAATGAAAAAAGAATATTATTATCAATTTTATTAGGTCATGGTGGTCTTTTCATGAAATATCATCAAAAGTTTTACTTTGAGTCATGTAATCGACTGCCTTATTTTATTTCAACAGTACCCATGTTATCATTTCATAGATCGATGAAAGAATTCTTGAATCATTATGAATATGCATTTACATTGCTTTGTATTCTCGGCTTCTCTGATTGGTTAACCTCATTACTATTGTGCTATTTACTTCATGGATTTGTGGAAAATATCTGGAACTATTAGTCATTTAAGCGCAGGAAAATCATTGAGGAACGAGATAACATTTTTATATCATATTTGACATTTGTATAAGAGGGTTTTGTGCTCTTTATTGGTATGTATGTTATTTCATCTGTATTTTTGAATTATTGTCAGTATTTTCTATAATTTATAGTTTTTTATTTCTTAGCTTGATAAGCAAATTTAAGCATTCAAAAGATATCTGCAAGTTGTAGCCTGCTTTGTTTTGAAGATTGTAGAAATTTACGAGAAATGTAGTAATTTTGATTGAGCATTATTTAAGATGCGATAATCTAATAGATACATCGATGATACTATTGAGAAGAAGTCTCAACAAACAATGCCAAAATAGCCAAGGGTTGCAATGGAATGTTGGGAACAACATGATAGGTCGACTACTTGATATATATATATTCTGTGCCCAACGATTGGACTGGTTCAGATATTGTTACCCACCAGAAAGTGGTTTAAAGCCCAGGAGGGAAACTTTGTTCTCTTTGGACAGGTAGCCAGCCAACAGCCCTCTATGATCAATACTGAACACTATGCTAGGATTCTCCACCTATTGCTCTGGTTATATCTCTCTCCCATTTGGCACTTCTTGAAGGAAGGTGCGTCGTCTATTGGCAGGTACTTTAACCATTGTGCAATCATGTGCTTTCATTTAATGTTATGGGAATATTAATATGGATCATGATGAAAATTGGATGATCGATCGATCTCGATTGTGTTCTTGTTTTGACACTTCACTTGGGAGGTTAGTCTTTGACCCTAGTCCAGTGGGACCTCCTCTGAGGCCTTAGGGTTTACGAAGGGCACTATCAGGAAGCACTGTTTGATATAGCGTGTCCAAGTTAATCCATACATATAACCATCCATTTTGTTGACCACACTTTGTCAACAGTCCAAGAAGCAGAGTACAAAGAAGCAAATTAAATTTTTTCAAATCAATGTCATCATTCAGCTTCTAGTTATATCATTGTAAACCCAATTTCTGCAAAGTCTATTGTAAATGATGCTAGTATGAACATTGAGTCATGTAATTGCTAACTAGGTAAGTGTATGATTTTTGTCAAAGGATTTCATCCTAGGAAGTATTTTAACCTCCCCGAATTATGTGTGTTTGTAAACACGAATAATCGGCAGAGTTTTTCTTCCAGCTATAACCCCAAAGCTAGGGTGGAATTTGTTGGCAATGTCTTAGGTGAGTCCTAGTGTTTATCGAGTTTGTGTAAAAGTGTGTTTAGGAATAATTCTAGTGCATGGTCCCTCATAATTAGACACCATGGCTAAATTATTTTATTATAAGCACACTTGGTTTCATACTAGATCATATTGTGTTGCAGAATTGGGTAATGTTTTGAGGGTCTATGTCTAAATGTGTTTTCCCCTTCTAAGGGTTGATATTGTAATAATTTGATGTAAAAAATATTTTAGTGCATGGTTACTCATAATTAGACAACATGGCTAAAATATTTGAGGGTGGAAAAGTAATTAATCCCCTCTAGAGTCAATTAATTAATTTTTTTTGGCAAAATTAAATAAAAATCTTAAGCCAGAAAATTAATTAATTTTGAGTCAAAATAATTTGAGAAGAATTAAATTCTCTCCAAGTGGAAAATAATAAAAACCGTGTGGGTCAAAAAGAAATTAATCTTTGGAGGTCCTCCACCAAAGGAAAAATGGAGATTTTAAGAAAATTTGACCCCTCGGACCTTGGTGGTTAAGTCAAAGTCAAATGTTTGAGGAAATTAGTCAAAAATATTAATTTTTGGATTAATAAAAAATGGTTTTTAAGAGAAATTCGATTTTTTTCTTCAAAAATAAGAAATCGACTGTTGATGTTAAAAGAAGATCAAGATATTTTTGATGGATGAGATTATTTTGACGAGGATCAAGCCAACTAGCCGTTATTTCTACTTGGAGGGGTTTATTTCTCTCTCATTCTCTATATAAGGAAGCTATCTAGCTCTTCATGAGATCAATGATGATCTTCGGCTAATTTAATTTTGTAACGAATGTGCTGAGCCTTGCTCTGCTGCAATTATTTTTCGCATAATAGAAAGACTTTCGGGTTTCAGTTCATGGTGTTCTTTTGTTTGTTGATCTATGGTATGTGCTATTACTTTTGTTCTTTCATGCTCTATATTGTGCTAAAATTTATAATTGTTATTTTAGTTGCCGGTGATAAGAACATTCTATTGGGACGATTATCTTTATCTTGGGTGATCTCATTCACCCCATGATCTAAGAGTTATTTTCAAGATTAAATAGAGACCTGCAACTACACTAGCCCTTGGACTCCAAGTTCATAGACTGTGGGGAAGGATCGACCTTGTTTGAGCTTTGAGCTTTTATTTTGACGAATTATTTTGCAAGAGGGGTTTATTTCTCTCTCATTCTCTATATAAGGAAGCTATCTAGCTCTTCATGAGATCAATGATGATTTTTGGCTAATTTAATTTTGTAACGAATGTGTTGAGCCTTGCTTTGCTGCAATTATTTTTCGCATAATAGAAAGACTTTCGGGTTTTAGTTCATGGTGTTCTTCTGCTTGTTGATCTGTGGTATGTGCTATTACTTTTGTTCTTTCATGCTCTGTATTGTGCTAAAATTTATAATTGTTATTTTAGTTGTCGGTGATAATAACATTCTATTGGGACGATTATCTTTACCTTGGGTGATCTGATTCACCCCATGATCTAACAATTATTTTCAAGATTAAATAGAGATCTACAAGTACACTAGCCCTTGGACTCCAAGTTCACAAACTGTGGGGAAGGATCAATCTTGTTTGAACTTTGGGCTTTCATTTTGACGAATTATTTTGCAAGAGGGTTTTGGCTAGTAAATTTTTCGGAATTATTCATCCATGGTATCTATTATGAAATGCCAAAATTTTTCTAATTTTGTGCTATAAATATTTGATCGGCTATCAAGAGCAAATATTTAAATTTCTGTAAATATTGTGAATATTTGAAAATAAATCTAACCCTTGATTTATTTTTGTAGCACTTAGGATTTGGGGTTTCATTTTTATTTTTGTATATATTGGGGTTTTTGGGAATTTTTCTTTTCATTTGTACAGGTGATTTTCTCAAGCCATCATAGGAAATTTGAATTTGATTGAAGAAACTAGCCTTAGGGCTAGGGCTTGAGGGGTTTCTCATCACCAAGAGGAGCTGTCCAGCCCATTTGTCATTCTTATTTAGCTTGGAAGGGTTGATCCAAGCTCTAGAAGCTTAAATCTAGTGCTCTAAATACCTATAACCCCAACGCATAGCCAAGAAGGAGAGCTGCATGCCCTACAAGATAATTTTTTTGTGTTTTCTCTAACTCCTTGTGTTTTGAAAGGGACCAAAATTCTTTTGAGGCCTTTAAGGCCTAGTCAAGGGCTATTCTCCCCTTGCTGCAACCCTAGTGTCCTCTTTTGTGTGAGATGCAACCTTGTTTACCCTCTTACCTTGGTGCCGTAGGCCATTGGGCCTCTTCCTCCTCCTCGAAAACCCTTATTGGATCTCCTCCTAGCCATCGTAGGCCTTTTAGGCCCTTGATCCTTTGAGTCTCTAGCCTGTAGAAGCCTTTTTCCTTCATGGCAACCCCTATCCTCTCCTCTTTGGTATGTCGCAGGCCCCAAGGGCCTCTCCCTACCTTTCGGCAAGCCTTCTAGGCGTTGACCCATTGAGCCGCAACCCTTTCTTCCCTTGCCGTGAGCCTTAAAGGGCTTTTCTCCATTGCGACAACCTCTAGGAGGCTTATCTCTGCCTTGCCACAGGCCTGCTGGACTCTTTTCCTTTGATCTGTGGCCTTTCTAGGCCTTCTTTCCCTAAGCCGAGCCCTCATTCAACCCTCCTATCCTCATCTCTTCCCTCTTCCAGCCTTCTATGCAGTCATAAATTGGTCATTACTTGGCCGACATTGGTATTGGACTGATGTTTTGTTTTGTAGTGCTTTTGGAGTTAACATTTGTGGTTGCAGGTGGACATATTCATTCGAGGATCTCTAGCAATCAAGCTAGTCACCAACAAGGCCATAAGGCCTAGTGGTTTGCTTCTCAAACCCTCTCTTTCTCATCATTGTTTTCATTACAACTTGTATGCATCTACCGTACTACTAGAGGACACATAACAATGGCATAAAAAGTAATTAGCAATAATCTTACCTCATTGGGCATTCACTCTTTGCATCCCTTGCATCTTTGGTAATTGTCTTGTTGTTGATTGGGTTGCTTCTCTTACTGTTGTGATCATTGGTCTCTTGCATCCCTCTATTGCACCCTTGCACTCATAAGTAGTTCACTATTAGAAATCTCATCTAAGTGATAAGATATATGTGCACTCATCAATGCTCTAAAAGATAATTGATATCCTTGGGCTAAATTGGTATTTCTTGCGTAAGATAGGTTTGCTACTCTCATAACTTTTCTCTTGCTCTTGTAATGTCATTAACATCAATTAAAGAGTATTTTTTTTGAGTGGTTCTAATTGCAATTAATAAATGTTATGCTCTCTTCCTTTCATTGACATTGAAAAACATTAATAAATTTTATTGTCTAAAGGATTGCTAGCATTTTCTGTCATTAGTTTCATTGGAATACTATTGCAACATTGCTTGTCATTGCTATCGTTTCCTAAAGAAATTGGTTATTGGATAAGTGGTTACATTGCTTTTCATTATCATATTGGAATCAACATTCTTGAGAATAAGTGCACTAACATGTTTTGTAAGTGAGCATCATATCTAAGAAACATAATATTGCACATTGAAGCTAACTCACTCTTAAAGCACTTGATTGATCACCATATTCATATTGTGATAAGAGTAATCTTGAATTCATGCAATTAATCCCAAGAATTGCTAATTGTGTTAATATCTTGTTGAAGGATTGACATTTTCTAATTGGCACATTAATATTGTTAAGAGGAACATTGGACTTGTGCATTTGTTGTTATTTGATCAAGTAATTGTCCATTGTGAGATTTCTAATATTGAATCACTTTACACTCTATACTTGTAATTGAATAATCTTTTCAAAGAGTTCATTAAGCATTGCTTTTGGTGAAGATTGTCTTTGCAATTAGGTACATTCCTTTATCGCTCTAAATCAAATATTATTTAGATAATTTGTCTTAAAGTACTTAAAACATTTAATGATCTCACCTAAAGCTAATCACTCATTTTGCACTTGCATTTTAGGAATAGTAGTACATTAATTAATTTACCTCCAAGCATAAGCGTGGTTGAAATACGATAGGAGCACCTTTCCACCCAACTTGCGAGGTTTAGACCTCTCAGAGCCGCAGTCTTTGCAGCGCCAGAGGCATTTAGGTGGTTAGAATTCCAGGGGAGGTATCATTAATATAGCCATTGCTATCTTCCCCTAGGTTTCTCTCCACAACCTACACTTGAGACTAACTTCAAAATAGTTGAGAGAAAGGACTCACTTACATAGGCATCTAATCTAAAATTACCCGAGAGTTTGCATTTTACTTATTTCTAGGTGTCGCATCTCATATAGGATAGTGTGCATCCTAAGCAACAATTGTTCATCTGTTAACTTGGTAGCTAATTTATATTGTGCAAGTGATTTGACTCCATAAGGCATTGGTCTCTCAATAATATAATTAAATCGTGCTAATAATTTAACTTGCTAATCATCATTAACCAAGTTGCTAGGCCATTTAATTGTGTCTCCTGAACTTGTTGGTTCCCACAAAGTCCTTCATCCTCACATTTCATAGGGACTACCCCCCATAGCTTGCTGTAGGGAGACAAATAGAATGAAGAGGGCGAGGATTAGACTGCCAACCCCTGCCTTGAGTCATTGTCGCATTTACTTGTACAATTTGGGCGACAACACATCTCTTCTTGTTATCCATCTCCATTCTTCGAGTTGATGGTCATTGATCACTAGGATTGACACCATTCATCCACATCCTTGAGTTAGGGCTTAGGAACATGTCTCAGGATGTTGATGCATGTAGAGTTCGATAACTGTTTTGTTTTGACACCCTTTTTTCTCCATTTTCCTCTTTTCATCATCGCTATCAACTCAATAAAAGCAATAAAACCATAGACTTTGATAAGGTAAAAACTCTCATATGTCTTATTTTTCATATTTGTTAATGTACCTTATTATTATGTTAAAGATTGCATTAGCTACAAAATTAACATGATTTTGCAGCTATTTTACAAATCTGCAGCTATCTCCATGGTTTGCGGGGTTCTGGTGCGCCAATGAAGCAAGGAAGCACATGGGCGGTTGAGGATCGATCCCCTCATGGATCTCCTCCTATTCACTTGAGCCAATTCTATGAAGGAATCACACAGTGACGCGGTCAAAGGCAGGAGTCAAACATGTAGCAGCAGACGTCTAAATTCATCACATTTCTTCGATTTGCTTTCCAAATAGAAAATTGTCAAGATAACACTTTTACTGTTTAAGTTTTGAATTTGAAAAAGGATTGATTAAAAGACCTGTAGGCGTAGAAGTCTCAAACTGTTGAGGACACATTTTATATATAAATATGTATCCTCTGTAAAGGATAACAAGGAAGTAATAGTCAATCTCTGAAGAATTGTGTGAAACAAACCTTTGTTCTCATATTGAATTAATGTTACATTTCTGTTATTCGATGCACATTTGAGCATGATTTACACATACTGTATGCGGAGGGCCCTTGCTGACAGTCGAGGTTAAGTTTGTTTCATTTTATCGCTTTCCGTTATCGCATTGTCATTTCGTTCTAATCTTAGTTTCCTTAATTCACTATTTTATCATTTCATTATAACTTAGTTAAATCTCGTTATTTCGTTTGCATTTGAATTTCTTTGCAATCGTTTAATGGTTTAGTTTCTTCAATGTTTTTCACTTAATTACAGTAAGTGTTAAAAAATTGTTTTCATGCTTTTAGAATCATAACTTGTATATACACTGTAGTTAGCGTTAGAAGATTACCTTCATGCTTTTTAGAATCAGAATTTGTATATACTTTGTAGACAACTTTTAAAGGTTTGTTTTCTTGCTCTTAGAATCATTTGAATCTCAATAATCTGTTTTATTGCAGCAAGGTGTTTAAGTTAGGTTCATAATTTTAGAATGATTAACATAAGATGTCTTAGAACGATACTCAATATAGATATGACCTAGTAGATTAGTCTAACAAGAGCTCTACTTCCACTTATTAATTTGTAGAAATCTAACTCTATTTTAATGCTTACAAATAGGAACCTAGATAAAAACGAAAATCCCCAAAACAAATATAACCATCGTCTTACAAACTAAAAGAAATACTTTTAGCAGATATAGTGCACTTGCACTTCATAACTTTACCAACTCCGGTCGATAATTTATGCTTGCAATTTAAGAACATTAAATTGACCCAACATTTTGGCGCCGTTGTTGGGGAAGTGTAAATAGAAGTCTTAAAAAAAATCAAATAAAAACATGATATGCGTAGGGAAAGAGACTTTAGAGGTAGGTTTATAGGTCGAGGAAGAAGTCTGATTTGCACATCATCACTCACTCCACCACAACCATGTAGTTCCACACCACCCACACAAACTCGAATTCCATCCATAGCAAGCCAATATAGACTTCTTGAAGTCTGGAGATATGAAATCCAACCTAAAGATTCACGAACTTCATCAATAGAAGCTGTAATCGAAGTAGATCCTACATCCCCAATAACAGGAATAATTTTCCTATCTTGAACTGGAGAACAACTTCTAGCTCAAGAGTTGGAAGTTCCTATTGGAGAAGAGGAAGAAGAAATCTACTTCAAACCACTGATAGAGGAACGGTAAGAAATAAAAGAAAAGCTAGATAATCTTGTTGTAGGACCAAATATTTATTCTAAGGAATCTAGCATGGTTGAAGAGAGAGAAGGAGAAGTACACAATGTCAATGGTGAACAACATAGGATTGGAGGAGGAGGAGGAGGAGGAAATAGAGGAGGTGGAAGAGGTGGTGGTAGAGGTAGAGGAAGAGGAGATCCAGAACCTTTTGGATTCCCTATCCTTGATGAGGATACAACATTAACAATGAAAAACATCTCGCCTTCTATCCTCCCTAATTTTCATGGAATAAGAAGTGAAGACCCAGAGAGATTTCTCTTTGAATTTGAAGTAAAGGATTCAACATTAAAATGGTTTATGAGTTTAGGAATGAATTCTATAAGAACATGGGGACAAATGAAAGAAGCATTCTTGGAGAAATACAAGGATTATTGTATGCCTCATAGCATTAAAGATGTAGTCTTTAAAATGGTACAAAAGGAAGATGAAAATCTTGAAGATTTTGTTGAAAGATTTGTTTATAATATCAAAAGGGAAAAAATGAATAATTTGGATGAGGAAACTTTGAAAGCTCTCTTATTAAAATCCATTAAAGATGAGTGGATTGATCTTCTCAATCTAATGGGAAAAGGTGATATTTCTCAGTTACCATTTGTAGATATTTGTGATTTATGTGTACATATTTCAAGAGGTAAAGCAAGAACAGGGAAAAGTCCAAGGGATCCTCTTTTATCAAGAGTAAATAAATCTGCAGCCGGGACAGTAAGTAGGGCAAAATTAGGTAGTTTGCTTGATAATTTTAAGACAAATATTTTAGGGAGTCTCAGTGAGAAAATTGACACCCTTAAAATACAGAACACAAGCACAAAGCGGAAAATGTTGCGTTATCCATCTTTTGTCTTAGCTGTAGAAAGAAACATGCTCTGAGAGAATGTACTTTAGATTTAAAAAGCATAGAAACCTATGTTATATGTGCGGAAAATCACGATACAAAAGAATGTCCCTCTATACCAGGTCTTAAGGCTGTGTTTAGTGAAGGAATACCAAATCAAGTAGACCCTCTTTACTTTATTGCCAAAAGACCATGGAAAAATCCTCAAACAAATCAAAGTCAAGGCTTTAATCCTCAACAATTTGCACAATCTTCACAAAATAATTGGAATCCACCGATGTCATGGTAGCCTTGGGCTCAACCACAGTCTTGGAATAAAGGATGGCAAAATCTTTATGGAAGATATTCTCAATATCAACAATATCCGCCACCTTATCCAAATTTTCCACCACAATACATCCCTCAACCCAACTAGTTACCTCAAACTCAAGTTCAAAATGCAAATCCACAACTTTCTTTGCCATTTCGACAAAGACCAAATCAATTACCCGTTCAACCACTCCCAAATCCAAATAATAAAACTTCACAACCTGTTTACAACTTAGAAGGACAACATCCTCAAACTTATATGATAACTCCATTAGATCTGAATAATGTTCAATGAAGGCCTGGTAGAGTATTAGAAAGGAAGAAACCATCTGTTGTTATTAAGGAAACAGAACATAATTCTCAAAAAGATAATAATGATAATCCCTAGAAAGAGAATATCATACTCCTATTACTCCTATTACATTTTGATAATACTCCTATTATAGAACAACCTTCAGTATCTGTCTCAAGACCACCATTTCCTGAAAGGTTGAAAATTGATAACGGAGTAGAGAAACAAATCATACTGCCTGATTATGATATGTTAGATGAATTGAAAAATGTCTGTATAAAAATTCTTTTATTGCAAGCAATAAAAGAGATACCGATTTTTGCAAAAACAATTAAGGAATTGAGTACTTAAGGATCATGAAGAAAACGAAAAGTAATAAAAAGAATTCAACTAGTCGGGAGAATTGCAGATATCATGATGGGGAAGACAACAATTCAAAAATATTTAGATCCAGGAAGCCCCATTGTGAAAACACAAATCAATGGAATTGAAATACCAAATGCACTGATTGATCTAGGAGTAGCTATAAACATAATGAGCAAACAACTATGGATAAATTGGAACTTCCTAATCTTTAATACACACCAACATTGTTACAATTAGCAGACAAGTCTGTAATTAAACCTGATGGTGTGTTAGAAGATATATATGTATCCTTAGATTCTTGGGAATATCCTGTTGATTTCATGATTTTAACACCTAAGAATAATTTAGGAGGACATCCATTAATTTTAGGAAGACCATGGTTAGCTACAGCTGATGCTTTTATCAGTTGTAGATCAGGAGACATGTTTATCTCAGATGGAAGCTCGACAAAGAAATTTACATTGTACCCACCTGAAAAAACAATGATAAAAGTAAAAAATGAAGAATGGATAAATGATGATAATGATATACAACCAGTTTTCACTATTGCACAAATAAATGAAGAGGATCAAATTTTAAATTCAATAGAAAATAATGAACCCTCTTTATATTGTGACAATAGTCAAAATTTTCAAGAACAATGTAATATTGAATATCTATCATCTAGACAAATGTCTTTACATTCTATGGAAAAATTTGGAAATTCTTCAATAGAAATTTTTCTAGGGAAAATTTTGAATATCAATGAAAACCTGGTGGAATTACAGAAAAAGAAATTGGTAGAAATATTGCAAAACTCTCCTACATATGCATGGGAATACACTGATATGAAGGGAATTAATCCTAAAACTTGCATGCATCATATTTATATTGAAGAAAATGCTAGACCAGTTCGACAACCACAAAGAAGAATGAATCCAAACTTAAAGGAAATTGTCAAAGAGGAATTGCAGAAACTGTTAAATGTAAATTTCATTTATCCAATATCAGACAGTCAATGGGTTTCACCTCTAGTAATCGTTCCTAAAAAAGCGGAAAATGGAGAGTATGCAATTATTACAGGGAATTGAATAAAGATTCTTTGAAAGATCATTTTCCACTTTCTTTCATAGATCAAGTTTAGATACAGTAGCGGGAAAAAAATATTTCTCATTCTTGGATGGTTTTAATCAAAATCAGGTAGCACCTGAAGATCAAGACAAAACACATTCACTTGTCCGTGGGGGACTTATGCTTACCGAGTACTTCCTTTTGGATTATGCAATGCCCCAACAACATTCCCAAGAGCAGTGCTAGGAATTTCCTCTGATCCTATTCATGATTGTGTGGAAGTGTATATGGATGATTTTACAGTTTATGGAAACTCTTTTGAAGAAGCATTTGAAAATTTAGAAAAATTTCTCATAAGATGCAAAGAAACAAATCTTTCATTAAGTCATGAGAAATGTTTTATGATGTTTAATGAGGGAATTGTTTTAGGTCACCATATTTCAGGAAATGGAATTAAGGTAGACTCATCTAAGGTAGAAATTATTTCCAAATTATCAGTTCCAAGTTGTCAACGAGATGTTAGGAGTTTTCTTGGTTTTACTGGATATTATAGAAGATTCATAGAAAACTTCACAAAGATTGCATCTCCACTCTTCAAATTACTCACCAAAGACTGTGAATTTAGTTGGAACTCTGATTGTCAAAAGGCCTTTGAAACTTTGAAAAAGAAGATCTTTGAAGCACCTATCTTAAAATGACCTAATTGGAAATTGCCTTTTCATATGATGCTTCAGACATAGCTCTAGGAGTTGTGTTAGGACAAAAAGATATCACTCCTTATGCCATTTATTATACCAGTAAAAATTTAACTCATGCAGAGCTAAATTATACTGTAATTGAAAATGAGTTTTTAGCTGTCATTCATGCCATTAATAAATTCAGACATTACATCACTGGCTATGAAACTTTCATTCATACAGACCATTCTGCCATTAGATATTTAATGAACAAATCAATTACTAATGGTAGAGTAACAAGATGGCTATTACTGTGACAGGGATTTAATATCACCATTCTCGATCGACCTGGAAAACAAAACACAATTGTTGACTTTTTATCTAGAATTCAAAATGATAACAATGATACACCTGTAGAGGATAAATTTCCTAATAAGTATCTTTTTGTAGTATCTACTAAATCACCTTGGTTCGCAGATATTGCTATTTATTTGGTTACAGATAAGTTACCATCCTATTTGTTTCCTAGAGAAAAAAGAAGAATAATCCAAACAAGTGCATCTTATTCATGGATAAACGAAGAATTATACAAGACATGGCTAGATTTCATCATCCAAAGGTGTGTAAGAGAAGGTGTGTAAGAGAAGATGAAATACCTGAGATACTTAAAGCATGCCATGATGAACCATGTGGAGGTCACTTTGCTGACAAAAGAACTGCTTATAAAATTCTTTTCTTAGGATATTATTGGCTTTCCCTTTTTAAGGATGCCAAGAAATATTTTAAGAGGTGTGATAGCTGTCAAAGAATGGGGAAACCTGTTCCTTCAAATGAAATGCCACTACAACCTCAGATACTCATTGAACCTTTTGAAAAATGGGCTTTGGATTTTGTTGAACCAATTAATCCATCTTCCAAACAAAATAATATATATTCTTGTATGCACTGATTATGTTACTAAATGGGTAGAGGCTAAAGCACTTTCTTTTGCTACTGAAAATGCTGTAGTTTCATTTATTTTTGAGGATATTTTTACTCGTTTTGGTGTCCCAAGAGAAATTGTAACAAATCAAGGAAAGCAATTTACATCCAGAGTAGTGCAAAAGATAGTGGAAGAATATAAAATCAAGCATCAGAAATTTACTTTATACCATCCACAAGCAAATGGACAAGTAGAGTCTACCAACAAAGTGATTGAAGCAATCATCACCAAGACAGTTCACTTGCACATAAGGGATTGGGTAGAAAAGCTTCCAGAAGCTTTATGGGCCTACCATACCACATGGAGAAGCACTACAGGACATACTCCCTATGAACTTGTTTATGGGAAGCAAGTCCTATTTCCAATTGAGTTCCAGATTCAGACCTATAAGACAATAGTCAAGTTGGGACTTGACTTATCAGAAGCACAAAAGAAAAGAATGGGACAACTCAATGAGCTTGATGAGATAAGGCAAGATGCTATCCAGAAGACTAGTTTAGTCCAACAACAGAGATCCAAATGGCATGATAAATACATCAAAGAAAGAAAATTTCAGCCAGGAGACTAGGCATTACTTTTTGATTCAAAGTTCAAAAATTTCCAAGGAAAGTTTCAAACTCACTAGCTTGGGCCTTATGAGATTGAAAATGTTTTTGATAATGGAGCAGTCAGAATTAAGACTATTGATGAAGAAAAAGTTCTTCTCTTAGTGAATGGACATTGACTTAGGATCTATCATAAGCCAATGACAAAGGAGGAATTTGTCAAGATTTTCCAAAACAACTCTGATTTGAAGTTGGTCAAGAAGAATTCTTCTTCTTCTCCATCTTAAAAACTTTTTTTTTCTTCATATATCTATATATTGTATAAACATGAAAACCAACAATTGTTGGCATGTTTATACAGAAAATTCAAGGTGAAAACCAAGAATTCTTGGCATCTTAAATTTTCTTTGTATCCCATTTTCTAGAGTTCCATTTTTTTGCATCCCTTTCTTTTAAAAATAAATGGCTACAAAATTGCTGATTTTCTGCAGCTTTGACAAATTTTTGCAGCCAATTTGACAGGAACTTCTGATGATACAATTGAAGGAATGATTGACTCCCTCCACTACAAAGTACCTGAAGACAACATAAAAAGGGCAACCAAAGGTTAGCAAGCAAACAATTCAAAGGTATGCAACTCTTTAATTTAATAATAAGGATCAAAGCATTACATATATGAATTATATAGACATGGTACTACCGAAAATCAAAATCATTATTGCTAAGAGTTGATAGTGTCATGTCAAATCGAGTATAATCCGCCATTCACTCCCCGTCATTATAACTCATATCCCAACTCACATCCCGATCCATTGATCCGATCGCCCAAATCATAAACATGACTGCTCTTTGTTGACCCTGCCGCCTACACCTACCTACAAGTCAATGAGAAAAACCTTCAACCCCACAAAGTGTGGTTGGTGGCAGGGAACTCAGGGAAGGGGCTATCATAATAATCCCGACTCTCTCCGTTTGAGCTATCTCCTAGGTTAGCTAAGGGGAGTGGTCCTTAATGAAAAGTTTATCTCCTAGGTTAGCTAAGGGGAATGGTCCCTAATGAAAAGTTAAGTTAAAAGATGTGAGTTTCTAAGAGAGTGTTATAGTGAAAATGAATTACTTTTAAGGATTTATGGGCAAATATGAACTGAGAAACTTGAAATAACAATGCCAATCTAATATGATTAAAAACCATAAAACCAGTGCCTTATAAGGAATTTGCTTAACAATTTAAAAATATATTTGCTCAAAGTAAAATCCAATGCTCTCAAAAGAGAAAACAAAGTAACCCTGAAATGTAAATAAGAATTGTTAACACAAGATATGTAAGATACAAAATGCTTTTGAGATAATCAACTTTATAAATCAAAACATGTGAAACATATCTTGCCAAAATCCAAAAATCAATAATTAATTTGGAAATGTAAAAAGAAAGGAAGTGCTAAACCAAGACATCGATACGCAATTAGACTTGAAACATGAAAGGAAAACACTCGTTTGAAATGATTACAATACTTGCTTTTGGAATAGACTTTGCATATGAAAACTCAAACCATCAGGAGACAAGTAAAATAAATGTAATGGAAAGCGCTCTTGGTTAATTTTATTAATTAGCTCTACAACAAGATTACAATTTAACTCTTCAATCCTTAGACCTCACCCTCGCCCAATGACATGGATCTCACAGTGAGGAGTCAATAGAAGAGTAGAGGATCCCTAAGATGTCTACTTCAACCAACTTATGTTGGAGATAAAATTTTAATGAGGCTTGGGGTCTTCCTACACTAAAATGCCTAGATGAAATGCAAATTGTGTTAATTCCCTAGATTGAAATAATGATACATGCAAATGCTTCAAAGAGATTGATTTGCAATGCTTGAAAATGAAATAGTGCTATGTTAAATTGCAATTATAACTTCAATTGGAGGAATAAAATTAGCTTACAAGTGTTGCATGTGTTTCATCAATGAATTAAAATGATACAAGTAATTTGCTTGAAAGTAAAATTTGTTTCAAATAGACAATGACAATAAATTGCTCCAATATTAAAGATAACAATGTAGCATAAGATTGATGGTTCAAATCCTTAATCTACTGAATTGAATCCTAAATGTCCTCTAAGTCCACTTCTAACTGAAAAATGGAGACCGCGGAGTTGAAACCCTAGGATGGCGATGGAGGCGATCGGAGGCAGCAGAAATCGATCTGGGATCACCTAGGATACCAGCATAGGCAGCTACAGTACTGGGTTTAGGTAGTCTATGGCAGAAGGTGGCAGCCACGGTACGGGGGAGACAGTTGGCGGACGATTCGAGGCGGGCTGGTCGCAAAAAAGTCACGGTTTGGAAGGCGTTTTGTTTATTCGGGCGGTCTTCAGCGAAAACGGCAGCGTTAAACCATAACCGGAGAGACAGCGGAGGGCTTATCTGTTAGTAGCTTTGTTAGGTGTTAATCTGAAGACTAAACGGGAACGGCGAGGTTTAGAAATTCTACGGAGAACAGCAGCTGGTTTTGGGGAACCGGCATTTACCCGTTCCGAAGCGGCTTCGAAAACTACAGCTAAGCGCAGTGTGGTGTGTCAGGTACTGGGGGTTTTTTTTTTTACTGTTTTCCTTCACCATGGTTAAATCTTCCGAATCGGTTGACCTGGAGCCGGCGCCGGAGGATTTGCTTTCAGTTTGGGGACAAGAGGTAACCGCCCAAAACTTGGTCAAGTTTTTCGGCAGCCATGCTGATGCGGAGCCGCTTTCGGAGGGCGCGTGGAAACCTAAGAGGAATCCCGAACAGTTAGAGGTCAAGGCAGGTGTGGACGGGTCATGCATCAAAGGAAGGAAGGTTTCCTTCTCACCTTTTCCTCCGGAGAAGAGCCCACTCCAGGTTTCAGTAGGGTTTCATGGCAGCAAGTTAAAACCCCTCTCAGTTCCAGCCAGGATATCAGGAGGGCTTGAAGACATTATAAATTTCCCGACCAAGCATGGCATCTGGAGATCAGTTGGTGGGGGTTCGAAGACAGGAAATGTGGATATAGAAAGGGGAAACCGGCATACTGTGAGGCGTTCTCCTTTAAAACTTCCTCAAATCCCCAGCCAAAATCTAGAAGGGTTTCTGACTGAAGGAAACGAGACGGTAAGGCTCGAGAAGGTGGGGAAAACTCTATTAATTGGAAGTGAATCGGGGAAACCAGGACAAGGGGCAGCCGAGAAGGTGGTATTGGAGGCCGATAGACAGTCTGCGCGGGGAGATTCAACGCCCCAAATTCCTGTAGTGAGCAGTGGGAACCCTCAGGGCAATCAAGATTGTGCAAACCCTAACCCTCTGGGAGGGGCTTTAGATCGGGGTCAGGACAAGTCTGAGGCAACCCGAAAGAAGGAGTTCTCCCTGAAGAAGAAGACCTTCGAAGGCAATCTGGTCCTCGGCATGGATGTCCAAGTTCAAGATGCTTTGACCGTGGCGGAATGCACTCTTGTAGGACGAATCAGAGGGAGGACTCTATCTGGTAAGTCCTTAAACCAGTGGGCGGAGACCCAATGGAAAAATTCCCTTTCAAATTCCTTCAGAGTGGCCCTATTAGTAAAGGGATGGTTCATGGTTAGTTTTGCCAATAAAGAAGATGCTGATTGGGTCTTTGAGAGGAACTGGATCATTGGAAACCGCCCGGTCCTGTTTCAGAGATGGACGCCAAATTTTGATGCAAATAGGGAGAAGGCGGATGAGTTCCCAGTATGGGTCAGAGCACCTGGACTTCCTCCGTTCTTATGGGTTGAATCAGTTTTTAAATCCATAGGGGACCTGCTGGGCACTTACCTTGAAGCTGATATGTCTTTTCTCCATACTTTCGAAAGAACAATGGCAAGGATTCTGGTTCGATTGAATCCTAAGGAAGGATTAGCGGAGTCTATAAGACTTGAGTATGGAGAATATGTGTTTGAGCAGCCACTGGATTATGAGCACCTTCCTTTTCGGTGCTTTAGGTGCCACGAATATGGGCACTTGGCTAAGGACTGCCCTCTGGGTAATCGTAGAAGAAGACCGCAGAAATCAGATGAGCAGAGGGAGAAAAAGGTGAGAAGGGATCATTTTTCTGAGACTAAGAAAGCACAGAAGGACGAGACTATGGCGGAGAGGAACAATAATATAGAGGAGCCGGTCAGAGAAGTTGCAAAGCCTATGACGGAAGAACCAAAGGCCAAAGAATCCCCGGTGAAGGGCGATAAGGAGCCGCCTGCTGAAGGCCCCGACATTGTAATGGAGGATCATTCTGGTATGCCTCATGAACATTGCACTGTTTCTTCTTCCCCTGATCATATTGTTAATGTTAAAAACAATGCTTCTACCTCTTGTAGGAATGTTGTTTGTTTATCTGTTGAAAAGCTTATCGATGCCATTCCCAACATAGATTTGAATTGCGAAGATGTGTCTCATTGTAACCTAAATCCGGTTCCCTCCTCACTGAGTTGTCATTATAATCTGAGATCTCTGGACAAAAGGCAGGATAAGTCTTTAGAATCTCCTGACCCGATAGGTGGTTTAGGTCCTTCTTCTTCCCAAACCACCAAAAGAAAGGGTAGGGGTAGGAAATCGAATTTTTCAAAAGCTCAGGTCAAAGCAAAGTTTGATGTAGCTGATGGGAAGCAAATGTCCATTACTGGGGCGCTTAGAGCAGCGAATACCCCTGACCAAGTTGTAAAATGATCCTTCTGTCCTGGAATTGTAGGGGGTTAGCCAGTAAACCCAAAAAACTGGCCTTAAAAGAGTTGATTACTCGTTACAATCCGGACATTTTCTTTCTTCAAGAAACCCTTGGGAAGAGCCTTGAGGTGGAATCTATGCTCAGATCCTCCCTCCCAGGTTGGACTTTTTATGCTTTAGATGCTGTAGGCCATTCCGGGGGGCTGGCCATTGGTGTTAAAGATGGAAGGATGATGATCAATAGCACTTGGGGCATGGACCATGCTCTTGGATTAGAGGTCACCTCTCCTGACATGGGGCTTTCTTTTCTAATCCTAAATATTTACGGGCCATGTCAAGGGCGAGAGATTTTCTGGAACAATTTGCTCTCAAAAGATCTTGTTAAAGACAGGAGTGTTATCATGGGAGGAGACCTAAATTTCTCTATTGGGATTGCGGAGTCATGGGGTCCTTCAGCCAGGGAAGACCCGCTCTCTGATTTCTTTTCAAACTCTCTCCTATCACATAATTTGATTGATGTCAATCTAATCAAAGTCAAGCCCACATGGAGGAACAGAAGAATTGGGGAGGGGAGGGTGGCAAAGCGGTTGGACCGTTTCCTTATAAGTGAAGATTTGATAAACAACATTCCTATGTTCCGACAGTGGGTCGGAGAAGGGGGGAACTCTGATCATTTTCCCATCCTATTGGAGTTTCAAAAGCCACCTCCTAAACCTGCTTCTCCTTTCAAATTTAATGCGGCTTGGTTGCAGGAGGAGTCTTTCAACATCCTCTTCAGGGATACTTGGAGACACCCGGGCAGTTCTCCATCAGAAAGCAAGGGAGCTCATTTCTGGGATAATTTAAAAAGACTCAAAAAAGCAACTATAGAGTGGGCCAAAGCTCGGAAGGTGTCCCAGAATGAGGAGCTCTCCCTCATAGATGCTGAACTTCGAGATCTTGAGGCGCCTGAGGCTGATGGGTATGTAAATCAGGCCTCAAAGGACAAGATCCTGATGTTAGAAAAACAAAGAAGTAAGATCCTTCTCGAGAGGGAAGAGGAGTGGAGGCAAAAAAGCAGGGCTATTTGGCTGAAAGCTGGTGATGAGAACACAAAGTTTTTTCACAATTATGCAAAAGGCAGGAAAAATGCTAACACAATCTGGAAGCTCAGGGATCAAAATGGAAGAGAAGCCTCCTCTTTTGAGGATCTATCAAGAATGGGTAAAGCCCATTTCCAAAACCTCTTTACAGCTCAAGGAGGGATTACCTTAGCAGAAATTATCAGAACTGCCCAAAGCTTCCCCAGATTTGTTGAAGAGGAGGAAGCTGAAAATTTAATGGATGTCGTGACAAAGGAAGAAGTTGAGCATATTATCAAATCCATGGCAAAAGATAAAAGCCCAGGCCCAGACGGGTGGACCATTGAGCTTTTCAATCATTTCTTTGATTCAATTGGTGATGAGCTTACTGAAGTTGTGGAAGAATCTAGAAGGAAGGGTGAGATGTTTGCCCCTTTCAATGCTACCTTTATCGCCCTAATTCCAAAAAAGGAGGACCCCGACTCCTTTGAAGATTTTAGACCAATCTCCCTCTGCAACTGTGTCTACAAAATCATAGCTAAAATAATAGCTGTGCGCCTGAAACCAATCCTGTCAAACAACATTTCAAGTGAACAATTTGGCTTCTTGGATGGAAGGCAGATTCATGAAGCCATAGGGGTAGCACAGGAGACGATCCATAGCATCAGGCAGACAATCAAGAAAGGGGCTGTGATCAAAATTGATCTATCGAAAGCATATGATAGAATCTGTTGGACTTATCTCCGGATGCTGCTAACACACCTTGGTTTCAAGCTGGATTTCATAAACTGGATAATGGGGTGTGTCACCAGTGTAAGTTTTGCAGTTCTAATCAATGGGGCAGCGTCTCCCTTCTTCAAAGGTCAAAGGGGACTGAGACAGGGATGTCCCCTTTCTCCTTTGCTTTTCCTCCTCGTGGCAGAGGGTCTTAGCAGGCTGATTATGGAAGCAAAAAGGACAGGTTTGATTAAAGGTTTGGAAGTAGCTGTAAATCTTTTCATTTCACACCTCCTTTTTGTAGACGATATTTTGCTTTTTACTAATGGAAGTCTGAGTGAAGTGAAGGAACTAAAGAACATCCTGGACCTGTTCATGAAAGCCACAGGAATGCAAATCAATCTCAGAAAATCCCATTTTATTATGGAAGGTTTCAACAGGAATGAATGCTCTCAGATCACTGCTATTTTACCTTTTGAAATTTACAACATGGATTCGCCCTTCAAATATTTGGGATTTTGGCTTAAACCAAATTCTTATAAAAAGCAAGACTGGAACTGGCTGGTGGCTAAAATTGAAGCTAAGATAGCCCATTGGAGCTTCAAGTGGCTGTCTAGAGCTGGAAGGTTGACATTGGTAAATTCAGTGTTGCAAGCCATGCCAGTCTTCTGGGCAGCCTTGACCTGGATACCAAAAGGCACGCTTCATAAGATAAAGAGAATCTGTTGCAGGTTTCTTTGGTCAGGGGCAAAGGAAGACTCGGTTCTCCCTTGGGTTGCATGGGACAAGATCGCCAGACCAAAAGAATGGGGTGGTTGGGGCATAAAGAATCTAAATGACTTTAGCACCTCATTGGCAGCCAAATCTGGGTGGAGGATTATTTCATCGGAGAATCTTTGGACAAGAGTAGTAAAACGCAAATATATAGATCCAATGTCTCTGGAAAATTGGATCCGTGACCCAAATAAAAAAGGGAGGAATATCTCAGTAATTTGGAAAGCTACCACTGAAGCTTTTAAAGTCATAGAGCAAGGGTTGTCCTGGCAGGTGGGCAGTGGGGAAAATGTCAAAATAGGCAGGGACCCTTGGGTGGGATGCAATGAGCATTATGCATTATCTCCGGGCCTCATTAGACATCTGGATTCAAAAGGTATTCTTCATCTGCACCAGATAGAGAAAATTGGTCATTCCTCCATATGGGGGCAAGCGTGGAAATCTGGTGAAGACCTCGATCTAGATCCTATATGGTGGGATGAGTGGCAAATCTTTACTCAGGAACTGTCAAGATCCAATGTAAGGATAGCTGATAGACCTGATCAGCTGGTATGGGCCCATGCTGACTCAGGCTCTTATGTCCCAAAAGCAGGGTATAGTTTCTTAATGACAAAGAAAGGCTGGGAAGAACCTGTTTGGTGGGCAAAATCCCTATGGAAGCTAAAATGCCCAAAAAAATCTAGGTTGTTTTTCTGGTGTGTACTGAAGAAGAAGGCCCCAACTTGGGATATTTTACAAGCTAGATTCATGCAAGGCCCTGGCAGATGCCCGCTATGCAAAAACGATTCTGAGTCCATCCTTCACCTGTTCCTAAACTGCCCTTTCACTAAAAAGGTGTGGGAAGAGGTGCAAGGCCTTTTAAAGAAACATCTTAGATGGGAAGGGGCTTCCATTATGACAGCTTGGGAGCTATGGTGGAATCAGAACCCGGGGGGGAATTTGAGGAACCTCCCTCCCATCATCTCATGGGGAGTATGGATAGCCAGGAACAAATCCATTTTCCAAGATTCATCTATTCCAGCTGAATCCATAGCCATTCAAAGTTCAGCCATTTTTTTAAGTATTCCTGTGTCGGAGGAATCAAGCAAAAAGGGTCAAAACAGGGAAGAACAAATAAGACCAAACATTCCGTGGGCCTACTTCGATGGGGCCTCACAAAACAACTCAGCAGGGGCAGGCATAGTCATTCATCTAAATGATTCTCATTCTCTCTCGGCTTCGGTGGGCATTGGTACTGGTTCAAACAACTTCGCTGAATTGTCAGCCCTCAAGTTACTCCTCTGCTGGCTTATCCACAGACACATCTTCGCAATTCAGATCTTTGGGGACTCTTTAAATGTGATTAAATGGGTTAATGGAAACAGTAGATGTCAAAACTATATGCTGAGACCTCTTCTTGAAGAAATTATGCTATTAAAACAGTCTTTTAATGTATTTTCCATTGAACACATATACAGGAGCCGGAATGAAGACGCGGATAAACTATCTAAAGATGCTCTGCAGCAGGCTCTGGGCGTTTGGAAAGTGATTGAAAAGCAACATGATCAGCTACAGGAGTCGTTCCAGCCTCCCTATGTCTAATTTTGTGGTCACGGATGTCTGTTTTTTCCATGTGCATATAAACTCTGATGTGGTTTTTGATGAGATAGTTTGTTACTTCACAGCCCAAGTGTTTCGGGCGTTATTACTTGTAACAGTGGGTTGCTTTTTCTTCATGGAGGCCCACGTTTTGGTTACAGACGGGTTAGTGTATGGTGTATTTGTTGCAGGCAGAGAATCTGCTGTGGTTTTTTGGTTTTTTGTAAAAAGAACAGAACTGCTTCCTCTGTCAGGGGATATGGTTTTTTGGTTTGTCTTTGGATAGCTTCAGAGAAGTGACAACATTCTCTGGGTCAGTTGAGGGATATCTCCTCGCTGCAACTGAATGCGTTAGCATCTGCTTGTAACTTTTTATCTATTTTATATATAAAAAGTTCGTTTTTTTCTCCGGAAAAAAAAACAATGTAGCATAAAATTGAAGCATGTATTCAAGTGTTCATGAAACAATTTACCAAGGTAAATGGAAACGAATCAAAGTTTGTTAGAATATAAAATGCTTGCATGTAAATGATGAATTGCCCAAAGTAAAGTGTAAGCTTGTAGCTCCAAGCAACAATGAGAAAGGAAATGCAAAGCTCAAATGAAATTGTAACAAACTTTAATTTAATGAAATGTGATAGTGAGGTTGTGTTAATTCCCAATTAAAGCATGCAAGTGAATGAAGTATGAAAGCTTAAACCATGCAAATGTCAATCCACCCCAGAGAAGCCTCCCTCTAAATGGGGAGATAGGATACCATGGGAGAAATCCCAAGCTCCCACAAGCATGTTAGATCTTTTATTAATATTACAATGAGAAGAGGTCCCTTCAAAGTTCTCAACTATACTTCAAGGAGAGTCCTCACAATAATTGCTTGAAACTTGGACACTAGACCTCTTTTCTTGAGAAAGTAGTGACAAGCTCTCACAAAACTTATGCAAGGGAAACAAAGTGTGAGTTTCCTCCAAATGCCCACGGCTTAAAGAGGAAACTGGGCAGCCCTCTAGTGAATTTGACTTGGCCAAAATAGGCCTCAAAAGGGCTCACGACATCCTTGGAAATCGAACCCCCAACACTGGCCACGGGTCCTGCAAACATTTGTTAGATGTTGCGAGAAGTTGCTCTTCAAAATTTTCCACACAAGAGTTAGCAAACAATCCAAACAATGGCTGCAAAATAAGTTAAGTATTAATGGAAAAATGAACAAGATAAAATGTATATGTATAATTATAATTTACAAAAGGCTAAGCTAAAGAGTGAGAGTAAACTCTCGTCTTTGCTTAGCCATCTTCAAACTCTTAGATAGCAAATGAAAGAAATGAAGTACAATGATTTTTAAAAGAGATTTAAATTTAGAAGTTCTCAACTTGTGCACAAGCTATGGGCTGAAATCCTTGCAAAACTACTTTGTAAGATAAGACTATGAAGGTTCAAAGAACAAATGAGAGCTCCTTTAAGAATGTATCAAGAGTGGGTTGGTCTCTCCAAAGACTTCCCCTCACGCTTGATTCTGTAATCCCAACAAGATGTTCCCTCTACAAAACTTCAATCAAGAATTAGTTCCATATAGATTTAGCTATAAACAATGATAAGAAACTCTAGAGATTTATTTAAAACCAACTAGAGCATTCTATACTTACAACATACTTCTAAATAAAATGTCAATGCAAGATAGCTCTACATTAACAAATCTACAAAAGCATATGGAAGCAAATTAGATCAAAGCACGAGTAAAAAGGATTATACTAATGCTCAACAATTCATCACATTCGAAAAGGAGCAACACCTCATGAATGAAACCCCAAAGTCTTTATTGATATTTTTGAAAGTGTACAAGGCAGCAGCGCTTCCGCAAGCACAATAACTAGTAACAATATTATACAATGTGAGAGCCCATGGCTCTATTATATAGAGAGTTGGGAACAAATCCCAATGAAGAATGACAATAACTAATGGCATTGGAGCCAATCCCAATGTAGAAGTGATTAAACAAGTGGCATGAGGTGACAATCCCAAAGAGAAATTCGAATTTGTTGAATGAAGCTTCAATGCCAAGTGTAAAAATCGAATTCTGGCAAGTGGACACCATTTTCTTCTTCCCTTATGTGCCAAATTCGAATTTTATGGTGGAATGACAAGTGTATATGGGTGGTAACCCATGTGGGGACAATTTCCCACAAAAATCTCCACCAAATATTCTCCCAAATCCTCCCAAATGTGCATTAACTTCACAAATTCGAATTTCTAAGCAGTTTTTTCATTTAATGCCAGAAATTCGATTTTATTTGAGCACATGTCATTTCCTTGATTTTAGGAGTCCACATCACCTTGAGACTTCACTTTAACTCCCCCATAATTTTCCACCTCATTTCCACAACATTTAGCATGTGTGGATATTTATTTTTCTCCATTTATTTAATTTTTGGCTTAATTAATTGTTAGATTTTCCACTAAACTTAGGAAAAGCGGGTTTTGAGGGTCCAAAACACATTATTAACCCTTCAAAGTGTGTCATAGTAGAAATTTCAGGGTGAGAGGTGTAATTTTGATTACTCATACCCCATACAACTTCTCTAGACTACACTTATTACAATTTAAATACAATTTTATTTGCAATTTTTGACCTGCAGGAAATCTAAAAAATTTAAAAATAACTACCTGGACCTAACCAAACTCCACGAAATTTTTTATGTGATCTAGTATGGTAATATACATTGACTCTAGACACTAAGATGTGTCAGGGGATCAACTTTCAAACCGTCACCCCGGCTTTGGGGTAAAACGTGAGTGAAAAAACCCAGAAAATTATCCGCCTCTGAAAAAGAAGGGATAATTAACCAGATAAAAAAAAGTTCCAGTGTTGATAATATCGCCGAAATATCGGCGATATTCGCAAATATCGCGATATTTTCGGCGAGCCGAAATATCGCCCCCGAAAAATCGCGATATTTGCCTGTTTTTAATTTCTCGCGAGAATTCCGATATATCGGCGATATTTTCTAAAATATCGCGAGACGATGGCAAATATCGCCGACGACCTGTATAAAATGGTTTATGAGTTTTTAGAGTCACGTCATTTCGTTTTTGTGATCGCTGGAGATGGAACCGGTCGCTGCGAAGGAGGGTTTGGCTGCGGAGGGTTTGGCTGCCGAGAACAGGTATCTATCCACCCAAAACAGAGATCTTGAATGTATCTATCCACTCAAAACAGAGATCCGAATTACTTCTCTGTAATAAAGGTCCAGACTCCAAACTTATCACTGTTACATCCATCCGAAAATCTCATAGGTATAACCGTATATCTGAATTTTTGACGATGTAAATGCAGAGACCCTGCCCACGTATATATAGTGGTTTGTCCCATAAATAAGCCGACCTGAACTTTTTCAAATAGGGGTGTCTATTAAATATTTGAGGTGAGCCGACATGAGTTCTTCTCGTTGTTTGGAGGCCGACTTCAAGAGGATGGCTAGTGCTTGTCGTTGGAGGGCTTCTAGACACTTTTGTAGACTCCTATACAATAACTTTCAATTGTGAAAAAAATTTAAACAGTTCTTCTATTATTCCAGTTGGGAGTTATTATCTGTTGTCTACTCTTGTCTCAATATAACACAGAGATATCTCAAATGCACCTACAGTCCCAAATTTTTACCTTCACCTGTAAACACAGGTTTTTCTTTCATTTGAGCCTTGTTTTCCATCTTGTCTGCCTGCAATCACAGAGTTAGTCCAGCAAATACAATTCTCTAATTTTCCAATAATTTTCAGAACCTGTGATTAATATCTCAAGTTAAAATAATAATGAGAGACGAACTACAACATATTTATAAAGGAAGCATAGATATTAGAATGTTCTGAAAGTTCTGCCTCGACTCCCCCACAGCATAAGAATCAAACATTTAAATTCCAGAGCTTGAAAATAATAAAAACAAATTAATTGTCATTTTCTTAAGAATTTTATATATTAAAAAAACAAGGGTTATATATTACATTTTTTAAAATTTATTTAATCTAGGCTGGGAGCTGTCTCTGAAATTTGAATTATAGATAGTAAAAAGTTAAAAACCATTCACCATTGGCTGTATCAGAAATAAAATTATGCAGCAGAGTTTAAATCAGAGAGGTCAATGATCAATGATCAATCACAAATTGCAAAATCTCATAAATAAAATTTCTTTCCTCCACTGATCTAAGAGATAAGGATGTTGTTTTGTAAAATGATGTGGTTATTAACTTATTTGTAATTTCGTATTACTTATTAAGTTACTAATTCCAATTTTTTTTTGGTGCTGTAGGTTTCCTTTTGAGTTAGCCCACTACAAAATACAAATATGCCAAAAAACTTGGACCCATTTTGGGAGTATGGGATCCCTGATGGTGGGACAAATCGTGCATATCTTGCATGCAAATTGTGTGGGACCAAGATGACAGGTGGGGTTACACGACTGAAATACCATCTTGCTAGACTCACTGGACATGATGTTGGCATTTGTGAAGTTTCTAGTCCAGAGCTTATACGAAAAGCTCTTGAGGCAATTGAAGAAAAGGACAGAAAGAAGGAAGAGGCGGAAAGAAACAAAGCTGAACGTGCAGGTAGATCTTTCGGGATATCTTCTCCTGATTTTGATGTTGAGGGTAGTGGCCCTACTGGCCCTAGTGGGAGGGGCTCCACAACTGGCACACCATCACATGCTAGCGCTACTGCTAGTGTGAATGCGAGGTCATCATTTTTTGTTCCACGAACAGGAGCTGGAGCACAACCTGGCATAAAATCGCTTGTTAAAAAAAAGGAGAAGCAAGAAGCAGATAGAGTCATGGGGAGGTGTATTTTTTGGAGCGACTTACCTCTCAGCATCACAAAAACCAATCCATTTTGGCAACCAATGTGTGATGCTATTGTTGTTGTGGGCCCAGGGTACAAAAGTGCCACATATGAGGAGTTGCGGGGGCCAATTCTTCAAGCAGAAAAACAGGACATCAACTCTAGATTGGCGGAGTTGAAAAAGACATGGGAAGTCACTGGATGCACAGTGATGTCTGATGGTTGGACAGATAGGAAGGGTAGGACCCTTCTAAATTTCTTGGTACATTGTCCTAAAGGTACCATGTTTATTAAATCGTTGGATGCATCAGAACATATCAAAGATGCAGCAACGATATGTGAGTTGTTAGATGGGTTCATTCAGGAGATTGGTGTGCAGAATGTGGTGCAAGTCATAACAGACAATGCAGCTAATTATGTGTCTGCCGGCAGAATGCTTATGGAGAGGCATCCCACATTGTTCTGGACTCCATGTGCAGCGCATTGTCTTGATTTGTTGCTTGAGGATATGGAGAAACTCTCCTTCATCAAGGAGGCAGTTGATATGGCTAGGAGCATCCCCAAGTTTATTTATAACCATGCTTTTGTTCTTAGCCTTATGAGGAGGTTCACTAGAAACAAGGAGTTGCGGCGTCCTGCCATCACACGTTTTGCCACAACCTTTATTACTCTTCAGTCTTTGCTTCGATGTCAGTTCGAGTTGAAGCAAATGTTTGTGTCTGATGATTGGCGTAATTGTAGATACAGCAGGAGACCTGATGGGAGAGCCATTGCAAAAATGGTGTACTCTGAGACATTTTGGCGTGGAGTACAAGAAGCATGTGCAGTTAGCGAACCTATAGTAAAGGTTCTTAGATTGGTGGATGGAGAGAAGCCTGCAATGCCTTATTTGTATGAGGGCATGGATAGGGCCAAGGAGGCCATTCGTTCCTATTATGCAGACAAGGGTTCTGCTGGCCTTAATAGGCAGATGATGTTATGGGATGTGATTGATAGTCGGTGGACAGGGATGCTTCATCGACCCATTCATGCAGCAACACTCTTCCTCAACCCTGCATTTGCATACAAATGCAACTTTGATTTTGATGGCGAGGTGATGGAAGGGCTCCATTCCTGTATTCAGAGGATGGTACCTGATTCTGAGCTTCGTAGCAAAATCAAGCGCGAGGTACAGTGTTATCAGGATTGTGTTGGCCTATTTGGCTTTGATGATGCCATTAAGGAAAGGGCCCTCTTCATGCCACGTAAGTGACAAGTCATCACTCATTAGAAATTAGAAATTTGAATTTAATTATGTTTTAGCTTTTAACTTTTAACTTTTAAATTTTTGAATTTTTTATTTCATTATTTTGTTGTAGATCTTTGGTGGCGAAGCTATGGTGCAAGGGCACCAAATTTGCAAAAATTGGCTATACGAATCTTGAGTCAAACATGTAGCTCTTCAGGGTGTGAGCGCAATTGGAGTGTATTTGAGAAAATACACGCCAAAAAGCGCAACAGGTATAACTTTGAACTCAAGCCTTCAGTTGAGCAATTACACTTATTGTAATTTTTAATTTTTAATTTATGACCTTCAAGTGTCAAGAGTCAAGAGTCAAGACTCATTACTTTTTTTGACACTCTTACATGTTGGAGTTCGCACGCCTCAACGATTTGGTGTATGTGCATTACAACATCCGACTTCGAGTGAGGCAAATAGAATCACCAGTGGATCCAGATGCCATTTCCTTAGACAATATTGATGTATTGTCTCCGTGGAGGGTGGAGTCTCAGGAGCCCATATTGGAGGAGTCACCTTCATGGTTAGAGCCAGTGGCAGATGATCCATTAGAGCAGGGGCAGCAAGAGGAGGACTCGGAGTCAGAGGAGCAGCAACACTTAGAGGAGGAGCAGGACACTGCGGGAGCATCAGCATCAACACCATCTGCTATAGATATAGGAGAGCATAGCTCCATGCCTAGCACTCATTATTTGACATTAGGTGCAGAGGCAGTGTCAGGGCCTTCTACTACTAGGGGCAGGCCTGGCAAACAGCCCATCATTTTTTCCCGTAAAAGGGGGAGAGGGCAGTAGATACTAGATAGATAGCTGCTAGTTTTATTTGTTATGCTACAT
Organism: Pinus tabuliformis; assembly: GCA_031772625.1. Taxonomy (NCBI): domain Eukaryota; kingdom Viridiplantae; phylum Streptophyta; class Pinopsida; order Pinales; family Pinaceae; genus Pinus; species Pinus tabuliformis. Next base: position 719,145,644 of record CM062818.1, read on the forward strand.
GTAACTCATGATGATGAGATACTTTTATTATTATATGTGATGTTATTTTGTATTGGTTCTCCACATTTGAGTCCTTGAATGGACAATTATCAGGGATTAGCACGATTTGGTATCGCCTTTGATATATCATTTCTATTTGACATCATATATATCAGTGTTTTCTTCATATTTATGTGCCAATGTGTTTATTTCATGTTGTTATTGCTTTATATGTTTAAAAATCTGAAAAAAATGAATATATTATGCATTTTTTATGCTTGCCGATAGTTGCCGATATTTTCGCCGATATTGCCGATAAGATATTTTCTGGACCCTCGCCGATATTTTCCCGATACCGATATTATCAACACTGAAAAAAACACTCTAAGGTGTATTCGTTTGTTGATCGAGTCCCAACATCCTAGGCCTGTTACAGACTCAAAACTCATCATTACTAGTATCACTTATTACAATTCCCCGTAGGGTGTGGAATTTGGGTATAAGAAAGATGATGAAAAGATAGAAGTAGAGTTAAAAAACTCCGTTGATTGACGATATCTGATGGTACAAGTGTCCTCTGGATCATCCTTGGCAATGGAATCTTCATGTAATCATCAAGTGCCACTCAAGTGGTCAACACACTTAACGGTTAGATTCCGCCACACTCCCTTATACCCTCACTACCTACGCTCTCATTATTCCATCACTCATACTCTTGACCTTTCCGCTCTAAAAACCCTATCAATCCGTCCTACCCTGTCAAACAAAACAATTTTTGAAACGAAGCTTCTCGACCATGGGAATGATAGTCAGAACAGAGCCAACAGGGAAGAAATTTTTGGAGGGGTATCCACAGATAAAAGAATTGTTGGGGTTGAAGTAGAGATAGGGGACATCAAATTCACAGTGACAAAGTCATTTATAGCTGAAGCTACTGGACTGCCACGGATTGGAGAAAAATGGTTCAAAAATAGAGGTATTGAAAGAGAAGACTGGAAGGTTTTCCTGAAGAAACCAAGCATGGACACCACCATTTTCAAGAAGGGCATCCCAAGCATGACATTAAAAAGTAAGTGGAGGAATTTGCTTTTAATAATCCAAAAAATTGTTACCTGCGAAGGAAGGTTTGGATGTATGTTTTTCTATCATATTCGGTTGCTAATGAATTTTCTTGAAGAAAATGAGATAAATCTTCCATATTTCTTGCTGAATAGTCTAAGAAAGATGTCAGGGAATGTTCAAAGGAGAATTCAGTCCATAGATAATACAATGTATCACCATGGTCTAGTCAAAATACTTGTTGAATTTCATCTCCAAAACATAGGTGATAATTGGGAAGGCTTTTTAGTAAGGAATCACTTTCAGGAGGATACTCATGAGCAGCCAAATAGCAACAGAACTAAGAGAGGAAGGAAAAGAAAAATTGATAGAACATTGGAACAAGAACCACAACAGTCACAGGAACTGTCAGAGGATGACATCCCTCTTGTAGAAATTTTAGAGAAAATAAACAAAAGAGATGTTAGAAGAAAGAAAGCTAGTAAAGAGACAAAGATTTCACCTCAAATAGAGAAGCCTAAAACAGAAAGGAAGAAAACTCAAAAGACCCCTGTCACAGGTCTAAGAAGGAGTACCAGACTCAACTCAGCAAAAGAATTACCCTCAAAAAGCATAGAGCATATCAATGAAGAAACAGAAGAAAACTTAGAGGCAAAAGAAGATTCAGGAATTTCTCCGAGAACATCACCAACTTTCACCTCGCCTCCTGAGAGTCCAGGTCAAAGAATGCCAGAAATTGATCCCGTGCCACAAGATATTTATGATAATATCAAATTCCTGGAGAAAAGAGATGCAGCAAAAACATCAATTCCAATTCAAGAGGAAGAAGAAGTCTAGTTTAATGAATCGCAAGAACCTTTAGTAATCAATGTATTAAAACAAGAAATCTTTGAACTGGAGACATTAAACAAGTACATTAAAAATGAAAATCAAGCCTTGAAAGCACAAAATGAAATCCAAATAGCTAAGAGTGACAACCTCCTTTTACATCTAAGTCTGTGGTTTAAGAAGAACAAGAAACTAAAGAAGAAAAACAGGGCTTTACAGAGACAGGTTATAAACTTGAAATACAAGATCCTCATGAGAAAACCAAGGATGGCAATGACTGGTAAGAAAGTGAAAAGGATGAAGTTAGATGTATTGGAAGAAGTGTCCAAGCAAATGCAGTAGTTAAACAAAGATATCAATTTTGTGTTTTGTATGAGGACATACAAAATCTTCAGTGTGGGGGAATGTAGAGTTCCATAACTGTTTTGTTTTGACACCCTTTTTCCTCCATTTTCCTCTTTTCATCATCGCTATCAACTCAATAAAAGCAGTAAAACCATAGATTTTGATAAGGTAAAAACTCTCATGTCTTATTTTTCATATTCGTTAATGTATCTTATTATTATGTTAAAGATTGCATTAACTACATGATTAACATGATTCTTTAACTATTTTGCAAATCTACAACTATCTCCATGGTTTGTGGGGTTCTGGTGTGCCAACGAAGCAAGGAAGCACATGGGTGGTTGAGGATCGATCCGCTCATGGATCTCCTCCTATTCGCTCGAGCCAATTCTTTAAAGGAATCACACGGTGGCGCAGTCAAAGGCACGGGTCAAACACATAGCAACAGATGTCCGAATGCATCACGTTTCTTTGATTTGCTTTCCAAATAGCAAATCATCAAGATAATGCTTTTACTGTTTAAGTTTCGAATTTGAATAAGGATTGATTAAAAGACCTGTAGGTGTAGAAGTCTCAAACTATTGAGCACACATTTTATATATAAATATGTATCCTCTGTAAAGGATAATAAGGAAGTAATAGTTAATCTCTGAAGAAATCATGTGAAACAGACCTTTGTTCTCATATTGAATTAAAGTTACATTTCTGTTATTCGATGCATATTTGAGCGTGATTTACACCTACTATATGTGGAGGGCCCCTTTAGACAGTCGAGATTAAGTTTATTTCATTTTATCGCTTTCCGTTATCGCATTGTCATTTTGTTCTAGCTTAGTTTCCTTAATTCACTATTTTATCATTTCATTATAACTCGGTTAAATCTCGTTATTTCATTTGCATTTGAATTTCTTTGCAGTTGTTTAATGGTTTAGTTTCTTCAATGTTTTTCACTTAATTACAATCAATGTTAAAAGATTGTTTTCATGCTTTTAGAATCAGAACTTGTATATACTTTGTAGTCAGCGTTAAAAGATTACCTTCATGCTTTTTAGAATCATAATTTGTATATACTTTGTAGACAACTTTTAAAGGATTGTTTTCTTGCTCTTAGAATCATTTGAATCTCAATACTCTATTTTATTGCAGCAAGGTGTTTAAGTTAGGTTCATAATTTTAGAATGATTAACATAAGATGTTTTAGAATGATACTCAATATAGATATGACCTGGTAGATTAGTCTAACAATAGCTCTACTTCCACTCATTAATTTGTAGAAATCTAACTCTAATTTAATGCTTACAAATAGGAACCTAGATAACAACGAAAATCCCCAAAACAAATATAACCATCATCTTACAAACTAAAAGAAAGGCTTCTAGCATATATAGTGCACTTGCACTTCATAAGTTTACCAACTCCGGTCAATAATTTATGCTTGCAATTTAAGAACATTAAGTTGACCAAACAATGCAGCTAAAAGAAAGTTAAAAGCATATAAATCCACAATGAAAGAAAAATGTAAAGTGCAAAAGATGGTTGGGACATTATTTAGCGTGTGGGCATAAGCCTAACATGAGCTCTAACCCACTCTTTAGCCATCACCAAATTTGTCAAGCATTTAACGTTTAATCCAAAGAAATGAACCCTTGAATGTTCCAACCCTGATGAACACTAAATTGTTTCATCTTAAAGTGGTATTGGAAAAATACAAAAGCAAGCTTGGGCTCCTAAGCTTTCCACCTAATCAAGACAAATCATTAAAGTAAAAGGCACACTAGAGGGGTGGAAAAGCCAGGTTGAGGAACAGGGTAAATCATGCCACCACGATTGCTCCCTTCGTACACCTATACACTTAGGATGTAGGAACCCCATTAGCTAGCAACATGGCTATGACACTTCCCTTGAAGTCTTTCTCAATCCAGAGTCCATAACTATCATTGTCACACACACCTATGGATTGATGGGCTAACTTGGTAGATGTCACTCGTCATGGGGATTGGAAACACCTAATAGGGTTTTTGATCTAATCATCCCTAATATAAATAAGGTATTTTGTTTACAGTTCCTGATCTAGTTAGGCATTTGAAGGTGAGTTTTGTGTGAAGTATTATTGTGCCCCTAGCATTAAATATGGCCCACTATGATGCTTTAATGATTATTGTCCCTAATGATTGCTGATCCACTTGATCTTGAGACCTTTTTGTTAGGTGGTGTTATCACAACAACAAAGACCCCATAGGGATGGTCTTGATCCCCTTCAACATCACTGGAGAGGTCATTGTACCGCATTCAAAGAGAAGTTTTGATCTTGATTATGCGACATTGCTCTTCTAGAGATGAGCCTTGGGCTATGAGATGATTCAACATGGTACTTGACCCCCATATGTACCCACCCCTAGATACTGAAACACTGACTTAGGATGCCCCCGTGCTTGCCTTGACACTGTTTGATGGATGTTGCTTGTTTTGGAGGCCATATGATGGTTGGTTATCCTTGAGATGACTTGGGAGAGCTTGCAGATCACCTTTTGAGCCCAATGCTTGAGCCCAATTCTTGAGCATGATGGTTGCCACGTCAAAATTATGATGACATCATGGTTTTGGAGGTACTTTATGGAGACATACCATGCACTTTGAGATTTTCTCACAGTGAGGAGCATTAATGATCCATTTTGTCACTTGCTTGTGGCACCTTGAGCATTTATGGAGGATGACGTCATGGTGTAAGACATTATTTCCCACATGTGTGGGCTATTTTTAGCATTTTGTTATGTTTTAAGCTATATTGAGGTCAGCTTGTGACCTCACACTTGTTGAATGCTTAAGCAAATTTGTTTTAGGGCTTTGCTTATAAAATTATGGAAATAAGGAATCTTAAACCTCATATACATAAAGGAGGCCTTATTTTATTTATTCGTCATCACTCACTCATCACTCCCCTCTCTTTGAGAGTGTCCATTAGTGTGTGCGGATTTCTTCTGGAGATGGAATTTTGGTTGAAGATGATTTTATGGGTTGATTGTAGTGGTTCTTGTGGAAAATTTTGTAAATTTACTGCATATTTTCTATATTTTGCATATTGTCTTTTATCTTGAAATCTTGGTCCTCTATGATATGGAAAATTGTTTTCTTGGAATTCTTTAAGAGAACTTGGAGTGTGCATCTCTTAAATTTAGAATCATGCCTCACAAGGAAATCACTAGGGTTTAAAAGTGGATGCCCTAGTCATCCCCCCTTAATTCAACAAGTCATTTCTCATAGATTTTGCCCTAGAAGACTCCATTTTCCCATTAGAACAAGGCGCTAATGATAGTAGTGTTGATCAAAGCCTTTTTTTGATAAATTTGTCGTGCTTTCCAATTCCTAGGTATATAGGGTTGGGGCTGTTAAGTAGCACTAGGGCTAGATTTCTCTTTCTTGATAATTACTTGTGAATTATGTTGGCTTATTTTACTTCTTTGTTATATTATTTTTCATCAAGCAATTGCCAAATTATATGTGCATGAAGATCACAAAACACAAGACACAGGATTTAGGCACTTTGCCAGGGAAGAACCTCTATCTAGGGGAAAACCCATTCAAAATCTCTTCCTTTAATAGTTTTTCCTTGAAACTCTTCAACCTAGACAAAGGCGTCCTCCACACCAAGCCAACCTTTACTTCTTCGATCCAACCTTTGGCCTTGTAGCAACAACACTTTGACCCTAGCAACTTTGACTTGGCAGCTTCCAGCGTCAGCAACAGTTTCGACCTTGACAAGGAGACATTGATCTCCTAAAACAACCCACACGAGAGAGAGAAGAGAGACACCAAAACTTTGATTTTGTTCTTCCCTTCTTCCTTGACCAAACTTGCACCTCTTTCAACCTCCTCCTTCACCTTTGCACTTTTTCCTAGCTTCCAACTTCTAGCTTCAGATATTGAACTATGTGAGTGAGAGAGAGATGCTCCAATTGAAGTTGATCTGCCTTGTATATGTAGCCTCCCAATGAGGTTGAATTGCCTTCCTTGAGGCCAACTTGATCTTCTTGAGGTTGACTTGGTGTGGAGGTTACATAATTCATTTTTGACTCAAAAATAATTCTTTTTACAACGTTTGAAAGCCCAAAAAGGGTCTCATAAAATACACAATGACTCTAATGACTCTTTATTAATCCTAGGAGTCCACAATGGGGACTTTGACTAATAAAATGATGACCCAAGCATGAAACCCATGCTTTAATAAGTCATTGTAACAATAATAAAAATTCTTTTGACAAATACATTTTATGAAGATTGAACCTAGTTACATTTTTCAACACTCCCTCTTAACTAGGGAGGTATTCATACAAAAGATCTCAAACTATATGAACTATGAAGAGTTTAGGCACTGCAATGCCATGGACTACATTCTTGACTAGTGTAATCTATCCAAAGTTGCTCAACAGTTTTAGGCACCTCAATGCCATAAACTAGATTCCTGGCCAGTGCAATCTATCCAAGTGGGACTAAGATGGACTAAAACCTTCAGCCTCTCTAGGTACCATCAAGCTTATTTTCTAACCATCAACCTAAGGATCTAGGTCCACCCTCCCTACTTCGGGATCTAAACATCATCACATAGTGCCAGCTAGAAGTCCTCCCAGGCAATGTGTCTCACACACAAGGCCTCAACAAATTTATTCCAAATTTTATCATCATCAACAAAATCAACAATATTAACTAAACCAAGCATGTTTTTAAGATATTCAAACTTTTTTACGAAGAGACTTTGTTAGTATATTAGCTACTTGATCGTCTATCGGGACATACTGTAGCTTTACGATCCCATCGTGCACCAAGTTCCTAATGTAGTGGAACTTATTGTTGATATGCTTCGTCCTAGCATGAAATATGAGATCTCTAGACATCTTGATACAACTTTGATGATCACAATTAATCACAGTAGGATCCAGAGACTTCTTGAACATATTTTTCAGAAGCTTCCTCAACCATACAACCTCCTTTCCTACTTCACATGCAGCCACATACTTTGCTTCAACACTACTCAAAGCAACAAGATCTTGCTTTCTACTCATCCATGAGATCATGGGAGATCCTAAACTAAAGCTTCCTCTGATAGTGCTTCTTCCATCGTTCTTGTTACCGCTCAAACTAGCAGGGGACCTAAGGAGGATCCCTAAAGGGCAAATGCTAGGCCAAGGGCAACAAATGGATACTTAGCCCATTGTCACCTCAGCTAAGGCTCCCTTCTATTTATAGACTTTCACCGATGGGAGGAGACTCGGTATGTATGGACTCATTGATGAAGGATAAGTCAATGAATATGAGTGACCCAAATAAACCCTTTCCCAGAAGAGTTTGAAGGATGGAGCTTGCTTGCTTTCTAAGCAAGGTACTATGTATTCTAGGGAAAGGAAGAGAGGATTTGAGGGTTAGGTTTATGGGATAAGACTTGTGAAGGAGTTTCCCAATCCCTAAAATCCTTGTTAGAATTGGTATCCCAGATGATTCTTGAAGAATGATATTTTAAAGGAGCAGGACCACACAGGGCCAAGTGGACTCGGTCTAGGGTATGAGGAAAGTATGTAGCAACCAATGATATTCTTACCCTAGACAAGGTGGGGGAAAGGATCAAAGAAAGAATTTCACTTGAAGATGTTGTTTTGACCTTATGAGGTAGTAGCCTTGGGGATGGCAAGGCAAATTTTGATCCCGAAGCTAGGGCTTGGATTTTTCTCAACTCCACTATTAGAATGGCTTCAAAATTGGAGGAGAGCTTGAGGAAAGGCCAACGCAGGAGACCCTAGGAGATCGAATTTTTTGGAGGGCTAGCTTGTCGAGAAATTGTTGCCCTAGTTACCCCAACTTGGCTAGACCATGGAAGGAGGTGAAAGAATATGATTTTTAGTAACCGCCCCTGGTAGATTAGTGCCTTATCTTTAGGAGAATGGAGTCTATGATGAATATGAGTAGGATTTCTTGGTTCTGAGTGAAGGAGGCCTCAAGATAACTTCACTAGCCTTCTAGGTTAAGGAGAAGCAACCTTGCAGCTTTTATACTTTGATATGCAAAGGATATGGCTTATCAAGGTCAAATTCTTTGATAGAATTACTCCTAGGAGATTTAGCTCATATTACATGGCCCATACATTGAGAGATGCTATAATAGATACAAATTTCACAATTTTAAGCAGTAAATACATGCAACAATTATCCCTAGATCAACGAAAATCCTAGTCCAACGTATATGACAAAAGTAAACAAAAATAACATCAAAATCTTGTACTTACATGTAACAAAGTATATCCAACCATTCACAATTGACAAGAGAGAAGTTGCAAGAGAAGATAGACCAATATCCACACATCAAAATTCATCCATAAAGCTCCAATTTGTCCACTAGGAAAAAATGCGAAATTCTCAAGGGAGAGAAGAGATCCAATCCAAAGTTATGATGAGCAAATGAGCTCATCTCACTTGTATTTATACATAACTTAGGAGTTCGAATTAGCCTCCTTGGCCTACATAAGCCCCAAAAATAAAACAATGTTCTAATAATTCAACTTTTGGTGAAAGGCCCACCAAATCAGCTCATAGATGAAAAAGTAAGTCTCTGAAGAGGTCAAATAATAATCTATGCATGTCGTAGGGCCCTCTAAGAGGCCTAATAAGGTCCATGGGTGCCACAATGAAGGATAGGACCCTGAAGAGCAATAGACAAGGGGTTGGCCCCTTGTAATAACCTGTGGTGCTCCTAATAACATGTGGGGGCACACAAGTGTCCCCATGGGTCTCCAAACAAATCGAAGATGCCTGTAGATTGTCCGCAAGGGCTAGGATGATGGTGTAGGTGGTGTCACATCATCATGTAAGTCCTGGATCATCTGCCAAGTGTATGGTGTAGATTTGTGGCCAACTGGGCATGATGGATTAGGTGCATCCTCCTTGTCTAATAAGTGATCCACGAGCAATATTTGAATGTATGTGGGGATCCATGGAGTGCAATCTGCTGCTATGGAGGCCCATGGCTCTCAACGCTAACCCTACATGTGCCAATGTAGCCCTGTTGAGGATTAAGACCCCGTATAGGGAGACGAAACCCAAGATGGAAACCATCTGCAATCTTGCATAAGTTCCAATCGGACCCCTAGCCTTCCAGTACAACAAGTCATTAGAGAAATCAAGTAAATGAGCTTACCTAATCATGGATCACAAGTGGGGACTTCATAATGGCCTGCCTGTCCATAACAGGCTTTGGGATGTGCCAATATCTCCTAAACTCCAAATGGGGTTAACCAATAATCCTATTAGGTGGTTTCTACTTCTAAAGGGGATAATATAGTCAAGGTACATCCTTCAAAAGGTGGTGGCATGTGGCAGATAAGTGAATGCAGTAGGGAATGAGAAGGGGCAGCCTTGGATCACATGTCGGGTACAAGGGTAGCCAATAAGAGGGAATTCCACACTTGGGTTTATAATGTGTAGGAGGGAGCAATCATGGTACATGAGGTGCTCTTGCCTTGATTTTTTCCACCCTTCTTCTTATGCCTTTGGCCTTTTTATGATTTTATTCGATTAACAACTTGGGGCTCAAGGGGGTAAGAACATGATGTAAAAGATAAGTAGTGACTGCCCCCCTTGAAGGTGGGGTGGTTCATTGCCCACTAGGGGTTGGGACAATCATGGGTTCCTATATGATGAGGGAGGCTTATAGAACCCACGGGAACCAAGATGATGGCCACGATAAATGGGGTAGAGCTCATGTATTGGCTTTTGCCCACATGCTAAATGTTTTTGTCCCGACCATCTTTTGCATTTTGTGGTACATTTCCCTGTTGAATGTGGCCATATATGCTTTTATCTTTCTTTTTAGTTGCATCAACCTCCGGGTTTCATTCTAGGACATGACCCAAGGTGCGGGCAAGGGGATGGGGCATGCTAACCCTTTGTGTACCCAGTGGAGGAATGTGGACCAAGGTGGGAGAAATGCTGAATGGGGTAAAAATAAATGGAAAGAGGGTAATATAAGCAGATAAGGGAGCGGGACCACGCAACCAAATTCGGTGTTTCCCATGAAATATCATCCCTAGAGCCAAAGGGCCAGTAAAAGAGATCCCACGAGACTAGAATCCAAGGTTAATACCTAAAAGGGTTCTAGTGGACAAGAACACAGGCCTAGTCCATTCTTTCTGTTGAATCCCCCCATTAATCCATGCCCAAAAGTGTCCATGATAAGCGAACTACAATACTCAATTTCCAAATAACAAGGCATACCTTTTGGTTCGGGAGTCCCACCTTCAAACGTACGATCATGGCAGATGGGCGAGGGACCACATGGCTTGCTCAGGGGGGTGGAGACTTGACACAATGAGCTAGCTGGTGGTTGCCGATTGAGGACCATCTTGGAGAAATTTTTTCTCCTAGGGATATTACTGACAAAATTGTGGGTAACAGGTCTCGCTGCCACCCCAATTAGAATTTGTGAAGCCAATCAATTTGACTTCCTTGCTATTTTACTTTAGGTAGTGATGTATCGTACCACAATGATATCTCAATATATGCTTGACAATTATCCAATGATCATGATGAAGCTCCAACTGAAATTGACTGAGGATGTTCACAGCAAAGCATATATCTGGCCTAGTATTTACCAGATACATCAAAGAACCTACCAACTGACGATACGAGGTAGGATCCACGAGACTTGAGTCGGAGCTCCTCAACTTCTTGAGATTGGTGATCATAGGAGTAGTCATGGGCTTGGAATCCATCATCCCAAATTTCTGCAACAACTTGATGATGTACTTTCCTTGCCCCAAATATATCTCCCCAGGATTTTGCTATACTTCCAGACCAAGGTAATAGTGCATTAGTCCAAGATCCTTCATCTGAAATTTAGTTGCTAGCATCTTCTTGCATTCTTGTCTTCTTCTCTCCACACCTGTGATGAATAGGCCATCCGAATACAGTAGAAAAATAACTGGCTGATTATTCACAACCTTGATGTAGAGATTTGGATCAATGAAACTCTTCACGAACCCAATTCTTAGAAGGTATGCATCCATTCTTTAATACCATGCCCTAGGAGCTTACTTCAAACCATACAGGGCTTTCTTGAGTCTACAGACATGAGTATCCTTGGCATTTACTTCAAAATCTTCGGGTTTCTTAATGTATACTTCCTCATCGATGGTCCCATTTAGAAATGTTGTCTTCACGTCCATGTGGTGGATGTTGCATCCCATTGTGGCAACCAATGAAACCAAAGATGTAGTAGAAGTATACCTTGCAGTGGGTGCAAAGGTTTCTTCATAATCTATGCCTTCCTTTTGAGAGAAGCCCCTTGCAACAAATCTGGCCTTGTATTTATCTATGCTTCTATTAATAGCGTTTTTGATATTGTAGATCCATTTTGAGGTGACAACGGATTTGTTACTAGGTCTAGGAATGATTTGCCAAACCCCATTCTTCATGATGGATTGATATTCTTCTTGCATAGATTTCTTCCATACTTCTTGATGAGTAGATTTTTCAAATGTAGATGGTTCTGCTTTAATATCTCTTTGGCCTTTTGCTTTCCCTTAAGGTTTATTTCGCATCTCCAAGCCCTTCAACATCTTCCAGAGTAGATTTTAACCAATTTGGCCTCTTCCTTGTGCTTGGTATGACCACAGGTTAAACAGGCTCACTTGGTCCTTCTCAATAGGAATATCCTCCGATCTTTTGTAGGCTTGATTCTCATCAAATATAATGTCTCTGCTTACTTCAATGTGTCTCCTTCCTTGATGTAGATTCTATATGCCTTTGAGGAGAGACTATAGCCAACAAAGATCCATTTGATGCTTGTAGAATCTAGCTTCTTTCGTTTGTCCTTTGGAACATGGATATAGGCAGGACTACCAAAGATTCAGAGATGGTCCACACTTGGCTTCTTTCCTGTGAATGCTTCCACGGGTGTCATATTATCGAGAATTCTACGAGGACTTCTATTTTGAATATATACGATTGTCATTGCTGCTTCTCCCATAGAAACTTTGGCAAGTCTTGATCAAGTAGCATTGTTCGTACACCTTCTTCAATTGTCCTATTCTTTCTTTCGACCACTCCATTTTGTTCGGGATAGTAGCGAACAATAAGCTCCCTCTGAATTCTTGCTTTTTTACAACATGCAATCAATTCTTTAGAAATGTATTCCCCAACATTGTCGGATCTAAAAGTTTTTATCTTTCTTTCAGTTAGGGTTTCCACTTCGCATCTAAACTCCTTGAATTTCTTAAATACTTCATCCTTTTTCTTGAGAAGGTAGAGCCATGTCTTTCTAGAGAGATCATCAATAAATGTTACATAGTAAAGATGACCTCCAAGTGATTTGTTAGACATGAGTCCACACACATCAGAATATATGAGGTCTAATATTTCTTTAAACCTTGTGTCACTATTTGAAAATGGTTTTCTTGCATGTTTTCCCAAAGAGCATCCCTTGCAAACTCCTTCACAAGCTTCATTGATATTGGGGATGCCATGAACTAGATGTTTAAGAGTATGAATAACCTTGTAGTGAAGATGGCCATATTTTCTAAGCCATGGCTCAATAGGAGAGATTTCTGTATGAACTAGGGCTTGAGGAGGTGGTGTAATGACTCTATACAAACTTCCTTCACGGACTCAAATAACCCTAGCTTTATTAATACTTGAATCTTTTCCCCAAACCAAGACCTTTCCATCAACAAAAGCAACTCTATCCCCTTTATCTTCTAAGCAAGAAATTGAAAGCAAATTCTTTTTCAAACCTGGAACATATAGTATGTTGTTGAGATGTAGTTTTGCTCCATTCTCCAACTTCAAAGATGTTGATCCCAGGCCTCTAATAGGATAGCTTTTGTTGTCTCCCAATTCCACTGCATGGGAAGATGGTTACTTTGATAAAGTTTGTAGTTGTTTACTTTCCCATGTCATATGCCTTTATGCTCCACTGTCAATGATCCATGCATTATCATCATTAAGTGATCCTATAAGTGCAACGAATAACCCTTGACCTTTGATCTTGTTGAATAAGTAGTAAACAATATTCTTGATCCATCTTCCTGTAGAAGTGAATCCCATTCGACCTTAGCTTTGATACCATGTTGAGAAATCAATGCTAGTAGGATTAGGGTTAGATTTTTCTTTCTTGATAATTACTTGTGAATTTTGTCGTCTTCTTTTACTTATTTGTTATATTATCTTTCATCAAGAAATTACCAAATTATATGTGCATGAAGATCACAAAACACAAGGCACAAGATGTAGGCACTCTGCCAGGGCAAAACCCCTATCTAGGGGAAAACCTAGTGAAGATATCTTCCTTCAATAGTTTTTTCTTGAGACTCTTCAACCTAGACAAAGACCTCCTCCACACCAAGCCAACCTTTCCTTCTTCGATCCAACCTTTGACCTAGCAGCAACAACACTTCGACCGTAGCAACTTTGACTTCGCAGCTTCCGACATCAGCAACAACGTTGACCTTGACAAGGAAACTTTGAACCCCTAAACCAACCCACACGAGAGAGAGAGAGAGAGGGACACCAAAGCTTCGATTTTGTTCTTCCCTTCTTCCTTGACCAAACTTGCACCTCTTTAAGCCTCATTCTTCACATTCACACTTTTTCCCAGTTTCCAACTTCCAGCTTTTGATGTCGAACTATGTAAGTGAGAGAGAGATGCTCCAAATGAAGTCGAACTGCCTTGTATATATAACCTTCCAATGAGGTTGAATTGCCTTCCTTGAGGCCAACTTGGTGTGGAGGTTACATAATTCATTTTTGACTCAAAAATAATTCTTTTTACATCGTTTTAAAGCCCAAGAAGGGTCTCATAAAATACACAATGACTCTAATGACTCTTTATTAATCCTAGGAGTCCACAATGGGGACTTTGACTAATAAAATGATGACCCATGCATGAAACCCATGCTTTAATAAGTCATTGTGACAATAATAAAAATTCTTTTGACAAATACATTTTATGAACACTGAACCTAGTTACATTTTTCAACAAGGGCTAGGTATTTATGTGAAATATTGCTAAAAGGTAATTTGTTTGATGTATTATTGCTATTAAAGTAGGAAATGCATCTAGCATTGTTTGCGTATTAAATCCCTTCTTTAGAGCTGATGTCATGATCTTTTGTTGTTTCTGCATACTTTTAGCCTTAAAAGTCCATTATAAACCTTAGATTTTTGATATTTATTTGAAGGTATTTCCCCTTTGTTGATTTATCATTGAAAGATCTTTTCTTTTGGCTATTATGTGACATCATTTTCCTTATCATTGGAAATTTGTAAAACCTTAACTTATAACAACCCTATAATTGGTCTTTTGAATAAAGTACTTGAGCTTTGGTAAGGCCTTCTAGGCTTTGCTGCTACGGTATCCGAATCTTCAGACCTCGTTTTATCACCTTGAGCCATTCCTAGTGAATATCTTTAGGTGATCTTTCAGGAAAGCCTCCCTTGTGATTGAATACCACTAAATAGCTGGAGAAAGGCTGCTTAGGTGACAATGATAGCTGATCTCTTGTTACCCTGGGGTCTGGATCTGCTTAGTGAGGCTTTGTAGTAGGCTTGCTAGATTTTGTGGGAACAGACATCAAAATGGTCGGACCGACTAGGTCCACCACTTCTTATCCAATTTTGAGAACAGTGATTCATATGTGATATCATGTTCAAATTTGCACATGTTTACACATCACTCGTATAGTTAGAGTAGTAGAGAAGGGGGTGAATTGCAAGAGATAATTGATTCCATCCTGTTATTGTACATGGGGAGTTTCTGTGGCACTTTCGTGCAAAGCTATCCTTTATATTTAAGAAAGCTCTTTTCCGATTTTACAAACATCTAAAGGGAGCTCTTCTTAATAATTCCCAAGCATTTTGTTGTATTTGTTGACCACTCCGCGTCAACTACCCTATAGCAGTATACATTTTCGCAAGAAGATTCCATCATGATCGAACAGTGAGATCATTCAGATTTCATCATCATCTTCAGCCATCATTGTTTAAAAGTTGTAAACCCATTCTGCAAGTTTATAATGTAAATGATCCTAGTAAGAATGTCTATGTTTGTAACAACCTAGGTAATCCTACTTTTTTGGTGACGATTTCTATCATAGGAGGTTTTTCATCTCACCGATTTATGTGTGTTTCTAAACACGGATAATCAACAAAGTTTTGTCAAGATCTTAGATAAGCCCTAGTGTTCTAGTTGAATTTTCTGTAGAGTGATTTGGGAATAATTTTAGCTAATTGACTAATTTATTTTATTACAAATCATTATGTCTACTAGATCATATTTGAGTCGCAGAATTGGGTAAATAATGAGGGTTTATAACAAACGAGTTTCCCCCTTCATGTATTAAAATGTAATATTTTGATGTAAAATATATCTTAGTGCATTGTCCCTCATAGTTAGACACCATGGCTCAAATATTTGATGATTGAAAAAAATATTAATCCCCTCATGAGTCAATTAATTAAATTTTCTGGCAAAAATTAATTAAAACCCTATGCCAGAAATTTAATTAATTTTATGACCTAGGAAAAATTAATTCTTCAAGAGGTAAAATTTGTGGGTCTCAGAGAAATCAATTTTTGGAGGTCCCTAGCCAAGGGAATATTGAAAATTTCAAGAGATTTTGGACCCTTGGGTCTTGGTAGTTAAGTCAAAATCAATTTTTTGAGGAAATCAACTCAAAATAATTAATTTTGAGTTGATTAAAATTCAATTAAATGAAAAAATTCGAATTTTTTCAAAAAATAAAATAATTTCGATAGAGGAGATTAAAAGATAATTAAATCTTTTTCAATGGTCGAGATTACTTTGACAGGGATCAAGCCAACTAGCCGTTGGAGAATCTATCTATAAATTAGAGGTCACTTGTCATTCAAATTATCCGATCTTTTAGATCGTGCACTAGCTCTTGAAACTCTCTTGTAATATTTCTGGGATAATATAACACAAGTCTTTGGGGTTTTATTGATGATAATGTTTCTCTTCGGTATTTTATGGTAATATTACTTTTAATGTTTTGCTGAATATTATTTACAAATGGTTGATTTATAACTTTCGCAGAATAATCTATTGCACTGGTATCTTACTTAGTTTATTGGATCTAAGGTAGCAATTTTTAATTTGATTGAATTAGTAGGTATCTCTAATTCTTGAAGATTATATTGTTATTTTGTATCTCTATCGATCTGACAATTTGATGTAGTGTTTTGCAGAAATCATTCGTACTTTAAAATTTGGGCATTTGGGGAAGTCCTTGGTTGGACCAACCGACTCCCAAAGCATACGATCTGAAGAGCTTGTTTGATTTAAACCCAAGGATTTATTTTAACGAAGCTTCTCTTGTAGGGTTTTCTGGGCTAATACCTCTTTTAAAATT
This sequence comes from Pinus tabuliformis, assembly GCA_031772625.1. Taxonomy (NCBI): domain Eukaryota; kingdom Viridiplantae; phylum Streptophyta; class Pinopsida; order Pinales; family Pinaceae; genus Pinus; species Pinus tabuliformis. The sequence continues at coordinate 719,162,262 of CM062818.1, forward strand.
ATTTATCTCTAAAAATTGTGCTAAATAACGAGATCTGGCTAGGAAGAGCCTTAGATCTACAAATTTGGGAGTGGAGTCGGACTCATACTCCTCAGATCTGATAGATTTGTAAATTATTTGTATAGATCTATAATTTATTTTAAAATTTTTGACACTTGGGTTTTGGGTTTCAATTAGTTTTTGTATATATGTGGGATCTGGGGTTTTATTTTTTGCTTTGTGCAGGCACAAATCTGAAGGTTGTCAAGGAAAATTTGGGGTTTTTACGTAGATCTAGGCCCTGGAGGGCAAGATCTAGCTTCAATTTTTTGTTTGCAGGGATAAAATACGACGAAATCAGTCATTTGAAGATTCAGATCTAAAGTTTCTCATAGTAAATTCTGAGGGCAAATTTAAAGTGGAATTACATCAGTTTCATAAATTGATTTTGGGAATTTTTTTTAAATAAAATTTTAATTTTTTTGGATAACCCTTAACTTCTTCTTAGCTATATGCTGGCCAACCTCCTTTTTTGCCCGCATCCCCTCAGTTTTCAGGTCCCTCTTGTCTTCTTTTCAAAACCCTTTTCTAGTTAGTTGCTAGATCCCCGAGGTTTTTCCTCAGTAGCTCAAATGTTGCTCATTTTTTTGATCCGCAACCCTATCTCCTCCTCGATCCTCTGTCCCGCGGCCCTATTCAATCCTTAGTTCCTTCGTGTTAGTTCCTCTCAGCTTATTGCTCCCTTTCCCCTCTGCATTTTCATCCTTATCCTCCCAGCTTGCAGCGCCTTTTCCTCTTCGAAATCTGAGCTCTTGTCCCATCTCTCCTGGCCTATATTCCTCACCCTCTCCTCCTTGCTGGTCGACCCTCATCGTCTGCGTGAGCTGCCTCAATCTGCAACCCTAGCTCCGACCTATCCGCTGCTTTAGCTCCTGTCTGCTCCCTCCTATTTTGTGTTCCATCTCCTCTCTTCCGCATCCCTTGCATCCTTGCCAACCTTCTCCTCAGCGTTCCGCAACCTTTTGCTACTCCTCCAATCTTTCCTTGTTGCCTGTTTCTCTTCCTAACTTGCATCCATCAACTCTCCCTCACGCCGTCGGCTTCTGAAGCATACTTCGATTTGAGTTTTTAAAAGATGGCCTTTCCCCTTTGAAAAATTAAATTTTGGATTTTTCCACATTAAAAACTCATTCATCACTTTGCCACTTTAATGAAAATTAAATTTTCATTTATCAGATTAATTTTTATTTTGATTCATTGGTCCTTTTAAAAAAAGAAAATTAAATTTCCATTTCTCATAAACATTATCACATTAAACTTGCTAAAGTGAGATAAATTTTAATCTAAAAGTTTTTTTTTGAGTTTTTGTGATAAGGGTTTTTTGTGGGCCTATAATCTTTTAAAATTTTTGTGGGGTAAAAATTTAAATTCTTATATAGTCAAGGCAACATATAAATTTTTTAAATTTTCTCTAAGTCTGACCATAGGAGAAAATATATTTTCCTGGATTTGAGACATTAGAAAAATTAATAAGTTCCAGAATTATTTGAAGAGGTGTTTTGGCATTAATTAGCATCTAAATTTCATTGTTATCCTGAATATTAAATCGTTGAAATTTAAGTGCTTAGGCTTTCATTATTTGCATGCTTCAACTAAGTTTTGTGATCATTGGTTTTAATGCTTGATATCTATTAAGATCGCTCACTGTCTAAAAGGGAAATTAATTCTAAGTTTGGATTCATTTACTTGAATTATTGGATATTTCTTGAATTAGTTTTGAGAATATTTCAATAATTGTGATCAATAGTTTTTATTGAGTACTCTATCGTGGACTTGTGGAAAATTGTATATCTTTTGGTTCTTGAAATTGAGTATTTTGAGCATCTACATAATTGGGATTCTTCATTAAATGTTCACTTAAGTACTTAGCATTTAACTCAAAATAAATCACAATCTAAGTGCTTTGAGTCTTTAACATCTAGGCTCATTCATCCCTTTTGCTAATTGCAACTTGCATCTCTTTTCATCATAATAATATTTTCCTTAGCAACAGTTGTCCATCTTATGCTTGGTCCTAAATTTCTTAGCAAGATAGTTGACTCCACAAGGCACTGGTATCAATTGTCTAAATCGAATCATTTAAGTCTTGTTAGATCTAAACAAGTATTTGGTCGCTCAACTGTGTCTCCCGAACTGGTTGGTTCCCAACCAGTCCTTCTTCATTCCATTTCTGTAGCCTCTACCCACCTTAGTCTGCTGTTCGGAGACAACTTAAACAGAGAGATTATGGATTAGGGTGAAGGCCCCCAATCTGAGTCGTTGTTGCGGTGCCTGGACATTCTATGCAACAATAGTATTATTTGGTGAAGATGGAGTCATTGATTAGTGAATATTTTGTGTTACCTATTATAACCCTATTTGCCACTCGATTATAGTTAGAGAGACCCAAGTTCAACTTACCTCAGTTGTTGGTTGGAATGCATCCCCTTTCACCTTTGCTTTAACTTATGTGGGATTTATTCCATGTTAAAAGGGCGGAATTACATAATTGAGTTATTTTTCATAAATATTTTGTCAAAATTTTATAATTATGAGATAATAATATTGTCATAATTGAGACAACTGAGAAAAAACTCATAATTGAGAATTATTTTCTAGAGTTTTTTATTCCCAAGGAGTTTAACTTGACTCACTTGTGTATGAGTTGGCTAGTGGTTCATTATTGTAGAAGTTTCTTGACTTCTCAAGCCCCTAGGTGTCTAGATACATTCTCCTGGAGGATAGAATGAACCTATATAATCGCACCAAGAGGAAAAGTGGCAAGATCTAGTAGCCATTATAGCGCGAGAGATTTGCTGCATTGGGAGAAGAAAACCAAGCAGACAATAGCCTTCCGCAGAGGGCTTGTCATCCTTAAAACAACATGTACAAGCAAAGAGAGGGAGGATCAAATGAAACTTACCAGGAAAACCCTATTCCAACAAACTTTAAATCTCAACAAATAGAAGATGAACCAGCATTAGTGCACAAATTAGAAGAGCATATGTGTGAGAGGGAGCTATAGCTATAGCCATAACCAAAACAGTGTTTGATAGACAGCTTCACATCAGTTACTATCAAAAGAAAGTGCAACGCTTGATATAGTCCCTGTAGGTCAAAGTAAAGGTCACTTATATAAGTGATCAAGATAGTCAAGATAATATTACAAATGAGATGTGAACTCAGGGGGTAGGGTGCTTTCCCCAAGAGGGGTTATGGTCTCACTATGATGACTAGGATGGTCTTAACCTCAAGTAAAGCATACAACTTCATCTCAACATTGAACTCTCTTTGATTTGTTTTGGCGGTTATTTCAGTAAATTGAAGGCATTTCTACAATTTCAGTTTCAGTTTCCATTTTTATCCCTTTTTAATTAGATTTGCATGTTGTGTCTTCTGTGTTCTAATAAGGTTTGATTCATCACCATCACTCCAAAGATGTATTGTATTAAACTTCAGAACATTTCTTTCAACAATTTGAATGTAGTTCTAACTGCAGTAGTTTCTATTTAAGTTTGCCTCTCTAATTATAGTGTAAAACTCGTTGCTATTATTGACATTGTGTATTTGTAACATCAATACTGTGCTTCATGAAGTTATTGTTGCCTGTTTTTCTCTTTTTTCACTGTTTAATAACAGTTATTGGTTTTTTTGAATATTAGAAATTGGAAGTGACAGTCTGGCGTGATGGAAAGGAATGGAATCAGACATTTGTGTGTGGAAAAGCAGTGACTGAACTCACCTCTCATGAAATTTTAGGTGAATCCAAATTTTGTCGAGGAACACGTGTAAGGTTTTGGCCAGATAAAGAAGGTACATTGATGATTTTTAATTTTTTGCTTGAGTTGAGTTGCATTTCCTTACCTGTTCTACAGATTAGAAGCATGCATGCATATATTGGTCTTTTGTGTCATTTCTATGTTGTAGATGCAATGCATAGCTATTTAGAGTTTGGCAGTTAAGAGTTAATGATCCATTAATATAGATCTTGCATGTTTTACTTTTATTCCATAGTCTTTACCACCAACACAGAGTTTGACTATAACACAATTGTTGGACGTGCTAGAGAGCTTGCCTTTCTGAACCCTCAGGTGAGGGTTTTCTGTAACCTTCTTGTGTTTATGTATGGATAATATCATTTACAAGAAATGGTTGCATTAGAGAAGTTTACTGTGTCGTTCCATATATATATATGTGTGTGTGTGCGTTTTTTATTTATTTATTTTATTTTATATTATGGTTATGAATAACCATGTTTATCTTTACTTAATAAGATGCTCGTTGCGTGCAGTTCATTTATGGATATCTGTACTGTATATATGCATTCGTGCACCCAAGAGTTGCTTGTGAAATTGCTGATCAGTGCTTGATAAAACTCTTCTTTTAATCATTTATTGTAATTAAGTCATCTGTATAAAGTTGAAATTCAAAGTTTCAACTAATTATGCTTGGTTATTTGACAACTTTGGTTGAAGAGCAAAAATAGTGACTTTTTATGATACTTAGGATTTTTTATTGGCTTACATACATTTATGGGTGGGAAGTCGCCTACAAAGGGAAGCGTGGTGTCAAAATCCCTTGGTTTGTTTCAAGCACTCTTGCTTCATTATGTACCTGTTTTGCAAATACATGATATTTTAGTTTGCATGCCATGGTGCTTCTAGCCTGTGCCTTCTGAGGAGTATCCATATGCCTATACATCAATATTTTGTATGCCACCAATACAATCATGTTTGATAAGGTACTACATTATGCTGATTTGTGAAAAAATTGAAAGTCGGTAAGTTACATAAAAAACTTGAAATTTGATGGCCTCATTTGAGTTTCCCATTTTTGTTGGTGTTTTCCCTAGACATTGCATACCTTTCTAGGGAAGATGCTGTCGGTGAAACTACCTCAAGTACTCATCCAAGAGATCATGGCAGATCCCAAGCTAAAGTAGCACCCATAAGTGCTCTTTCTATCAGTAGAGTTATCCGCTCAATCAACATCAGTATATCCATGAAGTCTTACATTTTTAGCAGTATATTTGAATCCTATATTGATAGTTCCATGCAAGTATTTGAGTACATATTTTGCAGCAAACTAGTGGGCATGAAAGGGATCAATCATATGCTGACTTAAAGTGTTTACAACAAGGCTTAGTGTTTACAAAAAACACCAAAGCACCAATGCGCTGTCTATACTCTATGGGATTTACTAGATTAGGTCTTGCAACTTTGCCACATAATTTTTTGAAGTTCATTTCCATAGGAGTATGCATGGACTTACATTCTACCATAGCAAATGTTTCAAGAAGCTTAACAACATATTTTCTTTGAGAAAGATACATTTCACTAGGTCTTTACTAGACCTCAAGACCCAGAAAGTAATGCATCAAACAAAGGTATTTCATTTCAAATTCAGAAGCTAACTCCCTCTTATAATGGAGAATAAGAGGTTCTCCTCATGTTAAGAATAAATCATCAACATACAATACCAAAATCAAAGGTATACCTTGGACTGCCTTTAAGTAGAGGTTTGGGTCTGCATTGCTTCTTGTGAAACCAAACTTTATCAGGTAGCTATCAATGCGAGCATACCAAGTTCTTGGAGCTTGCTTCAACCCTTTTAAGGCTTTCTTCAGTGTGCATACGTGAGTTTCCCTGCCATGCTCTTCAAAGCCTTATGGCTATTCCACAAATACCTCTTCCTTGAGGAAGCCATGCAAGAAAGCAATTTTCACGTCCATTTGGTGAAGAGTCCATCCTTGGCTAGTAGCTAAGGAAACAACATATCAAATAGTAGTATATTGAGGTACAAGTGCAAAAATCTCATCATAATCTATTCCCTTTTTCTAAGAGAAACCTCTAGCTACAAATCTAGCCTTATATTTTTCAATACTACCATCTGCACCATGTTTAATCTTAAACAACCATTTGGAAGTGACAACAGATTTACCTTGAGGTCTAGGAACCACTTCCCAGACATCATTTTAGATGATGGACTCGTATTCTTCAGTCATGGCATCTTTCCAGACTTGTTCTTTTGCAACTTCTTCAAAGGTGCATGGTTCTACCTGAATGATGTTGCTCATGGCATCAACGTACCCTTAAAAAAACCGACTTGGCTTCTTGCTTTCTCTGAATGTTTCTCTTGGGGCAACATGTTGTTCAACATCTTGCAAGGTATCTCGCAACTATAGTGGTCTCTTTCTCGTAAGAGGTTAATGTGGTGGAGGATCTAGAGGATCAATGGAATCCATTGGATTATCAACAAACTCATTCTTAGGTTCCGGTTCAGATTCAGATGCAACCTCTTTTCCATTAACAACTTGTCTTTCAACAATGGTAGGATGAGGAGAGTCTCTTGCTTTTCTAAGAGCTGCATTTTCATCAAATGTTACGTCTTTGCTAAACTCTATAGTTCTTTGACCATGTACATAAATTCTATAAGCTTTTGAGTTATCACAATAATCAACAGACATACCTTTCTTAATTAGAAGCTTCCAACTTGTTCCTTTTCTCTTTTGGCGCATGGACGTATACAGGACAACCAAAGATTCTCAAATGACTCACTTCAGGCCTTTTACCAGTGAAGACTTCTTCAAAAGTCTTATTGTTTAAGCCCTGATGAGGGGTTTCGTTTTGCACATAAACAACAATATTTGCAGTTTCTCCCCACAAAAAATTTGGTAGCTTTTGATCATGCAACATGGCTCTGATTGCTTCCATAATGGTTCATTTCTACTTCTCATCCACACCATTTTGTTGTGGATTGTATGGCACAATGGTTTCTTTCTTTATTCCGATGTCTTTGCAAAGATCATTAGAACCATTGGAGGTGAACTCTCCTCCGTTATCAGATCTGAAAGCTTTGATCAAACTTTCTAATTTGATTTTCAATCAGAGCCTTGAAATCTCTGAACATGTCAAATGCTTCCCCTTTCTTTTTCGTAAAGAATATCCATGTCTTGCGAAAAATCATCAACAAAAATGATGAAATACAAGTAGCTACCAAGAGAAGTATAACAGACATAAGTCCACATAATCAAAATGTTTGACCTGAATTACTTGACTAGTTTTTGTTTTGTTTGAAGGGAATGGTCCCTTTATATGCTTTCGGCCTGCATATCCTGGGCAAACTCCTTCATGATCCATTCTGATCTCAGACATTCCAGAAATCATCTTCCTTACATGAGGTGTAAGGCTCTGTAGTGTAGGTAAGAAAATCTTCTGTGCCATAGCTCACATTGAAGATCGGTATCATAGACCAGTGCATGAATGGGTTTACCATTGACTTTGTAAAGCCCTTCACATCTTCATCCAAGAGAGAAGGCTTCTTTCATACTTGAGCTCAAAGGGCAGGTTAGGATCTTTCCCTTAATAAAAACAACTTTCATTCCTTTATCTTTAGAGCAGATATGGATACAAGATTCTTTTTCAAACCAGGTACATACAAAAATTCTTGCAAAAAATAGTTTTTCCATCATCTAACTGAAATGAAACTGAACCATAACCGTTAACTTGTTGAGTAGAATTATTTCCAAGGATAACATTTAAATTATTCTCTCTCAACTTGATTAGAGAATGCTTCTTTGTAACCAATAAAATGTTTGGAAACACCACTATAAATTAACCAACGACCAAAGGAATCTGTAGAAGAACTGGAAAGAGAAAAAACAAGAAAATATTATGATTGAGTTTCTACTGCATTATTTCTTTATCTTGGATTTCTTATTTTTTTAGGATGCTCTTTTATTTGATTTTCAAAAGAGTATTTTCTATAATTAGATTTGTTTTTGAATCTAGGTGTTATGTAAAAAACTAGTTAATTTTAGGTTATTATTTAGTTTTAGGTTTAGTTAGACGAAAGGGCACGATCATAAGATCATGCCCTTTCCCAAAGGGTGTCCATGGCGGTATATAAGCCAGGAACCCTATTGTAATCAATCATCATCTGTAGTTTCTTCTCTTTAATAAAATATTTATATATATAAAATTCTGCGTATCATAAGTTTTTCCGCTTCATTGGTATCAGAGCAGGTCGATTCTCTGCCTTCAAAACACAGGTTCTCATTGACGCCACCAATCATCGACCTCATCTCTCGCTGTTACCATAACCCTGTTGGCCGTCAGCCGAACCCAGACCTCCGCTCTGCCTGTTTCGCAAATCCCAAATAGTCACTACCGTTCCGCCTACGCCATTCTATTGTTGCCCTGATTGTGTTGCCCTAGGACCGACACGCTGTGACCGGGTGACGACGTAATAAATGATACCATCAATACGGTGCAACGATTAGTGACACGTCAGGGTTCGTATTAACGAAATTTAATTATTAATAGTATAACTATCAATCAATTAAGGGGATACGGTTCAGAAAGCCCTGTATTTTGTTTGAGGTGATAACGTTGAAGTTCCGACGTCCCTTTTTTTATCTGCGGTATTATTCTGTGCGGTTATATCCCTGTCCGATTGTCGGTGCGGTTACACTGTCCGATTGCGTGGCTCTGCGGTTAGGAAGCCCTGGCAATTGTCTGCCATAATAACGCAAAAAAAAAACGAGCAGCTTTTGAACAGTCAACGGAACGTGACACTTCCGTGGGACGTGACTGTCCATTCAATCATTAAAATAATTCTGAAAATAGTACGTGACAGTAGGAATATAAAACCATATATAACGTCAAATTTATATATCTATATATATATATATATAACATTTATATATATATATATATCACGTAAAATATATAATATATATAACATATATACGTAATTCTACTATATATTATACATAATATATATAATTTGATTAATTAAATTTATTTTAATTAATTAAAAGGTATATATATAAAAGTTAATTAAATTAATTAAATTTATTTTAGTTAATTAAAAGTTATATACATAAGTTAATTTAATTAATTAAAAGTTATATGTATAAAATTTATTTTAGCTAATTAAAAAAAAAAGAGAGAAAAAATATTTTCGCTGGCAAATAAATACACGCCCCCGCAAACCCGCTCAATGTCGACAATGACAATGGCGGATTTCCAAAAAAAATTGTTGGATGCAGAGCATAAGATAAATAGCAACCACGATGAGGTCAATAAAAGATTAAATGAATTCGAGAGCAAGCTTGGGGAGCAAGCAGACAAAATCAAAAATCTTCAAGATACGACAAATCGAATAGAGATAAAGATGGAAAGTCAACATGTCCAAACATAAGTAAACATCAGAGATGCCTTAACAATGCTGAGACTTCTGTGTAAAAGGTCGAATTGTACACCTGAAGAGCTATTAAAAGAAAGTGAAGAGAATCAAGAACACCTCTCATCAGATTCAACAAAATCAATAGATTCTCATGAAAAGGTTGAATCCCCAAGAAAATCAGCGACACCCCACCAAGAAGCAAGTAACACGGCCTTTACAAACAAGCAACTTTGGGATACCCTTACTAATCAACACCCTCTTTTTGCTCAACCATTAGCCACATACCAGAAGAGGGCAAAGGTTGAGATGCCTAAATTCGATGGAAACGAAGAAAACAATGTTCCATGGATAAATAAAGCAGAAGAATACTTTGAGATATATGACATCACTGACGATGACGAAAAGCTCAGACATGCATCCATGAAAATGGAAGGAGAAGCATATAACTGGTATATGTGGTGGAAAAAAACAACACACGTCATTAGCTGGAGGAAATTTAAAGATGCTTTTTTAAAAAGATTTCAAGGTGTAAAAGAAAAAGAGTTCTTTTCAAAACTCATCAAACTACGACAAAAAGGAAGTGTGGACGAATACACTCAAGAATGGGAGACTTTAGTAACACGAGTACCTGGGTTATCAGAATCTCGTCTAATTCAGTCATACATCTCGGGACTCAAAACCTATTTACAAGCAGAACTTGAGATGCATGGCATTACATCTATAGAAGTAGCAAGACGAAAAGCAAAAACAACCGAAAAGAAATCCGAACCAATATTTTGGTCAAAAGCGGAAAGAACTTATGCAAGACGAAGGATACCCCAGTATGTGGACTCAAATAATACAAGATATGTTCCACCACATCGTTGTGAAGATGAAAAATCTAATGTGGAAATGCAGAGGATAAAAGAGGGGAAATGTAGGCGATGTGGTGAGAAGTGGGACCCCAAACATAGATGTGCTAAAGGAAAAGAACTAAAGAACCTATATAATTGTGAAGTAACCAATGATTCAAACAGTGAAGATTATGACATAGAAGACACAGAAGACACCCCAAAATTCTCACCAGAATTAGATGACGTAAGTATTCCGCAAGTGTCATTATCAGCTATGACAGGTATATCACAACCTCAGAATTTAAAGTTAAAAGGACACATAAAGAAGAACAACGTAGTGGTTCTCATTGACTCAGGTAGCACACACAATTTTTTATATGCAACCGTGGCAAGGAGACTCAATATTTTTTCATTTCCCTTACCAAACATGAAAGTGATGGTAGCTAATGGTAAGAAGATTGAAAAGGTAGGGAAATGCCATAAGGTCAATTTGCAGATTCAAGACTTTAATCTGGAGTCTCCATTCTTCACGGTACCGTTAGGAGTAGATGTAGTCCTAGGTATCCAATGGCTACGAACTTTAGGTACTTATGCTGCTAACCATCAAGTACAATTTATAAAATTCAAATGGGGAGGTCAGAAGTACAAACTACATGGATTCCAAGCACCAGAAAATCAAGTTGTATCATCATCTCAGATGATGAAGCTGAGTCGAAGAAGAGCACCTGCTTATGCAATACAATGTCACCAATTAGAAATGTTATCTGCAAATATGACTAGAGAAGAGTCACCAGGGATACAAGATCTGATTCGGAAGCATGAAAAAGTAATTCAAGACCTACCTATGAAGAGGCCGCCTAATAGGGAAATTGAGCATACAATAGAAGTCAAGGCAGGGTCAGACCCTGTCAACATCAAGCCATACCGATATCCACATCACCAAAAAACGGAACTTGAGAGATTAATCCAAGACCTTTTAAAGTGTGCGACCTTGATCATCTTGGAATATCTGATCAAGTGGAAGGACTTACCTGAAGAAGACGCTTTCTGGGAGAATGAATCATTTTGTCAACAACATCCGTCGTTACATGTGCTTTGAGGACAAAGCATTCTTTCGAGAGGAAGGCAATGTTATGTAAAAAACTAGTTAACTTTAGGTTTAGTTAGACGAAAGGGCACGATCATAAGATCATTCCCTTTCCCAAAGGGTGTCCATGGCGGTATATAAGCCAGGAACCCTATTGTAATCAATCATCATCTGTAATTTCATCTCTTTAATAAAATATTTATATATATAAAATTCTGCGTATCATAAGTTTTTCCGCTTCACTAGGTGTTCTTCTTCTTTCTTTACAGTCACGAGCAAGTGAACATGCTTTTGACACTTAAGACATCTAACTTTTGACATGTCTAGATTCCTTTTATTTTATTTGAAAGCATATTTCTTTTTATTACCTTTCTTTCTCTTGTTATAGGCTGTAAAAACAATAGGTTCTCCTTCTTCATGATGTGTAATTCAACCTTTGGAGATCTTTCTGGCCTCCTCTTGTATACACTTTCCCAGGAAATCATCAAATGTGGTAATAACGTTGATGTTGTAGATGGTGGTGATAATTGGTGGAGAGGCTAAGGCATATGAGATCTCCAATACCCAGAAATTGTTTGGGGAAATTCCACCCGGATGGGGAGATATTAAAATAATTAATATTTTTAATGAGACCCTAAGTTTAAACTTAGTAAAATTAAAATATTAATGTGTATTAATATAATGTGGGTGAGAAAGTTCTAAATAACGAGGATCACGCCAGCTCTAATTTTATCTGTTGATTAGGGACTTAATCTCGGTCGTTGAATCGTCAATAGGAAAAGTATAAGAAGAGGCTTGAGGGTCAGTTGGAGACACACCAAGTTGATTAGTCAATTCGATTTTATGGGGCAGGGTTTGCTGAGAAATCGAGTTAGTGATCTGTTGTAGCGAGGGGTAGTTCAGCAGGAGGCCGAGAATACATATCAGAGAGGTAGAGAAAGTGCCAGAGAGAGTGCAGAGCCTAGGAAGGCTGACGCAGAGGTTGAGGAGGCTAGTGCAGAGGACGAAGAGGGCCAAGAGGCTGACGCAGGCAACACAGAGGGCTGCAGAGCTGATGCTGGGTTGAATAGACTGCGCTGAGGTGATTTCATGGGCTAGACTGAGAGTTGATCAACTGACGCAGAGTCGTAGGAGGGTGACACAGTCCCTAGAGGGTGAGGTAGTTCCAGACATTGTTTTACAAACCGGCCGTTTCGAAACCGAAACGGCCGAGTCGAACCGAGTTGAAGCCTTGAGGAGTGACCCGGTAGAAAAACCAGTCCGGGAGGCCGAGTCATGACTGACTCGGCCGAGTTATTGCATGACTCGGCCGAGTCAGTCATGACTCGGTCAACCCGGCCGTTTTGCACATCTACTCGGCCGAGTCATTAAATTCAGCCAGTCACCCAAAGAAACAACGATTTTTCTATTTTTTTTTTTAACTTTTTAACATTTGGCTGATTGTTGGGGACTCCAAGGTGTTTTCTAAATTGGTTAAGTGCTATTTGGGGTCCATTCCCCTCTCCTAGTATTGATATGATGTTCAAATTTCATGGTAATGTTAAATTCTTAAAGTAAAAGTGACATTCTCCTTAATCTTCATTTTCATCCTTTTACTTAAATTTTTAACATTACCATGAAATGACTCAGGATGTTTAAGAGTGGTTCCAACCTCATTGGATTTCATATGGAGAAAGTAGAATTTTAGATTTCATTCAAAATCCAGCAGACTTATCATTTTTTCAGGGTTTTAGGATTGCAATGTTTCCATTGAATTTTGTCATGTATTAGGGTATGGAACTCGTATTTAATCAAGAGCACCAATCCCTCTGTGTACCTTGATGTTAGTGACATTGGTTGTTGAACTCCTCTGGGATTCGCTCTCAAACCTGGAGCTTCTGAAAATGTCGCTTCTGCTCCCGTTTTCGCTCTCGCTCCCCACTTCCGCTCCTGCTCCCAAGTAACACTGAGCTAGATGATGTTGGCAACTCTAGCAGTAGCCAGTACTGGTCATTGATGGGGCCCCTTGTCTGACTCTGATGATGATGATCCAGAGATTGGTCGAGATGATCTTGGCTCCTCTGGCAGTAGCTACTAGCCTCCTTGGTTATTTGTATTTTGTTTTGACTATTGAGTCTTTGATCATGTATGACAGACTACAGTTGACTATGTATTTACTATTGCCATTGGGTACCACCGTACCATTTTGATATAATGGATTGGTTCATGAGCCTACTTTGATCATATGTTGTCTTCCATGTATATTATAATGTTGTGTGTTTGGAAACTTGAATGAAAATCTTTAAAATTATGTTTAAAATATTTAAAATTATGTTTTTTTATAAAAAAAATAAATATTTAATGTATTTTTTACAACGACCGAGTCATTGAAATCGAGCCGGCCGAGTCATTACCGAGTCGGAGTCGATCCTCGGCCGAGTCCGAGTCCGAGTCCGAGTTGTAAAACATTGGTTCCAGAAGATAGCTCGGAGCAGCTTTCGCTGTCCAGTTGAGGAACAGTCGAAGTCACTGTGGGGCCAATCATCTGGATGTTGATTAGTCAGAATATTTGTCTTTGGAGAAAGGCAGTTCTGCCGAGGATAATCTTTGAAGGGTGAGCCATTTCTGGCACCCTAGTTGTATTCAGAAATCCGCACAATAATAAAACCCTCATATCTGCTGCACCGGTTTTCCCGCATTGGGTTTTTCGGGGACGATTGTCGAAAATAACGGTGTCCCTTGTGTTGTCTCAGTTTATTTCAATCGCCGATTTGTATGTTTGTGAAGGCTGCAATTGTGTTTATTTCGATATTTATGCATATAAATAACTTGTTAATGTAAATAACAAGTAGGAGATAATAAACCAGATATTGCAGTAGGGGTTTCTGATGTGTTAAATTTAGAAATTTTCACATGGTATCAGAGGAGGTTGTAGATCACAAGAGGACTGAAGATGCTAGCAGGAGAAATCTGAAGAATTTGCAGCAGAAGCAGCTGTCCCGAGAGACAACGCTGTTCCAGAGTTGAAGCAGCAAGAGAAGAGGTGACACAGTGCTTAGAGGGTGACGTAGAGGCTCATGCAGAGCTTGTGTCAGCATTTCGAGCCAAGGGAAGGGCCAACGCAGAGGCAGAGAGAGGTAGAAGAGGCTTACGCAGAGCCATGTCATCCTACTCAGCCAGGTAGGATTGACGCAGTTGGCCGGAGGAGCAGATTCAACCTTTGTCGTGATTGCGCAGAGCCTGAGGGGATCAGTTTCTTCAGTTGCCGGGGCTAAGGGAGCTATGCAAATTGTGATTTGAGGAGTAGGTGGGATGCTGTTTCTGTTTGTGCAGAACAATGTCTAAGGGGACAAAACCAAGGTAGAGGGAATCACTACCTCGATGGATTTCTAGCCAAGGAATCTAGATCCGAGTTGCAGTTGCAAAGGAGGATTGGAGAGGAGCGGTTCGACAGTTGGCAAGAGGATTTCCAGGAGGGAAGTCGAGACTCAGAGGGAGTCTAGGAGCGGAGATGGCAGTGAACGGATTGAGGGATCAGGACAAATTGGACGGGGCTTCCAATTTTGTCATCTGGAAGGCCAGGATCCTGGCAATCTTGGATAGACATCGCATCAAGGACTATGCCTTGAAAGTAGTGGCTATCTGAGTTGACACCACTGAGAATGAGAAGTATGAAGAGGCTCAGGTGAGGGCGAAGTGCATGATCCTAGATGGGGTCAAAGATCATGTAATAGCACATGTTGCTGAGAAGAACACAACAAAGGAGATGTGGGACACCCTGACCACCTTATACCAGGGCTCTTCCTTGTAGCGGAAGATGCTATTGAAGAATGAGCTGCGGTCATATCAGATGCAGAAGGGAGAGGAGATAGTTCCCTTCCTCCTCAGATTGCAAAAAATTCGGGACCAACTTACTTCCATGGAGTCTACACTGGATCCAGAGTTTATGGTCAGGACTGCTCTGAATGCAATCTCCGAGCACTGGGAGACATTTGTCCAAAGCATCTTGGGCAGAGCGACTCTCCAAAGTTGGGAGGAGATGTGGGCAACTCTTCGACAGGAAGAGATCAAGAGAATGACCAAGTCGGGGAGTAGTGGTAAGGGAGTTCGAGTTAAGAAAAATGAGGAGGAGGATGCGGTTCTAGCATCTGCGGGACAACAAGGGAAGAGGAAGAAGAAGGACATCTCCAAGGTCATATGCTTCAACTGTGGGGATTTAGGATATTATGCATCTCAGTGCCCTAGGAAGAAAGGCAAGGGAGAAACTTCTGATTCAAAGGCAATTCCAACTAAGGCGGAGAAAGAAGTCGAGACTGATGACGATTGTGCAATGAGTGCTCATGCGCCTCTAGAGAAGAGGTGGGGTGATATCGAGTTGTAGTCAGGAGGACTACATACTAGGGGTAGGATCCTTGAGGTGTCCAAACTCTTGGATCACATCCAGCTACGGGAGCCCTTAACAATAGTAGCATGATGACAGGTGTCGGGTGGAGCAAGGTGTGGTGGAGCAGCAAGGCAGTGCTTGAGTGCAGAAATCTAAGGCAACACAATGGAGGTTGCAACAGTGTGAGAGGCACAGAGGTGTATGCATCAACGCAGTGGCAGCAGAAGGAACACAGGATGGCAACAGAGGCAACTTCAGCATCACGAGGCTTTTAAACTGACCATGATGTCATTATTTGGGAGAAGTCAGTTACCTACTTCTCGGTAACTGAGTTGCAATGCAACAGTTAGCAGTGGCAGCGCTATGGGTAGCATGACGCAACATCTTGAGAGGGAGTTGTAGTACAGATGTGGCAGTGGCAGTGTCATGGGCAACAGTACAGGAAGCAACAATGTAGGGGATGTGAGGCAGCAGACCAAGCATCAACATAGGTACCAGTGCGGAGGATTAGTGTGATGTTTCCATGGTGAAGCATTACTAGAGCACATTCCTTGCTAAGAGGGAGTGTTGCTTTTTGCTAGCATTGGATGTGATCTAGCCATGAAAATTAGTGGAGAGGCTAAGACACATGATATCTCCAAGACCCAGAAATCGTTTGGGGAAACTCCACCCGGATGGAGAAATGTTAAAATAATTAATATTTTTAATGAGACCCTAAGTTTAAACTTAGGAAAATTAAAATATTAATGTGTATTAATATAATATGGGTGAGAAATTTCTAAATAACGAGGATCAAGCCTGATCTAATCTTAGCTGTTGATTAGGGACTTAATGTCGGCCGTTGAATTGTCAACATGAAAAGTATAAGAAGAGGCTTGAGGGTCAGTTGGAGACACAACAAGTTGATCAGTCAATTTGATTTTTTGGGGCAGGGTTTGCTGAGAGATCGAGTTAGTGATCTGTTGCAGCGAGGGGCATTTCAGCAGGGGGTTGGGAATACATATCAGAGAGGCAGAGAAAGTGCTAGAGAGAGATCACAGAGCCTAGGAAGGCTGATGCAAAGGCAACAAGGGTTGACATAGAGGCTGAGGAGGCCAGTGCAGAGGACGCAGAGGGCCAAGAGGCTAACACAGAAGCCATAGAGGCTGATGCAGGCAGCGCAGAGGGCTGCAAAGTTGACGTTGGGCTAAAGAGACTGCACTGAGGTGATTTCGTGGGCCATACTGAGAGTTGATCACCTGACGTAGAGTTGTAGGAGGGTGACACAACCCCTACAGGTGACACAGTTCCAGAAGATAGCTTGGAGCAGCTTTCACTGTCTAGCTGAGGAACAGTGGAAGTCACTGTGGCGCCAATCATCCGATTGCTGATTAGTCGGAATATCTGTCTTCGGAGAAAGGTAGTTCTGTCGAGAATAATCTCTGAATGGTGAGCCATTTTTGGCACCCTAGTTGTATTCAGAAATTTGCATAATAATAAAACCCTCATATCTGCTGCACCGGTTTTCCCGCATTGGGTTTTTCGAGGGACGATTGTCCAAGTATAATGGTGTCCCTTGTGTTGTCTCAGTTTATTTCAGTTGCTGATCTGTATGTTTGTGAAGGCTGCAATTGTGTTTATTCCGATATTTATGCATATAAATCACTTGTTAATGTAAAGAACAAGTAGGAGATAATAAACTGTATATTGTAGTAATGGTTTCTGATGTGTTAAATTAAGAAATTTTCACATTCTTTGTCGGGTACAACTTCACCTGTTGACAGTTGATTCTTGATTTTAGTCATTATCAGGAAGTATGCTTGAACATTCTCTCCTTTATTCATCTTGATGTCCTTTAGTTGATTCTTCAAGGCAATAATCTGGTTCAAGTTACTAATTGCAAACATGGCAGTTAGTTTGTCATACATTTCTTTAGCTTTTTTGAAACTAGAAACATAAGTAATGAGATGATCACTGAGAGAATCAAGGATACATTTCCGAGCTTTGATTTCACCCTTTTTATGTTTGGATTTGACAGCAACACTTGAATTCTTTGGTGGATCAACTGCTGTGCCTTCAACATATTCCAAAACTTTGTGTTCTTCAAGAGTGTTATCTAGCCTTGCTTTCCATGCACCAAAGTTTGAAGCATCATTCAGCTTCTCTTCTACCTTGAACTAGGACAAAGTCATCTTGATCAAAAAACTTTTGCAGCAAGTGCGGTCTCTTAAGGTGATCTCTGGTATCCTTGGACTTGTCTTCACCAAGTCTCTGATACCATGTTAAAATTTGAAAGTTCTACACAAAAAACTGAATGTACTTTGCAAAAAGTTGAATGGAACTGAATGTACTTTGCAGAAAGCTGAATGTACTTTGCAGAAAACTGAATTTACTTTGTAGAAAACTGAATTTTTTATGCTGTTGCAATTATTTAGAATGCATATTTTTTCTTCAAAACTTTTCAGATCAACAATTTTAGATAGAACATAAACTTAAGGATCATATGAAGACAACCAAACACAAATATAAGACACAGAGAGTTAGGTCCAATGACCAGGGCAAAACCCACAAGGGGAAAACCCAAAACTCAAATGATTATTCTTCTATTAAATTTCTTCAATTGTTCAACAGAGTATAGAGGGAGAGAGAGAGAATGAGAATGAATAAGGTCATCAATGGCTGTTCAACACTTAATTGAAGTGCTCTTGCTCTTTGCTTGAAAATCTCCTTCTCTTGATTAGATCTTGTCCTTCACACTTGCTCTAGCTCTTCCCTTGCTCTTATTCTTCACTTGTTCTCACACTTTTCTTGCACACACTCAACACTAGCTCTCCTCCTTCACAATGAACATGCTAATCTCAACTCTCACTTGCTCTTGCTTAAATAGATGAGAAAGGAGAGGAGTTACAAAATGAATTGATGCCTTGAGCCAATAATAGGAGAACTGAATTCCATGAGGGAGGAGTTACTTGAGGAGAAGTGTAACTCATCCTAAGAATAGAGAGAGCGGTACACTTGTCTTGAGGAGTTGCAATTCGGATTAGGGAGAGAGAGAGTTACACTTACACATGAGAGAATATTCGGTGAGAGTTACAAATCGAATTGAATAAAGGAGTTACAAATGAATTTAATGAGGAGGAGTTACACTTTTGCCATACATTGAATTAGAGAGGGAGATTCTCCAAGTAAGAGATTCTCAATTTAATTTACTTATTCCATGAGAGAATTTGTTTTTATTAATCCATTAAAGGTGAATGACTTTAGACTATTTTATAAATAATATAATAATAATAATAATAATATTAGTAAGGTTAAAATTATTAATTCTTGACTTGTATAATCATGATTGATTTGATTTTAAAGTGGATTTCATATGTCGAGATCATCCTTGATCATTTAGACATGACTTTCTATTTTTGGAAAGTCACTTCGAAATTAAAATGTGACTTACTGTTTTTGGAAATTCATATTAGAATTGTTAGAAATTAAATTTTATTATAGGTGGTTCAAACATTACTGAAAGATATGATTTCTTCTAGGAGAAATTTATCCCTGAGCTGTTAAATTTCAACACATAAATCATAAGATAGTAAACTTTTAACAGAAGTTTACCTGACAAGATTGTCTAGTTATGGTATTGTCCCTCTTATTGACGTAATCCTTTGCCTTGTATTTCTTTTCAAGTTGCCATTTACTGCATAATTCATCTTGGAAGTCACCATTGACTTCTTTTTGATCATAGATCAAGGCATTCTTCAATCTTGCTGATTTGTCTGCTCCCTCAGAGTCCAGATCTCATCTCTCATCACAAATCCCTATTTTTGGGAGAATCCTCTTGTCATATCTTTGCTTAGTTCTTCCACTTGCTACCAGAGCTTTGGCAACCTTCATTATGTATGTGTAATCCTTACTAGGAGACCAAGGAAGAACTATCACAACCAAACAAAGAATTGAAGGGCAAGAGACTAACTATTAGTAAAATTAACAACAATAGTAATAATCAAATAAGAGAGATATAGAATACTTATCTTTTGAGAGGATATCAACTCCCTCTTGATCTTTAGTCCTCTTGCATCCATCATTAACTTTATCAGGTTCATCCACATCATCATCATGATGTTATTCCTTTCTTGTAAGATCTAGAGTTTCTATTTCCAGTGGAGATGTCCAATCCTAGGGTTTTGTTCATAAATGCTAGAGTTTTTCTTATTGAAGTCCTTTTAATCTGCCAGGGTTTACAAACCCTAGTTATCCAAATATCCAAAACCCTAAACTCGATTCATCAAACAATAATCATTCTTGGATTCACCATAAACTCAAACTGTTTTAACTTTTAGCTTGTTAGGGTTTGTAGATGTCTAGCTAGTGTTTTTAACTTCAAACCCTAGACTTTTACAAATTCATTTTTAGTTCATAGATTTTGCAATGTATAATCTTTCCTTTCATGTTTCATTAACCAAACATACTTGAGTTGTACTAGCAATTTAGCCAAACAACTTTTTGACCCAAGTAGCTTATACGCATTGACTTCTTGTAAATCACTCATCTTACTTCAACCTTGAAAGAGGACTCGACCTCTCCTTTATCAAGGTGAGTCCTTATTAGCAATGCATCTTCCAAGGTTTCACACATGGAAGGTGTTAATACTCTGCTTCTCAATCATACAGAACCCTGAAATTGTAATATATATGTCACTTCAATTTTTCAAATATTTTTGCAAGGTTTTGTTCCTTATATTGGTGACATGCTTGAGAGGTTATCGAGCTACAGATCCAAGCTACTCTTGTCAATGTAAGATATATCACTGTAGCATATGGCATTACTGACCTTGCATCTTCATTGCTTTTTGTATTTACACAGGTTCCTCATGTCAAACTGATCTATATGCTACATCTCAAGAAAATTGTCCTGAAGATCAGTGTTGTTAAAATCATGATAATATCGCGATTTTATCGGATACTCGCGATTATTTCATTAAAACGATAATATCGCGAGTAGTACTCGCGGGTTTTTTTTTCATACGCGATTTTTTCCCAATTTATCGCCGAAGGTCGGGGCAGCGCGTTTTATAAGCCAAAAAACGATTTTTTTTCATTTCATTTGCATAGCTGAGCGCGCGGAGGGCAGTGGAGTGTTGGAGAGGGCTTGGAGATTTTTCTTGGAGAGGCTTGGAGCTAAATCAACTGCGTGGAGGAGAAAATCAAAGAGTGTGCTGAGGAGGAGACCGATTATCTCCATAAAAATGGTATGGGCACCAATTTTTTTTTTTGTTTTCATTGTTTTTGTTTTTTCATTGTTTTTGGCTGGGTTTGGAATGGGGTTTTTAACATTTGTCCAATGTAATTTTTTTTTTTAGTTTTTTTGGTTGGGTTTGGAATGGGGTTTCTTAAAATGTATGTAATTTTTTTTAGTTTTTGTACAATGTAAAAATTAAAATACTAAATTGTAAGTTTGTAACTTGTAAATACTAAATTGTAATCCTTATTTTCCCATAGGTTCACAACTTCACCGAAACACCATTCAAGTTTTCAACTTCAAAGTTCAAAAACAAACATGCCAAGGAAATTGGACCCTTTCTGGGAATTTGGTGAACCTGATGCTCTGAATGATAGACTAAACTTGAGATGCAAGTTGTGTGGGTTCCATATGTCCGGGGGGGTGTACAGATTGAAGTATCACCTTGCAAAAATACCTGGATTTGATGTAGGGCCTTGCACAAATACAAATCCTGAACTCATCCGAAGAGCCATGAAAGCATTGGAAGTTTTAGACCAGAATAGAGAGGCCAAAGAAGAAGTGAAGAGGCAACTAAAAAAGTCAGCTGAAACAAGTGGCACTGGTTCTACTACAGCATCAACCAATCTGGTAGCTGCCACATCATTTTTTGTTCCTCGAACCACACTTGGTTCACAGCCATGTATCAGTTCAATGCTAAAAAGAACTGAGAAAGAACAAGCTGACAAGTTGCTGACAAAATTTCTCCTTTGGAGTGATATTCCTTTCAGGATTGTAAGGAATAATCAATGTTCCACCAATTCTCTGGGACGGGGAGACGCACAAAGGGGACGTGTGGGAGAACCCTCAAATTTTAGGGAAATTTAGGGGAGACGTGGGGACGTCGAGGTATATATAATATAATTTTTAATTATATATATTATATATATGTATATAATTTTGAAATTTTCATGTTCATATTCATTGTTCAATAATGCTAATTCATCAAGATTCAATACCATAAGATTCAATAATAAAATTCAATATGAAATATTCAAATACAATGTACATTGATCCATATCATTCATCATTCATCAATCATCATTCTATAATTTACATCATTCTATAATTTACATCATTCTATAATTTACATTGAATCATTGATTTAAAAATTAAATTGAAAATTGAAAATTTTGAATTCATCATTCATCATTCTAGTCTTCTAGATTCTAAATTGAACACTAAATTAAAATTTTCAATTTATATAACTCAAAGTTTCAAACTCAAAAATAGTTAAGAGTGAAGAGTCGGTCATCAATATCTAGTGTCACAACTCAAATGTTAAAACTTAAAAGTAAAACTGAAAAGTAAAAATGGAAAATGAACACTGAAAATAAAATCAACTTCAAGGACTCAATCTCAATGATTGGTCCTCTACATCCATCTACTGCATGAAGTCATCAGGAACATCAATGGGAATGTCATTATTGAGTCAGAGTCACTCTCCTGAGTAACCAATGGAACTCCAACCAAACCATGCTGCAACTCATCTGGTCCATCCTCATCATCTATCTGTGCACTATCCTCTGGATCCACATCCCATCGTGTTGTTGGTCCCCTTCGATACTCTGGTGTCTTCCTATGTGCAAGACGTAGAGAACTGTGCACTACAACTAGCTTCTCTGCTCTCCTAGAGGAAAGTCTATTCCTCTTGATAGAGTGGATGAAGCTATATGTGGACCAATTCCTCTCTGCTGCAGAGGAACTAGCAATCTGAGACAATAAGCGAATAGCAAGATGTTGGATCTCTGGAGCCTCATCCCCATGCATGGTCCACCAACCAATGGGATCGTTTGGCCTAAATCATTGCAATCTTCCCTTGCATCAGGGTTGTTGAAGGGACCACTGAGACTTGCAAATTGCATCCACTGTCTCCTAATGGATCTCCCTTCTTCTGAACTATACATCTTTGTAATGGCTGCTCGAAATCCCTTTTTGACCTCTGGATCTTCAATGGGAAGAATTCTACCACTTCTTGCCACATACCATTTTGGGTTGAGTGCATATGCCGCCATGTGCAAAGGTGTATTCATTCGATCCCACCTACGCTGAATAATGGGTCGAATCTGAGTCGTATAGAACTCTAAGGAAGGATCTTTCTCACGAATGGCCACCCTTACTTGATCCAACATACTATCAAAAGTCTCATAGATTTCTCCAAGAGTAGGAGAATCTGTGTCAGTGTAGCGAATGACCTCAACTACAGGACGTAAGAGTGACACCAAATAACCACAATTTGTCCACCAATCATTATCCAATATCTGAATCCTGATTTTCTTCCCTTCCTTTGTCTTGGATTCTGCCCATCTATTCCAATCTGGAGTCACAACCATGGCCTGCAATGCTGACTGCACCTCCAACATCCTCTCTAATAAAAGAAAATAACTAGCATATCTGGTATCGGTAGGCTTGAGGAATTCCTTCCTCGCATGAGACCTGTACATGGCTAAGGAGGTGTGGTGATTGCAAATAAACATTTGCACATTTCTTGCAGCTGTCACCAAGTTAGATACCCACTCAATTTTGCCAATGTCTTTCAATGCATTATTGAGTGCATGCACACAACAAGGGGTCCAGAAAATATGTCTGTATTTACTCTGAATCATTAATCCTGCTGATCTACACACTGCTGCTGCATCTGTCACAACCTGTACAACATTTGTAGAGCCAACCTCCTCTATAGCATCACGAAGAAGCTCAAATTGGAAAGCTGCATCTTTGCGCTTTCCAGAACAATCAATAGCTCTAAGAAAGAAAGGCCCCTCTCGGCAAGTGACTATGATGTTGATAAGTGGACGTTTGGCAATGTCTGTCCACCCATCCATAACAATAGAACAACCTTCCCTCACCCATGTCTGCCTCAAAGTTTCCTTTTGCACATTAATATTGGCCACTTGCCTTTCTAATATCACTGTCCTCAACTTATGTTCACCTGGGGGCACATATGAGGGTCCTGCTGTTGCAATTGCCTTGACCATCTCCTTGTAGTAAGGAGAACGACTAACATGGAAAGGAATTCCATTGGCAAAAAGAAATTTGCCAATGGCATCATCTGTATCATCACGGTTCAACTTACTGTACATCCCTGCAAGAGTTGGTCCCACTGCACAAGAGCGGGAACCCTTAGTCCCAATATGAGATGGTGGAGGCATATCTTTCTTTGATTTTCTTTTTGAGCTTGTGGCTTCATTAAAATTTTCTTGAGGTTGGGCCATGACATTTTTGCTTGAGAACATGCCCTTTGCATCTGCTGCCATTTGCATTCTCAAGAGCTCTGATTTTTGCAGCAGTGTTAAATGTGAACATATGCTAACCCCTTTGCCACCTACACCCAAAAGATGCATCCTGAGACGACTATAACTCCCAGCCCAAGAATGGGCACAAATGTTGCATTTCCAATGGCGTGTCCCACCTCTTGTGCTTCCCGGTTTTGGTTGGGTTGAAGAGCCAGTGATTTTGGTAGCATATAGCAAAAGAGGTTTGCTTGGATTGAATGTCCCCTTTGCATATTCTGCCAATGACTTTGATGGGGTTGGAGTCGTTGAAATGACATCAGCACTAGCTGTACTACTGACATGGGTTTCATTCCTTGTTGATGGCGTTTCAGTTTGAAGAGGACTTCTTGTTTCAGTTTGAGAATCATATTCATTTTCAGTTTGACTGTCACTGCCACTTTGGTTGCTGTCACTCATTTTGCAAATAGTTTATTTTGCAGATTTTGTATTATTTAATGCTCTGCAAGAAGGGTTTGCTTAAAAAAATTTAAAATTTAAACGATGAATTTAACAAACAATTTAAATTTTACAGTTCTGAGTTTAAAAAAAAAAAATTAAACAGTGAATTTGACAAACAATTGAATTTACAGTTCTGAGTTTTTTAATTTTTTATTTTTAATGCCATGTAAATGAGAAAACTTTAACACTGAAACAGTGAAACATGAATTTTTTTTTTAAAAAAAATTGCAGCCAAACTCACTGTGTACACTCTGGAGCAGCTGCGTGGTCCTGAGGGCTGGTGGACGCGGGGATGGGTAGTCGAGCTGCCAGTGGCCCAACACTCTGCAAATGCGTGGAACAACGTTACAGGCTTACAGCAAAGCTGCCGGCTGCGTGGAGGGCGCTGGTATAGCAGCAATGCTGCCTGCGTGGAGGGTTTGGTGGAACCGTGAAATAAACACCCACCTAGCAAGCAGAGGTTGAACCCATGTTTTAAAGAGACAAACAACACAGGGAAATCTGAAAAACAGTTTAATAATAATAATGCATGGCCTGAATCGAATTAAAATTTAGAAGGTAGATAAAATGTTGAGACTGGCATAGTAGATTGCAAAACAAAAATTACCAGCAGGCTGTTTCAACTGTCGGCTGCGTGGAGGGCTGGTGGAACCGTGGTTGACTGTCTCACACCCAGCGATCAAAGCATGTATGCCCAACAACAATTATAAATATGGTTTCGGTCACACTGAATTACTCGACCCTCCTATGTGATGCAGAAATTCAGCCTTGCAACCTTCTGCAGTTCGTCCTTAAGTCTGGAAGAATTGGATTACGCTGATATGCTGCCGACTGCGTGGAGCAGCAAGGTAACCAATTGGCAGTAACCACTGCAAGTTTGCAACGTAACTGCTAAGTGCTAACAGCAAGCCGCTGCATGGAGAAGAGGGAGGATGCGCTGAAGCTCTGAGGCTCTCGTGGGCGCAGTGGGAGCAGATGGAAGAAAAAAATGCGTTGAGGTAAGAGCATAATGAATGGCGGCAGAATGAAAACTTGAAAAGTAGAGTTAACCCTAACTTTTCAATGTTCATGTAATTTTTTATTTGTAATTGTTAATTTAGTTTATTTTTATTTTTTATGTTTTTTTAATAAATTAATTTTCATTTTTTTTTTGGTTTATAAAGGGTAATTAGACAAAAATGAAGGGCGGACGCCCAGAAGAACCCCTTTTGGGGAGTCGAGTCTCCCAAACTGGGGAAACACACCCCCTTGCATCTCCCCAAGTCTCCCCAAAAGGGGGACGTGGGGAAACGCACCCCCGAGAGTCTCCCCGTCCTGGGTGTGTGGGGTGCGAGGGGTGCGCGCACCCCACCCTGGGGGACGTGTCCTCGTGGAACACTGGGAATAATCCATTTTTCCAACTTGCTATTGATGCTATTGCAACTGTTGGCCCAGGGTACAAAATCCCTTCTTATCATGATTTTAGAGGCCTGATTCTTCAAAATGAAAAGCTTGACTGCACCCAAAGATTGGAGGATTTTAGGGCATCATGGGCACAAACAGGATGCATTGTTATGTCAGATGGTTGGACTGACCAAAAGGGGAGAACCCTTATAAACTTCTTGGTTAGTTGTCTCAAGGGGACTATGTTTATCAAATCTGTTGATGCATCTGCACAAATCAAAGATGCAAGAACTTTATGTGATTTGCTAGATGTGTTTATTTTGGAGGTGGGTGCAGAAAATGTTGTCCAAGTCATAACGGACAATGCTGCAAATTATGTTACTGCTGGCAGGATGCTTATGGATAGGCATCCTATTTTATTTTGGACACCTTGTGCTGCACACTATATTGATTTGATGTTGGAGGACATAGGGAAAATTCCCTTTGTCAAAGATATTGTTGAGTCATCCAAAAGCATTACAAAATTTATATATAACCATACATCTATGCTTAGCTTGATGAGAAAATTCACCAACAACAAAGAGTTGGTGCGCCCCGCCATTACACGGTTTGCCACCAGTTTCATATCTCTTCAATCCCTCTTGAAGTCTATGTGGGATGTGAAGAGAATGTTTCTTTCAGACAAGTGGCGTGCTTTGCCAATGAGCAGAAAACCAGAGGGAGAGGCCGTATGCAAACTAGTTTCATACCAGGAAGACTTCTAGGCAGGAGTGCAGGAGGTGTGCGCCGTTACTGAACCTTTGGTAAAGGTTCTTCGGTTAGTTGATGGTGAGAAGCCCGCAATGGGCTATTTGTATGAGGCCATGGACAGGGCCAAAAAAGCCATTCGGGCCTTCTATGATGATAAGGGACATGATGGGTTTCAGAGACAACTCCTCCTATGGAGAGTGATTGATGAGCGATGGAACAACACACTCCATCTTCCCATTCATGCTGCTGGGTTTTTCTTGAACCTTGCATTTTCTTACGCATGTGGGTTTGTATTTGATGCTGAGATCATGGATGGATTCTTATCTTGTATCCAGAAGATGGTGCGATCTCTAGTAGAACGTATAGAGATCTCCAAAGAAATTGAGACATATAGGATGGCAAGTGTCACATTTGGCTTTGACATGGCTGTCACTGATAGGACGATTAAAATGCCAGGTATTTTTTAGTTTGTAACTTTGTTTCAAATTTCATTGTCTCTTCAAATTCCATTTTTTTCTTATGTTTATTTAAAATTTTATTTGTAATTTTGTTGTAGATGCACGGTGGAGAATGTATGGTGGTAGGGTACCCCTTCTGTAAAAGCTTGCCATTCTCATCCTCGGCCAAACATGTAGCTCCTCAGGATGTGAGCGCAACTAGAGTGTATTTGAAAAAATACACAACAAGAAGCGCAACAGGTTAACACTTAAACATTTAAAATATTGCAAATTTCCAAATAAATTTTTGAATTCATTAAACAATATTTTTTTTTATAATTATTAATTATTATTTCATGATCTTTGTACAGGTTGGAGTCCCAGCGACTTAATGACATGGTCTACGTCTACTACAATCTTCGATTGTGGGTGAGGCAACTTGAGAGGACACCTGATATGGAGGCCATCTCATTGGATGGGATTGACACCACTGCTACATGGAGGGTTGAGGCCGAGAGGCCTCTCATGGAGTCTGCTGATGATTGGTTAGTGCAGGATGTAGTGGAGGGGGAGGAGGAGGAGGAGGAGGAGGAGGAGGAGGAGGAGGAGGTGACACCACTTGCCCGGGCTACCCCTGCCACCAGTAGAGGATGTGGTCTACCTCCTATAGCTCCTACTTCTAGTTCTTCAGCTTCTAGAGCACAACAGACTCCACTGCCAACTCCACCAGCACCAACATCTACATCTAGAGGGAAAGGGAAAGCTGTGGCATTTTCTTGCAAGAGGGGCAGAGGAAATCAATAGTATTAGACTTCAGTCATTTTGTTCATTTTATTGTATATGACATTATGACTCATGAGATACATTATTATATTTTTTGTTGATATTTTGAGGTTGAGTTGGGACTCAGGAGTCGGGACTTACTATTCAGGACATGATTCACTGTTATGTGTGATTTTAGCACTAGAAATGACATTAAACATTTTATATATTAGTTCTTTTATCATATTTATGTGCCAATGTATTTATTTTATGTTGTAGATGGTTTAGATATTAAAAAAATTGAAAAAAAATGAAAAAAAAAATGAATATTTTTGTACCAAATGATTTTTTCCCGATTATTTCCGATTTTTTCCCAATACTTATGATTTTTTCCGATTTTTTCCTCGCGCTGATATTATCCCAATAACGATCAATGCAACATTGCTTAAGATATTCTTGAAGTATATCTTTGATTTGTAAGGCATCACCGACTTCAGATTCAAGCTCAATCTGACATAGCTGAAATTAAGAAATATTTTAGGCAAAAGTCACTGTGTGAGATGTCACATAGTTCTGGACTTCATGTAGGTCTGCAATCCCACGGTTGATGACTGAGATCTTCAACACTTGTAGCATTAGACCTTTGATTTAGACATTGTCAGCTCAGAACGATGCATCAACTCAAATCCTTTCAGAATTCTCAAAGAACGATTATCATGTCTTTGTACTAATTTTTTTTCAAAGAAACATTATCTCAGTTTGTTTACAAGTTTGTATTGAGGACTTTTCCTAGCAGACAAGGTATGCTTTATTGATCCTTTGTGAGACTTTGATCAAATCATAAAGAGTGTTACATATCAATTAACTGGAGGATTTTTTGAGGGTATTAGATCGACCTTTTAACATTAGTCCTGAGCCTTCGGCCTTTCTGAGATTTATCTTTAGGCTCTCGGTCCTGAAATAAAGACAACTTCTGATGCTAAACTTTCTTAATAAACATGTTTGACCGTCTGCAATTTTCTTTTTCCTCTGAGATGTTTCAGACCTCTGAGATCATGACTGAAGCTTGACAAGCTTGACCTTTTGGAGATTTGGATCAACCATACTGAGGTTCGGCCTGGGTTATTCAAGACATAGGCCATTCGGCCTACCTGCAATACAAGTTTACAAATGCAAGAGAGAATAAAACTCGATCTTGAACTCGGACTAGGGTATTTTACAAAACAATCCTTCGTCCTTCTTATCTGAGGTTTAGGCTTCGGTCATTTTCAGATCTTCTGTGGCTTTTCAGTCTATACAACAGGTCCTGTACTGAGGCTCGGTCTGAGATTAAGTTTGGATCTCTATCAAGCTGTGACAACAATAATACTTTGGCCTAATGGGGCTTTTCACGCGAGGCGTAAAGTAACTTCAGCCCACTGAAATGCTATCAGAGAGATAAGTTAACTTGGCTTAATTTGAACTAGGTCTAGTTTGAAACAACAGATGACTTTTTTCTTGGGCTGCTGCTCTTCCACCATAGCTTTGATACCATGTTGATTTTTAAGGAGTTCTCCAATCTGATAATTATTTCTTATGATTCTTTCTTACACGGAACTTATCTTACAGTCACGTGCAACGTAAAATAATTACACAGAGAACTTCAACAATAACAATATGCCAGTAAGATCATAAAGAGACAGCCACACAAGAGGACATTATTTTACCCTCGGAAAACCTACATGGGAAAAAAGATTCAACAGAGATACATCTTAGTCAATAACGAGTTCAAACCTGGTCCATCCTCCTAGTTAAGTCATCTGCCCAGAGAACTCTGACCTTGCCTCTGATGCTGCTTCGCTGGCCCTTATAGATGACACTTCGCTGGCTCAGAATATGTCCTTCACTGGCCTCAGAGACGACCTTCTTTGCTGCCTCAGGTTAGTCCCTTCACTGACCTTACAGGTGACAGAAATGACCTTCGCTTGCTACCTCAGAGTAGGCCCTTTTCTTGCTGCCTCAGATCTCTGTTTTCCTCAGACTTCGCTGCCTCAGAAGATGCGAGCTTTCTTGGACAAAAATGGTGCCTTTTTATAGTTTTCTTGAGGTCGAATGGGTTCGACTTTATTGGAGCTGACCTGAACTTTTTAAAGGGCTGTCTTGAACAATTTAGGAGGCTGACTTCATCTTTTTGGAATCTAAAATTTATTTCTTCCAAATTCAAATTTTCTCTTTTGATTCTAGCATGAAGAACATGTTTGTAAATACATTAAGGACTCAATTATACATTATGAAGAGTGACCATAGTTACAAAAATCAGCACTCATTATTGGCCTTGGCAGACTATTATGCCTACTTATGGCCAATGCCTATTGCTAAGATTTTAACAACATTTTCTATGGCTTATGGGCATACACTGGTATTATGACACATTCATGTGAAAAATGTACAAGTAAACTGCTATCAAATTTTAATCCAGACTAAGATGTAGCATATTCTTTTTAAGCAGTGTTCCACGGGGACGCGTCCCCCAGGGTCGGGTGCGCGCACCCCTCGCACCCCACGCACCCGGGACGGGGAGTCTCTTGGGGGTGCGTTTCCCCACGCACCCTTTTTGGGGAGTCTCGGGGAGATGCAAGGGGGTGCGTTTCCCCAATGTGGGAGTCCAGACTCCCCAAGACTCCCCAAAAAGGGTGCTTCTGGGCGTCCCCCTTCAGTGTGGGAGTCTAGACTCCCCAAAAAGGGTGCGCCTGGGTGTACCCCTTTAAATTTGTCTAATAAGATTTAAAAATTAAAAATTAAAAATCAAAAATTCAAAAATCAAAACCATTAATTTTTTTTTTTTTTTTAACTAAAATTAAAACTAAATAACTAAAACTTAAAAGTCTAAAAAAAAATTAAAATTAAAACTAAATAACTAAAACTTAAAAGCCTAAACCTTAAAGCTATGTTACCGGATCCGTGGGGCTAGGTAGTTGGATCCGCAGATCCCCGGATCAGATACGGATCCGGATCCGGATCCACTGGGATCCGCACTGTGCACTTTAAGAGTCACTTTCAAAAATAATGAACCTTTCATAGTAAATAAATCCAAACCTACAAAATCATGTGTTCTATGGCGGCGGCTTGATCGATTCTGCAAATGAAGGTGCGTTGGTTGGACCAGTTGGGTAACAAAAGTCTGTCAGAACATATGTGCGTCAAACGATTATTCAAATGGGCATTTAACATATTATTTAACATTGATAAATGTCTGTCGGAACATATGTGTGTCACGCGATTGTTAGCCTCCAGTTTCCACGTAAAATTATTTTGCCCACATAGCACTTAACGTGGATTTTAACTTCCCATCTCCCAAGTGTTTGGTCTCTGATACTTTATCTTATTAAATTTCTAATCCAATTCATTTTATAAATGAATTTAAATAGTTTTGTTCTTTAATTTAATTTATAATAATTAAATATTTTAAATTCCCAGCTCCCAAGAGTTTGGTCTCCGATACTTTATCTTGATAATTTATAATTCAATTCACTTTAATTTAATTTATAATAATTAAATATTTTAAATTCCCAGCTCCCAAGAGTTTGGTCTCCGATACTTTATCTTGATAATTTATAATTCAATTCACTTTATAAATGAATCTCAATAGTTTTGTTCTTTAATTTAATTTATAATAATTTTTTTTTAATAGGTAATTTGTAAACTATAATAATAATAATTTTTATAATAGTTATTATTATGTTTTACGTTAATTATAAACTATTTAATTTGTATGAATACTTATTATTTAATACATAAATAATATATTAATTCTAAGCTTATTAATGGAATATATTAATTATTTTATATAAGTATTACATTTTACAAATATATATAAACTATATATTATAAAATTTATAATTCTTATTTTTAAAATTATAAAAAAAATATTTATATTATTTGTACTTGCTGTTTCCTTCGCGTATCCGGATCCTGACTTTTCAAAACATTGGCGGATCCGGATCCGAATCCGTATCCGTATCCGTATCCGTATCCGAATCCTGGTAACTTAGCCTTAAAGTTAAAAGCTCATTTCATTTCAACCCAAAGTCATTTCCATTTCACTCTTAACTATTTTTGAGTTTGAACTTTGAAATTTTGAGTTATATAAATTTAGTGTTCAAACTTTGAAAATATACTAGTATGTTTTGCTTTCAATTTAGATTCTAGAATGATGAATTTAGTTTTTAAATCAATGTAGATTGTAGAATGATGAACCATTGAATAATGAATGATATCGATCAATGTATTTGAAAATTTTATTATTGATTTTTATTTTTGTTTTTCGAATCTCATGGTATGTATGAATAATAATTAATTCAATAATGAGACTTGTCACTTGAGCATGTCATATGATGATGTATGTATCAAAATGAATGATGAGGATGGATCAATGATTCAAATTTCAATTGTCTATTTAATATTTTTATGCTTTCATTATTGAACAGTGAACAACGAATATGAACTTGAATTTTATATATATATATATATATATATATATACCTCGACGACTCCCCGCACCCCCAAAATTTCCCTAAAATTTGAGGGTACTCCCACACGTTCCCCTTGTGCGTCTCCCCGCACCGGAGTCTTGGTGGAACATTGTTTTTAAGTGCTGAACAATTGCAAAGTAAATGAAATGTGGTTTGGATTCAGCATAGGAAAAGCAAAAGAATAAGAGATTACCGTTGGAGAATGTTGCTAGTTCTTGATGAATCATGTTCCAACTTTCTAGCACTTCCGGAGTTGAGCAACAGAGACTTTCATTTTGACGCAGGCTAAAATAGTTTGAAATCCTTCTCAAGTAAGTCTGCGTATGGTCCTTTCATGGACGGGAAAGGAAGGACATACTGTTAGATAAAGACTCTTATAACTTTCATTCTCTTGCTTGGCATTCTCTTTAGTCTCTATCACTTTACATGAAATGCAAGCATTTTTTTTAGTGTTTACTGTGCACTTTCTTATCATTGAGGGTGTATGGGTTATCAGTGGGAGCTGTAAGTTTAATTGCTTAGGTCCTAAGTCATTTTTCTCGCCTAGTTAACTTTTTTCCATCATTCTGACCATGGTAGCAAGGCTTGCTGGGTATGCCTCGGACTTGAGAGGCTTATCTGAGTTGGTGCCAGAACTAGGTCAAGTTGACTGCCTGGGAAAAGCTCTCTGATGGGAGTCAAACTTGGGCTCTGCAAGTACTACTTGTGAGTCCAGGTTGGTCTTATAAGTTTTTCATGCTAGTAGAATTCTACTTAGCAAAATGTCGACAAAGTTTTCTTGGTGTTTTTTTTAATTTAATTTTTATGTTTTTATATATGTAGAGTGCAATTTGTACTCTTACTCTGAGCCTCACTAAGTTGATCATTGAGCTGAGTCTTTCTACTCCATACTGTCTTCTCTTTCCTGTCATGGAATAAATTTGGGCTCAAAGGTGAGGATCTTTTTATCTTGTACAAGAACAACCTACTCACTGCAATTTATCTTTTTAAGTCCATTTTCTGAGAAAATTTCAATAGCTATAACGAAACCCTCCTATATCCTGAATGTAGGCTTCTTACTGAATTGGATATAAGTTTTAACCCCGGTGAATGTGAATAAAAGCCTAAAGGTGATTGATACTGGCATCTGGTTGATATTTAGAATTTGAACGCATTCTTGAGATATTCTAGTCTTGGTAGGTGCTCTTTTCCCTCTGTTATTTGTTATGCTTTATCATGATGAGCAGAGATCTAAAAGACAAATTGCAACTATGTTTCTTCTTGCTGATATGTTGTTATGGTTTCTGACATTTTTGATGTGTAACTTTCCATTTTCTGTTAACAATGACATATGGCTGTAATTTATATGGTGTTTTATGTTGCAGGTAAAGATCACATTGAAGCAGGAGAATAAAGATGTAGAAAATGTAACCTATAATGAATATCATTACGTGGGGGGCTTAGTTGAATATGTCTGCTGGTTGAACCGTGACAAGGTATAAAGTTCATGCTCCTATAACTCAAGTGTAGGTTTAAATAGAACTAAATTCAATTTCTGATAAATATTGCGAATCAAAATATTTCTAGGATATCTAAATTTTGTGAATTTCGTGGAAACTTTTGCTAGAGATATTTAACAATTGAAAAAAATAAACTATATCATTGGCTAGAAAAGTTCCAAAAGATTAGATGCAAGTGCTGATACTTTAATGACGGAGAACAGTGATCGTTTGTTTTGTATTGTAAACAGTAGAATATTTTTAGCTGAAAGGCAATGCAATCAATTTGTTTAATTTTAATACAATTGCCCAGTCTAAGTAATTACGGTAAATTGATATAATTGCCTCTAAATTGCTTTTCTTTCTGTTCAAAAGCTAGGGTGAATCAACACTCCAAAAGTATTGATAATTCTGAGAGCACGTTACTCTATTCTTATATAAGGGTGGAGTCTGAAGATGATTGTGGTTCTTGTTGAAATTGTAGCTATGGTCAGTCTTCATAAAATTATTTATTGTCATTAGCATGTTCTTCATATTTTTGTTTTGGTAAAAAATGTACGCTTGTGATGAAAAAAATATTATTTTATTTATAATTGCAAGTGGCTCCACATGTGCTAAGTTGGCCTTTCTAGATGGTCAAGTCGGCTTGCCTAGAAACTCACTCATTTGGATCAGATCAACCCTTTTAGATGGTCAAGTTGGTTTGCCTAGAAAGGAACCCATTTGGATCTCATGATGGCTATATAAAGAGCTCCATTTGTCCTCCTTGAAAAGTAATTTGATCACACATACATTACTCATCTATTCTCCAACTACATTACTCTTTGAGATCTGTATTGATTCGTTGCTCCTGTGGATCAACTCTGAGATCTGTTACTCTTTTCAGTGGTCCGAGATCTGCTTATTATTCTTGTGATCTGAAGTCTGGTGGTCCGAGATCTGCTCATTATTCTTGTGATCTGAAGTCTGGTGGTCCAAGATCTGCTCTTATTCTTGTGATCTGAAATCTGATCTTTATCCGATCAGAAGTCTGAGCCTCAGAAGGAAAGAGATTCGAGCTGTGTCTCTGTGGTATGGTATTGATCTTGTTGGCGATCTTGTTGGACTACTTTTTGACATTTGCATTGGAGACTTAGCACTTGTAGAAGCCATCTTGTGGTTGGCGATCTTGTTGGACTACATTTTGACATTTGCATTGGAGACTTAGCACTTGTGGAAGCCATCTTGTGGTCAGTATTATCTATGTCTTGATGTCTTGTTGAAGGATCTAAGGAAAAGCTTGATTGGGTTTTCCCCTTTTTGGGGTTTTGCCTTGGACTCTGACCTAAACAGTGGTGGCTCTTGTTATTGTGCACTGTGATCTCTGCTTTCTTGCCATTGCTATCAGTTGAATTTCTGAAGTGTAATTATTTGATGAAGAAGAAGAATTAATAGAAGCTCTAATAATTCATAAATAATTATCAGTAGTTCAGAAATAGTACTTGTACACACTTTACTTTGTTTTTATAACAGTTCTGACTCTGATTGTACTAAAGAATAAAGAAAATTGTATAGATAGAAGCTATTTCAATTTTAATGCGAAAGTTTCTTTTCAGTATTGATGCTATTTGATTACAAAAATACAGAATTTATCAATAATTAAATAGATCTAGAAGTGGACAAACTCAGTTGTTTTAAATAATTAGTTGTCTAGAGCAGGAATGACTTGAGTGTGGAAAGTAAATATTTTTTCTTGAAATATTTAAGCTACTGATTTTCACTAGTAATGCTATGTGGTTAGTTGTGACATGATAGTTTTGAATCCATACTGAAATTTATTTTGAATGTAAATAGTTTTATAAATTAATTGGTTTAGCCTAGGCTTTTATTTAACATGCATGGTGCAATAAGATAAAATGAGAAAATTTTATTGATGTCCATGAATGATTAAAGAATAGAAATTTTAGTTGCTTGATGTAGCGATAGTCGTTGGAGATTTCTGATTCTATCTGCTTCTGATATATGTTATGTGGTTTCAGGCACCTATCCATAAACCAATTTCCTTTACCAAGGAAAAAGATGGAGTCATTGTTAATGTAGCCCTCCAGTGGTATGTGGGACAGTTGTGTGTTATGAAAAAGGAACAGGGAGTTTTATTTCGACAGTTTTTTTTTGAAATTTCACTAATGATTGAGTCTCTGGAATTTAGGAATGTTAAATTTTCCTTGATCTGTTCTTGGAGCTCTTACTATGGGATGGCGGTGGCTCTTGTTTTGTTTGAATCAGGTGCTCTGATGCATACACAGACACCTTACTAGGATATGCAAACAGTATCCGAACAAGTGATGGAGGTTCTCACATGGATGGTGTGAAATCTGCATTGACAAGAACTTTTAATATCCTTGGAAGGACGTCAAAACTTATCAAGGTGAATCGATGCAGATCAGTAGCTTTTGTAAATTCATTAGTCTATAAAATACTAGTGAGGTAAAATCGTTGTCAGTATGTTTTTGGTTGTATAAAATGTTTTTGGTTGATAATGAGAAATGCAATCTAGATGAATATTGCAGTTTGTGAACATGTATAAGAATGACATCCCATGGTTGATCCTGGAATGACTGCAATGTGCCTTCTTATCTATGGAAACTTGTCATTACTCACCACATATACGTTCTTTCAATTTATTATAGATAATTCTGAATAGAGAAAGGTCAATTCTCATTTGTTTTTATGATGTATCTGGCCTCAAAAGGATTTTGAATGAGACACCAGTTATCCCTAGTTTCCAGGAAATACATATCAAGGGCAGAGTTGGCTATTTAAATGCCTCTGCTGCACCAGTTATATGCCTCAAAGTATTATAGTTCTTATGATTCTATTTAGAAAGAATCTGTTGTATGTTTCCTCTTCATTTCTTCTAAGTTGCACTGAAACAGATACAGGGACGGATACGAGAGATTTAAAAAAAATCTGGATACGGTACGGCAAGGAAACGGCACACACACACACACACACATATATAACAAATTAAGAATTTCATATTACCATTCATATTTTAGAATCTAGATTTTATATCTAAAAATACATAGTTAATTATCATCATCATCAATTCAGCATAAGCATTGTCATCATCATTAATGATTATTATAACATTCATGATTCAACATATCGTCAAGTTTTTGGTTCAAACTTCAATCATCAACATGACAACATCATCATCAAAATTAATAATGCACACTACATAGTACAAAGTACAAAGTACAAAATGAACTACGAATGGCAGCCTACTATCATTATTCATATGGAATATTATGGTATTCGATGTTCTTTGTTCAAAAATTTAAAATACCATCATAAATTACATTTACATATCATCAAATATGTCTTCGTCCATGTCATTAAGAACCACATCCTCTCTAGAAGTGGGAGCATTGCTGCCATGTCCAATTGAAGATCCAACTATTGGTGCCTCCTCATCAAAGAAAGTCATAGAGACTCGACATTCAATGTCATATCCAATTCCGACAACTCTGGTTCCACATCCCATAGCTTGGTGGGCCCAAATTTGTAGTCGTCACTCTTGTGTGATAGAAGGCGAAGGTTTGAATGAAAATACACTAGTTTCTCAGCTTTCTTGGAGCCCAATTTGTTTGCTTCACCTAATTGATGAATCCATATGTACTCCAGTTCCTTTTTGCTGAAGAGGAACTAGCAACTTGTGACAAGATCTTGATGGCCAATTTTTTGATATGTGGAAGTTCCCCACCATAGTAGTTCCACCAATCAATTGGACTTAATCTGGTCTTGTCCCGCATACAATCAATATCAACACCCAAACCCTTTGATCCCACAAAAAGAGCAAACTTTGAACGAATCCGAATCCCAATTTTAGGATTTACAAAAAGCTTTCTAAAAGTTTTTTTTTTTAAATTCTTATGAGACTTCTGGGTCTTTGTTTGGTGTGATTCTTTTTGGATCACTTAGCAACCATGTAGAATAATATTTTTGATTCACTGCATAGGCCAAAAGGTGCAATGGGGTGGTCATCTTGTTCGACCTTTTCGTCAAGATATCTTTTACTTCTTTGTAAAAGACTTCATTCAGGTCCTTCTCCTTGGCATTTATAACCAACCTTATTTTCTCTATCATGGAATCAATGCCCTCATACACCTCTCCCAAATTAGGCATATCTGTGTCGAACATGCAGAGCGAATCCACAATTGGCTTAGTAAATACTAAATGCCAAGAGGTACTCCATCCTATCCCACCAATCATCATCAACAACCAATATTTTCATTGCTTGTGCTCTTTTAGATTGGGATTGCTTCCATTGATTCCAAAGAGAACTACATACCATTGATTGCAATGCTTCTTTCACCTGCATAAGCCTTGTTAAGACTATGATGTGAGAAGAAAAACGAGTCTCAACAACCTGCAAGTGCCAATGTTTCAATAAATTAAAAATCATAATTGATTGAATACCTATTATGGTTCACGAATCATGACATTTGAGAATCCAATTTACGTATTTGAATTTACAGTCATAGAAATTATAATTTATGAAATAAAATTTAAAGTTTAGGTACCTTAAGGAGCTCCAACTTCGCAAATTCCCTATTGATTCCTTGGGACATGTGGTGGTTTGTGATGAAGGCTTGAATTTCTTTTGCCTCTTGAAAAATAATTCGAATCCACTTAATTTGCTTCCCCATCTTGCCCACCATGAGGTTCAATGAATGTATAGCACAAGGGGTCTAGAAGATGTGTTGATATTGGCCTTCAATAATTAAGCCTGTTTCTCTACACACCATTGCATTGTCAATTATTACCTGGACAACATTTTCTAGCCCCACCAATTCAATTGCTTCAATCAAGATGTCAACGATGAATTGAGAATCTTTCATAATCTTTCAAAAACATTGCCCCCTTTGGGATCCTAGCAATCACATTGATCAAAGGCCTATTCCTTTGATCTTTCCATTGAATGAGATGCCTTGCCTAACGTCAAGCCTATCATAAAGACATTTATCACAAGTGAGCCATACTAGGACTTCTCTCGTTGGTAAAAATTTGAGAAGAGTAGGGCACTTGGGCTGTAGTGATAGTGGGCCTTTGTCCCAAGTGTTGTTGTGCCCTCTAGCTTTTGCCTCTTTACAAGGCCTGCTAGTTTGTGCAACAACATGCCTCTAGGGGTATTATGGGTGTCTCGTTGTCTTTTGTTTCTATTTTTGTGGAACGCTAATTATTCTCTCATTTTCTTCATTAGATTTGTTCATGACAATACTTGTGTTCCCTTTTCTCTTCAGAATCATGTAACTTTTTGTATTGCATTTATGTCTTGGAAACAATTTTTCTCCTCCTTATTGTTTACGAATTTTGCTTCTTATTGTCCATACGATGATGTTCACTATCTTCTAGAAGATTAAAATATACTCTTCATTGGTCGAGGAGCTTTCTCTCAATCACATTTGTAGTGCGTTAAGCTTATGACTTTGGTCACTTTTTTGGGTCTTTATGGTTTAAGCTTACTGCATATTGTGGGCTTCTTACAATAAAATTTAGCACGTAGTGCAAAACCTCACCAAGTGACCTTGGCAACGTGCAACACTCTAGAGTGTCACCATTGCCACCTTAGTAACTGTTAATTTTAATTAGGGCGACATTGTTCTTTACTTTGATAATTGCATTTCACCATTAATACTTTAAGTTCACCCCATATCATCATTACATTATTTAGATCTACACCATTATATATCAACATATGCAATTACATAGAAAGAAACAACATCATCATCATCAATGCAACGGAACATAAAAGGAACAATAGAAGAAAGCATGCACACATATAGAGACACCAGGATTGGTCTGAGACCAGGGCAAAACCCACTATGGGGAAAACCCTTGCAAATCTTCTTCTTCTTAGATCGTCATCAAATGATGCAGCAAAAGAGAGTATAATGATCCATAACTTTATCTATGCAGCAAAACAATAATGATATCTATGAAACATATCTAATCATGCTAGGAATCAAAACCCTCATACTGATGGCTGTAATGTGCTGTCACAAACTAATGTCAACTAATGTATACTACTATCATTGTGCCGAACACTGCTGAGAATTGTTGTCACTGTCAATGAGCCAAATACATATGTTTGCAGCGGAAACTAACAAATCAGATCTATATATCTACAGATTTGTATAATAGTAGAGAGAAACCCATATCTACCTGATCACTGAAGTTGATTGAAGCCAAGATGTCAAACCCTAGATCTGAACTAGGTCGCCCTCATCAACATTGTCTGTGAGCGACTGAAACTTCTAGGTCGCTCTCACGTATATAGTATGTGAGCGACTGTGACTGCAGAGTCGCTCCCAGGAGGTCTCTATGCGTGCGACTCTGGCACTAAACTGCAAAGACCCAAAGTCGCTCCCTAGCCGAGCTGTACAAGCGACCGACAAACCAAAGTCGCACCCTTGCTGAGTTGTGCGAGCAACCGAGATGACAGGGTCACTCCCAGGGCTACCTGGTGCGAGCGATCGGGGACCAGAACCTTCCGATCTGCCTCTGAACCCAAAGTCACTCCCATAAGCCTCTGTGCCAGCGTCCAAGGGTCTATAGTCACTCTCATAGGCTTATGTGCCAGCAACCAGGGACCAGAATGCCCTGTTCTATGCCAGCGATCGAGATCCAGAAGACCCTAACCCAAAGCGAACCTTTCACCTGTAATTTTAGACCCTTGAGCAAACTCCTTCCGTTGAATCTGTGCAAACCAAGACAAAAGAGAAGAGAAGATGTGTCTAAATGATCTTGAAGTCTCTTCTATTTATAGGATTTCCTTAGGGGTCACTTGGAGTTAAGACTGACCCAAGTAGTTACTCATGAGGTTAGGGCCGAACCATTCCATAATACATGTATGAATAAAATAATTCATAACTTGACTTCCGCTTAACCAAATTGGGTGATCTTTAGGTCGATTTTGGCCCTCTCAAAAAAAGGAATCTAATGTAATTATCTTGGTCATTTGAGCTGTCCAAGGTGGAATTTTACCGCACTTGCAAAAATTAATAGTAACTACGACCCTTGTTTAGTGATTAACATAATCCAACACAAGGTAGGCTCTCTTGGTAGGGATTTGGGATCAAATAATGCAAGGAACTTAAGCTGAATGCCACTGAGGCTCCTGCCATAAAAGTCCACCAGATAAAGGTACAAGTTGGGGTTTGTGGCAGATGAAAGAGTAATTTCCAGATTTGAGTTCAGGTAGCTATGGCTCAATCTAGACTAGGCTATGGTTGACCTATAGAGGCTCAAATAGGGTTCTTGAACACAAAAAACAAGGAAATACTCCAGGCTTCTCTAAATTAAGGTTTGAATTAGTAATTTGCACAATGCAACAGTTTATAACAGCTGCAAATTTAGCCCTTAAAATTATGAATAAGCAATGCAAAATGAAGGCTGAAATACGAAGTAAACT
This sequence comes from Pinus tabuliformis, assembly GCA_031772625.1. Lineage (NCBI taxonomy): Eukaryota > Viridiplantae > Streptophyta > Pinopsida > Pinales > Pinaceae > Pinus > Pinus tabuliformis. The sequence goes on from CM062818.1 coordinate 719,203,516, forward strand.
GGGGCCATGTCACACCAAATTTTGATGGTAAATAAGTTATATAACAGCAAACAAAACTTCGGCGTCAGCCTTAGAAAATGAAAAATGTATTTAAAGTAAGTGTTGAAAACATTTGTGAAAACATCACAATGTTGCAATTTTTCATCCCAATAGAAAAATCGGCAGTAGAAACCGTTTTTTTCAATGCTGAGAAAATTGCGATTTTATTGTAAATATCACAAAAAAATTTCATGACAATTGAAAAAATTGCTGGGCACAAATGGGGAAGTTTAAGTTGGTTTTTTTTCCTATTTTTTCACTTTATTTGTTTATTTTTCCAATATTTGCTGATTATTACTGATATTTTCCTGATTTTTACAGTTTTTTGCATTTTTGGACCTTTGCATATTTTAGCAGCATTTTGTAAAATGATAATTTTGTTCATCCAGTCCTCCTTTCAACATTGTCTAACACTAAGAGATGGATCAATGATTCATTAAATGCTGAAAATATTAGATTCTGTTGAATAATTTTTATTAATTTAGATGAATGCTACAAGAGATGGACGGGTGCCTTCTCTATCTAGGGCATATCGAGTCTAGGACTTGTTGCTACACAAACTAGCAGGCCTAGTAAATAGGCTAAAGCTAGAGGGCACAACAACACCTTGGGACAAAGGCCCATCGTCAGCACAACCTAAGTTCCCATCTCTTCTCTGATTTTCACCGACAAGAGGAGTTCAGGTATCCATGACTTGTGATTAATATGTCAATACTAGGGTTCAGCGTGAGGTAGGGATGGCTCATTCAATGGAAAGGTTCAATTGAGGTGTGAGCTTTGTGAGAAGCTAGGATGGCTTTCCACGTAAAACTCCTTGAGAGAAATACTATACTGGACCTAGGGGTATGGTATTTGATGGGATAGGAGTTCATCCATTGTCAATATAGTCAAGAGAAAAGGTTTTGAATGATATGCTACTAAGTTGCAAACCTTGAAGAAATACCCAAATCAAAAGCAACATCGAGGGTTCCCACTTGGTACGATGGCTAGGGCATCAATTATCTTGAGATTCAATTGTGAGAATTGCCTCAAATTCGGAGGAGAACTAGAGGAAACAACAACACAAGTTTTTCCAATTGTTTTTGCAAGAAATCACTCCAAATGAATTTTGTACCAAGTCCTAGAGAAGCTACCTATTCTTGAAGGGACAAAAAAATGGGAGGAGATATAAGGTGAGGAAAATTGATTCTTTGATGAAGATATGATCACCAAGGATCCCAGACTCAGTGCCTTGACAATTGGGAGAAATGGAGTCAAGAGTTACTTTACTCTATCAAGGAGACCTATGCAACTTCACTAGCCCTAAAGGAGGCAACTACACAACTACAATAGATATTTATACTTCCTTTGACAAATATTGATGGAGTTTCAAGGTTGCAATATGCAAAATGAGCCTCTAGGAACATCCATTCACATTATCTAAGAGTAATGCATGCAATACATCCCATAATCCCAGTATTTTCACAAACTTGCATTAAATTACGGCACATTTAAGATCATGACATGATATTGCATACATTAGACATGTAACAATGTAAAAGTATAGCATTAAAAATACTTACAAGATAATGAGAGTATATCCATCCATCAACATTGCAAAGAGAAGCTCCAAGACAAGATAGAGAAATTTCCACACATCAAAATGCTTCCAAAACATCCAATTCCGTCCAACAATTGCAGGTCCAAAATTCTTTTACAAGAGAGATTGAAATCCAAGTGATGATGCTCAAATACAAATGAGGTCTCTTATATTCATATGAGCCTCTTACAAGTTCAAATTAGTCTAGATTGTAAAGCACCCCTGATAATATTTTAATGTGCAAAATACATGTCTTTGGTGACAAGCCCACCAAAAAGCTCATAAAGTGAAAGGTAAGCCATCCAAAGCTGACCGAAATGATGAAACAATGGTGTGAGGGTTGTTGGAAGGCCTAGATGAGCCCTCAATGTGACATGATGAGAGGGCCTCAAATATGATGAACAAGAGGGGAATGCCCTCTAAGTGATGCAAAACATCTCCAAACCCCATCTTGGGCTTTGTGTGCTCCAAATGGGTCTCATGGATCTCCAAATGGCTCGAAGTCAAGTTGATGCCCCATCAGTGAGGGCTAGATGATGGCACATGCACTACCATGTCTTCTCGGACAATCTTGAAATATATAACTAGGTTCGCTCTTCCTAATGACATATGTATTCGTTATTTTATGTATTAAATGAAAAGAGAAAAACAAATTTATGATTTGTATTCGTGAGGCATGGGTTTCATGTCAAGGGAAATTTATTTCTAGGTCAACCATGTTGAATTTCCACGACCTTGGGTCTAGGTTAGAGTCTTCAAATCACTGATGCTACCAAACGAAGAATCTCAACCATAAACTACTTTGCACATTGGAAATATAAAGCAATAAATCACATATGCACAAATATACACACTTTTTAACAAAATTGTACAATCCCAATCTTCATTATATTAAACCAAATCTGAATAATACAACAGTCTATGGTATACAAGATACAATGACAAACTTTGCTGTAACTTTGATGTCGTATTTTGTGTTGGCATTATGATTCAAGTGTTGTCCTTGATGGCAACTCACTCAGAGGTTGGTACAGGTGCTCAGAGACTGGTACAGGTGATGGCAACTTAACTAGTGGACAGATCTCAGTACAGCAGGACAAGAAAGAGATATACGCAGGTTCATCAAGGAGAATCAGCGTGTACACGCAGGTTGGCTTCAGTAAAAGCGCGTACATGTGAAAACGTACCTTTGGTCAGTGGCAGTTAGTCCTTGGAAGTTGTGCCTATGGTTTTGGACCATGGTGTCTCGACGGACGTGTCGATCCCTAGTTTCGAGGTTGATGGTATTGTGTTACTATGGTTTTGGCTCTTGGTATTGAGGAAGGCCTAAGGCTATATAAGGAGAAGATCACTAGGCCAAAGATAGCAAGCGTGAGTGATGAAGATCTGAGAAAGTGTGTGATCCAAATGCTGGTTATGGGTTGGTGATTTGAACCAAGGTTTCACCCATGTGGAGGATGATGAATGATGGAACGAGATCTCAAGGCTTGGAATGATTATTTTCATATGGTTTGACTGTGGATAGATCAGATCTACTGACGCATGTTTATTATGATCTGGGTATGTTTTGATGTCTGATATAGCTGCAGAGTTATAAGTTAGAATTTGCAGATCTGTACGCGGGTTGGCTTTGGTAAAAGAGCGTATACACGCAGGTTGGGTTCATCCAAGTAGCGTATACAATGTGAAGTATGATATTTGAAGATGAAGTTGGATCTGGTTGTTGTTATGTTGTCTGGTTGTTGTTGACAGGGTTTCAGTGATTCGGTATTGGGTTGTTTAATGAATTATGATGCAAGTATAAGTTGATGATTGTATTGCGGTAATGTTTGCTTTGTACTCTTGGATCCAGTATGAAAATGTATGAAACGTGGTCCCTGAAGGTTGTAGGGTCAGCACCTACGTACTAGTAAATGGATCAGCTAGTACAAGAGCTGAGGGGGTTGTAGCTCCCTTCCAAAAGTAGTTGGAAAAAGAGAGAGGGTTGTAGCCCTCTGCAGGTTGTAGCCTGCGTGCTGGTAAAGGACTGCACCAGTACATTGTACAAGAAGTTCTCATTAAAGAAGAAAGAGACAAATTGCAGCAGGTGGTTTTCACCCACATTGGGTTTCCACCTTATATCATGGTGTTCATGTGTGTGGCTTTTGTGTGATGATCTGTTCTGTTATACTGCACCTGTTTACTGTTAATATGCTTAATAATGTTCTGATGCATTTACTGAAGATAAGATTAACTGAATCATAAGATCTCTGGATATACGCTAGTTGCATTAGACACAGTCGCGTGTACACGCGGGTTCACTTAATTGAAGTTGCGTATATGTTTCTGAGTATGAAATTGAGAAGTTTTATCTGATCTGATAATACTGATTCACCCCCCCTCTCAGTATTATTTCCAACAATTGGTATCAGAGCAGGTCCTTCAGAGAAGCTTGATCGCTTGAAGGAGATTCGTAGAACAATGGGGAAGAAACCACGTCAGAAGAAGAAGACAGCTCAAAGGAAAAATGACAACCTGCCGTTGAGTGGAAGCAAGTGTTCAGATCCCGAAGCATCTCAGATTGAAGATGGACAAGCAAATGAAGCATCAGATCAAATCATAGATCAACAAGATCTACCTAGCAAAAGGGAGAATGCCCTCAAGGAAGAAATCATCAGATTAGAAGATCAGTTAGAATGTGCCTCCAGAATTCGAGAAATGCTGCTAGCACTGAATAAAGAGCAAGAAAACGAGATCCTCAAACTAAGGCATCAGTTGGATGAAGGAAGGAAAGCTGAAGAGACCTTGGAGAAGCAATGTCTTGAAAAGGAAGAACAACATCAAGTTGAGGTAAATATCCTGAAAGGTAAAATAGAAGAAAAGGATAAGCTTTTACGATTTCAAGATAGTACTAAAGTCTTGGATGATATTCTTCATAGTCAAAGATCTCCTGCTATCAAGACTGGTCTTGGTTTTCGTGGATACGTTGAAGGTGAATCTAGTTCACAAGGTGAGGCAAGAAACTCTAATGAGAAATCTGAAATGCCCAACAAGGAACAACCAAGGAAAGAAATTCCTCAAGGAAGATTCTTTACTCCTAACTATGGACGTGATAGACGATTATTTCCTCCACTGAATAATGTTGAATGTTATGTATGTCATAATCTTGGACATGTTGCAGCCATATGTAGAAGAAGAAGGTTTCAAGACCATCATGCAGAAAGATCATCACACTCGAGGTACTTTAATGGATATTGTTTTTCTTGCAATATGCTTGGCCACAAAGCTGCTGATTGCTACAGGAGGAATATGAAACATGTAAGATGCTATGCATGTAACAAGTTTGGACATAAAGCAAGAGATTGCAGGAACAAAGCTCATGATAAGAAGAAATCATCAACATGCTTGAAGATATGGAAGAAAAAGGAAGTTCAGTCAGAAAAATATGGCACAGCACAGGGTACTCAGCACAGCACAGACATAACAAACTCAGGGGGAGCTGAAGGTGTAAAACTTCAGTGTTCTAATTCTCATACGCAAGTTTCATGAAGACAAGTCGCGTATATACGCGAGTTACAGGCTGCAAAGTCGCGTATATGGAGAAAGGGCAGCAGAACAGACCCAGGTTCAGTCATGGTTGGCTCAGGCTCAGGGGGAGCAGAACAGACTCAGGAAATGGTTCAGACATGGTTGGCTTACACTCAGGGGGAGAATATTCTTCAAATAATTCATTGTTGGCATTATGATTAGAAGTTGTTGATAAAGTCTATGAAGCTAAATGATACATCGTGCTGTTTAGGAATGGTATTGTAGGCTGATGCTTATGGTACAGATCATGATGCTGCTGGTGGCTTTCATAAGTCTTGGTCTAGATATTTCATCACTATGTCATGTATCTCTTTGTGATATCTCTTTTATGATGTCAAGGTCATGTAACGGCCTATGTTGGTTTCCCCACTATGCCTGGGATGAATGATGAAATGTTTGTGTATTGTCATGAGTAAACTCTTAATGTATCTCCACATGGTTAGGTGGATGAGTCAATATTGGTATATCCCCACTAGGTTGGGTGATGAATGTATGTATTGAGTCTTTGGTGATAGGAAGGTCTTCTATAATGTATAAGTCTTTGTTCTTCTTGAAGAACATCTTTTGCAGATCTTGCCTACAGTCAAGGGGAGCATGAACAGCACAATTCAGCAAGAGCAGGATGGATAGATTGGTACACTTTGGCATACACAAAGGGGGAGCACATTTGGAGATTTCAGCATGTACTCAGGGGGAGTATGGACAGCAGAAGGTATACCAAAGAAGAGAATATCTTGGTCCACCCTTTGCCCTTGATGTCAAAGGGGGAGAGTGACTTGGTGTGGTGGTTGCCATCAAGTCCAAAGGGGGAGATTGTTGGCATTATGATTCAAGTGTTGTCCTTGATGGCAACTCACTCAGAGGTTGGTACAGGTGCTCAGAGACTGGTACAGGTGATGGCAACTTAACTAGTGGACAGATCTCAGTACAGCAGGACAAGAAAGAGATATACGCAGGTTCATCAAGGAGAATCAGCGTGTACACGCAGGTTGGCTTCAGTAAAAGCGCGTACATGTGAAAACGTACCTTTGGTCAGTGGCAGTTAGTCCTTGGAAGTTGTGCCTATGGTTTTGGACCATGGTGTCTCGACGGACGTGTCGATCCCTAGTTTCGAGGTTGATGGTATTGTGTTACTATGGTTTTGGCTCTTGGTATTGAGGAAGGCCTAAGGCTATATAAGGAGAAGATCACTAGGCCAAAGATAGCAAGCGTGAGTGATGAAGATCTGAGAAAGTGTGTGATCCAAGTGCTGGTTATGGGTTGGTGATCTGAACCAAGGTTTCACCCATGTGGAGGATGATGAATGATGGAACGAGATCTCAAGGCTTGGAATGATTATTTTCATATGGTTTGACTGTGGATAGATCAGATCTACTGACGCATGTTTATTATGATCTGGGTATGTTTTGATGTCTGATATAGCTGCAGAGTTATAAGTTAGAATTTGCAGATCTGTACGCGGGTTGGCTTTGGTAAAAGAGCGTATACACGCAGGTTGGGTTCATCCAAGTAGCGTATACAATGTGAAGTATGATATTTGAAGATGAAGTTGGATCTGGTTGTTGTTATGTTGTCTGGTTGTTGTTGACAGGGTTTCAGTGATTCGGTATTGGGTTGTTTAATGAATTATGATGCAAGTATAAGTTGATGATTGTATTGCGGTAATGTTTGCTTTGTACTCTTGGATCCAGTATGAAAATGTATGAAACGTGGTCCCTGAAGGTTGTAGGGTCAGCACCTACGTACTAGTAAATGGATCAGCTAGTACAAGAGCTGAGGGGGTTGTAGCTCCCTTCCAAAAGTAGTTGGAAAAAGAGAGAGGGTTGTAGCCCTCTGCAGGTTGTAGCCTGCGTGCTGGTAAAGGACTGCACCAGTACATTGTAAAAGAAGTTCTCATTAAAGAAGAAAGAGACAAATTGCAGCAGGTGGTTTTCACCCACATTGGGTTTCCACCTTATATCATGGTGTTCATGTGTGTGGCTTTTGTGTGATGATCTGTTCTGTTATACTGCACCTGTTTACTGTTAATATGCTTAATAATGTTCTGATGCATTTACTGAAGATAAGATTAACTGAATCATAAGATCTCTGGATATACGCTAGTTGCATTAGACACAGTCGCGTGTACACGCGGGTTCACTTAACTGAAGTTGCGTATATGTTTCTGAGTATGAAATTGAGAAGTTTTATCTGATCTGATAATACTGATTCACCCCCCCTCTCAGTATTATTTCCAACATTTTGTCCTGCCGGTCCTTCGCTTCTGTACTGCTCACTAGCTGCCCCTTAGTCCTTCAAAGGACAACACATCGAGACTCCAAGAGGGCTGCCACCTAACAATGCTGCATGTCACTTTTGTTGCATGTACACGAGCTCATAAATATGCTCTCTGGGTAGGCCTAATTCCTGAACTCCAATTTGCCTTCTAGTAGCCTCTTTTGTCCATCACAGTGCTACTCATTGCGTTGCAAACTTCACCCAATCACACACCAAACAATGTCCTTCTTGTATGCTTCTCTAGGGCAACTTTAGGTAGCCAACACACTGCTCTCTAATTAGATTAATGGCACCCAATCCAATCATTGGAAGATCTGCTCCTAGTTGGTGTTTCCTCACAACTCCAACACTTGGCTCCCACAGGGTGCTAGAAAAACCGATCCAAAACAAGTGAAATATTTGACCCAACATAAGACACAAATGATGCTCCAAGTTTGTAGTACTGCTGTTATGACAATGACTGGTTAGGGCATCATAGGCACACTGCAACAACCCTAATCAAGCACCCAAACAACCCTTAATCTCTGCGACCTTACTAAGGAAGAGTCCTCCACATACGTATTGCTGTTCTGGGCACAAATCTGCCCCAAAACCTCTCCACGCTGTCCCTGTTTTGAAGTGGTTAGGCCTGCGGCCTACCACAATCCCACGTTGTCACCTACAACCCACTCAAAACAAAGTTCCTTTAACTTGTTTACTACCCAACATACCTGCGTTGACGTCTGTTGAAACTCGGTCGTCAAGATAGCTCCTCAGTCCTCTAACAGCAGCTCGAATACCCTTCAACGATCCCTAGTCCCCAACTGCCTCGTTGTCCTTGCGTCTTTGCTGCGTCCTCAACAAAACCTTCTACTCCCTTGACCGAGTTCTTCTTCACCTTCAACGAGCTCTTGTATTGCATTTTTGGATGATAAAACAACATGTCTTCACCCTTTATTTATATCCAATAAAGGGGCTCCACGAATTGATGAAGAGACACATCTATTGGAGAAATTTTACTTCAAGCTTACATGGCTTGAACACCAATAATTACTTGTCAACTTCAAATATTCATTTCTCCACTTCTACTACTCGGAATTCGACGATTCTCAAAGCGTTGGATTCTTCTTTCCGCCCTCTATCGTCTCATGTCTTCACATGTAGAAATGTGCTCCCGGAATTGCTCCAAACATGATTGGGTGCAAAACCACATCCTTGGGTTCCAAGCCCACACGTGACCCTAGGGTTTGTAGTACCTCCCAAGCTACATGAATCAACAAACCACCCATTGAGTGCTTCTAGGTGTGAAAATTTCTAACACGAAATTCTATTGCAGTAACTGATTTATTTCTCCTACTTATTTCTCACAATAAGTTGTTTACAAAACTCTTCAACAAACATTAAAATAAATTCTACTGCAGTTATCAAATAGTAGCAGAGAGAAAAATAACAGTGATATACAAGCACAAGAATCAATCACATCAACACAATTATTTGTGGACAATTTTCCCCAAAAAACCCAATGCGGGAAATCGGTGCAGCATATGAGGGTTTATTATTATTCTTCAGCAACAATTTCTTTATAAGGAACAATTTTGCAGTACATAGAGAAACCTTCAAGAAAACACTTGAGATAATTTTCCTTCTCAGCTAGGAGAGATTCTGACACCCCTGAGACCCCTTAGCCTCCACTACGTCACTGCGACACTGCATCACTGTGTCACTGAGACCCCTTAGCCTCTAATGCGTCGCTGTGACACTGTGTCACTGCAACACGACATCATTGTGTCAATGAGATCCCTTAGCCTCTATTGCGTCACTGCGATAGTGCGTCATTGCTTCACTGAGACCCCTTAGCCTCCACTACGTCACTGAGTCACTGAGACCCCTTAGCCTCCACTACATCATTGCGTCACTGCGACACTGCGACCCCTTAGCCTCCACTGCATCACTGCATTAGAGCTCTCCCTCTGCTCTTTCTCTCTGAGGCACTGCGTCAACTCCTCCTTAGTCCCCGACTGATGCTGAAACCCTCCTCTTCCTTCACCCTACAACTCTCCCTCTGAAATCAAAATCTTTCTCCTTGAGAATCGATTTCCCTCGGGATACTGAGTATTTGCTCGATGTGTCTCCAAATGACTCTCAAGTCTTCTCTTATACTTTTCCTGTTGATGAATCAACAACCGAGATTAAGTCTCTAATCAACGGCTAAGATTAAAACAGACTTGATCCTCGTCTCTTAGAAGCTTCTCACCCATATCTTTATTAATACCCATTAATATTTTTATTTTCCTAAGTTTAGACTTAGGAACCCATTAAAATATTAATTATTTTAATAACTCCTCATCCGAGTGGAATTTCTCCAAATGATTTTTGGGTCTTGGAGATCTCATGTGTTCTAGTCCCTCCACAAAATTTCGAAGCTAGAGCACATCCGATGCTACCCAAAATCAACACTCCCTCTTAGCGAGGAATGTGCTCTAGCAATACTTCCCAATAGAAGCATCACACTGATCCACGACATCGGTCCTTTGCGCTGTTGATGCTCGGCCTACTACCCCTCACCTACTGTGTTGCTGCAACCTGTACTGCTGCCCATGACACTGCAACTGTCACTGCTACATTTGTACTGCAGCTCCCTCTGAATGTGCTGCATCATGCTGCCCATAGCACTGCCACTGCTAACTGCTGCACTGCAACTCCTTATACTATCTGCTTTTGCTACTGAAACAGATTCTTCACCATCCCCATCTTCTCCTTGAAATAAACAAACTTTGTTCTTCCTAGAGCCTTGGTGAGGATGTCTGCCACTTGTTCTCCTATTGGGGTGTACCTCAACTGTACTGCCCCTCATTGGACACAGTCTCTGATGAAGTGACACCTGATATCAATGTGCTTCGACCGATCATGAAAGATTGGATTCTCAGAGAGCTTGATGCAACTCTGATTATCACACAAAATACTGGTCGCTTCCATCTTTCTCCTGAATAGATTCACAAGCAATTTCCTAAGTCATATGGCTTTGCACGAAGCTGTGGTAGCTGCCATATATTCAGCTTCAGCGAAGCTTAGAACCGCATATTTCTATTTCCTACTACACCAGGAGGTCATTCCTGATCCAATGTTGAAACAGTACCCAATGGTACTTTTTTGATCTACTGAACTTCCAGCCCAATCTGCGTTAGTGAACCCACTCAGCCTGATGTCATTGCCTTGGGTGTACATTAGTCCATGCTCGACTGTTCCTCATATATATCTGAGAACATGCTTGGCTGCTGCCCAGTGCGCCCTCTTTGGTTCCTCCATGAATGGACTGAGGGTGTTGACAATGTAACAAACGTTTGGCCTGGTATTGACCAGATACATCATGGACCCTATGAGCTCCCTGTACAAGGTGGAATCGACTTCTTTATCTTCGGATGCATCAATCTTCTTCCAATTGGTGATCATTGGAGTAGCCATATGTCTACAGTCTTGCATTATGAACCTTTTCAAAATTTCCATAGTGTATCTCCCTTGTCCAAGGAAAATTTCACCCTTCTGCTACCAAACTTCCAACCCCAGGAAATAATGCATCCGTCCCAAATCCTTCATGTCAAATTCTGTGGCTAGGTTCTCCTTGCAATCTTTGATGAGCCTGGATGAGCCTGTCAGAAAAAGATCATCCACATATAACACCAAGATTAGAGGCTCATTCTCTACAACAAGATAGTAGAGATTAGGATCTGCGTCACTCTTGACGAATCCCAGCTTCTGCAAGTAGCCATCAATTCGACAATACCATGCTCTAGGTGCCTTTTTAAGCCCAAACAAGGCTTTCTTCAGCCTGCATACATGATTGTTCTTCTCGTGTGTCTCAAACACTCTGGTTATTCAATGTATACTTCTATCACCCCGTTCAAGAATGCCGTCTTGACATCCATCTGGTTAATCTCCCACCCCATTTATGCTGCAAGGGATATCACGAATCTAATAGAAGTATGCCTGGCTACTGGGGCGAAGGTTTCTTTGTAGTCTATCCCTTCCTTTTGAGCATACCCCTTAGCCAAAACCCTGGCTTTGTATTTTTCCACACTGCTATCTGTAGCGTATTTGACTTTGTAGAGCCATCTCGAACCTACAACTGACCTGTCCTGAGGCCTAGGTATCACTTCCCAGACATCATTGACCATTATGGAATTGTATTCCTCCACCATAACATCTCTGCCCATCCTTGACAATGAACGACCTCCTGAAAACTAGAGGGTTCTCCAACCTGAGCCACTAAAGCTTGGTATATGTCTGGCTGTCTACCCTCCCTTTTCTTGTTCCTGGGCGCAATGACGAAATTCTCTGCATCTCGTAGTATCTGTCGAAGTTCCCGACTCGTTCTATCACTGGTAGTGGGTATATCTATCTGCTTCTCTTCTTGAGACTCCACCTGTTGTGATACCTCTAGAGTTTTGCCTTTAGGAGAAATACTGGTGCTAGTTTTTGTTGGACGAAGTGGCTGGACCAGCGGATCATCCTTTCACTGCTTGTTGGAAGGAATTTCTTGGGATTTCCTGAAAGCTCTGTCCTTCATGAACTTTACATCCAATCGAATAACGATCTTCCTATTCCCCGGAAGATACATTCTATATGTCTTAGCATTCTCGCTATATCCCACAAGATATCCTTTCGCTGCGGTCTGATCCAATTTCTTCCTCCTTTTTTCGGGTACATGACAGTATGCCAATCTCACAAATATCCTGAAATGACTCACCTCTGGCTTCTTAACGGTGAAGAAACTCTCCAAAGTAATCTTACCTAATGCCCTGTGAGGAGTCGTGTTCTAGACATACATTACTGTGTTGCATGCTTCTGCCCATAGAAACTTGGGCATATCCTGATCATACAACATCACCATGGCTGCTTCCACAATAGTCCTGTTCTTCCTTTCTGCTACTCCATTCTACTCCGGATTATAGGGGGTTGTCCACTCTCTTCTGATGCCTTCCCTTGTGCAAAAATCTGTGAAGTCCTTGTCGATGTATTCTCCACCATTGTCTGAGCACAATATCTTTATCTTCTTTCCTGTCAGATTCTCAACTAGCGCCTTGAACTCTTTGAATTGATTAAAAACCTCATCCTTGGTTATTAGAAAGTAGATCCAAGTCTTTTTGAAATGGTCATCAATGAAGGTGACAAAGTACTCGGCACCACTAAGAGCTCTTGTGGACATGGGTCTGCAGATATCTGAGTGTATCAATCCCAGAACACTCTTAGCCCTATTGTTGCTTCTGGAAAATGCAGCTTTGGCGTACTTGCCTAGTGCGCATCCTCTGCATACATCATCTCGTTCGATACTCAACTCTGGAACTCTTGATACTGTTCTCTTGAGAATTCTTAGAGCCCCATGGTGTAAGTGTCCCATCCTCTTGTGACATAGTTCATTCAAATCTTTTTCCCCATTGTTGCCTATCAGTGCCATTGGAGATTCTAGCTATGATCTATACAACCTGTTACTTCTGACTCCAATTTGGGCTTTCTTTTTCCAACTCGGGTGTTTGACATATACTTTCTCCTTAATGAAGACAACATCATAGCCCTTGTTTTGAAGCTGAGATACAGAGAATAAGTTCATACCCAATCCCGGCACATGCAGCACATTGGTTGCTTGAAGCTGATCCCCTGCTTCTGTTTGAAATACTACGATACCTTTCCCTACTAGGGTACATTTTGACTTATTTCCCATGGTGATCTAGAAGTTCATCCTTTCTTCCTGATAATTCGAAGAACATTTTCGTATTCCTGTCATGTGCCAAGAAGCTCCACTTACCAAACCTCAAAGGAGGCAAAACTCGCTAAGCAAGCGACTTCTTCTTCTACCCTGGAAGCTAACATAGAATAATCATGATCCACGTTCCTCGTGCTCTCTTCTCCCTCTGGAGATTTGCGTGGGTCCTTTTGAGTTGATGCCCCGACATCAAGCTCCTGACTCATAGCAGATTCTTTACCCCTGTTGCTTGATCTCTTCTCTGATACCATGTGAAAATTTCTAGCACGAAATTCTACTGCAGTAACTGATTTATTTCTCCTACTTATTTCTCACAATAAGTTGTTTACAAAACTCTTCAACAAACATTAAAATAAATTCTATTGCAGTTATCACTTAATAGCATAGAGAAAAATAACAGTGATATACAAGCACAAGAATCAATCACATCAACACAGTTATTTTTGGACAATTGTCCCCGGAGAAACCCAATGCGGGAAACCTGAGATAATTTTCCTCCTCAACTAGGATCGATTTTGACACCCAAAAGACCCCTTAGCCTCCATTGCGTCACTGAGACCCCTTAGCCTCCATTGCGTCACTGAGACCCCTTAGCCTCTATCGCGTCACTACGACACTGTGTCACTGAGACCCCTTAGCCTCCACTGTGACACTGTGATTCCTTAGCCTCCACTACGTCAGAGCTCTCTGAAGCATAAAACTGATAGCTTGTTGATCTGAAATGGGGCATTAAAGGCTTCTTGTCAAGCTTACAAGAACCTCTTCCACTCCAAAGCTTATATATTCCCAAAATCTAGCTTATGCTTGACAATTTGTGGAATTAAATAACTTGAAATAGGTGTATGCTTATGTTTGTCTTTAACTGCTGAGTTGCCTTAAGTTTATTTGCTTTTGCTGATATTTAAACACACACAACAGTAAATGCAATGCAGCAAATGAACAAACACCTAAGACAACAATGTAGTATGGAGTTCACCCTGATATCTTGGGTTACGTCTCCTTGAGCTCTAATCAACTCGACTAGGCTCTTTGGGATTATGGCTTAAATTTTTTTACAAGCTCCACGCTCAACTCCATTGGTTTACAACTAAACCTATGGGTTTAGAAATACCATCTTATCCTGCTGGCTGTCCATACTCTGGAGACAAATCTAGCTTCTCTAGACTTGACTCCTTTAGTCAGTGCTCTGAGCTTCTTGAGCTTCTGGCCTCTCTGACTCCCTCAGAATTCTCTTTACTGTCTCTGGACTCCTTCTGTCTTCAACACACTCTAGACACCAGCAATAGCTTGATCATTTCGACCTCTTTGCTGTTCTGAACTTCATTGCAGCTTCATGGCTCTTTAGGAGTCCATTTGAGCTCTCTGGCTTTGCAGCTTTGCCTCCAACCTCTGGTGGCTTCTGCCTTGCTCTGGGTCTAGCTCTTGGCTCTGGGTCTGGCTCTTGGCTTTGGCTCTCACGAGCTTCTAGGTTCACTCGACCTCCAAGCAACCCTCTGTCAATTCTGCTCTCTATGTTATCTCTCGGCCTCTGCACGCATTCTCAGCAACCTTCAGCGGCTTTTTCAATTGAGCACCCTGTGCTCTTGTAACACATCGGTTACAGTCCTTCATGATTGAAGAACCCGACTGTTTCATCACAAGAATCAATTTACAATTGGAAAGGGACCAACGATGCAGGAAACCTGGTCGTTTTGCCTTCCTTTGGCTGAAATAGCCAAATAACAGAAATACACAGGAAACACACAAAAATCCGCATAACCCAGATTTCAAATTATATGCAGTCGCATTTATATTCCCATCGGGTCCGTGCTTTATCGCAAGTCGCAATCACGCTGCATAAGGGCCAAAGGTCTACCTGCCATGCCTTTTTCCCCAATGCAATCAATATCGCCGATCACTTTATCCAAAGTCGCATGTCGCACGGCTAAAACCCAAGCAAAACCCAAATAATGGATTATATAGGAAATACAATGAAAATCCCGACTGTAAGCCTTAGCCGGATCTCAAAGGAGAATAAACCCGCATGTATAACATCGTCGGGTCCGCGCACATCGCAAATCGCGTGTCGCTAAGGTCCAATGCTCCCCTTTGTATTATTGTGTTCCGATCTATTGATATTTGATCGCCCCGATGGGCCTCATCGGCTATCAGCGCATCGGCATTTCGGCATATCGGAGTACTGCTGCTCCCATGGTCCATGGTCCTTAAGCTTCCCCGATCGCCGATCACCGATCAAATCACGACCGTTGATCTGACTCTCGATCCGATGGTCAATATGCGATCGCACATCGCATATCGCAAATCCTCCAGCCAGGCCTCTTTCCTTTCAAAGCTTCATTCCGATATGTCTTATGGATCTAATAAGGTTCTAGGTTACAAAATATAGTTTTCCAGGTCCGCTGAAAGCCTTCACGCTTGTGTTCACTGTTAAGGCCTTTCCTTTGGCATTTGCGATGCGATTTTTGCATATAAGGCATTAAGCCCATTTTTATAAGAATTTGCCTCCTTCTCAAGGACAATGGGAAAACTTTTTATTACAATAACTTCTTCATCAGAAGTCCATTTAAGCGCATTCAAATTGCATTAGATTCAGGTTGAGAAGATTTATGCAACGAGACTATTTCCAGGAGCATCATTTGACTTTCATTTTCCTCTATGAGGAACATTTTTAGACTTAGAAGTCTATTCTAGATCCATTTTGGATCACACTTTCCCACTAAAAAGCTTTTGGTCTTCAAAAGTCTGATATACTAATCTGAACAGTAGATGAGAGTACAACGCCCTCTTCTTTCAACCTTCATACACTTGCCTGCATGGCTAGTGCCTTTTAACCAAAGCCTTTGAACACTCCCTTCTTGGATGTGCTTGTCCTCTTGGGAAGAACTGTCTTCCTCCTTGACTTCCTGTAAAACTCCTGCTGAGAAGGTCACAGAAGGTAGTTTAAACTTCTCTGCCTTGATCATTGATCCAAGGTGGCTCAAACCAATGTGAAGTTACCTCCGCTTCACAAAATTTTCATTTGTACCTGTTTGACATGCTGTCAACAACAACTGTTAACAACAACATAATTACAGACAACAACTGGATGGCTTAAACTCTTGCTTCAACAAAAGAAACAGATTTCACATCTTGTGAACACCTCCATGTCTTTACATCTGCATACAAATGATTGACTAGATAACAAGCCAACAAAACATGCCTTTAAAACAATTGACCCTTCAAGTCAAGCATGTAGAAAAGATCTCAAGGATTCTTTTCAAAAGATGAAACACTTCATCATTATCTCCATCTTGGAGACCAAATCAACTTTTCTCAAGTCAATATTGCATTACATGCATGTTTACAACAAAGTAATCAACCCTTCAAGTTAATCACACATACATGTTTAAATACAAGGAAATCATCAACATCCCTGTGTTCATGCATATCAAGCTTATGCATGCATTTCATCCTTCAACTTTCGCTTAAGTACACTGTACTTTCGAAGCTGAAATGAATATAATGTTGCAGCAATAAAGTGAGTCTCCTACTCAACTTTTCCATTCACCTTCTTGGTAAAAACCTGCAACTTGCATTCCATTAACAAAGAAATGCAAATAGATGCAACTTGATATAATGCATTTTCAAAAGACATGCAACCTTAATTGGATAAGAACTCTAACCATTTCTTACCAATCCATTTCAAAGGTCCTCCTTTGTCTGCATATCAGCATCACCATGTGAATCATCCTAAAACACATCAATCATGGAAACTTCCTTTCCATACCTGCCATTCTCTCTTTCCACCTTCTTCAAGTTTCGTGGAAGCATTATTGGATTCAGAGTCCAACAGTTTTCAACAATGTGTCCTTGCTTATGGCAGTGAGTGCAACACATGTGCATCCTCTTGACAGCATGATTTGCCTTGTCCAATGGACCTTTGGCTTCTTGCTTCCTTTCCTTCAAAAGTTTCCTGTATGTGGCAATTCTCTTCCAACATCTAGAAACATTATGGTTATCCAAACCACAAAAAGAATATGCAATTCTTTTCCCATACTTATGTGGAAATTTATCATGCTTAACATAATAGAAAAGAATTTGATTAGAACTAGATTTATACCTTTCTTTTTCACCTTTATTACCTTCATGAGGAGGTGAATTGAATGAAGAAGTAGCTCCCTTTGGAACACCATCAACCTCTTCAATGGGTTCAGAGTTTCCACAACTCTCTGGTTCAAGTGTATGCTTTTGAACACCTGCATCCTACAAATGAGGTTTCAAGCTATTGCATTTCTTATGAATACAATCTTTACACCCTTGAGGTAGAAGCCCTGAAATGAAACTCCTTCTTGGAACTGTTTCAATGGCCTTCATGGCAGCTTTGGAACTTTCTCCATAAGACTGTCCATAGCCAAGACCCAAATACTTAGGCCTTTCCTCAACCATTATTGGTTCAACTATACTCTATGCATGTTTGCCCAAGCCTTTTCCTTCATAGTCCATCTTGGACATTAACTTGGAACCTATGCCTCTGGTATGTTTTTCAAAAGAACCAATATAATCATTCTTAGAGAAAATTGAAGAAAAACAGGAATTGTTTACTTCTTCTTCAAGCTGATACTTGACCAAGGTTTCTTTGGCAACAAAGAGCTGTGTCTCCAACTCATGCATCTTTTTCAGGTTCATATTTGCAATATGAAGTTGCCTCTCCACTTCCTGCAATTTGTCAAAAAGCAACTGCTTCTCTTCCTTCATGGAATTCAACTGCTCTCTAAGTATGATGCTCTTCTTTCCATCCTCATACGTTTCTCTCACCATATCCATCATGGTGAACAAGTCTTGCTTGTTGTCTTCATCGAAGAATCTTGTGATGAAGGAGGGGTTTGAGGACTCACTTGTAGAAGTTGTCATTATCAAAATGAACAAAATAACTTCAAACAAGATTAACAGAGAGCTTATTCAAGCAACCTTTTGCAACAAACCTCTTGTGCCTCATGGATTGCTTTGAGGTCCTTTGGGATAAGAAGAATGCCTTCAACCCTTCTTCCTTCTTGTCCTCTCCTGGACTTAGCTAACAGCAGCTTTCCCTGAACCTTTGCAAACTCAAACAACAGTCAGTTTACAAACAATCAAACAACAAAATCCTTGCCACTGTTTGAACACCTTTCAAGTCAAACAAGCATATACTGGTACCACTTGCATCATGATAACATCTGCTCTGGTATAACCAGTTTTGATATAACTAGCTCTGATATAACCGCTCTGATACCCCCTGATCTGAAATGGGGCACTAAAGGCTTCTTGTCAAGCTTACAAGAACCTCTCCCACTCCAAAGCTTATATATTCCCAAGATCTAGCTTATGCTTGACAATTTGCGGAATTAAATAACTTGAAATAGGTGTATGCTTATGTTTGTCTTTAATTGCTGAGTTGCCTTGAGTTTATTTGCTTTTGCTGATATTTAAACACACACAACAGTAAATGCAATGCAACAAATGAACAAACACATATGACAACAATGTAAATATGGAGTTCACCCTGATATCTTGGGCTACGTCTCTTTGAGCTCTAATCAACTCAACTAGGCTCTTTGGGATTATGGCTTAAATTTTTTTACAAGCTCCACGCTCAACTCTATTGGTTTACAATTGAACCTATGGGTTTAGAAATACCATCTTATCTCGCTGGCTGTCCATACTCTGCAGACAGATCTAGGCTTCTCTGGACTTGACTCCTTCAGACAGTGCTCTGAGCTTCTTGAGCTTCTGGCCTCTCTGACTTCCTCAGAATTCTCTTAACTGTCTTTGGACTCCTTATGTTTTCAGCACACTCTGGACACCAGCAACAGCTTGATCATTTCGACCTCTTTGATGTTCTGAACTTCATTGCAGCTTCATGGCTCTTTAGAAGTCCATTTGAGCTCTTTGGCTCTGCAGCTTTGCCTCCAACCTCTGGTGGCTTCTGCCTCTGCTTTCGGCTCTGGCTCTTGGCTCTTGCTCTGGCTCTGGCTCTTGGCTCTGGCTCTCATGAGCTTCAGGGTTCGCTCGACCTCCAAGCGACCCTTTGTCAATTCTGCTATCCGTGTTATCTCTTGGCCTCTGCGCGCATTCTTAGCAACCTTCAGCCGCTTTGTCAATTGATCTCCCTATGCTCTTGTAACACATCGGTTAGAGTCCTTCATCATCGAAGAACCCGATTGTTTCATCACAAGAATCAGTTTACAATTGGAAAGGGACTGCTGATGTAGGAAACCTGGTCGTTTTGCCTTCCTCTGGGCGAAATAGCCAAATAATGGAAATACACAGGAAACACACAGAAATTTGCATAACCTGGATTTCAAATTATATGCAATCACATTTATATTCCCATCGGGTCCGCGCTTTATCGCAAGTTGCAATCACGCTGCGTAAGGGCCAAAGGTCTACCTCCCATGCCTTTTTCCCTGATGCGATCAATATCGCCGATCGCTTTATCGCAAGTCACATGTCGCATTGCCCACGGCTAAAACCCGAGCAAAACCCAAATAATGGATTATACAGGAAATACAATGAAAATCCCGACCGTAAGCCTTAGCTGGATCTCAAAGGAGAATAAACCCACATGTATAACATCGTTGGGTCCGTGCACATCGTAAATCGCGTGTCGCTAAGGTCCAATGCTCCCCTTTGTATTATTGCGCTCCGATCTACCGATCTCCGATCGCTCCGATCGGCCTCATCGGCTATTGGTGCATCGACATTTCGGCATATTGGAGTACCGCTGCTCCCATGGTCCATGGTCCTTAAGCTTCCCCGATCGTCGATCATCGATCAAATCATGACCGTTGATCTGACTCTTGATCCGACGGTCGATATGCGATCGCACATCGCATATCGCAAATCCTCCAACCAGGCCTCTTTCCCTTCAAAGCTCCAATCCGATATGTCTTACGGATCTGATAAGGGTTCTAGGCTGCGGAATATAGTTTTTCCGGTCCGCTGAAAGCCTTCACGCCTGTGTTAAGGCCTTCCCTTTGGCATTTGCGATGCGATTTTTGCCTATAAGGCCTTAAGCCCATTTTTATAAGAATTTGCCTCCTTCTCAAGGACAATGGGCAAACTTCTTATTATAATAACTTCTTCATTCGAAGTCCATTTTAGCCTATTCAAATTGCATTAGATTCAGATTGAAAAGATCTATGCAATGAGACTATTTCCAGGAGCATCCTTTGACTTTCATTTTCCTCTGTGAGGAACATTTTTAGACTTAGAAGTCTATTCTAGATCCATTTTGGATTACTTGTAGGCTTGAATGTAAAAATAAACAAGAGGTATTTAATAATAACAATAATTTATTATATATAAAAATGTATGTGATGAATGTTACAATGAGGACCCTGCATTTATACCTCAGTAGGTGACCTTTCATGATTACGCATGTCTTTTAAACATGCCTTTTCACTTAACTTAATGACTATTTAACCTAATCAATATTTGATTATTTAATGTTTACATTTATTTTATTTATTTACTTGTTATGAATTATATTCATAACATAGCCCCTTCCTTCGGAGGCTTTGTCCTCAAAGCTGTATTGCTAACAATTTCTTCATTTTTGTGGTTGTCATCTCAACATATGTAATTCACTATTTTTCATCTTGGCATATGCAATTTTTGCTGGACACTGGTTGAATCTAGGGTTACCAATTAATTATTTTTTTTTTTGTAATTTTTAAATAAGTTTTTTGTTTTCTTTAAATATTGATTTTTGTTTTGTTTTGTAGTAATAATAATAATAATAATATTATTATTATTACTATTTTTAATAATTAAATTATATTATTAGATTTATTAAATTATATAATTAGATTAATTAAATTATATAAATAAATAAATAAATTTAATTTAATTAAATTATAAATAATAATAATAATTTTGTTGAATTGAGGCTTCTGTGATCCATATCGGTTTATGAGAGATTTTTCGGCATAAATCACAAGATCTATCATTTGTCGACGCGTTTCGAACCACCCAATGTGGTTCATCGTCAGGACGATGAACCACATTGGGTGGTTCGAAACGCGTCGACAAATGATAGATCTTGTGATTTATGCCGAAAAATATCTCATAAATAATAATTTTATTATTATTTTTTTACAATTAAATTATATAATTAGATTAATTAAATTATATAAATAAATAAATAAATAAATAAATAAATTTAATTAAATTATATAATTAGTAACTATATAAAATATATAGTTAATAATTCAACGGACCTTAGTGACCGGACGACAGAATCACACCGTTTGGACTTTGGACTCATTGGCTTAACTTATACACCGTTTGATCGCAATACACAACATCAACGTCGGTCTCTTAGGAAACAACAAGCAGGGAACAAAATCGACCGGGTAGACAAGCCAGTTGGAAGAGACGTGTTTAAATTTTTTGTTTGTTTGTTTGGCAATGGATGGCGCGATGGGAGCACGACGACAAAGGCGTGTTCGAGCCAATGTAGAGCAACGTCGGTCGAATGGCGAAAGATGGAGGGAGGTTGCGCGTCGGACAGGGACAACGTGCGTTGGGTGACGACTGATTTGATAGGTGCTTAATATATATCGTTGATAGAATTATCATGCAAAACCTAATCATCCAAGCGTAGTACATATCAATAGATGGATTTCTAATCATCTGAACAAGCAGATTTTTCTGAATCAGCGTCTTCACATTATGGCCTCGATTCATGTTGTTTGCTAAATTTATCTCTAGAGCAATTATGATGAGTAGCAAAGCCTTCAATACACCTGGTAAGCTGTGACACTGTGTAGTGTGAAGCAGTTGATGCTGCATAATATGAAGAAACTGGAACTTGGGCAAAAGCTGGTAAGGCACTCCCATTTCTTTCCGAACTTGCTCCCATGGCTGCTTATCCAGTTTATCAGTTGCAGAGCAAATACTTCTGAATTTTCCCTGAGGTACTCCACATATCTCTAACATTCCATCCAACAATTTTCGATGGTTCAACTTCAGCTCATAGTGCCCGATGTTTAGTTCATCTAAGAGCTTACTCAAAACCTTCATCACTTCAAAATCAGGTACCATTGGGGAACATTGCCCAGCAATATCAAAATCACATTGATATAATTCACGGTAATGTCCCTTAGAAGGGTTATCCCTCTTGTAGACCCTTGCTATGTGATATCTTTTCAAATTATTGATACCATGCATAGCCAAATATCGTGCAAAAGGCACAGTCAAATCATATCTCAAAGAGCATATTTCGCCACCTTGTACCCTCATATGCAAGGGAACATCATCATTTGAATTATTCCCTTGACCTACATTGTCCTCATCGACATTATTTTCATCCACATCAAGACCAGCTTCATTGGAATCATTATCTTGATCTACATTAGCTTTATCTTGACATTATAATTATCTAATGCTTCACCTTGTTTCGTTCCTTCGCTATCACTATCGTCTTCCTCTGCATAACTTTTCTTTAAACATGCTGAAACTTCTTCACATGATTTTTCTAATCGCTGAAATGTTTCTTGAATTTCACTAAACTGCTCAACACATTCAGGACGTGAATGTAATGGCACATTGTGCTGCGAACAACATTCAAAGACTCGCATCATTATATTGTGCGCCATGGCTCTAGGCTTGAATGTAAAAATACACAAGAGGTATTTAATAATAATAATTTATTATATATAAAAATGTATAAGTGATGAATGTTACAATGAGGACCCTGCTTTTATACCTCAGCAGGTGATGTTTCATGATTAGGCATGTCTTTTAGACATGCCTTTTCACTTAATTTAATGACTATTTAACCTAATCAACATTTGATTATTTAATATTTACATTTATTTTATTTATTTACTTGTTATGAATTATATTCATAACACTCTCCCTCTGCTCTTTCTCTTCGAAGCACTGCGTCACCTCCTCCTTAGTTCCCGACTGATGCTGAAACCCTCCTCTTCCTTCACCCTGCAACTCTCCCTTTGAAATCAAAATCTTTCTCCTTGAGAATCGATTTCCCTCGGGATACTGAGTATTTGCCCGGTGTGTCTCCAAATGACTCTCAAGGCTTCTCTTATACTTTTCCTATTGATGAATCAATGACCGAGGTTAAGTCTTTAATCAACAACTAAGATTAAAACAGACTTGATCCTCGTCTCTTAGAAGCTTCTCACCCATATCTTATTAATACTCGTTAATATTTTTATTTTCCTAAGTTTAGACTTAGGAACCCATTAAAAATATTAATTATTTTAATAACTCCTCATTTGTGTGGAATTTCTCCAAATGATTTCTGGGTATTGGAGATCTCATGTGTTCTAGCCCCTCCACAAAATTTCGGAGCTAAAGCACATCCGATTCTACCCAAAATCAACACTACGTTTGTCATAAGGTCAATTGAGTCATTGTCATGTATTGAAGACCCATTTGGGCATGTCACATATTGTAAAGAAAAACTTATTAAGTCAAAATTGAGTCAGAATACTGTCCAAGACCTCGTCATGGCACAAAGATCAAGTCGGCCTACATGAAGGGACAAGTCGGCCTCAAGATAGCAATTTGAACCAGTGTTTTAAAATTCGGCCGAGTGAGACCCTTGGCCGGGCCGGCTCGGTAGAAAAACTAGTTCGGTGGCCGGTTTGTTACTGAACTGGCCGAGTCGATCAAGCTGACCAAGCTGAGTTGACTAGTGCAAGTGCATTGTCATCTCTGTATGATTGGGGTACAAACAAGCAATGTGGTGCTGTGAAGAAGCCAATGGTGTGGTAATCAATGCTCTGCATGAATGGAGGTCCATGGCTTTCAACGCTTACCCTACAAATGCCATTGTGGACCTATGGAGGGGTTGGTTCTTGTATAGGGAGGCCAAGTCCAAGATGAAAGTCACCTGCTATCCTATATAAGATCTAATGTGTGTCCTCACCTTCCAATACAACAATTCATTAGTGTAATTGAGTAAATATGCTTGCTAATCAAGGGCAAAAGTGTACACTTCATGGTGGAATGCCCTTACAAATGGGCTTTGAACATGTAACGGTGTTACCTTCCTGGGTAGGAGGGGTTAATAAAGGACCTTATTAGGCGGTTTCAATCTTTAAGGGAATTGTTACTTGTCAAACTAGCAAGGGACCTAAAGGGGATCCCTAAAGGAGCAAATGTTAGACCAAGGGAAAAAAATGGAGACTTAGCCCACTATCACCTCAACTACAGCTCCCTATTATTTACGAACTTTCACCGATGGGAGGAGACCCAGTATAGATGGAGTCACAAATGAAGGATGAATCAATAAGT
Organism: Pinus tabuliformis; assembly: GCA_031772625.1. Lineage (NCBI taxonomy): Eukaryota > Viridiplantae > Streptophyta > Pinopsida > Pinales > Pinaceae > Pinus > Pinus tabuliformis. The sequence goes on from CM062818.1 coordinate 719,227,998, forward strand.
GGATATAAAGTGACCCAAATAACCCCTTTCCAGAGGAGGTTCAAGAATGAAGCTTGCTTGCTTCCTAAGCAAGGTACAAAATCTTCTAGGAGAAGGTTGAGGGGATTTGAGGGCTAGGTTAAGGGAATATGACTTGTGAAAGAGTTTCACAATCCCCACAATCCTTGTTGAAATTGGTATCCCAGATGGTTCTTGGAGAATTGTCTTTTCAAAGGAATGGGACCACACGAGACCAAGTGGACCCAACCTAGGTTAGGAGGTAAGAGTTTAGCAACCAATGATGTTCTTAACCCAGACAAGGAAGGGGAAAGGATCAAAGAAAGAATATTCACTTAAAGGTGTTGAATTGATCCTATGAGGATTAGCCTTGGGGATACTAGGGCAAAGTTCAATCTTGGATCTAGGGCTTGGCTTTTCTCACAAATCCACCGTTGGAATGGGTTCAAAATTGGAGGAGGCCTTGAGGAAACACCAAAGCAGGGGAGGCTAGGGGATCAAACTTTTTGGAAGGCTATTTTGTTGGGAAAATGATGCCCTAGGTGACCCAACTTGGTTAGACCTATGAAAATGTGAAAATGAGTTGATTTTAGGTGATCACCTCTTGGTAGATCAGTGCCTTAGTCTTGGGTGAACGTAATCTATGATAAATATGAATGAGGACCTTTGGTTCTTACTCAAGGAGGCCCCAATACTACTTCGCTAGCCATTTAGGTCACAGAGAAGCAATCTTGCAACTTTTATACTTTGATGTGCTAAAGGTGATGGCTTATTAAGATGAATTCGTTAATAGAATTACCCTTAGGAGATTTCATTGAAATTACATGGCCCATACATTGAGAGATGCTATATAGAGACAAAATTCCACAATTTAAGAAGTAAATGCATGCACGAGTTAGCCCTAAAAATAACAAAAATCCCAGTACAATGTATATGACAAAGTAAAACAAGAATAGCATTAAAGGCATGCACTTACATGTAATAGAATATATCCAACCATCCATAATTTGACAATATAGAAGCTCCAATATAAGATAAACCAAATCCACACATCAAAATTCATCCATAAAGCTTGAATTCATCATCCAAAAACAAGTGAAAAATTCTAAAGAGAGAAAAGAGATCCAATCCAAAGTGATGATGACCAAATGAACTTATCTCACTTGTATTTATACACTAATGAGGAGTTCGAATTAGCCTCATTGGCCTACATAAGCCCCCAAAAAAATAATGTATCACATCTTAGCAGGATTGACAGCCAGACTGCGGCGGAAGAAGAAGGCACCTTGGCCCACTCTTCCGTTGCGGATTGAGTTATATGAGATCCAGAGTATCACGCAAGCGAATGTCAAAGCAGAACATATGAAGAAGTACCCGTTCGACCTCCGAAGCTTCAACCTGTATGACCCACATTGCATTGTGAAGGATCACTGCATGAGAGTTCAGTTCAATTGGATCCATGGGGCATTTCATTGGGCTAAGGAAGACTCATGGAGGTATTTTTACACTTCCTCCGGACCCAATGAATAGGTTGGTTTCGTTGTAGAGTGGTTAGCAAAGCAACATCACGAAGAGCACCAGCAGTGGCAGCAGTAGCAGAGGCAGAGAGCCAAGCATACCTATGCACGACAAAGGGAAGAGGAAGATTGTCAACCGCATGGAGGAGGAGCAAAGCTGCAAGTTTCGAGCAAATCCACTTGTAGAGAAAGCCTATGGCTATTCAGGCAAAGAGGCAAGAACACGACAAGGGCATCGTGCGAAGGAAGAGGGATAAGAAGAGAATGGAAGAAGCAGAAAAGGAGTTGCATGAGCTGAGGGAGCAACTCCGGAAAGAACAAGAGTTGCACCAACAGGAGAAGGAAGCGCAACAACAACAAATACAGCAGGGGGCACATCATGTGCAGACAGACAAAGCAGCGCCCGTACAAGTAGTTGATTCATCTGAACAGCTGGCATCAGGCGAATAGGGTGAACCATCGCAGGGGCAAGACTTTGCTCATGAGATAGAACAAGCGCTTGAACAATTGGATGTAGACATGGAGCAGCAGGAGTTGGAACAGGACACTAACCTCATGCCTCACCACAAAGAGGTCGACTCACCCGCTTCAATGCATCTAGATGATGAGCAAGTCTCGAATGACCAAGGAGGCATTGAGATCCTTGGTGGTCAGCTGGAAGCAGAGGTGCACAACATCTCCTTTGACGAATCTCATCATAGATTTGTGTAGTCTCACAGAGTATCGACTCCGGAGGACCAAACATCTCCTGTGCAAGTTGAAGAACAAGTGATCGTGACTGATGTGCATAAGCATCCAGTTGCTTTGGCCGATGCAACTAGAGTGTATGCCGAAGCCACTAGCTCAAGTGTTCGTTTCCTCATAGCTGAGAATGAGCGAATGGCGAAGGAACTATAGGTGGCCAAGCAAGGAGGAGACTTGGTGACAATGTCTGCCCGAGCTGAACTGAAGAAGGCAATACTAGATGAAGTATTGTCCTTTGACACAGTTATGCGAGCATTGTACTCCAAGTTTGGTACCGTGCACCAAGCAGTCATTCATCTCCACAGATGGCAGCATCGATGTGTGAGAAGAGCATGCATTTTGAAGAACATACATGCTGCTGTTGATAACATGCAAGCATGGACGATGAAGTACAAGGGAGCCCCGCTTCACTTGCCAAAGATGATGAGGGCCAATGCGGTCGAGCTGCAAGCACATATCTAGAGTCAGATCCAGAACTATGAGGACCTACCATAGCTCATCACTAGCATATAGGCTTCCCATGCACGAGTATTCAAGAGCATGGATGTTATAGTGCACACTCATGCGATCCCATCACTTGGGACTCTCACCCAAGTGAAGACAAAGAAGCAGGTCTGACAGGAGCTTGACTTGTACTTCGACGAGTTGATGCGCACTGCCACTAGCCCAGACTTGCCTATCAGTGCAGACATCATGCACAAGTATGTTGCTGGTCTGACCACATTGAAGACAATGATGCACATGCTTTTAGACGAGTTGTCAGAGGAGCCCGAGCAATGTACCCGAATGCTATGGAGGAAAGGTTCAAGTTTCAGATAGATGTCACAACGGAACACATAAACACTATCAAGGACTACCAATCTTGGCATCAATATGTTACTGTTGATCAACACGAGGATGTCGAGCAGTTGGACTTCTATAGTTGTATAAGTCAAAATGATGTCTAGTTTGGCTTGTTCAAACCATTGTTCACGTGGGTACACGTGCATTATAATGTGGAGTCATGTCAAGTGTAAGTCAAGTTTCAATAATGGATGTAACAGTCATAGAGTAGGTAAAGAGTCATGAGGGTAGTTGAATGGTCACAAAGGGGAATGTCAAGGGTCACCCCACCCTTTGCTATAAATAGTCCCTCATAACTCATTGTATAGGCTTTTGGTCAGCCAAGCTTCTACCAAGACTATCTTGAAGAAGGCTTGGATAGTATTGTAACGCACTTTGGCTTCTCCACTGCACGGAGCTAGTACATCTCTTTGGAGTTGTAGGCGGATGTGGCTGTAACGTTTCACTGATAGGGCTAACAGGTTTACATGGATGTATTGTATGATTGGAACTTACACTTTTATATAATAAGAGCCATCACATTTTCATGCATATGTTGTTATTGTAGTTGGACTGTTCCGGTTGCCTTAATGATATATGTTGTTTAACTTACATATTTGTGTATGAATTGATTCACATGCAATTATATGAATCTTGTTGCAAATGTGTTGTATATGCTGTTAATGCTGTCACCGTCCATGTCGACTGCTTTGCCAGACACCAGATAGACCTTTCACATGAACCTTGCTGTAACAACCGTTGCACTCGTTCGGACTGATCCGTGAGTGCTGTACGTGTTATCTTACCTTGTACGTTGTGACTACCGCATCCGAGTGGACTGCTCCGCCGGAAGCTATGTATGTCCTTTTGTGTTGTGTGTTCCTAGCCGAGTTGGGAGTGATCCATTTCAACCTGGAACTCACCTTCACCCTTATCTCCCCCCTTTGTGTTAAAACCCCTCATACACTTCCTTGACTCACTGCAGCAGTCACACCCTTGCTCCTAACAGAGTTATCTTACTTGCCTCTGTGCGACATCGCGGTCAAGCCATTACCTTACGACTCACTGCTGGGATTCCTACACTAAATGGTCTGAGGTCTAATTGGGACTTCTTACCGAGGAGATCTCCTTGACATGTTGGCAGGTCTAGCACCGTCAACATAACCATAAGCCCGAGTATAGTGTCAATGAAGAGCCCCTCATTGATTATACTTTACCTCGTAGGACACACACTCAGGGTTTTGATTACTCCATGATCTCCCCTCTCCAAAGTGACCATCACCTTGAAAAACCCATTTGTTGCACCCCTTCTTTCCCTAACCCTTCGTTCCCCTCTCATCACAACCTTGTGGCATCTACAAAGCATAATATTATAGACAATGATTGTGATAAGGAGTTCTTGAGAGTGATCATTCATTCCACCATTTTGTACCTCGAAGGGAAGCTTGAGACTTCTAGATTGACCTATTCTCATTCTCCTAAGACTTCCCTTTACCTCAGATGGAAATCATATTTTCCCACCTCCCACCCGCTTCATCCGCCATGTGGCTATGTCCACAATCGATTTGGGAGTTGCTACATGAGTAATCATACTGACAGGCATAGGTATATTGATGTGATGATTTGTTGGTTGCACTGGCTTTATGATTACACTTAGTATTAGCCTTACTATATGCATGTTAGGATAGGATGCATTGCCTGCTGATTTCTTGCTTAGGAATAACACGATATGCTATTTCTCATGGTAGATAGGTGCATATATACATATTTTATTTTCTGTTACTTTTATGGCGTAACATATAGCACATGCGATCATGAGACGCCGTGAAAGCACGCTGTTCCGTGTTTTTCCGTCTATTATATGTGCAAGTGACAGGTCTATGGTAACCAACAAATTGCTAGAGTTCTTGTGACCTCCCGTTCGAGTAGCTTCACCCACTTCTTCGAGAGATCACGTCCCAGTTGGAGCCAGATGTTACCCACCATTTTGTGGGTAATATCTCAAGATGGGTGTATTCTTTGTAGATTGTGAGGACATTTGTATGATTTTGTAAGAAGTTGCGGATATGCCATGCATCCTCAATAATACTTCCAATCCAAGGCACATCGAATTCAATAGATTTAAGTGCTAAATTCAAAGAATGGACAATGCAAGGTGTCCAAAATACTTGTGGATATTTAGCTTCCATAATCATGCCAACAACCTTGCAAACATGCGCATATTCTGTAATGATTTGCACATGAGAATCAACTCCTACATCTTCAATAATTTTAATGAACAACTCACCAATATATTGTGCATCCTTGTATTGTCCAAGTGCATTCACTGATTTCGAGAAAACTGGTCCATTCAAGGAATACACCATCAAGTTGATGAGTGGGTGGTGTGCTAGATCTATCCATCCATGAAAAATTATACTAACCCCAGATGTTGGCCATGCTGATTTAATAGGCTCAAGGATTTTGTCCACTTCTTTATTTGCCTTAGTCAACAATGTGATTCTAAGCTTCTCTGACGCAAGAGGCACATATGTTGATGGGGCCCCTCAAGTTAGATCTCGACACATCTCAAGAAATAAAGGTGAGCGTGCAACATTAAAGGATATGGAGTTCTGATAGAAAAAGAATGCAATGGTGATATCAAACTCCTCGCGTCTCTCTTTTTGAAAAAGCTTGTCCATTGGACCAAGTGCCACTGCCTTTATTTTTGTTGCTTGACCTACACCCCCACGAAAACTCTCAAATGGAAATTTGCTGCTGTTTTTCCTCAAGAATAGAGGGGAATCATCATTCTTGTTTTTTTAGATGATGTTGAAGAATGTAATTAGTGTCGGTCTTCATAATTGTATTTGAGTTATGATGTAATGTATTTGTCAAAAGAAAGAAAAAGAAATTTTATTATAAAAGAAATTGAATTATTAAAGCATGGGTTTCATGATGGGGTCAATGGTCCTTAGGTCAAAGCCTCCATTGTAGGCTTCTAGGATTTATGTCAAGTGTCCTTGTCCATGTCATAATGTAAAAGACCCTTCTTGGGCTTTGTCAATTAAGAAAAAAAAATATTTTTATGTAAAATAGGTCATTTAGGCCTCCTCCACCAAGTCAATGTTAAAGGAGGACAATTCGGCCTCATCAAAGGAATTTGACCTCACAAAAACACTATATAAAGCAACAATTCGATCTCATTTGGAGCATCAACTCAAGAAGTTCGATCTATAGTTGCTAGAGGCAGAAAAAGGGAGCAAAGTTCAAGGAAGAGGAAGAAAAACCTAGTGAAGGAGAAGGAAGTCTTTGTTAAGCATAAGAAGTCGAATTTATCTCACACTTGTGAAGTTGCTGAAGGGGCTGAAATTGTAGTACTATAGCTGGGCCGAAATTTTGGAGTAGCTGGGCCGAAATTTTGGATTGTTGTTGGGGGCCAAAATTATGAAGTTGCTAGGGTCAAAGTTCTAGATTGTTGCTTGACTGTAGCTGCTGGACAAGAAGAGACTACTCAAGTTTGTTGAATCATCTTGGAAGGCTGACTTGGTGGAGGAGGAAGGCCTTTTGGGTCTAAGGTCTTGGTCTATCCCAATTTGATTTACTAGTGGAAGAGTTTGATTGGGTTTTCCCCTATGGAGGGGCTTTAGCCTTGGCTGAGAGCCTACATTTGGTGTCGCTAATCTAAAATTTTGGTCGGACTACAAAATTTCGGCCCAGCTACAATACTACAATTTTAGCCCCTCTAGCAACCCAACAACTTCGCAAGTGTGAGATAATAAGAACACAAGTAATTATCAACATAAGGAAATCTCTTTGCCTTTCTGATTTCCTAACATGATATCAAAGCTTAGGTGAAGAAGGAAGAAAAAGAAAGTTTGAAGGTCTATTGAATAAAGAAATAAAGGAAGATCAATAAGAAAAGGGATCATAGAAGAAGAGAAGCCTACTATCTATAGAGACTATGTCAACTAGAATGAAGACAAAAAACAAGCTAGAAGGGGCCTCCAACTACAGGTCATGGAAAAAGAGGATAGACCTTATTCTTGCTAAACATAAAGTTTTGGATCTCGTTCAAGGAAAAGTTAAGAAACCTACAAACGGTATAGGAAATTAGAAGTTTAGGGAAACTAATATCTTGGCAATGAATTTGATAGTAGATGGAGTAAGGGACAACCTGATTCCTTACATATCCAACATAGATTCCAGTCTAGAAATATATGAAGCTCTATCCAAGTTGTTCGTCATCAAGAATATTGGTCAAATAGCTAGCCTCAAGAATGAACTAAGGATAATAAAGATGACAAAAGATAATTCTGTGGCATCATATTTTGTAAGGATCTCTAGAATAAGAGATGAAGTCCAAGCTATAAATGAAGTAGTACCAGAAAAGAGACTCATGATTGATGTACTTCTAGGTCTACCGAAATCATGCAGATCATTTGCATATGGAATTAACAGTTGGAAAGACACACCTACCTTTGAACAAATGTGGAATGCATGTAATCAAGAAGAAAATCACATATCATTAGTAAAGAACAGGAAGGATGATGTAGAAGATAACACCTCTAATGCCTATTTTGCTCATCATAAGAAGAAGGGAACATTCAAGAAGATCAAAGGACCAAAGAAGAAAGTTGACCTATCCAAAATTGAATGTTACAATTGTCATAAGATGGGTCATTACAAAAGTCCATGTCCTGAGAATCCAAGGAATAAAAGGAGAGATAGAGAACAAGCAAATGTTATCAATGAAACTCCACCTAAGTAGAACAAAACTGAAGAATCAGAAATCAAAGACTTATATTATTAAGTCCTCTCCTACATATCCCTCTTAGTCTTCTATTTTAAGTTTTGTAATATTTTCCTCTATGTTTTAGAATTTATAGATCTAATATATCTTTGATAACTTTTTGAATTGTTTTGATAAGCTGTAGATATCCCTTAGAAAAAATGGATTAAGGGGGAGCCTTCACCATTTTACCAATAGATAAGTATCTTGTTCTTTGTTTTTCTCTTTTATGTTTGGTTTCCTCCTCACATCGAGATTTGTTTGTATTGTATGCTAATAACCTTTTCTTTATATTTTCCTCTAGAGGAAAGCTTGTAGGATACACAAAGTTATGTAGGAGACTTCAAAAAGAAGACTTGAATCATGAAAGAAGCCATGTTTCATAGGAAGTCCTTCATAATAACAAGGTTTGTTGAAGAACAACTCAAGGTATGTCTTAGACTACAAGTTTTGTTATAAGGTTCTCTTCATACAATAGGTATGATCATTCTCTTTTGAAATTTGCTTTACATTACTGACGTCGTTATGTCTAGGGCTTTGAATCTTAAAGATTTTTTTTAGGGAGATTAATCATTAGATTGAATCTACCCTCATTGTATTGTCTCTTGTCATTTAGTAACTCTTGTGAAACCCTAACTCTTAGGGTTCACTGTAATATCCTAGCCTCTTGTTGTGTTATGATTAAAATATATAAATATAAGTAATGAGGATAATTGTAATAATGATTAGTTAATAATAATCAGTAGTTAGGTTGAAGAGGCATGTTTAATAGGACATGACTCTTCATGAAGAGACACTTGCTTGATATATTAGCAAGCCTCTCGTTCTCATTGTAAATCATTCTTATTCTTATTCACACATTTAATATATAATATTTGTATCCTCATGGATATCTTTATATTCCAAGTCTTTTGGAGTAATTAATCTGTAGAAGGAACTTTGTTCGCTTCATTGGTATCCGAGCAGTCGATCTTTTGGCCGCTTTAATGCTGCATAGAGCTTGTTCTCAGGTCACCGACCCTTGGCCATCAATCGTCATCAACCTTGTTGTTGTCATACTCGAACACGAATCACTATATAAAGGCAACAATTCGACCTCACTTGGAGCATCAACTCAAGAAGTTCGATCTATAGTTGCTGGAGGTAGAAAAAGGGAGTGAAGTTCAAAGGAGAGGAAGAAAACCCTAGCGAAGGAGAAGGAAGCCTTTGTTAAGCATAAGAAGTTAAATTTTTCTCTTTATCTCACACGTGCGAAGTTGCTGGGTTGCTAGAAGGGCCGAAATTGCAGTACTGTAGCTGGGCCGAAATTATGGATCGTTGTTGGGGGTCTGAAATTTTGAAGTTATTGGGGTTGAAGTTCTGGATTGTTGTTGGGCTGTAGCTGCTGGACAAAAAGAGACTACTCAAGTTTGTTGAATCATTTTGGAAGGCTGACTTGGTGGAGGAGGATGGTCTTTTGGGTCGAAGGTCTTGGTCTATCTCAATTTGATTTACTAGTAGAAGAGTTTGACTGGGTTTTCCCTTATAAAGGGGTGTTAGCCCTGGCTGAGAGCCTACATTTGGTGTCGCTGATCTTCATGTTTCTGTTTTGATGATTGCTTAATGTTACAAAGATAAAAGAAGAACATTAAAGAAAATAATAAGAAGACAATTAATTATCAACATAAGGAAATCATTTTGTCTTTCTGATTTTCTAACACCCTTGCCACACCAACATTGGCCTCTTTTTCCATTTCTTTCCTCTTAGCTAAAGACACCTGTGTACATGCTCCAATTCCACAACTTGGTAAGGCCAACAACTGAGCTTTCACACGGTAATAAGTGCTCTTGAAATGATTGTTGCAATAGTTGCATTTCCAAACAACATTGCCTCCTCCCTTCAACTTGTTGCCAGGCCCTTGATCTCTTGTGACCTTAGTCACCTGACACGTGGATTCGGGATTCGACGGATACAAGGATTCGAGTGTCAGATACAGACACGTTGACCCCCTGGAACAAGACACGTTCGGATACGTTATATATATATATATATATATATATATATATATATATATATATATATATATATATATATATAGATATATATATATATCTATATATATATATATATATATATATATAATTAGATAATTCTTACACAAATTCTCATTCATGATACAAATTCATTGATTTCAAACATAGATCTTCATCTAGATGTAAGTTTTACTATTTACAAAGTAAGTTAGTAACATTATGCATAGTGATAGTACATACAAAATTCAAATACAATTGTAATTTGTGACATGTCACATAAATGATAAATCATAAATTTTGAATTCATAATACATATTCAATTCATCAATGATCCAATAGGAGAAAGACAAGATAGTAAGATAAAGATACTGACAGCTGTAGTTTTCTCATTAAGTCATCAAAATCAAAATGTGTTACATAGGTAGTGCAATGCCAATGGCAAATAGAAATAGAAAATACAAAACAACTACAAGTATACAAGCCTCAAGGCAGTAGGTAGCTCATGACTCATGAGTCATCAATCCTCATAGTCATCATCAAAATCAGCATCACTGTCCTCATCATCATGGTCACCACTGCTCTCCTCTGCTGCATCCTCCTCCCCTGTATCCAAAGTCATCTCTGCATCTGCTAGTGTGGAGGATGATGCCTCTACGGTATCACCATCATCATTGACAAAACAAGTTAAGATTTTTCTACCATATTTTAATGGTTGGATTAGGCAGTTTGATCAAAATTGGGCAATGTTGACTAATATGCCTAGAGAATCGTGGTAGAGGGAAAGACTAGACAAGAGGAGAAGAATCTAGATTCTAGATGGTTGATGCTTGAATAATTAATTATCAATGCACTATAGATGCCATTTGTATCTTGATTTGTGTACAATATGCAAGCTTTGATATATTCTACAACTAATTTGGCATTCTAGATGTTTTATTGAATATAAATGCAATTATATATATGTGCCTCCGGGACGCTGCGCGTCCAAGGATTTTTGGAAAGCGACACTTCCAACGAACAAAAAACGCAGCTGCTTCGTCCCTGCTTCTTGGAACAGTCCTTTAGTGATCTCTTGCTTGAATTTGCCATACCTCTCAGTATTCTAGTTGCATTGTCCCTCTAATTTTCCAACGTGGAATTAAAATATGACATATTCCTGGTCTTGAGAGGAGAAATTTTATTTTCTGCTATGGTTACTGGTTGATGGTTATAGGAAAATAGTAGATTTCAATTGTACAGCTGTGATGGCTTTATGGAATTCCCAAAAATATTAGAGACATAGATTGTACTAAAATCCCAGCAATTGAAGAATCGTACGGATGGTTGGTGCATGAATTGTGGATGTCTGGCAGCATACGGACAGTATTGCAGCAGCAGTGTATGGTGGACAACAGATGGTGGCTGTGTATGTTGTGTATGGACATTATATCTGTTGTACGAGTGCCAAATTGGTATTGAGGCCGGTGGCTGGAATGCATTGTAGCTGAGTACCGAATTTGGTGGCAGTATGGTTTTTTCTTAGTAATTTCTTTTATTAATTAGTGTACACATCGTACAGTAATTTATATGCAGATGGATCACAAGACTGTGATCTCAACTGGATTTGATACCAATGGAGCTATTATGCCCATGTTTACTTGGTCAATAATAAGAGCACTAAAATATATGATATAAAAGATGAGTGAATAATTGGTTATGATTTTTACAATGAGGAGCCTGTATACATATTCTTAAGGTGTCTTGGTGCCTTTTCATGACAGGTTATGACTATTTATTAAATCATTTTCTAATCTTTATTATTTTTATTATTTTATTGATTATTTTATTAATTATTTCATTTTATTTCTTTCATAACTAATTAATTTATGTATATAAGAGTCTCGAACAATGAAAATATCTCCAAATGTAAAACCTATCTTTATTTATTTTTTAAAACAAAAATCAGCACTTCAAGGAGAAAAACAATGAGGGTTCGAAATATTCTTGACATACTGGTCTCAAATGTCCTCCAAGCTTGCATATGACATGTAGACTGCTGATGTAGATGCCACATCCACTGTAGGCAGGCAGTGGTCAGTGCCAAAGCAGGTCCAAGGATGCTCTGAATCAACTCGCTTCACCACATCTCTGCAATCTATGAATGGTCAGAAACAGTGTTGTGAAAAGCGCGATTAAATCGCGATTTAATGAAAAAATCGCGATTTTTTCAGCTTGCCGATCAAATCGCGATTTTTATACGAAAAAATCGCCTACTTTTTTTCTGCCGATTTTTACTGAAAAAATCGCGCTTTTTTCAAAAAGTCGCGATTTTTTCGAAAAAAGCGCGATTTTTAACGAAAAAATCGTGGGGGCTCAGGACAGCATAGTTTTATAACTTTTTTTGGGTTTTTTCATGCAATGTTTTTGAAAGAAACAAATAATTTTTGAGTGGGGTAGCTTAATGATCAAGTCTAGGCCCTAGTATGGATATGCTATTCATGGCAATGTTAAATTCTTAAAGTAAAAGGATGAAAATGAAGATTAAGGAGAATGTCACTTTTCCTTTTACTTAAATTTTTAACATTACCATGAAATGACTCAGGATGTTTGAGAGTGGTTCCAGCCTCATTGGATTTCATATGGAGAAAGAAGAATTTTAGATTTCATTTAAAATCCAGCAGACTTATCAGTTTTTCAGGATTTCAGGACTGGGAGATTGTAATGTTTCCAGGTGACACCACCTGCCCGGGCTACCCCTGCCACCAGTAGAGGACGTGGTCTACCTCCTATAGCTCCTACTTCTAGTTCTTCAACGTCTAGAGCACATCAGACTCCACTGCCATTTCCACCTGCACGGGCACCAGCATCTACATCTAGAGGGAAAGGGAAAGTTGTGGCATTTTCTCGCAAGAGGGGCAGAGGAAATCAATAGGATTAGACTTTCATTTTATTGTATATGACATTATGACATGATGAGATACATTATCATATTTTTTGTTCATATTTTGAGGCTGAGTTGGGACTCAGGAGTCAAGACTTACTATTCAGGACATGATTCAATGTTATGTGTGATTTTAGCGCTAGAAATGATATTAAACATCTTATATATTAGTTTTTTTATCATATTTATGTGTCAATGTATTTATTTTATGTTGTAGATGGTTTAGATATTAAAAAAATTGAAAAAAAATGAATATTTTTGTGCCAAACGCTTTTTTCCCGCTTTTTTCCGCTTTTTTCCCGCTTTTGCCGATTTTTTCCGCTTTATTCCCGGCGCCGATTTAATCCCGCTCGCGCTTTTAACAACATTGGTCAGAAATGATCAATGAGAAATGTGTGAGGCCAATTCGGGGGATGTCATATTGATATATATGATGGATTAGAGTTTAGGAGGTGCAGGCAACATTTTTTGTTCATTTTTAGCTTTATTCTTTCATTTTTTCTCCAGAGGCTCGTGCAGGTGGGCTGGGATGGCTGAGGGTTGGTTGAAATGGGAACTGGCTGGTTTGTGACAGAACTGGCCTCTTTTCTGGTCTGGTTCTTTCTGATAAAGTTTGTGATTTTCTGAACCAAATGCAGGAACACTTAAGTAGTGAAGATATGACTATGTAGATGTCAGTACTAGAGCGTTTATATCCTTATTTTATATGTCTGCAAGCCTTACTGATGTGAAGGTTCTGAACACGATAAAGGATGCCACATTTCTGTGTTTCCAGTTCATGGGGCTTGCACTAGCCTGTTTCCTGTACAACCCAACATGAAATGGACTTGTTTGTATTGTTCATTTGGTTTGTTCATATTATGAAATTATTTTCATAGATGTATGCTGAATATGAAGTATGCCGGCTTTATTTCCTTTCTTGCATTAAGTCCACTTTCTTGTTTTCTTTTAGATTACAATTTTCATGCATTATATATAGCTGTAATTCTTCTTATCATCAGGTGGTCTGTCTGAAAGGTAAAATTTCTGTTTGTGACTTTTTCTACCTGTAATTGAATAGTAATGCTTTTTGTCTCAAACACACTTTTGGCCTTGACTTCTAAGGAGAAATACCTAAATTTTTTCATTCTCTACTATAAGCCTTTTCATTGATATAATAAAACTATAATTTACTCGAGGAAAATATGTTAATATTTTCGGATAGACAAAACAAAATTTTGCGAATTTGAGCTCGAATCAACCATATTTTAATAAGGTGCTCTTGCTGGATTTTTTAATTACCCAGGAGAAAGATGAGAGCCTGAGTGGTGAACATGTGATGGAGGGGTTGACAGGTGTAGTTTCAGTCAAAGTACCAAAACCAGAGTTCCAGGGGCAAACAAAAGTAAGTGATCGTAGCTTGAAGAATTTCATTATTCTTTTTAATGTCTTGAACTTTTGTAGAAACTCTGTAGATATATATTATTTTATTTTGTTTAGCACTTCTCTTGCCAGGATTTTAATTGGTTTTCTAGCTTACACAAACTTCATTGTTTTTATCTGACAGCTTTATATGAATTCATATTTTTCTTTCATGGGAAATTTATTCTGAAAATACCCTAACATTTCATATCTTGGATGTTGATAGACAAGATTAGGAAATCCAGAGGTGCGGAGGATTGTAGACCAGGCTGTTCAGGACTATCTTACAGAGTACTTAGAATGTAATCCTAGAGTTCTTAAATCAATTCTCTCAAAAGCTCTTAATGCATACAAGGTACTAATAACTGGCTGTATTTAAAGGTATTCATAAAATTTTCCAAGTTTAATTGCTTTCTAATTAAGGGTCAACCCATTTGTTTCCTGTTGTTTTGTGGTAATGGAATATTTATGCATACAATTTATATATGTGCAGGCATGTGTCCCTAGGAAACCAAAACTTCTAGCTTGCATCTTCATTTCCAGATTGGAACAGTTGCATATGGATACTTAACAAAAGTTTCTGGATTTTTTTTTGAAATAATTACTAAATGATGATTAATGTCTTTGTAATGTGTTACTGCTCAAATGCTCACTCAATGTATAGAATTTCCAACCACAATATGAGAATGCAAGGGAAACTAAGAAAGGCTGCCCATTATCACTTCAGCAGCTCTTCCCCTCACTTTAGGCTGGCTCTCCTGCAGCCCAAGGGGGCTTCCCTAACTTGAGATTTCTAAGGCTTATATCAAACAGGCTCAAGGTGATTTCGAAGAGTTAGCTTTAGGAGAGCAGAAATAGTAAAAGTGTTTCTATAAATGGAGAGATGGGAGGATGAAGACTAGTGTCAAGTCCATTGGGCAAGTGGAGTCAAGCATCAACCACCGAGGGCAATAACTATGAGATTGAGAATGAATATGGTGCAAGAGAAGAAACTACAAACACACCTATCTTGCTGTCCATTGATGCAGAGATTTGTTTGTGAGAAACCCAAATCATCGAGAAGTTGAAAACAATTATGATGAGGCATTTACTGAAGTGTTAATTGCATCCAACTCTTGATTCGGATGAAAAGATACACAATAACATCTTTAATAATAAACATAATGATATATGAAAGGGGAATAAGCCACCATTTATGTTGTTAACGAAGCATAATCAACTTGATGAGAAATAGTGTTACCTATATTGCAGCCCATCCACACACATTTGATGCGACTTGCAAGTATTCCCAGCCATAGTCTTTAGCAATTAAACCCAAGCAAATATGCCACAATAGTAAAAACCTCTAACTTGCATTACCTTTGAGATCTTCAAAGAAGCTCAGGGAGAAAAATCCCAATTCAATCATCCTCTCAAATGGAGAGAGCTACTCTTTAGATAGAGTTGATCTCCATTTCCTTACAAAGCAAGTGATTTTTTTCCACGTAGTCTAAAGAGGTGTCAATTTTTCCTGGAAAACAATGGAAATTCTGGCAGAATTTTGAAAAAATCCGGCAGAAACTTTTGGAAATCCAGTTTACAGCTGTCAAGTTTCAAGATTTTGGGTGCCCTAGGGGTTTTTGATGGTGCTGAATCCATTTCCACCATAAAAAACAGGATTCAAGCACTCTTACTGTGAATTTTTTTGAAAAAAATTGGCTGGATTCCCGCGATTTTTGGCTGTCCGGGCAAAATTGATGCCTCGGCAGACAACGCCATTGTTTTCCTAGATCCATTAGTTCCCAAAGTAATAAAAATAAGATATTACATTTCAAATCTCCTCAATGACTTTTCTTCTAAAAATAGAAATAAAAAAAGAGTGGTGCTATGTATAATTTACTTTCACCTTTTGTTTTTTGTGTTGAGTGGGGAAGTGCATTCATTACGTACCAATCATATCTTTGTTAATGCTGGGGAAAGGTTCCTTCTAGTAGAGTCTTTTGAGATCTTCTAGTGACTTCTGTCTTTCAACTTTCAAAGAGAATGTAGTGGTATATGGTATGCATGAGTTGCTCAAACAAGACATTGTTTTATGCATTCCTGTAGATAGAGTTAATCTCCATTTCCTTTACAAAGCAAGTGATTGTTTTCTACGTAGTCTAAAGAGGTGTCAATTTTTCCTGGAAAACAATGGAAATTCCGGCAGAAATTTTTGGAAATCCAGTTTACAGCTGTCAAGTGTCAAGATTTTGGGTGCCCCAGGGGTTTTTGATGGTGCTGAATCCATTTCCACCATAAAAAACATGATTCAAGCACTCCTACTGTTAATTTTTTTGAAAAACATTGGCTGGATTCCCGCGATTTTTGGCTGTACGGGCGAAATTGATGCCTCGGAAGACAACGCCATTGTTTTCCTAAATCCATTAGTTCCCAAAGTAATAACAATAAGATATTACATTTCAAATCTCCTCAATGACTTTTCTTCTAAAAATAGCAATAAAAACAGAGTGGTGCTATGTATAATTTACTTTCGCCTTTTGTTTTTTGTGTTGAGTGGGGAAATGCATTCATTACGTGCCAATCATATCTTTGTTAATGCTGGGGAAAGGTTCCTTCTAGTAGAGTCTTTTGAGATCTTTTGTCTTTCAACTTTCAAAGAGAATGTAGTGGTATATGGTATGCATGAGTTGCTCAAACAAGACCTTGTTTTATGCATTCCTGTAGGGGAAGTACACCTTTTTTTGATTGAAGTTTTACTGTCTTTGGTGTCTGGAAGGTTCCAGCACATAGCACATTTATGTAACTTTTCTACTGATGTGTATATTGTGATAGTTCATTTCTTGGTTTCCAATTTTCTTGTAGGCAGCTATGGCAGCAAGAAAGGCAAGAGAATTGGTAAGAAGAAAAAGCGTTTTAAGGCCCTCTGCGCTTCCTGGAAAGCTTGCTGACTGCTCTGCTTCAGATCCTCGTGAAGCTGGTATTTATTTCTTCCCTGATCATTTTGGTTTAATTAATATGATACCTTAAGAAGATGCGTGATTACAGTATGCTTCCCTTTTTGTTAAAAATGTGTTAGTTTCTATCTTGATTTTGATATTTCCTTTATTGAGTATGTTGGAATGGATGGCATTATTGAATAGTTTGTTGAGATAAGACCATGACAGGTTCGTCAAGGTCTTTGCTCTCACAACATAAATATAGTGTTGCTCGACAATTGATTCTGTTATGAGGTGATCAAGAGTGCAGTTCGGTATGGCTGCATGACAGGTTCAGCAATGTGTTTGTTCTTACATTTTAGAGCTAGCATACCTCCATGATTCATTTGGTCTATTATACAATTATTGAGTCCTGACAAAGTGAGTGGGGTGGCTTGGTGAATTGTGTTGAAAGCATTATGATCTCTTCAGCAATATGAAGTATAACATTACAGGGTTCACTATTGCAACACAGAGAGAATTCTATTAACGCCCACAAATGACCAAGGAGAAGGTCAGTGGGACTAGAGAGTACAATCAGTGGTCACTGTTACAGAAAAATCTAGCACCTATTGGAAAGCCTCACTTGGTAACCTACACATTGTACAACACATGGAAATTTCACCACTGTTACCTCAGCAACTACTCGCCTCTCTTTAGTGAAGGATACAATCTAACACAAGGGAGGCTTCTCTGGGAAGGCTTAGGGTTCAAGTAACCCAAGGATCTTAAGCTAAGTGCCGCCTAAGGAATGAAGAATTAAATTCTAGATTTGGGTTCAGGGGAGCTATTAGTCAACCTAAAGGCTAAGGTTGCCCTAAAGAGTCTCAAATAGGTTTCTGAACGCACCAAATCAAACAAATACTCAAGGTTGCTATAAACTAGGGTTTTAAACCAGCAAATTGCAACAAAACAATAGTTCATAGCATCAAAAAATTTCACTGTGAAAATAGTGATTAAACTATGACTAAACTGAATGTTCCTTTTATTTTGACAGGCATGATATGCATGGATACTTTTGGGAAGAAGTGGTTGTATAAGAGGGGGTAGAGCACAAGCTATCATTGGAATTTGCTTGGTTTACATCCCTTCCCATATTTTTTCATTTTGACATTTGGCTTATGCTTTTTCTTTTTTTACAACTATTAATTTTAGGTATGTTCTATGCTGAGAGCAAATTTACTTCAATTTTGCATATTAGCTCAATATCAATTCCAGATTAGCAACCACATTTAGCGTGATAGCAAAGTGCAGACATAACATAAACATAAATCACAGAAAACAAGCCAAGACAAGAGGACACAAGATGTGGCACCAGCCAGGGACAAACCCCAATGTGGGGAAACCCTTGATCAATTCTTCTTATGTTGTTCAATAGTTCAGCAGAGAGAGAGAGAGATAGTACATATACATCAGAAGTCAACATTTTGACTTATCAAAATAAGAGCAGAGATCTTCTCTATGAAGATAACACAAGAGGCAGCTGATTTGAACTTAGGTGAAGGCATACTGCTTCAACTGATCCTCCAAGGTGACTCCATCACCATGCTGCACCCATCACTATGTTGCACCTCATCATCATGCTGCACCTGACACTGTGCTGCACCCAATTACTGAGCTGCTCTCATCACTATGCTGCTTCCATCACTGAGCAGTACCTCATCATCATGCTGTACCCATCAAGCTGCTCTTCATCATCATTATGCTGCATTCTTCATGCTGCACTGTGGTGTATCCTTCATTGTGCTATGCATACTGCAATACATCGTCATCATGCTGCTGCAATACATTCTTGCTCATCATCACGGTGCTGCATCATGTTGCATCCATTGTGCTGCACCATACTGCACCATGCTGCCCACAACAGTCACTGCATTCATCAATGCATTCATTATCCATGCTGCATCCTTCCAAGTATGCTGCATCTAAACAAACTGTCCATCATCACTGTGCTGTACACTGCAATACTGTCATGGGACAGACTTAGCTGCTTGCTATGGCTTGCAGCCTAGCAAAGCAGCTAGCAGTAGCAACCCTTCAAATAAAGCTCGTCACCAATATTCCCAGATAGTCCTTAACACGTTATCATCTATAGCATCATGACAACAATACAAGACTACTAAACAATGGTAGTCGTTTTTTTCCATGCTGGAAGTTCCACTACCTAAGTTACCAGGATTCGGATACGGATACGGATACGGATTCGGATCCGGATCCGCCAATGTTTTGAAAAGTCAGGATCCGGATACGCGAAGGAAACAGCAAGTACAAATAATATAAATATTTTTTTTATAATTTTAAAAATAAGAATTATAAATTTTATAATATATAGTTTATATATATTTGTAAAATGTAATACTTATATAAAATAATTAATATATTCCATTAATAAGCTTAGAATTAATATATTATTTATGTATTAAATAATAAGTATTCATACAAATTAAATAGTTTATAATTAACGTAAAACATAATAATAACTATTATAAAAATTATTATTATTATAGTTTATAAATTACCTATTAAAAAAAATTTATTATAAATTAAATTAAAGAACAAAACTATTGAGATTCATTTATAAAGTGAATTGAATTATAAATTATCAAGATAAAGTATCGGAGACCAAACTCTTGGGAGCTGGGAATTTAAAATATTTAATTATTATAAATTAAATTAAAGTGAATTGAATTATAAATTATCAAGATAAAGTATCGGAGACCAAACTCTTGGGAGCTGGGAATTTAAAATATTTAATTATTATAAATTAAATTAAAGAACAAAACTATTTAGATTCATTTATAAAATGAATTGGATTAGAAATTTAATAAGATAAAGTATCAGAGACCAAACACTTGGGAGATGGGAAGTTAAAATCCACGTTAAGTGCTATGTGGGCAAAATAATTTTACGTGGAAACTGGAGGCTAACAATCGCGTGACACACATATGTTCCGACAGACATTTATCAATGTTAAATAATATGTTAAATGCCCATTTGAATAATCGTTTGACGCACATATGTTCTGACAGACTTTTGTTACCCAACTGGTCCAACCAACGCACCTTCATTTGCAGAATCGATCAAGCCACCGCCATAGAACACATGATTTTGTAGGTTTGGATTTATTTACTACGAAAGGTTCATTATTTTTGAAAGTGACTCTTAAAGTGCACAGTGCGGATCCCAGTGGATCCGGATCCGTATCTGATCCGGGGATCCGCGGATCCAACTACCTAGCCCCACGGATCCGGTAACATAGTCCACTACCCTTGGTTAAGGGTTCCTTCTGCTTGCTGCGTATTACAAACAATGATTTTTCTGCCAGCGTATAGGAGACTTTGACTGTGTATAAGGGTCAGCAATTAGGGCTCTTTAGAACAACGGATTAGATCTTCACACGCTGTTGGTTAAGGCCTCTCCCTCTGCGTCTTAGCTCATCCTTTAGGACTGTGGCTAGGGTAACATAGGACATCAGCTAGGGCTCTCCTTAGGATTGCGTAATGTCTCCTTATGCTGTAGATAAACCCCTTATTGACTGCGTCCTAGGGTACATAAACATCTCTCCTTGCTATGTTAGAGAAGCCCTTTTTGGACAGTGAAGGAGCCTCCCTAAGTCTCCTTCATGACTGCGGTTAGGGCATGTTTCCTTGACATCGTTTAGACTTCTTTTGGACAGCGTTGAGTGGCATGTAGAAACTCCCTCCTTGCTGCTAGGAGACCCTCATCTTGACTGCATATAAGATAGCGTAGAGCCTTCTCCTTTTGACTGTAAGTAGGGCTAGGGCAGCTCCTCTTAGGCTTTCTTTAGATAGTGTCTAGAGTTAGGGAAAACCCTCTAGGACAATGTATTCTCTTAGTGACTCTTCCTTCCACCAAACCCCAAAGACAAGTGGAGAGGAAGAGATCACAAGAAGAGTGTGCCCTAATGACTAGAAAGCCACGTATTTTTATACTAAAACGTTGAGCACAAGTGGGGGCAATTTGGTTGCTGGCCGACCTTGACGAATTGTCCCATAACACAAATAAATTCATATTTCCATGAATACATGGCGGAATCGGATGATCTTTAGATCAATCCGACACTGCTCGACGAGAGGAATCCAAGAAAAATATCAGCTGCCATAAATAAGAAGACCCACATGGAGTTTGGCTCTAGTTGCCAATTTTAACAACTACATTAACCTCAGGTATTTCCAACCCCTTCTTCTGACATGACAAGGTTAATAGGAAACCAATATAATTGCCTGGTTAACCACCAAGCAAAATATGGGATAAAATAACGAGGGGGATAATGACATATGAATAAATGGAAAGCTACCATCATTAGAGCCTCCTATTTGTGCCCCTCCTAGCCAGTGAAAGGAAGACCCTAAGGAAAGTCACACTAGACTAGGGGCAACTGTTAACCACCAATGTGAAATAAAGAAACAAGTACATAACCAAAAACAATCTATTATCCAATTTCAACCTATGATCCATAGTAGAAAGCCTTAAATCTTAATTGAAAGCATTTGAATGCAAAAATGGTTAATTTACTGCGCAATAGTTGACCCACCTTCATCGGATGAGTAGGCTAGACAAATGAATGTATTTATTAGATAATGGGTGAGAGGCATCTCACGCTTGCTATCTATGGATCATGGTAGGGACTATTGTTGGAGAAGCTGCATCATAGGAGAAATTTTTTCTCCTAGGGTTACCCATGTATATGAATGGGTAACAATCACTAGACTATGGGAGTGTCCAGAACACTCCTAAATGCCAGGATTAAATCAAAATAGAAAATTTATAAATGACAATAAGTAAGAAGAATAGGGGCTAGGGGAAATAAGTTAGAAGAACCCTAAGAGGTGCAAGTCCATAGCTCAACATCATATCAGAATTGGAAGTAAAAGTAAAGCCTTATATGGGAGATGAGGCATCACTGTCTCTATCTCTAAATATAAATTAGCAGATGCAAACTTTGATGTTGTCATCCTTGTTGAGGGTAAGGGTAATCTTCCCTGAAGGCCACGTGCCAACACACTGTTGATTTTTCCCCGACACTTCAGAATCAGGTCTATGTTTAAAACATGATCACAAACACACTAAAATGCCACAACACAAGCACTTTGCAGAACAAAAAATTTACAAATATGAATAAATGTAGTACACGAGAAATTTTCAACCCAAAACTTGTTCTATTACACCTTTAATACAACAAACATAGGGCTCCCGTAGTAGGGATCATCACCCTTACAATTAGCCCTGATACAAGAACGGTTAGGGCTTGATGTGAACAACTTATGACTATCAATCTACACTTGAACAAGACACACTTGACTTGCTTTCTGAACAAGGAAGAAGACTCTCTCTTACTCTTCTTCCAGTGTCCAAGGAAGAAGAGTAAGGGAGAGTCTTCAGAGAAGGAAGTGTTGACAGACGATGATTGTGCCATGAGTGCACATGCACCAGTTGAGCGGAAGTGGGGAGACATCGAGCTGTAGTCAGGCGTACTACAGGCGATGAGGGGCAGGATCCTCGAGGTACCCGGCCTCTTGGATTAGACCTTGGTACGGGAGCCCCGAAGAGGAGTAGCAGGATTGGCTGAGTCGGGTAGAGATGGATGTGGATGAAGCGGCAGAGAGAGTTATAGTGCAAGAGTCCCGAGACAACGTGAGGCTAGCAGGTTGCAGTAGTGCGAGAGGCACGGGAGTGTTGCACCAGTGCAGGATGGCACAGAGAGGCGCAACAATGCGAGATGCAGGGAGTTGTTGCAGCAACACACAGGTCAAAGAGGGAGCACTTGTCAGCGGCAGAGGGAGCTTCAACATCAGGAGGGTCTCTAGCCCAACAGAGAGGTCAGAGTTGGGAGATTAGTTACTTACTTCTCAGTAACTGAGTTGCAGTGCAGCAGTGGGCAGCATGATGCAACATGATGAGAGGTGCAGTGCAGATGCAGTGCTGGGAGAAAGGACTAGCTGCAGCACGAATGCAGAGGGAGTTTTCGTACAGATGCAACAATGGCGGTGGAAAAACCATGGGCAATAGTATAGGATGCAACAATGCAAAGGATGGTGGGCAGCAGGCTGAGCATCAGCATAGGGACCGATGTCGAATGATTAGAGTAATACTTAGTGAGGAGTATTGCTAGAGCATAGTCCTCGCTAAGAGAGAGTGTTGATTTGGTGTAGCATCGGATGTGCTATAGCCACGAAATTTGGTGGAGAGGTTGGGGCACATGAGATCTCCAATACCCAGAAAGGGTTTGGGTAGATTCTAAACAGTTCAGGAGATATTAAAATAATTAATATCTTTAATGGAGTCCATAAGTCTAAACTTAGGGAAAATAAAATATTAATGTGGATTAATATGAAACTGTGTTAGAATGGTCCAAAAGACATGGGTCAAGCCAGATCTAATCTTAACTGTTGATTAGGGACTTAATCTCGGTCGTTGATATGTCAATAGGAAAAGTATAAGAGGAGGCTTGAGGGTCACTTGGAGAACACACTAGAGTGATCAGTCATTCTATTTTCTAAAGCGGGGTTTGTTAAGAGAGATAGAATTAGTGATCGGGTGCTGCCACTGAGGGGCATTGATTACAGAGAAACAGAGAGGCAAAGATAGTGCCGGAAGAGCAACGCAGTAACCAGATAGAGGGACACAGAGCTAGCTAGGGCTCACGCAGGGCCATGCAGAGGCAGCGGGGAGTTGCGCAGAGCCTTTGAGAGGCCAGCGTTGCTGACGCAGAGGGCCAGAATGCTGACGCATACCCATTCTAGGTGACCCAGGGCCAGCATTGGGCAGAGAGGGGCTGACGCTGTCCAGAGAGGGGCTGACGCTGGGGTTTCTGGGGCGGATTGGAGTTGAGGAGCTGTCGGAAGGATTATCTGGGGTTTCAGCCGGGAAATCTGTGTCAAACTGCAAGGTATTACTGCCAAGGAAATTCTCTGTTGGGTAGGCCGGATTTGACACCCAGATTGTACTTTGATATTGCTTAATAAGAAAACCCTCAGATAGCTGCACTAGTTTCCCCACATTGGGTTTTTCCGAGCACATTGGTCCAAAAATAACGGTGTCATTTGGTGTGATTGTTTCTGTTTCTTTCAGTTGTTGATCTGTAAGATGTTGAGCATGCACTAGTGTTTATTTTCAGTATTTACATTGTAAATAACTTGTTAAGTAACATAACAAGTAGGTAGGAATAAATCAGATAAAGTGCATGGAGGGTTTCTAATTGGTAGACTTAGAAACTTCAATAGGTATAGCATGATGATGAGGTACTACTCAGTGATGGAAGCAGCATAGTGATGGGAGCAGCTCAGTAATTGGGTGCAGCACAGTGTCAAATGTAGTATGATGATGAGGTGCAACACAGTGATGGGTGCAACATGGTGATGGAGTCACCTTGGTCGATCAGTTGAAGCAGTATGCCTTCACCTGAGTTCAGATCAACTGCCTCTTGTGTTATCTTCATAGAGAAGATCTCTTTTCTTATTTTGATAAGTCAAAATGTTGACTTCTTATGTGTATGTACTATCGCTCTCTCTGCTGAACTATTGAACAACATAAGAAGAATTAATCTAATCTGTTGTTCTAAAGGCCTTAATTGCTGACCCTTGTACATAGCCAAAGTCTCCTATACGCTGGCGGAAAAATCATTGTTTGTAATACACAGTAAGCAGAAGGAACCCTTATCCAAGGGTAGTGGAATTTCTAGCATGGAAGAAAACGACTAGCATTGTTTAAACTTTAGTAGTCTTGTATTGCTATCATGATGTTGTAGGTGATAACGTGTTAAGGACTGTCTGAGCATATTGGTGATGATTTTGATTTGAAGGGTTGATACTGCTAGCTGCTTTGCTAGGCTGCAAGCCATAGCAAGCAGCTAAGTCTGTCCCATGATAGTATTGCAGTGTACATCACAGTGATGATGGACAGTTTCCCTACCTGCTAATTATTTTTATCTCGACCATCTTTTGCATTTTGTGGTACAATTTCCTGTTAAATGTGGCCACTTATTCTTTTCGATTTTTCTTTTAATTGCTTCAACCTTCGGGGCATCATTCTTGGCCTGACCCAAGGTGGGGGCAAGGGGATAGGGAGGCTAGCCCTATGTGGATCCAGGTGGGAGAAAATGATGTGCGGGTCCCTAACATATAACCATACTTAGCTCAATGATGCCAGGGTTACCCAACATATACCTACAGTATACATTTAACAATGCATCCACAACTGCCCCAGGTTTTTAACTCTACGATGGAGTCAAATCTTCATACCATAAATGGTCAAGGCCCCTTTATAAGCAGTTCCTTTGTTATCGGAACTTAATCACCCCGCCTGAAACCTCCTATCGGGATTATATGAACCCTCAAACCTTTGGTTATGACTTGGATTAAAGTCTTTCCTCAAATCCTTCTTATCGGGAATTAGAACCCCCTTAACACATCGTTATATACGTTTTAACGTATATAACCTTCTATCAATGCTCATCTGGTTTATAAAGCATTACAAAGGAATTAACTTCAACATACCTTTTCCGCCTACCGTACAGTCTTGTCACGACTCCCGAGGTTTAACCTCATTGCAATCGGCCTTCGCATTCTTTCCTTGGTCATGCATACATATATGCCTTCCTCTTCTCGATATGCGATTTCCCTTCAAAACTGGGAAATACACTATTGGCGCTTAATTCTTCATATTTCTGTTTACAAAGGAAACCATCGCCAAACATACATATCGGACATCAAATGCATTGAACCTGCATTTATAAATGCGTCAGGGCTGCCTCTTAGTCCATCACATTTTCGCTCCTTCGAACTTCGATAGGTCTGAGCTTCGATACTCCGATTATCGCTATCGGATATCGCTTCTCTAACCGCGCCTAGCTTCTTCCACTCTAAACCTTCGATTGCACGATCGCCAATCGGTTTATCGGCAATATCGCCACATCGCTCGTCGGAGTTCGCTATTTCGGTTGTCACCGTCCCTTGGCACCTCCGAAATGCGATTGCGATTTCAATCATAGCCGTTGATCACCCAGATCCAACGACTACTGAGTGCTAACACTTCACGCTTCTCTGTTCGTCCCTTTACTTAGTTTTTACGCTAAGTCATCAGTTCTTCCGTGGTTTGGCTTCTTTAAAGGTTTCGGCCTTCTGCCCATTCGTAGCTCGCTCTTCCTTCTGAGCTTAAACTCCTCACTCTCCTTTGATCTCTGTCCTTGCAGAGCTCTTCAATTCTGCCTTCTGCTTCCACTTGGGTTCTGTTTTGGCCCAATTTCCCTTCGCTAATATGTTCGTACCTAATATCTCCTCTGCATGTCCTCTGAACTCTGCCTGCAATCTCCTGTAACAGAACCTACGAGTTCAAACCATAATTAATCACAAACACGCGATTCACACTCTCTGACACAGTCAGGAATAACTTTGAATATATTAATGTAAAAACACAAGATTACATTCGAGACTCATCGGTCTCGCACACACACACAGGCCTGATTCTACTATTAGTGGCCTCCTCTATTGAACGTGCAGGTTCACTATTTATAAGAATACATTGGATTAGATCACTAAAGGATCTGATCAATCCTCTAACAAAAGCCCTAAAGCTTGCTATATGCATACATATGTGGCAGATAAATAAGTCTCCTCGAGACTTTATCCATTCCATCTTTTTCTGTGTTTTAAAACACAAAAGTCCCCTTATCAGCTCAATGGTCCATGTCTATTCTCCTTTTAATGCCTAAAACTCTCCTTTGCTCCTAAAATCATGGAACTGTTTAAGAGTTGGATTTGACTTCTACCACTTCTACCACTCATGTTCTCATTTATTTGAGAGCACTTACAATTCCTTCCATTATCTAATTAAATCACTAAAAGGCCTAAATTACATTAATTTTGAGACTTAGGAAAACTATTTCCTAAAAATACATGACCCCCTATGTGTACTATTTACAATGATTTTCCCTTGGGTGAATGCTCCTGCATCAGAAAAAATGAATGGGGGTATAGTGAGTGAAAAGGGAGTAATATGTGCGGGAAAAGGAGCGGGACCATGTGCCCAAAGTCAGGGTTTCCGAAGTAGTAACACCTTAGAACCGAATGGTCAATAAAGGAGATCCCACGGGACTAAGGTCTAAGGGTAACAACCAAAAGAGATCAAGGGCACAAGAGCACAAACTGAGCCCATTCTTTCCTTCAAATCCCCCTATCAATCCATACCCAGAAGTATCCATGATAAGTAAACCCAATACTCAATTACCAAATCACAAGACATACCTTTAGATTCAGGAGCCCCACCTTGAAACATACGATCGATACAGGTGGTGAGGGACCACTTGGCTAGCTCAGGTGGCAGAGAAATGGCATAACGAGTTAGTAGGAGGCATCAAGGGGTTGTTGGTTGTCGATTGAGGCTCATCGTGGAGAAAAATTTCTCCAGGGGATATTACCCAGACATAACTGCAAACTACTTGAAAGTTGGAATCTTGCCTTTCTAGCTTCAGAGAGCGGTCTCTCTGTCAAAATTTCAGTCATTTATTTTTTAGGCTAGGTATGGTGCTTAGTGGGGTATAAGCTTTATAAGTTTGTTGGTAGGAAGGAAGACATATCCATTGGGCATGGAGTCACGTCGAGTTGATTATGTTTCTAGTGATAGGATGGAGAGAGAAGGGGTCTTCTATGGGATAAAGGTAGGCAATCTTGGTGGTGAAATCTAATCAATTTGCTGTAGGAGGGTGAGTATAAGAAAAGTGGAAACAACACATAGAGCATCAAAACTGTAGATGAATTCTAAATGTTGTTTTAACAAGAAAACATAGATTGTTTGATAACCTAAATCAGAGCACCTTTAAAAGGAATTCTGAGATAAATTCTAGTTGAACCAAACATGAAGACATACATTTAAGATATGGAAATAACATGAGGCAAACTTACAACATGAGAGAAGCACAACACCATCAAGAGCTGACACAGGAATCCCTTTAAATCACACCTTTGTCTTTCATTCACTCGAAAATTCAAGAAAATACAATATGCACATTGTTCTATCTCCTCAATCCTGACCAAATTTTTGCTTGATGATCTGATAATGAGATCTTAGACAATTATTAAGGTATTACAAACTCATGTGCATGGATTTGCCTATATTACTTAGCGCAATGGATCGATAAGATTGCGAATAACATAGACAACGAAGCAATTAAAGAAACATAATAGGCACACACATAACACAACAAGTTTAATCTGGAGTTCACCCAAAACTCTTGGGCTACGTCTCCTAGTCCAGCGTTCGGTGGTGGCCTCTCTATTGTGTCTTCAAGAGCAGAGTTTTACAAAGTGTGAGCTCAAATTGAGTCTCAACACAACAGATACAACAGTAGGAGTTTTGCTTGAATCCCTCAAACCTCTTTGAGTACACAGACTCTTTCTATCACTCTCTTTCTCTGTCTTCTCTCTGTCTCGACATTGCCTGCCTCTGTCTTCGGTCTTCTGTGGCTTTAAAGCCAATCGGTGCTGTCTATTCATTTCCTCTTCTCGGGCTCTCTGGCTCCCAGCCTCTGTCTGCTCGAATCCCCCTCTGAGCGTTAGAAATCATTGCTAAACGCCTTTAGGGATGGTGGCCACCTGTTCTGTAAGGCAATGGACCATCAATGCCTTTGAAATCCCAAAAATGGTCATTCTTTGTTTTCACAGAGAAATACACGTAAAACTGTGAAAATTCGCCAATCTGTCATTTATCGGATTTGAAATACTATAAATTCCACCTTATAACTCCTATCGGGTCTGCCTTTATATCGCTTATTGCATCTCCACCGTTGATCTAAGTGATCCAGATCCGACGGTTGAGATTCATTTCGGGCGGCTCAAGCGTACGGGGGTTAGTCGCCCAAAAAGGGTGGCTTTCTATCTCTGGGGCCTGGCCATGTGGCAGCTAGTGTATGGGCTTGGGCGGAGCCCGGCCAAAACCACTTACTGCCTATGACCCACCCGAAATCCCGTTCGTTTCGTGGTTTCTCTTTGTATTTGAAAAATACATTAAAACATTGAAAATACCGCAAAATGGCTCATATCAGACTTGAAATAATATACAATTGCATTAATAAACCCTTTCGGGTCCGGTTTCATCGCATCGGCGCATTTCCTTTGTATTTCATTCATTTTGGCGGAAATGCGAAATACATAGGAAAATGTTGTTTTCCGGATCTCAAAATATATAAAATATCATTTGCAACCTTATCGGGTCTAGGTATCGCAAGTCGCGTTTGTTATCGGCCCCTCTCCTTTGTAATGCTCCGATGCGATATATATCGCAATCACACATCGCATAGTCCCCGGGCCGTTGTAAGCGCTTCGTTGTAATCTGCCGATGCGATATGGCAGGTTAACCTGGGCCGTCGATCTATGCGCTTGATTGACGGTCCTCATTGACCCCGCTTATCACTATCGCAACATTTATATGGTCACCTCCGACAGCCTCCGCCTGCCTTAGCCGATTGCAATATGCCAATCGGATCTGGACCGTTGATTGGCCAGATCCGACATCCCTTGTGTGTCCTTCCTTTGACCTCCGATAGGCCTTATTTCACTGTTTTCTTCATGTTTTTGCCTCCTGACAGTGCAATCCACCTTTTTTTTAAGGTTCTTCTCATGTGATAATTTTTGATCTTTTAGAAGACTTAGAGGTTCTTAGGATCCATTTGGATCACACCTTCCCATTAAAAAAAAAAGCTTTTGGACCACCAAAAGTTGGTTTTTAAGCATCAATCAAGTGAGGATACAACTTCCTCACTTGTCCAATCTCTATCCATCTTGCATTGCTTGGTTTTGAACCCTTGAGTCCGATTCTTAAGTACTCAACATCCCCTCTGCACGTAGTTCTCACCTTCCTGTCCAGAACTGTATCTTCCTGCAACTCATTGAGATATTCAGGCAACAGATCATCAATAGAAGACAACTGACTTTGCTCTTTGGGATCTTCAATCAATGAAGGTTCAGACAGTCTCAAGTTCTCTGCATTAACTACTGAATAGATGTGCATGTAATCTGGCAAATCAAGGCGAAAAGCGTTCTCACCAATTTTCTCAAGTATCTTGAAAGGCCCATACCTTTTTGGCTTCAACTTCTTACCTTCGCCTTGCATTTTGTCTTTGCTGATGTACAGCCAGACTTGATCACCAACTTGGAAGCTATGCTCAATTCGATGCTTATCATGCCTTGCCTTGTATTTGGCCTGTCTTCTTTCCAGCTGTCCCTGCATTGCCTGGTGAATTTCTTGGATCTGTTCAATGAACTTGGTTGCTTTGTCCACATCATTGTGTCCATCAACTGCTATGTCTTTACTAAAGACAAAATCCAAGGGAGACCTTGGTGTAAAACCAAAACAAGTCTCAAAAGGAAATCTCTGTGTAGAAGAGTGCTTAGCACGGTTTTTAGCATGTTGCACATAACACAAAAGTTCATCCCAAAGCTTGGGATGCTTGCTGCAATAGCCCCTCAGCAACTGGATCACTGTCCTGTTGACCACCTCTGTTTGGCCATTTGTTTGTGGATGAAATGCTGTGCTCTTTTTCAATTTGGTGTCCATCAACTCCCATAGACTTGACCAAAACTTCCCAACAAATCGGGAATCTCGATCAGATACAATAGAAGTGGGTAACCCAAAATGAACCCATACATGCTGAAAGAACAACTTTGCTGTTTGTTTAGCTGTAATTTGCTTGTTATAAGGTATTAAAATACACATTTTGCTAAAACTGTCCACAATTACATATAAATAATCATGACCTTTTCTAGATTTTGGCAATCCCCCAACAAAGTCCATGGAAACACTTTCTGAAGGATGAGAAGGAACTGGAAGTGGAGTGTACAAGCCTAGTTTTCTATTGCTGGGCTTGCTTTTAGCACACATGGTACATCCTTTAATATATGTAGAAACTGTTTCATGCATTCATAGCCATCAACAGAATCTTTGCAGCTGTGCAACTGTTTTACTTACACCAAAATGACCTAATATTAGAGAAGTATGTGCTTCTCGGATAATGTTAACTCTTTCAGTTTGAGGAATGCATGAATTTCCCAAATGATATAAGAGTTGGTCCCTAACATGATAATCCAATTCTTCTACTTGTTTGCAATGACTTAAGGTTGCATATACGTCTTTAAAATCTACATCTTGAGCATATTGTTCAATGTAGCTTTCATGCAATACTGAATTATGCTTAAGTATAGTAGATGCATTTATGATTGGTCTGGATAACATATATGCAACCTTATTGTGTATGCCTTTCTTATATCTGATGACAAGATGAAACTGTTGTAGAAAACCCATCCACCTATAGTATCTTGATTGCTGCAATTTAGTTTGTGAGTGTAAATATTGAAGTGGTTGATGATCAGTATGTATAACTGTTTCTTTTCCCATTAGGTAATGTGTCCACTTTTTCACACTCTGCACTAATGCATGCAATTCTTTATCATATGTGGGATAATTAACTACTGCAGAATTAAATGTCTCAGAATGATAACATATGGGTTTACCATGTTGCATCAACACTGCTCCCATGGCATAGTCACTGGCATTTGTTTCAATCTCAAATGGTATTTGAAGATTTGGGAATGCTAGTACTGGTGTTGTACTAATCTTTTCTTTCAAGGCTAAGTTGCACGAAACGGGGATACGAGGAAGCGAAACGAAACGGGGAAGCGAAACGAAACGCGACCTCCCCAAATTTTGGAAACGGGGAAACGCGAATATATATAATAATATATATATATATATATATATTAAAAACATTTAAAAATTATTAATATATATATGTGCAACCCTAGAAATGGTTTCTAGAACAGCTTAGAAACCCTAAAAAAATTTAGAAATGGTTTCTAGAACAGCTTAGAAACCCTAAAAAAATTTAAAAACTAATTAGAAAAAAAAAAAATTAAAAACAAGTCATTTTTTTGGGGAAACGGGGCCCGTACGGCCTGGAAACGCGTTTCCGGCCGTACGGGCACGTTTCCATTTCGGGAAACGTGCCCGTACGGCCGGAAACGCGTTTCCAGGCCGTACGGTACGCCGAAACGCGTTTCCGTTTCGTTTCCGGCCGGAAACGGACCCCTAGGCAACGTTTCCTGCAACTTAGTTTCAAGGTGTCGAAGGTTTTCTGTTGTTTGCCTCCCCACAGAAACACCTTGTTCAATCCTGTTAAAGCATGTAAGGGAGCTGCAATCAAGGAAAAGTTACCAATAAACTTTCTCCAATATTGTGCTGCTCCTAACTTCTGTAGTAGATTTGGCTTTAGGCCAGTTCGCAACGACTTCAACCTTAGAGGGATCTATCTTCAATTCACCACCCCCTACAATATGACCCAAATAATTTAAAGATGTTTTGACAAGTTCACATTTTGATAACTTAACATAGAGATTTTCTCTTTTCAAAACATCTAGAATCTACTTTACATGCTTTAAATGTTCTTCCCATTTTTTACTAAAAACAAGAATGTCATCTAAATATACAATTACAAAATCATCGATAAAAGGTCTGAATACATCATTCATAACTCATATGAAAGTGGCAGGAGCATTAGTTAAGCCAAAAGGCATAACTAGCCTTTCATACAGCGCTTGCTTTGTTTTGAAAGCAGTCTTCCATGCATCTTGTTCTGCTACTCTGACTTGATGATAGCCACTACGCAAGTCCAACTTGGAAAAGTAAACAACTTCTTTTAGCTGATCTAATAGATCATCTATGCGGGGAAGAGGATAATGATTATTGATCGTTATTTTAGGCAATGGAGCATCTTGCTGCAAATGAATATCATGTACTATTTCCCTTTTGGGTGGCAGACCTTTAAGTTCTTGAAATACGATATCATATTCTGAAACAACTTTATCTAAATCACCTATTTGTTTAGGATCACAACCTTCAAATGCATTGGTTTTATTAGGGGTCTTTTCCTTTACAACCATTAGTAAAAATTGCTTGCATGAATTTACAGTTCTTTTCATCTGCCCTAAGTTTATGAGAGTGTAGTTATTTCTAAGCTGATGAGCTCTTACAATATATTCTATTCCATCTTTTGTGAGTTGATACTTATTTTCAGTTCTATAGAAAATGGCCTTTCTATCATACGAGTAAGGACTTCCTAAAACAATACCACATATATCCAAGGGAACTATATCTAACTCAACCTCATCTGCAAAATTTGACCCAATAGCAAACCTAAGTTTACATTGTCTAGTCACTTGTAGCCAGTGTTGATAATATCGGTATCGGGAAAATATCGGCGAGGGTCCAGAAAATATCTTATCGGCAATATCGGCAAAATATCGGCAAGCATAAAAAATGCATAATATATTCATTTTTTTTTTCAGATTTTAAACATATAAAGCAATAACAACATGAAATAAACACATTGGCACATAAATATGAAGAAAACACTAATATATATGATGTCAAATAGAAATGATACATCAAAGGCGATACCAAATCCTACTGATCCCTAATAATTGTCCATTCAAGGACTCAAATGTGGAGAACCAATACAAAATAACATCACATATATAAAAGTATCTCATCATCATGAGTTATATGTAGCATAACAAATAAAAATAGCAACTATCTATCTGAAATCACTGCCCTCTCCGCCTTTTACGGGAAAACATGATGGGTTGTTTGCCAGGCTTGCCCCTAGTAATAGGAGGCCCTGACCCTGCCTCTGCACCTAATGTCAAATAATGAGTGTTAGGTATGGGGCTATGCTCTCCTATATCTATAGCAGATGGTGTTGATGCTGATGCTCCCGTAGTGTCCTCCCCCTCCTCCTGCTCCTCTGACTCCGAGTCCTCCTCTTGTTGCCCCTGCTCTAATGGATCAACTGCCACTGGCTCTAACCATGAAGGTGACTCCTCCAAGAGGGGCTCCTCAGACTCCACCCTCCACGGAGACAATACATCAATATTTTCTAAGCTAAGTCACATGACACGAGGACACGAGACACGGAGGACACGTAAATACGAGTATTCAATACGAAACACAACGACCTGGAAACAAGACACGGGGGACACATTTTATATATATATATATATATATATATATATATACCGAAATATAGTTTTTTATCCATATTAAATTGCAGGTTGCAGCCTATCTAATCAAATTAAAATATAATTACTTCTCAAAGTTCATAGTTCACTTTAAAAAATAAATAGAATCAAAATTTACTATTTAGAAATTAGAATGTGATATGCTTGGTCTTGATTCTTGAATATTCAATGTTCATTGTTCATGTACAACTTACAAGCACATAAGAAAATAACTAAAGTATAATCCTATTGATTTCCTCTACCCCTCTTGCGAGAAAATGCCACAGCTTTCCCTTTCCCTCTAGATGTAGATGTTGGTGTTGGTGGAGTTGGCAGTGGAGTTTGCTATGCTCTAGAAGCTGAAGAACTAGAAGTAGGAGCTATAGGAGGTAGACCACGTCCTCTACTGGTGGCAGGGGTAGCCTGGGCAAGTGTTGTCACCTGGAAACATTACAAACTCCCAATCCTGAAATCCTAAAAAATTGACAAGTCTGCTGCATTTTGAATGAAATCTAAAATTCTACTTTCTCCATATGAAATCCAATGAGGCCGGAACCACTCTCAAACATCCTGAGTCATTTCATGGTAATGTTAAAAATTTAAGTAAAAGGATGAAAATGAAGATTAAGGAGAATGTCACTTTTACTTTAAGAATTTAACATTACCATGAATACCATATCAATACTAGGGCCTAGAACGCTCAAACCCTCCTTGGTAGAAACCACATAGCTCTCCCCTTCCTTCTCCAGCAACAAAAAATGAAAATGATATGGAAAAAAACCAAAATCGGATTTTTATAGGCCATGCGGAAAAATTTTACAGTCACTGGGCGA
Source organism: Pinus tabuliformis (assembly GCA_031772625.1). NCBI lineage: Eukaryota > Viridiplantae > Streptophyta > Pinopsida > Pinales > Pinaceae > Pinus > Pinus tabuliformis. The sequence goes on from CM062818.1 coordinate 719,263,033, forward strand.
TATTTTCGATTATCGTGCGATATTTTCGGAAATATCGGCGATATTTCGGAAATATCGCGATATGAAATATCGCCGAAAATATCGCGATATTTTGTCGGCGATATTTCGGCTCGCCGAAAATATCACGATATTTCCGAATATCGCCGATATTTCGGCGATATTATCAACACTGCTTGTAGCTTTGCTTTATCACATACCCAACCTAATGGATATGGCTTCTTGTGAGGTGTTGTTAGTAAGCCCAACTTCTTTACAATTGTTTCAGAAATCAAGTTTACTTGTGAACCACTATCAAATAACGTATCAATCTTTTGATGCTTGGAAATAACTCTAATATGAAAAAGCTCATGTCTTTTCCTCTCATTTTCTTCATTATCAATAGATTGTGCAAAATTACTTGTAGATGCTTAAGAATTTTTACCTTTTATACCTGTGGCTGTGATTGTTGTTTCATCACCTGAGTTTGAGCCCAAGTCTTTTTGAATAGCAGCAACAATATTCTTCTTCTTACCACCGAACTTATTGGGTTTCAGCTTCGGATGCAAAGACCAACAGTGTTCATCATCGTGCCCATCCTTCTTGCAGTGAGTGCATGAAGGTTTGTCTTTCTGTACAGTGTTTGTCTTCCTCTCTTTCCATTTCTGCTTCTTCTTTTCCTTGTTCTTGCTTGCAGTGGGTTTTGATGATCCCCCAATCTCTGGGTTCACATTCTTGCCTCTAGCCTTGTAGCCTGAACTGATACCTCATCTATGCTAGTTGGGTTAAACATGAGAATGGGTGCCTCAAATAGCTATATAGACCACCTATATACTTCAACAAAGTTTCAGGTGAGTCTAGAGAAATGCCTAGAATTAAAGCTCTTTTTCTAAATTCCTGGGTATAGCTTTGTACACTTTGCCCCTTTAATTGGCGAAGAGTTTGCCAACTCATCATTGCTTGCTGCATATAAGCTAGTGGATAGAATTGTTTTTTAATGGCAGAAACAAATTCATTCCAGGTAGAAAGAATTTTACCATGCTTCTTCAAATCAGCTTGTGTCTTGCCTTCCCACCACACTAGGGCAGTTCCTCCAAGGCGAAGGCTAGCCAGTTGAATCTTTCTCCTTTCTGAATTGATGTTCTGCACCCTGCAATATACATCAATCTGTCTAATCCAGTTATCTAGCTTTTCTGCATTTAATTCACCATCATAAATTGGCAAATCAAATTTCACATCTAATTTAATCACAACGGTTTTCTTCTTTTTCTTTTCAGGGCTAGTTTTATGTGAAGAAGATGATGAGGAGGGTGATGATGGAGTAGATGGTGGAGAACGCCTCTCTTCTTTTTCTTTGCCTTCTGGATGACCATCTAGAAGAGGTTCCTCTGCTCCTTTTTTTGTTTGAGATGCTGAAGTGCTTTCACCTCGGCCTTTGTTAAATTCTCGATACATCTCTCCGACCATGGCTCTCATGGTCATGAAACTGTCCATGAACTGAGAGTCTGATTCTAATGAGGTTTGTTCTGCCATCCTCCTCCTAGGATAGACTCTTCCAATTTCTGGATTAGTCTCAACAAGTTCTCCTTCTCCTAGTTTGAGCTTTGATCTAGTTAGCATTCAACAATCCAGCACAAGCTTGTCTAACCTTAGCAAACCTAAAGCTCTAATACCACTTGATCTGATAATGAGATCTTAGACAACTATTAAGGTATTACAGACTCATGTGCATGGATTTGCCTATATTACTTAGTGCAATGGATCGATAAGATTGCGAATAACATAGACAACGAAGCAGTTAAAGAAACATAATAGACACACACATAACAAGTTTAATCTGGAGTTCACCCAAAACTCTTGGGCTACATCTCCTGGTCCAACCTTTAGTGGTAGCCTCTCTATTATGTCTTCAAGAGCAGAGTTTTACAAAGTGTGAGCTCAAATTGAGTCTCAACACAATAGAGACAACAATAGGAGTTTTGCTTGAATCCCTCAAGCCTCTTTGAGTACATAGACTCTTTCTATCACTCTCTGTCTCTGTCTTCTCTTTGTCTCAGCACTGCCTGCCTCTGTCTTCGGTCTTCTGTGGCTTTAAAGCCAAGCAGCACTGTCTGTTTGTTTCCTCTTCTCGGACTCTCTGGCTCTCGACTTCTGTCCGCTCGAATCCCCCTCTGAGCGTTAGAAATCATTGCTAAACGCCTTCAGGGATGGTGACCTGTTCTGTAACAGAATGGACCATCGATGCCTTTGAAATCCCAAAAATGGTCGTTCTCTGTTTTCATAGAGAAATACACATAAAACTGTGAAAATCCGCCATTCTGCCATTTATCGGATTTGAAATACTATAAAGTCTGCCTTATAACTCCTATCGGGTCTGCCTTTATATCGCTTATCGCATCTCCACTATTGATATGAGTGATCCAGATCCAACAGTTGAGATTTATTTTGGGTGGCTCAAGCGTACGGGGGTTAACTGCCTGAAAAAGTTGGTTTTCTCTCTCCGGGGCCTGGCCACGTGGCAGCCAGTGTATGGGCTTGGGCGGAGCTTGGCCAAAACCACTTACCGCCTACGGCCCGCTCGTTTCGTGGTTTCCATTTGTATTTGAAAAATACATTAAAACATTGAAAATCCCGCAAAATGGCTCATATCGGACTTGAAATAATATACAATTGCATTAATAAACCCTTTCGGGTCCGGTTTCATCGCATCGGCGCATTTCCTTTGTATTTCATTCATTTTAGCGGAAATGCGAAATACACAAGAAAATGTTGTTTTCCGAATCTCAAAATATATAAAATATCATTTGTAACCTTATCAAGTCCGGCTATTGCAAGTCGCATTTGTTATTGGCCCCGCTCCTTTGTAATGCTCCGACGCGATATTGCGATGCGATATATATCGCAATCGCACATCGCATAGTCCCCGGGCCGTTGTAAGCGCTCCCTTGTAATCTGCCGATGCGATATGGTGGGTTAACTTGGGCCGTTGATCTGCGTGCTTGATCGACGGTCCTCGTTGACCCCGCTGATCGCTATCGCAACATTTATATGGTTGCCTCCGATAGCCTCCGCCTGCCTTCACCGATTGTGATATGCCGATTGGATCTGGGCCATTGATCGGCCGGATCCGACGACTCCTTTGCATCCTTCTTTTGACCTTTGATAGGCCTTATTTCACTGTTTTCTTCATGTTTTTGCCTCCCAATAGTGTAATCTACCTTTTTTTCAAGGTTCTTCTCATGCGATAATTTTTGATCTTTTAGAAGACTTAGAGGTTCTTAGGATCCATTTGGATCACTTGATTACAATCACATCGTAAATAGGCTAATACAAGTCTGTTCCCACCTCGACTAGTTCCCACCTCTAGGAACCAAATTCCCCATTGGGATTTTTGTTTCTAACTTATGCAATGAAAATAGAACTGATTTCTGAAGACTAGGGATTGGTTGTCTAGATCTTCTCTAAGCATTTTTACATTAAATTCTCAACCCGAATCGAGCTTGTGAGTCATTAGATGCTTCATTTAAACTACCAAGACCTAAAAACAAATTAGAAAAGATTTTGACTTGGGTAACTCGGTCAAAAAGATCATTGTCTAGAAGCGCAACACCTAATTCTCTAGAAAAACAAAAACGCAGCAAGAAAACACAACGCTGCATGGTTGAGATACCTCTGGTTGATCCCTGAGTTGCCTGATGACTTCAGCATGTATGAACAAGCCTGTACATGGATAATTTCCCCGTTAGAAGATTTCTTTCACCACAAACAACCTCCAACTTTGACAATTTCATCCATAGCCAAAAACACAACCCCAGTTGAAAAAGCGCAATGCATCCTGTTTTCATGGTTTGAGTGACAGTTGTTGATTTTTGGTCTATAAATTTTTTCTCTCCTGTTTTGCTGGTTGTAATTTGTACATGAGGTTTTGCTGAAGAATAATAAAGAAACCCTCATTTGCTGCACCGATTTTCCCACATTGGTTTTTTCCAGGGACGATTGTCCAAAAATAACTGTGTCATTGTGATTGTATTTGTAGCAATATTTTTCCTAGCATTTACTGTTTGCAATATTTTAATTGTAGGCTGCAGTAGAATATATTTTGATATTTGTCGTAGGAACATTGTGAATAACTTATTTATGAGATAATAAGTAGAAGAAATAATATTAATCACTGCAGTAAGATTTCTATTTAGAAATTTTCACAACAGTGAGGTCTCTAGACAAGCTTCTCATGTTGGTGATGATGCTAACACTACAATAATCATGCCACATACCCCTCTCAAGCTTCCTTTCACCAAAAATGCAAAACATTCATCTTCACACCAAAAACCATACCCCTAATGGTAGCTAGGGTGCAAAAATGCTGTGAAAGATGTTTCTTCAAAAATGACTTAAGAACTCGGACTAACTGTATTTGCAGGAGGGATTTTATGCAAAACATTATCACCTTTAACCTCAACCCCATAAACAAGCATACTCTAGGCAAAAATAAAAAATCAAAACTGTGTTATTTCACCCTTTCCAGCATTCAAACTTTGGCTGCTTCAACCAACAGGTCCAACTTGCCTATATCTTTCTCCTACATTTCTTTTAACTATTTCTTGGTGGAGCTTAATTCTTTCCTCATAGAAAGATTTTGCTTACATATGTTTTTCATTTGCCTGTCAACATATATTTGGCATTGTCCATTGCTGGTTGATACATGTCCAAAAGACCAGTCATCTGTTTCCTAGCCATTTCATCCTACTCCAAGGCAACTCTGATTGCAGGGTTTGAATTGATCAAGGTGAGGTCTTGGGGTTCAAATCTAACAATGACAACTCCCTTATGTCTCTCTCTTTGGGGTTGACATGGTTTTTCACATTAGAGGTATACTGTAGGGTTTCTAAAAATGCAATCTCAGTGTAGGTTTATTTTGTGCAGCAAGTAGGATGGTAATGATGAAAAGGAGCTTCAAAGTAGGGTTGTGTGACAATTGATTGTGAAAGACCCTATGAAATAGATCACCTCTCAAAACCCCAAAAAGCAACTATTGCTTGCTTAGTTCTAGTGGCAGAATTTAGAAACATAGGTGTAGTGCCAGAAGCGCAACGCATGAAGGAAACAAACTTCTTGACCTCTAAGGAAAGCGAAAACTAGGTAAGAGGCTTTAATTAACTTGAATGGCATGGTAAACTTCCATATGAAGGTTGCAAACAAGAATTTGGATGTTTGATGAGGATAAAAACATAAAAAACGTAGCGAAAAGGCAAAATGCAACGAAATTGCAGAAAATGCAGCAAGCAAGAAATTTAGAGATTTGCAGGGTTTCTAAGCATTTCCTGAGCACATGGAAGTAATTTTGAATGTCATGCAAAACAAAGGCTTCAACCAAAACAAGAATTTGCACCTGGATAAACAATTTGATTACCGTTTTGAAAGAAACGCAATGCCTTTGTGTGAGCGCAAGATCCCCTTGCCACCTTTGCGCAGCGACCTCTAATTACCATATAGCGAGCTTCCGATGGAGAAATGAGAGGGCTCTAAGGAGCTTCTGAAGATTAACCATGCATTTGAACTCCCAAGGTGGCTGAATGCAGATTTGATGGGCGATGGTTATGATTTTGGACTTGAATGATGAAAGCGCAACACTTGGAAAAAGTACAACACTGTCGTCCTGACCATTGTACTAATGATGATGTCATGAATGATCATGATTTGACACTCTAATTGACCCAAGGGACCCTACAAATTGGTGCTCCTGATGACAAGACATGACAACATGACCTCACTCATGAACTTTTGATTGAAACATGACACTAGATCTACTTAACTCAACCTCTTCAAGACATCAATGACTATTTTCATGACTCTTCACACACTTTGACATATTTACATTGAATAATGAAAATTTTATTCCAAACTAAGACCCATAGCTTGATCTTCTACAAGATCAGAGCCAAAGCTTTATACATTTGTCAAAGTTTGAAAGATAAAACTTGTTTTTTGACTACTATGATTATAGGATACTAACAATCACCACAGACCTTGTGACCACCTCAGTAACAAAAACATGCGATCATCCTCCCTCACAACCTTGCAAACACCTGCTTTGATCCTTAAGGGAACTTGACCCTTACTCAACCTTGTCTTCAACACCGGCAAGGGGGTATCGACCCTCCTTCAGTCACAAACTTTTAACTCAACCTTGACATAGAAGTTTACTACAAAAACATAACAAAACTATGGCCAAAACTTGATGTACAGATCTCCCAAACTCGACCAACCAGAACATAAGACAAGAAAGTAAACGCGTCCTTCTCTCCTTGCTAACTCAACTCCTTTTGTGATCTGCGGTCTTCTTATGCTTCTTCTCTTGATGAAATTGCACTTGTGGATGTGACACATGAGCTTGAATCCTCTTCTTCTTATAATGATCTTAGGGGCTAACATTGAAGCTTAAGGGTCATGTCTTGTAGCCCAAGATGACATTAGGCTACACATAGAAACTCCGCTATCTTAAGAAACAAAATTCCTTTCATTTGTCTTTCACCATAACATTGAAGCCCTAGGTGCCCCTTAGCCCTTCAAGGGTGCCCCTCATGCTTTCAATGATTAAACAATTAATTTCCACCTTGGTCTTATGCCCACAACTTTGGGTACAAAACCCACCACTTGGGTACACTGCCCATAAAGCTCCATTTATGTGGCTCAACTCCACACAAATTCAACACCACAGGGTTTGTGGGAGTACCTCCCAAGCTACACATCTCAACACTTCCTCTTAGTGAGGGAGGTACTTCCACTACTTGGAAGTATCTCATCATTGTCAGCGACACTAGCCCAATCTCTAGCGTTCACCACTGCAACATACCTTGTAGAATGAACCACACTATCTTCGGTAGTGTCCTGCCTCCATAAGCTTCCTGTTTCTTCTTCTCCTGAAATGTCTTTAGGCCTTTCCATAGTTCCTTCTTGCCAGTTGTAGAAGTCTACGTACACCCCACTGACTATGCACTCTTCTTGGGTTGTAGATTCTCCCTCTAAACTTGCATACTCCCGCTTGAACTTGACTGCCTTCGAGTCTCAGGAACCTACTTCTTCCATTGATCTGTAGGCTTGCCTGTTAGTCGATATAGACCATGCTCCCTAACTCCATTGATAGCTCCAACAAAGTTAGAGCTTCTGGGCCAAAGTTTCACTTTCCCATCCTGGAATATTGCCTCAAACCCCTTCGCCTCCATCACGGAGACAAAGAACATGCTGTACCTGAGGTTCGGTACCCATAGTACATCTTGAACTCGTAACAACCCACCTCACTCCATCCTGAATGGCACAACTCTTGAATTTTTGACAACTTTCTGACTCTTGTCGCCGACCTCCATGTGCGACTTCGAGTCCCTTTCAGTTAAAGTCGTGTTGTTGCTCAAATTGTACAGGCACGGTGCAACAATGACTCAGGGTGGGGGCTGCTAGTCTGATCCTTGCCCCCTCTCCGTTCTAGTTGTCTCCCAACAACAAGCTATGGGGGTAGTCCCTATGGAATGTGAAAATGCGAGATTTGTTGGCAACTAACAAAATCCGAGAGACACAACTGAATGGCGTAGCCACTTGGTTGATTTAACAAGTTTTAGAGATTAGATTAGATTATTGTGAGACTAGTGCCTTATGGAGTCAACTACTTGCTTTATATCGATTAAGTACCAAATGACCAAATGAAAAATTGCTGCCCTGAGATGATTTGCTACCCTATATGTTATGCAAATGTTATAATCTAGGTGAGATGAAAAAAATCTTGGTTTATTTTAATTATATGCCTAGCTAAATGTATTCCTTAATTTTCAACTGTTTTGAGGCTAGTCTCGAAAGTAGGTTGTAGAGAGAAGTCAAGGCAAAGCAAGCAATGGCTTGGTTAATGATACATCCTCTTGAAGTCTAACTACCGGGTGCCTCCGGCTGCAGAGATTGTGGCTCTGACGACTGAAAGGCCACTGTGTTAACCACTAGAGAGGGTCTTGTTGTCGCGCGGATTGACACGACAACGCTCAGACCGGGGGCTGTCACTCTGATCCCCGATCCCTCCGTTTAAGCCTGTCTCCCGCGGCTAAGGGGGGTAGTCCCTGTGAGATGATGAGACCAACTGTCGACCAGTTGGTTGGGAGACACGAGATATGATATAGAAAAGCACTCGATGGATTTGATTAATTTAGCAGACCAGTGCCTTAAGAGATTTATTTTTGAACGATTACTTGTTAAATAAACCGTGAACATCAATCATTTGTCATCAAAAGGTATCAGCTAAATCACGATGACTGAAACGATATCCAGCAACTGAAAATTAAAAAAAAAAAAAGATGAATGCTATAAACCACCACGAGTCATAAACCATTAACCAGATATCATATTCGTATCTCGACTTGAAAATTCAGCATGAAAGATATAAATAAAATCTAAAAAATGAAATTTAAAAATTAATCTAAAACTAAAAATAAAACTAAGCCTAAAATCTTTTTTATTTTTTATTTTTGTTTTTTTAAAAAAAATGAAAATTCTAAATCTAAACTTAAACTAAAAATTAAATTAAAATTAAAAAATCTAACAAAAACATTTTTTTTTTTTTGATTCTTTATAACAAAATTTAAAACTATTTTAAAGTCTAAATAAAACCAAACTTAAAGTCAAAACCTAATGAAAAAATCTATTTAAAATCTATTCAAAAAGCAAAGTCCTAAAAGCCTTCCCATTATTTTTCTTTATATGCATATATGTAAAAAAAGAAAAAAAATACGTGAGCCTATGAAACGCATACATAACAAAAAAAACGTTCAGCGTAAAAAACTCACATGCGTTAACCCGTCAAAACTCATCACGCTGAAATGATACTCAGAGATTACCTATGCACACAAATGGTCATTGCAGTGAGATAAAACGATTTACAAATAAACCTGAGCTTGAAATCGGAATGTCTACAACCCTAGCCGCAGAGAAATTTCTTTATTTATCTGTGCAGGTCGGACGACGTAGGGTGATTGAGAAACCAGGCAGCGGAAGACTCACAAAAAAAATACTTACCTGGCTCGTATCATTTGATCACGTGGAGCTGAATGAAGTGCATACGTTTCCCTTTGATGGCGGACAGGCACATAAAGCTACAGGTTTTGCAGGCGGCTTGATTTAGCACTGAGCGATTGCAGAACCGTTTCTCTCGCTGCTGACGAGGTTATGGACCCGCATATAAACTCTAAAACGAAGAAGCATTTCCTCACAGGCCGAGAGGAGACATTACAGATGCAGGGTGATTCAAATGGCGTGAGAATGATTTGCGTAACAGGGTTTCCAAGAGCCGTCGAGCAGTCACGCCATCTCTCAACAAATTCTCATTATCACCATATAAAGACTGACAAATGCTGCCAGACAAAATACGCTGATATACTGAACCGTAAACCTTTCTCCCATGCGCGGACAGAACAGCTCAAGCGTGTCAATCTCCTTGCCCACCGCACCAGTTTTATGCTTCACAGCCCAAAGTTTTTGTCATTTTCGTTTCTGGGCCAGATCACAATGTCTGCGTATTTCTCTGAATCGATTTTGAAAGTATGCAGCCCTTTGGTAATCAGACGGCGGTGAGGAGAACGTATCAGATAATATCTCTCTGAAAACCCTGTACAAGAAAACACAAAAGAAGAGAAAACCCTAATGAAAAATCTGTATATAGAACAAAAGTTAAAACCCCAAAACAGCTGATTAATGTACAGATTTGGCCCCTTAACAGCCAGATTCAGCAATAAGCACGGAAATATTTTAAAGAAACAGAAATTTTAGGTTTTCACTGTGAAGAACTTCAGAAAAATCTCTCATGCAAATTAGAAAAATAAACCGAATGATAGACCCAGGATCAAATCCAACTGGGCTCAGCAAAAAATGCTTGCGGGAGTTGGCTGGTTCAGCCGAGAACTTCCCCGAACGCCCACAAAATTCCTTCAGAAGATGTTTTCTGCACAGCTCAAAACAACTGTCAATAAAGAGGGCAAAAATGCTGCTAGATCTCAGGAAGTAATGGAGCTACCTGCCATTACTTTAGAAACCCTAACAGCACCCAAACCCTAGCAAGTGAACAAGATACCTGTGCTCACAATACTCTACAAAAAGCTATTATTAATGACTGAAAATAACATATGCAGAAAATTAAACAATCTCACAGCATTTTAAGAGAGTAACACCAGCAAGATATGGACCCCAAAGTCTTCTTTTATTAACCAGAAACAGATTTACAAGAGAGCTTCTTCAGTATCAGACTCACAGATCGAATGATCTGAACTGACCCCTAGCACCCTACTTAAAGGAAATGACTCCAACGGCTAGTTCGAGTGATCCATGCTGAAATGATCTCGACCGTTGATGAGGATCAAGACATCTCTTGATCTCATCCGTCGATTTATTAAAAAATAATATTTTGCATGCATTCACTTAAAATATTATTATTTTATTAGTTAGGGTTTTTGCTTTATTTTTTAATTTTTTATTTATTTTATTAATTTTATTATTTTATTATTTTTATTCATTTTTTAATTTTTTAATTCATTTTAAAATGGATCATCGAACTAAGCCTTTGGAAACATCACCTAGGACCTAGGACTTAGGACTCATGAGGGGATTTAAAACATTTTTCAACCCTCAAGACACATTACATCATGACTTTTACAAATTTACATCTTAAGGGGACAAACCCACTTAATACAGACCCTCACAAATCACCCAGTTCTGCGACACAACTATAATCTAGCAGATCAACACACTAGGATTCTCCTAAAGTTCTAATGACAAAATCCATCCCGGCTTTGGGGTCAGGTTTGAAGGAAAACTCTGCCGATCCATGGATCGGTGAGACGAAAAACCTTCCGGGACGTAGATTACCACTAGAAAGTTAGGTCCACCTAGGCAATTCACATACACGACTCATATCTGCTAAGATTATTTACAATTAATACATGCAGACTGGGTTTACAATTAGATTGATCAAGCTGCTGATGACTGCTGGATGGCACGGAAACGCTGATCAGGTGCTGCCCCTTTCTTTGCAAGAAAAAGGGGGTGTACTGCATGGGTAGTTGACCGGTAGAGGTCAACAGGTCTATCCTTTGCAAGCTACAAGATGAAGGGTAGCCCTATCTTTCTATCAACCAAGCTTATGCTTGGAGGTTCGTTAGTTAATGTAAGACTATTCCTAGGATGCAAATGCAAGATGATTGAGTGCTTCTTATGGTGAGATTGTTTAATGTCCCTTAACTACTTAGTTTCAATTGATCTTTAGCTATGACAACAAAGTACTTAACAATAAATGAATGATAAACTCATCCACAAGAGAAAGTGCTCAAATTCAACAGTGCTAGAAAATGTAACCAATATAAGCAATAGACAAATTGCTCAAATGATAAACAAGATAAGATCAATTCTTCTTCAAGATTATAACCAACACATTACCAATATGCCAAAGATAAAATTAGATATCTTATCATCCACAATAGATATTCAATTTAACCATGAACAATGGATCCAATGACAATAATGGCAATAAGAGAGAGCAGTTATCCTCAATGTCACTTAGAACAATTACCCGAGGCACTCAATAGACAATTTCTCAAGAGATAAACGATTTAAATGATTAAATGCCCTTTTAATACCATTAGCAATGCCAATTAGATACCATGTATATCAATTAGATCTCCAATGCTAATGTAAAGAAACAAGTGATTGCGAAATAAATATAAATGTGAAGATGCCCAAATCCAATGTTCCTTTTAAATAACCAATTTAGATCAATCATTCAAAGAAGATATTCAACTCTTGAGATTACTATTATTCAAGATGGAACTCAAGTGCTTTTAGGAGTGAATTACACAATTGCAAGATTATGGTTCTTTTAGATTTATGAAGCTCACAAGAGACAACATGTTAGATCTCTTATTAGGAAACAATGTAACCACTAAACCAATAGTCAATTTTCCTTAACAATCAAATGTTACCAATGCCAACAATCCTTTCCACAATAGAGCATTAATCAATTTGTAAGAACCCTTATGCAATTTATGCTCAAATGACATTAGAGGAATAAACTTTATGACAGAAGTGAGTTAATCTTATGCCAAATATGTCAAATCAGTCCAACACTTATCTCTTTATCTTGGTTAAATGAGAGCACTTAAGAAAAAAATGCAAACAGTGAGATGCTTATGAATGCAAGAGGATAATGTATGCAAGAATGCAAATGAAGCAGCCAAGGGAGAACTAGATAGACAGCCTAATTAAACCACTTTGCCAACACAAGACTATAAACAATGATGCAAGGGAAATCAAGAGATGAATGCTCAATGAGTTTAGGACCTTTTCATATGCCACTGTGATATATGATGAGACTTTATGATGCCTTTAAACTAATGTGACAGTCATCAAAAACTTGAAATATATGCCAAACAGTGATTACCCAATAGATGTAAATGACTTGTCAATGTGTTATAGTGATTTATTAGTTAGTTTGTTGTCATTTTCATGTATTTTTTACCACTGTAAACAAAATGATCAGAGGCTGTAAGTAAAACAGTGAGGAATATAAGGCTTTAGGAGGCAAACCAATGGGCCTTTAGGCCTTGAGGATGGCTAGTTTGCTTGCCCAAATTTTTTCCAATGAGTTGACCTCCCACAACCACAATTGTTAGCTCAAAAATCTCTTAAATATCTCTGCAACCACAAAGTTTTAGTGACAAAAATCCAAAATTCATCAAATCAGAGATAGAAGTGAAGCAAATGAGGGTAAAATGGGGCTAAAAGAGGGAACACTAGGGCTAGAATGAGGCCTAGGGGCTAGGAGTGTTGAAGAATGTAACTAGTGTCGGTCTTCATAATTGTATTTGAGTCATGATGTAATTTATTTATCAAATAAAAGAAAAATGATGTTTTATTATTTAAGAAATAGACTTATTAAAGCATGGGTTTCATGCTCGGGTCAATTTTTTATAGGTCAATGCCTCCATTGTAGGTTGGTAGGGGTTATGTCAAGTGTCCTTGTCCATGTCATAATGTAAAAGACCCTTCTTGGGCTTCATTTGTCGTGAAATAAATTTATTTTTATGTAAATTAGGTCTTTTAGGCCTCCTCCACCAAGTCAGCCTCAAATAAGGACAAGTCAGCCTAATTGAGGGGCAAAAACACATATATAAAAGCAAGGCAAAATTTCAGAAGTACAAGAAAAATCAAATTCTAGAAGTGCAGGCAGGATGAGAAGTGTAGGCAGGCCGAGAAGTGTAGGGAGACCGAAAAGCGCAGGCAGGCCGAAAATTTCAGAAGTGCAGGCAGGTCCGAAAGTCTGAAGAAGCCGGTGTCGAAATTTCTAGGTTGTTGCTGGGCTATAACTGCTGAACAAAAGGAGAATATTGAAAGTTGTTGTTTCACACTGGAAGCTTGACTTGGTGGAGGAGGAAGGTCTATTGGTCTAGGGTCTTGGTCTATGTCATCTTGATTTGAATCTACGGAAGGAAGAGTTCTGACTAGGTTCCCCCTATAAAAGGGTTTTAGCCCTGGCTGAGTGCCTGCATATAGTGTCCTTGATCTTCATGTTTTTTACTTTCATAATCGCTTGATGGAAAGAAGATAAAAGAAGAACATAATAAAGAACATAAGCATATCACAAGTAATTATCAATATAAGAAAATCTTTCTGCCTTTTTGATTTTCTAAAAGGGAGAGGGAAACGACTTGAGGGAGATGCCTTGTAGGCCTAGGTTAGGGCAGAAAAGGGACCGCGACACCTAAGGCAACCCTACTAGAGGTTGCTGCAAGGGTGACTAGGCTTGCCAAGAGGGGAAAGGAAGGCAACGAAGGAGAGAGGAGGCTCACATAGAGAGGGAGACTACTCACGAAGGGAGGATAAGGTGAGCAAAGAGGAGCCTAAGGCCTTGGGAGGCCTGCGATAAGGGTTAACAACCCTCTTGGGTTGACGACAAGGGCCAAAGAGGCCACGACAAGGCCTAGAAGGCCAAGTTACACTTGTGATTCAACACGAAGGGCAGAGGAGGCTGCTACAGGGGTATGAGAGGGCTTCGCTAGGCCTAGAAGGCCTAAAAATATTTCGAATCCCTTGCAAAATAAAAAAATTGACCCAGATCTTCAAAAATCACCCCAAAATGCCGAAAATTCGTCTTTGAGGGCTAGCAACTTCCCTTCATGCTTGTGCATTGAGCTTGGAGGGTAACCAGAGGCTAGATCTTGCCTTCATAGGCCTAGATCTGCCTCAAAACCCCAACGATTTCTTCTAAAAGGGCTAGATTTCTCACTTGGGTGAGAGAAACGCTCACAAAATTTTGATATAGCTTGAGAATTTACTTGCACAAATAAAATAAAATTTTTCCCAAAACCAAATATATACAAAAAATTGAAAAACCCCAAAACCCGAATTGTTGTAAAACAAGGGTTAGAAATAATTTACAAAATTATTCTACAAAATTATTTACCAAGTATTTACAAATATACAATGCTTGAAAATTTAATTTTTGAGAAATAAATCTTGAACCATAGCAGTTGATAATTTTTTCTTTTGAAAGATTGGAATATTGGCCACACACCTTTCTGCAAAGTTAGAATACCATATAAAAATCCTAGAACCCAAAGATAGTTGGCTCTTTCCCAAATTCTGTGAACTTGGAGCCCAAGGGCTAGTGTACTTGAATCATATCACCTAAGATAAAAGTTAATTTTACCAATAGAATGTCTTATGACCGACAAATGAAATAACGAATGATATAACAATTCAACACAATATAGGATTAACACATAACTAGCACGTACACAAGATCAATGGAACAAGAACACCATGAACTGAACCTCAAAGTCTTTCTATTATGATATTAAAACGTTCTGAGCAGAGAAATGGCTTGACACCAACGTTACAAATTTACATCATCTAGAAAATAGCCCAAGATCATCATGCTATGAGAAGCAAAATGACTTCTATTTATAGAGAAATCCTCCAAGTGGAAAATAACGACTAGTTGGCTTGATCCCCATCAAAATAATCTCAACTGTTGATAATAATTTGATCATCTTTTAATCTCTGCTATTGAAAATATTTATTTTGAGGAAAAATTCAAATTTGACTTAATTTTTTTTTTTTATTAATCCAAAAATTAATATTTTGGATTAATTTCCTCAAAAGTTTGACTTTGACTTAACCACCAAGGTCGAAAGGCTTAATTTTTCTTAAAATATCCATTTTTTCCTTGGTGGGGGACCTCCAAAATTTGACTTTTCTTTGACCCACGAATTTTTTGATTATTTTCCACTTGGAGAAATTTTAATTTCTCTATAATTATTTTTGACTCTAAATTAATTAATTTTCTGGCTTAGGATTTAATTTTAATTTAGCCAGAAAAATTAATTAATTGACACAAGAGGGGATTAATATTTTTTCCACTCTCAAATACTTTAGCCATGGTGTCTAAATATGAAGGATCATGCACTCAAATATTTTTTACATCAAATATTACAAATAATTCAAACTTCAAAGGGGGAATACATTCGTTATAGACCCTCAAAATAATTACCCAATTCTGCGACACAATATGATCTAGTATAGACCAAGTGATTTGTAATAAAATAATTTAGCCAAATAGCTTAAATTATTCCTGTTACCAACCATTTTATGGGTAATATCCTTAGGAGAATTTGTTTCTCGAAGATGGTCCTCAGTCAGAATCTAATAGCCCCTTACAGCTATCAGCTAGTTCATTGTGCCATTTTCTCCGCCATCTGAGCCAGCCATGTTGTCCCTTGCCGATATGCGATGATCGTATGTTTGTAGGCGAGCCTCTCGAATCTAAAGGTATGCCTTGTCTTTTTGAAATTGAGTATTGTAGTTTGCTTATCATGGACACTTCTAGGCATGAATTAATGTGGGGATTCAGCGGAAAGAATGGGTTAGGTCTGTGCTTTTTCCCCTAAACCCCTTCTAGGAATTAACCTTGGATTCTTGTCCCGTGGGATTTCTTTTACTGACCATTTGGTTTCAGGGATGGTATTTCACAGGAAACTTCAATTACCCTCTTTCCAGTCATTATTGCCCCATCCATCATTTTTCCTGCCTGGGTCCACATTGCTCCATTGGGTCCACATAGGGTCAACTTGGCCCTTCCCCTTGGCCACACCTTGGGTCATGGCTTGGAATGAAGCCCAGAGGTTAATGTAGCTAAAAATAAAGTTAAAAGCATATATATGGCCACATTCAAGAGGAAAAGTACCACAAAATGCAAAATATGCCCGGGACAAAAACATTCTAGCACGTGAGCAAAAATGCAATACATGAGCTCTACCCCATTATCATGACCATCACCTTGGTTCCTACAAGTTCTATGAGAGCCTTCTTCATCACATAGGAACCCATGATTGTCCCAACAGCTGGTGGGCGATGAACCGCCCCACCTTAAAGGGGGAAATTCATTGCTATATCTTATACATCATGCTCTAACCCCTGAGCCCCAAGTAGTTAATCAAAGAAAATCATAAAAAGGAAAAAATGCATAAAAGAAGGGTGGGAAAATCGAGGCCAAGGCACCTCATGTACCACGATTGCTCCCTCCTAGATATTAGGAACCCAAGTGTGGGCTTCCCTCTTGTTAGCTACCCTTGTACCCTAGCATGTGACCCAGGGCTGCCCCTTCTCATTCCCTATTTCATTCACCTATCTGCCACATGCCACCACCTTTTGACGCATGTACCTTGACTATATTATGCCCTTTAGAGGTAGAGACCACCTAATAGGGTGCTTGGTCAACCCATTTGAAGTTTAGGAGACATTGGCACATCTTGAAGCCCATTGTGGAAGGGTAGGCCATTATGAAGTCCCCACATGTGGTCCATAATTAGGTAAGCTCATTTACTCGATTTCTCTAATGACTTGTTGTACTGGAAGGCTAGGGTATGCATTGGATCTTTTCCAGGATTGCAAATGGTTTCCATTTGGGGTTTGGTCTCCCTATACGGGGCCCTAATCCTCTGGAGGGCTACATTGGCACATGTAGGGTGAGCGTTGAGAACCGTGTGAACTATCCAAGAAAAAACAATAAAAGCCTTGCATAACCGTGTGAACCATCCACGTTCTCTCAGATCTGCTCGCGATCCATGGTGGATACATGCCCAAACCTCCACGGATCCACACATGATCCTTTCCGGATCTGTGGATCGGGCAGCAGGAACCATGGATTGGGTCCCCACGGATCCAAATTTCCAGGAATCGCCAACAAAAGGCGAAATCGAATGCGCGGTTCCGCCGAAGGATTGGTGGTGGTTCTGCCTCCAAAACCTTGTTGGGGGGGACGGTTCCTGCAACACTAGGTTTAAGCCTTGGCTGAGACTCTGAGTGCCAACTTCTTGTGTCATTGATCTTCATGCTTTTGATTTGATGATTGCTTGATGAGAAGAAGATAAAGAACATAAAGAAAGCTAATAAGAATAAAAAATAAATATCACAAGTAATAGTCAATGAGAAACAAAATTATTTGTAAGACAAATTATTTCTGTATGACTAAATTTTCTGTTTATGTACATCACTGTGTCTAAGACTATTGTACTAAGACCATGAACTCCCAAACCCAACGTTTCTTTCACATACTTATTAGTCAACTACATATTAGTCATATCCTAGTCAAACTTATATAACTGACTTTCTGAATATGAACAACTCAAAATTGGGAGATTTAGGTGAGAAGCCAGTTAATTCAAATAACATGTATGACCGTTGTTAGATGGATTGTTGTTTATTTTAAGCAGTTATTAGCTATTATGGCATTCAACATGGGTATGACTTAATATTGATCTTACATTGGCATCTAGTCCTAGTTTTGCTTTCCTTGTGGGTTTCTTGCTAGCAGAGTGATGGATAGTGTGTTGCTATGATGATAACATATGGTTGTATAAAAAAAAGAGGAGAGGGAAAAGGAGACAATGGCTATCTTATGGGTACAATACCAAGGCACATGCATATTTTTTTTTTAAATTTCATGGATCTTTTATTGCACATTATTAAGTTTGTAGCTTGTCCTATCCTTTATGTGTTTTTTCAAGAATTCTAGCAATGTTGTTGATTGGTTTGGATAGGTGATACCATTATTATGACCTTGAATGACACTTGCAACAATGGTTCAACAAGCAAAGTTTTTGTCTATTTGTTTTGGTTGATAAATGGTCCTTTGTTTAAAAGTTGGCTCTGCCTTTGACTTAGATGCCACTATTGAGGAGTATTGGTTGGGCCAAAAAAACTTAAATCGTGCACTTGGCCTCATCAATTGAGAAACATTTCCTAGAACAATCTACCTAATCTTAAAGAATGAGAGATATCACAAGAATTGTCTACATTAACATGATAGCATGTTTTTGTGGGGTTTGAACCTGGGACTTTGTGAAGTAAGCTTACTTGATTTACCACTGCGGACATCCTTCTTAACAATGTTTCTTTCCCCTATCTTTGTATCACATTCTATTTGTTTTCACATAACCTAGCTATGAGTTAACCTTTTAATTTCCTTAAAATAAATCGTTCTAGGTATCTCTCAATTTGTATTATGATAGATGTATATATGGTACTTGTCCTTTGTTGACAACTTCGGTTGTGGTGAAATTAGTAAATTCAAAAGAGCAATTTAAGATGAATGCTTGGTAGTCTTACTCTTAATTGATCCTCCAAATTTTCATATTTTCACATACTAATTTTTTTGTGATATCTTGAATTTCCAGAGATTTTTATAGTGGAAGGAGAATCGGCAGGAGGTAGTGCAAAACAAGGACGAGATAGGCGATTTCAGGTCATACTTTTTAATCTTTATACTCAGATCTTGGATTGTTGGTACCTTGACATGTTTGAAAACATTCTTTGGTGAAATGGCTTTAATAAATCTTGCATTCAAATTTTAAATGTATATTCAATATAATAAGTCCATATATATAGTTCACTGTTCCTTTTGAATATAGAGCTAAGGGATTAAATCAATGATTTTAAAGGAGAAAAAAACAATTAAGGAGTGTTTACTTGACTTCAAATCAAACATTTAGCCTTACTGCCCAAGTAGCAGGGCACATCTCTTGGGGGCTCCATGTTAGTATCCTGCTTGTTGAACGCGTGGCATGCTATGACACATGTTTGGCACTATTACTGATATGATTAGCAGGGCTGCAAAGGTCTATGCAGCCTGCTAAAATGGGCGACAGAGGATAGGGGCACATTGTCACCTTGGCTGAAACCCCCACTCTTTAAACCCAACTTTCCCTGAAAATGCTAAGGGAGGGTTGCCAACTAATACTCCAATCAACCACGATAAGACCAATGCCTTCTTTGGGGTCAAATGGTGAGGGGCAGGAGTTAATTATTGGCCTTCCTACTGGTTTTCTGTGTGTAAATCTGAAACTTAAACTTAAAACCAACAAAATGGTACACTCAAATGTACAAGATATAACATATAAGTAGTGAAAATGAGTGTACAGAAATTTTTCTAACCAATTCTAAAGTTATTTCTGAGTTTAGAGCAGTTGTAGTGGGGTTTTAGTACAAATTTGGATGCTGCCCTGTAACTACAGATTGTAAAATTTGAAGAGAAGTACATGGACAATGATCAAATTCCCCTCAAAAGACCACCCAATTAGTACCAAGGCACTCTAGATCAAAGATCTAGAGGTGGGGAAGCTAGGAAGGGTTAGATTGACCTTAATAGATATTGAAAATTGTTAAGTGTGCTGAATCTTGAATGGGATCTAAAATTATACTTTCTCCATGTGAAGTCCATTGAGGTTGGTACCATTCTCAAACATCTTGAAACAATTAACGTTATTGTGAAAAATTTAAGTAGAAGGATAGAAAAGGAAAAATAAAGAAAATGCCAAACAAAGGAAAAATAAAGGAGAATGTCAAACAATATTCACATTTATGAATTTAATACTGACCATTAATGGCTAGATTTTTGGCCTTCAGTTTTAACATTTTATTGTTTTCTATTATACACATTTGATTTTTTAAGTGCCTTAGTTGCAAACGTATGGAATCAGCCAGTTCGGCAATTTAAGTCTGGTTTGTATAGAAGCCGCCTTTTCGAAGTTGCAACCCTCAACTGGATTGGTATGGCCCTGAAATGGGTTGGACCTATAACCACACAATCTAGCAGGGCCCTAATGGGGGAAAACCTATGGGACAACTTCTAAACTAAGTGACAACAATAGGACAATGACCCACTGTCACCACAACAAGGTACCCTGCGTTTTATAGACTTTCACTGATGGGAGGAGTCTTGGTATGATTGTGATCACCTATAATAGATATTCTAGGTTTGAAGGTTCAAGGCACTGTTGATAATATCGGCGATATATCGGCGATATTCGGAAATATCGCGATATTTTCGGCAAAACGATATATCGCCGAGAAAATATCGCGATATTTTCTGTTTTGAAAATATCGCGATATTTTCAAAATATCGGCAAATATCGGAAAATATCGGCAAAATATCGCGATATTTTGAAAATATCGGCAAAATATCGGCTATATTTAAAAATTTGAAAAAATTATTTTTTATGCTTGCCGATATTTGCCGATATTTTGCCGATATTTTTGCCGATATTGCCGATAAGATATTTTCTGGACCCTCGCCGATATTTTGCCGATACCGATATTTTCAACACTGGTTCAAGGTGATGGAGCTAGAGCTCATTCAAAGAGAGGCTCAATAAAGGTACGAGGCTTCAAAGAAGAAAACCACTCTCTAAGAGAAACCCTAGAAAAGAAGGTACAAGACCTAGGGTTTTGAGTTTTCTCGATGGTAACACGTATTCACAAGGTCAAGTCCCGAGAGAAGAAAAGGTTTGTTATGAGTTATTCCAATGAATACCGAGCTCATACAACTCGCAAAGAACTCCCCGAGGTGAGAGAGATAGACCTAGGTTTTCCCTCTTGGAGTAACACCTATGGCAGGAGATTTTATGGATGAAACTCGAGTGGATGCCCACTAAACTTCGATCATAGGTAGCCTAGACCTTGAGCTTGATGCTTTGACCCTCAAATTCGCGAAAAAATCACCTCCCTAAAATTTCTCTGCAAGCCCTATATTTCCGCCCTACTTTTAGGGGACTGAAATTTAGGAGGAGAAAATATGGAGAAAGAGGATTTTGATCACCGAAATTGTTGGACTAGTGCCTAGTCCTTTGGTAAATGGAGTCTTGAGATGCTTAAGATAAGATAAAACGTCTTCTAAGGAGGCTCGAAATCGATGCCCTATGTACCAATTTCAAACATTTACCCTCTTCAAGATATAATGAAGTTTCATGAAGAATTCAAAGACATTCATTCACTGGGAACATTCATTTCATGCCTTGCATTGGATAACATATGGAACACTGTTAAAGTTGGAAACTAGGGCCAAATTCCACTTTGGACTACTCATTTGATGGATATAATTATTGCACTGAATTCCTCTTTCCGTGAGGACCAAAATCGACCTAAAGATCACTAAATTTGGACAAGGAGAAATGCATTTTTATAGTAAATCCCACACATGTATAAATTGTCAAGGTCGACTACACCATCATGTAGGCTCATGAAGCCTAAAAGACGTGTCTTTTCGCCCACATGGATTTATATAAATAAGAGTGACCTTGAACCTCATTTGGCACCTCATCAACTCAACTCATTCTTCTCTCTCATATGATTGGTTTGTACAACTCATTGGGCAACTCTTCTTCTCACATGTGTGGCTAAAAGAGGATGAATTTCAGATCTGATGCAGGGTTTGACCAATGTTGACTTTGACTTTCTTGACACCTTTTGACTTCGATTTTCAGGGAGAATTTCTTGCTTAGCAGGCCACATTTATTGGCATAGGAACCGAGATTTTCTGGGTTGGGTGACCAGCGCATTGACCATAGCAAAAAAGTGCAAACTTTGACCAATTTTGACTGATTGTTTTGGGACTATTTTGGGCTGACTTTGACCAGCTAAGAAGGCCGAGTTTGGCAACCTTTGACCAAGATCAAGAAGAGGTGCTTTGACCATTGATGGAAAGGTATGAATTTGGCAAAGAAACCTTAAAGATGCATTTACTCTTGGATTTAGGTTAGATGGTCTCTATCAAGTTGGAGGAAGTCCTTTGGGAGCTTACTTCTCTACAATGTGAATTATGGCACCGAAGATTTTCTCACTTACATTATAAAGCCTTAGCTGGGGTAAGGAAGATGGTTACATGTATGCCCAAATTCAATATGAACCATGAAGGTGTTTGTCAGGGTTGTGTAGTTGGGAAACTTACAAGGGGACCATTCCCTTCTGGTGAAAGCAAGAATACCAATATTGTTAAATTGGTCCATTCCTATCTATTTGGTATATTGCTTGTAACATCGTTGGGAGGATACTTATATTACGCAATCTTTGTAGATGACTTCTCACTCAAAACATGTATCTATTTCTTAAAGAAGAAGGATGAAGTGTTCAATTGGTTCTGTTCTTTCAAACCATTGGTGGAAAATCAAACGGAAAAGAAGATCAAGATATTGAGGACCGACAATGGAACTGAATATGAATCAAATGAATTCAATGACTTTTGCAGATAGGCTGGCATTAAGAGGGAGACAATTGTTCCATACACTCCTGATAAAAATGGAGTTGGTGAAAGGAAGAATCGAACAATCATGGAAGCCACCCATGCCATGCTCCATGATGAAAGTCTATTGAAGTTCTTATGGGGAGAAGCTGCCAACATTGCTGTGTATGTTCAAGATAGGAGCCCGCATCAAGCATTGGATTTCAAGACACCCGAGGAGGTTTTTTATGGGGAGAAGCTCCCAACACTGTCGTGTACGTTCAAAATAGGAGCTCGCACTAAGCATTGTATTTCAAGACACTTGAGGAGGTTTTCACTGGTAATAAACCTGATGTTTCTCATTTAGAATATTTGGTTGTCTCGTGTATTTCATGTGCCTAAAAGGAAAAGAAACAAGTTGGAAGTATCTGGGAAGAAAGGTAAGTAATCAATCATGGTGAAATAATCTATGTGCTTGGTCAAAGAGATGTGGAAGTAAGCTGTGATGTCACCTTTGATGAAGATACTACCCTTGTTAAAGCCATAGTCCTCCCCTCCCAAGGAAGGATGATGATGATGTTGCGGAAAAAAAAGATGAACCTCCATCGGATGAGCTTATGACCGATGTTGAAGGCCCGATGGATCCCATTGATCCACCTGCTGGTGATCCCTCTGCCTCAAGGAAAACACCTTTGTAGCTCAAAAATACTCTCGAGGATGCTGAAAAACATACTGCTCTAAGAGGGACATTTCACAAAAGTAAGAATTCAAATAGGTATCAAGGGTACTTGGATGCTATGAGTTTGTTCAAGTTGAACCATGCACGTTCGAAGAAGCTATAAAGCACCAAGTCTGGAAGGATGCAATGAATGAAGAATATGAATCTATCATGAATAATGATGTCTGGGACGTGGTGCCTAGAACTAAGGACAAGTCTGTGGTCATCTCAAAATGGCTATAAAAAATTAAACACAACGCTAATGGGAGTGCTGAAAAATATAAGGTCAGGTCCATTGCTCAATGCTTCTCTAAAAAGGAAGGAGTGGACTATGACGAGATATTTGCACCAATTGCTCGATATACCACTATCCAATCTATTATTGCTCTTGCTGCCACTCAGGGATGGAGCCTACATCAAATGAACATTAAGACTACTTTCTTGCATGGCTCGCTTAAGGAGGAAGTCTACTTGGAACAACCTTAGGGGTTCGAAGTACAGGATCGAAGGATATATGTATGCAGGTTGAAGAAAGCCCTTTATGGGTTGAAGCAAGCCTCTAGGGCTTGGTATGAGAGGATTGATAACTATCTTATGAAGCTTGGATTTACAAGGAGCTATGCTGATCCTAACGTATACTTCAAGGTTGAAAAGGCCATGCCCCTCATTTTGGTCCTTTATGTCGATGATCTCTTTCTGACTAGGGCAGACCCTCTCATTTTTCAATGCAAGATGGAGTTGACTTCTGAGTTTGAGATGAAGGAACTAAGATTGATGCACTACTTCCTAGGCCTGGAGGTCTAGCAAAAGCCAGGCAAGATTTTCCTTTCTCAAGGAAAATACATTGTGAAGCTACTAGAGAGATGTGGGATGGTGGATTGCAAATTTGTGTCTACTCTGATGGAACTCAACTTCAAGAAGCTACGTAGAAGTGCTGCTGGGCCTGAATTGGCAAACCTTTCGAGTATCGACAACTTGTGGGGGCCCTGATGTTCTTGGTAAACTCCCATCCGGACATATGCATCGGTGTGAATACATTGAGTCAATTTATGGTGTAGCCTCATCAAGTACATTGGATTGTTGCTAAGAATCTCTTAAGATATCTTCGTGGCACAATCAACTATGCGCTGAGATACATTGCCAAGAATTTGAGGCTACGTGGATATATTGATGCTCACTGTGCTAGCATTGTGGTGGATCGAAAGAACACATCAAGATGTTGCTTCTCATTGGGGTCTGCCTCGATTTCATGGATGAATAGGAAGCAGAAATCGGTTGATCTAAGCACCGCCGAGGCCGAATATATTGCAACTAGTATGGAATGTTGTGAAGTTGTTTGGTTGAGAAAGCTCTTCAGTGAGTTATTTGAGCACATGTTGGATACCATCGTGATTGATTGCGACAACCAAAGTGGGATTCACCTTTCAGAGAATCCCGTGTTCCATGATCGCTCCAAGTACATTGATATCGGGTGCCACTTTATCTAAGATATGGTACAACATGGAGAAATAAGGCTCCAACACATCAAAACCAATGAACAGGTTGCTGACATCCTCACGAAGCCCTTGGGGAAGGTCAAATTCTTAGCCTTCCTAGAGAGACTTGGAGTCGTGGAAGGACCCTCCCATGAGTGTCTTGATTGAGTTTGGACATTGAGCTCTGGGAGCTCCTGGGGGTCTTGGGGTACTTCTTGGAGCAATGAACGACCATAGGGTGAGTGGTTCACTTGCCCCTATAGTTGCGTTGTGTACACAGTGAGTGGTTCACCCTCCCCTATGATTGATGATACGTGCATAGGATGAGTGGTTCACCATCTCCTATGTCATATGAGCAGGATGAGTGGTACACATTCTCCTGCGGATGCCCCAACATATATCCTACCCATGTAGTTTGGGACTCATGGGAAGTACCTGTCATCTGGTGAATGAGTTCAGAAAAGTGGATAGGGACGCATATTGTACTGCCGTAGTCCCTATGTCTATAATGCGTGGTGTTTAACAACTTGATCTAGGATCAAGTTTTATTGGGGTTCTACCCTTGCACTGACTTTTGCCAGTGGAGAGTGGTAAGGTCTTGTGACTTACTCTCATTCGATTCTTCTTCATTATCTATATCAGTGTTCAACAGAGTTGAGACGAGATACAAAGATGGTTCATGATGATAGGATGGCATGATGATCAATGATGATGGATGGATTGGCAGGGAATGTTAAAATTGGTAACTAGCGCCAAATTCCACTTTGGACTTCTCATTTGATGGAGATGATGATTGCGTTGAATTCCTCTTTTGAATTTATGCCCACATGTGCAAATTGTCAAGGTCGACCACATCATCATGTAGGCTCATGAAGCCCAAGAGACATGTCACTTCACCCTCAACGACTTGTATAAATAAGAGTGACCTCCAACCTCATTTGGCAACTCATTCACTCACACATTCTTCTCTCTCCTTCTCTAATTGGTTCATACAACTATTGGGCATACCTTTCTCTCACATGTGTGGCAAGGAGGACAAATACCCTGGGCAGATTATAGGTTCAAAATTTCAGCGCTGTTGCAGGGTTTGACTAACTTTGATCAGGCACTTTGACTTGTCCTTTGACCGCGATTTTTGTGGGAAAATTTCGTTTTTGGCAGGCCATACTGTTTGGCACAGAAGCTGAGAATTTTTGGGCACTTTGAACTGTGTTGACCGCAGGCCTGTTTCAACAAAGAACTTGACTTCAGTTGACCAAGTTTGACTGTTGTTTGGATGACTTTTTGACTGCTATTTGACTAGTTAAGGAGGCCGAATTTGACTTCCTTTGACTGAGCCCTTTACATATTCAGTAACATCATTCTCCATGAGAATTAGATCGATTCTCTTCTTCCATGCAAGGTAATTCGAGGTCCCAACCTATTTATTGTTCTTCTTGTAGAATGAAGTCATTTGATTTGAGGTTTGAGACATAAAAATATAAAATACTTACTTTGTCAAGTGAAGATGCTCCTTTGATGATGATATCTTCAACTTGATGCCTTCTTGATAATTTTCATAATTGAAGATGCCTTGTTGAAGATGATTGCTTCCTTGATGATGTCTTCGTTCTTCTTCTAATGTAAGGGAGATAATTTTGAGTTCTTTGATGATGAAAAGCTCTTCTAGCTTTCCTTGGATGTAGAGTGTAGAATGTGGAAACTTTTCAAGATGCTTCAAATGATAGAGTCCTTCTTTGAATGGAGTTAGGTCCAATGTTGCAGGAAGCGTCCCCCCCCATTTCCAAGGCTCGAAGCGCGTCCCATGCGGATGCGTCCAGGAAGCGTCCTTGGAAGCGCGCTTCCAAAATTCGCAAGCACACTTCCTCCTGTTTTGGACGCTTCCTGGACACTTCCGCTTGTTTTGGATGCTTCCTGGATGCTTCCGCCTGTTTGGGATGTTTGTTTTGAGTAGAAATGCAAAAGTAAATAAATAAATATATATATATATATATATATATATATATATATATCTATAGCAGACTCTTCCGAAGGCACTTCGCTTCCTAGATTTTTGGAAAATGACGCTTCCGCGTCCCTGCTTCGTCTCCGCTTCGTGTAACATTGGTTAGGTCTTTGAGGTCTTCTTTTTCTTGTGATGATGTGATCCTTGTCCTTGTGATGTGATATGTACTCCTCCTTGATGCTCTTGATGATTTGATGTCTTTGATGCTTCTTAGTTCTCCTTGATGATCTCCTTGTGCTTGACCTTGTGTATTCTTCTTCAATTGGATGATCTTCTCCATGCTACCTTTCCTTGTTGTAGTAACCTTAACGCTGATACCTTGTTGAAAAATCTAGGGGCAACTTAATTAGGTGATTTCTCTTACTTTGATACCTGCTTGTGATATATTTTTACTTTAGTTGATTAGCTTCCTCTTTCACTTGATTACTATTATGTTCTTATCATCAAACAACTACTAGACTAAGAAGATCAAATAGAGAAGAGGACAAAAAATGTAGGCTATAAGTTAGGGCCAAAACCTATTCTCTTGAGAGGAAAACCCACAAGAACTCTTTTCTTCTTATAGAACATCAATTGACAAATTCCAAGATCCATGACCCTTGACAAAGACCCCTCCAAGACCAAGTCAACCTTCCTTCTTGATGAGCTTTCTTTACACAGCTTACAACAACAAACTTTGACCTTCCAACAACTTTTCTAACAACTTTGACCCCCACAACTTTTTTAGCAACTTAAACCCGAACAACTTCTGCAGGAACTTCGATCCCAACAACTTCTCTAGCAATTTCCACCCCAACAACTTCTCCAATAACATCGACCCCAACAACTTTTCAAGCAACTTCGATCCAAACAACCTCTCCAACAACTTCGATCCTAACAACTTTTCCAACAACTTCGACCCCAACAACATCTCCACCTACTTTGACTTAGTAGTTTCAGATTTCGTTGCACATGAGAGAGGGTGAGAGCGAGAGAAAGAGAGAGAGAGAGACCCAAAAACTTCGACTGGAGCTTCTGTCTTGAACTTCGCTTTCCTTAGGACTTCTTATTTTAAGATCGAACTTCTTTTCTTGCTTCTTCATATGTCTTGTGTGTGTTCTTCAATGTAGGTTGAATGCCTCTTATATATAGGCTTTCTAGGGGTAGGAATTCCCTCCATGAGGCCAACTTGATCTTTCATGTAGGCTGACTTGTTGCAACTAGGTTGACTTGTCTTGGAGGGACTTTTATGACTCAAATGAATTTCTTTTTACATAATACAAAATTCCCAAATGGGTCTTACATATTACAATGACTCAATTGACTCCTAGACTTTATGACAAAGCCCTATAAGCACTCAATGTGTGCTTGACCTATAAATAAAATGACCTTGAATAGGAAACTCATGCTTCAAAATAATAATAATAAAATTTCTTTTTCTCTTTTTATCAAATACATAAATTATGATTACATTAGACATTATGAAGGCTGAACCTAGCTACACTTTTCAATTGGAGGTGACTTGGATGAGGGTTTGATTTGACATTTTTTGTGGCAATTTTTGTCTTGGTCATGGTATTCGATATCTCATTTTGATTTGATTCTTTAAGAGGAGGATTGTTGCATTTTCTTCATTGTGGGGTTTATTGAAAATGTAACTATGATCGGTCTTCATAATTGTCTATGTACTTATATCATTGTATATTTAATTTAAAAGTGTAAAAGAAGGGAAAGAAAATTATTGTTAAGCATGGGTTTCATGCTCAAGTTATTTGTCATTAGGTCAAGCATTCATTTAATGCTCCTAGGGTTTACATGAGTCAAAGAGTCCGGTCACATTGTAAAAGACCCATTCAGGCATTAGTATCAAGAGAAGAAAATATATTTTGTGTCTAGAAGGCTACCAAGACCAAGTCGGCCTAGAGAGGCCTATTCGAGCCTCTCGGAGAGGCTATATAAAGGAAGAACTTTGACCTCATTTGATCATCATCAAGCACACAATTCTTGAGTTCGAGTTGCGGTTAGAAAGGAAGAACGAAGGTCTTAGAAGGCTAGAAGAAGTCTAGAAAGAAGAGTGCCAAGCCCTAGAAGAATTCAGATCTCTAAAATATCTCTGCTACAACTCACACGTACAAAGTATGCTAGGGTTGTCCATAGATCCGAAAATTGCAGAAGGTGTTACAACTCCTTAGTGGATAGTCGAGAGGCTAGAAGAGCCTTTGTTTGCTTCATTGCTCTTGGAAGATTTTGTTCTTGTGTTGAAGGAGAAGTATTGGTGGTTGGCTTGGTTCTTAGTGAAGTCTTGGTCTTCTATTTTGGGTCTTGGAAGCCTCATTTGAATTGATTCTATAAGAAGATAAATTCTTTCTGGGTTTTCCCCTTGGAGGGGTTTAGCCCTGGCTTGAAGCTTATGGATTGTGTTCATGCGTTTATGATTGTGATTGGCGTTTATTTGATGATAAGAACATAACCATAATTAAGAGGAAGAATATAATATCACAAATAACTGTCAAGAAAAGAAAAATCAAATTAAAAGTTTCCCTAATTCTGCCCTAATGGATTTCTCAACATGGTATTAGAGCAAGGTCGAAGGCATAGGCAACTCGAAGATCACTATTGTTTGGAATCAAAAGGGTTTCAAGTCTAGCAAAGGGATTATTTTTGTCTTGAAGATTGAGCCATCTACAAGAACCAAGCAAAAGACGACCATTTCTGGGCTATTATTGTGCAAGATATAGTGAGAATAAAACTCTAAAATAAAACCACAGTTCTGGGCTATTGGACCGAGGGTTATGAAGTGCTTTTTAAGGCTGAAAATCAATCTTCATGGCAAACAGTTTATTCTGAAGGAGATCCAAGAGGATTACTTGAAGACTCACCCTAGGCCTCAGAGTTTATGCTGTATTGACACAAAAATCCGAGACTAGCAATCACATTCCAGAGAAGGACAAGTTGTACCATAGTGGCTTATGAGCAATCCTACAATCCAATGCATAAATGACTACCTTGAAGAAGATAGAAGGTCGATTTTTTGGAAAGGCATTTGGCCTTGTTTTTATAACTCAAATTCAGTGATTATAAGAAGCCCTAACTAGAGGGCCAAAGTTGTCGTAAGAGCTACAAAAAGACTTACATCAGAGGAACCTGTGAGAAGATATCTTCAAGCAGTGTTAAGTATTTTGGAACTATTCAAGAAGTGGCAACAATGGATGCTGAGTTAGAGGGATTGTAGTAATAACTACATCAAAAAGTCAAAAAGGAGTAGCAACTTGTGTTGGAAAATGTAACTATGTTCGATCTTCATTAATGTACTTGAGTCATCATGAAATGTACTTGTCAAAAGAATAAAGAAAAGGATTTTTATTATTGTAACCATGACTTATTAAAGCATGGATTTCATACTTGGGTCATCATTATATTAGTAAAAGTCCCAGTTGTGAACTCCCAGGATTAACATTGAGTTTATAGAGTTATTGTACATTCAAAGAAACCCTTCTTGGGTTTTTGAATCATGTAAAAAGGTTTAGTAATGAGTCAAATATGATTTATGTATCCTCCACACCAAGGCGGCCTAGAAGAGATCAAGTCGGCCTAAGGATACCTATTCGACCCACAAGAAGCCTATACATACAATCTAGTTGAAGTCATTTGGAGTATCACATCTCAAGCTAGTTCGATATCTCAAGAGTAGCTGGGGAAGTACGAAGTTTGTTGCCAGGAAGCCAAAGGAAGTGCAAGTTTGGGGAAGTCTAAGGAGAGGAAGAAAATCGAACTTTTGGTGCCTCTCTCTCTCTGTTTTGTGCCCTAGATTGGGAGATCGAAGTCTTCCAAGTTTCACTGTTGCCAGAAGCTGCTTGATACCAGAAGCTACTGCCTAGTCGAAGTTGCTGGAAAGTGGTCGAAGATCTGGGGGGCTGACTTGGTGTGGAGGGAAGGTCTGGTCTTTGTCTAGGATAAAGAGTCTCAAAGAATACTATTGATAGGAAGAATTTCTTGACTAGGTTTTCCCCTCGAGGTTGGTTTTGCCCTAGCATAATGCCTACATCTTGTGTCTCTTGTTTTGTGATCTTCATACACATATAATATGGTAATTGCTTGATGAAAGATAAGATAATAAAGAAGTAAAAGAAGCCAACAAACTCACAAGTAATTATCAAGAAAGGAGAATCAAACCCTAATATAACTATTTTGATTTTCCAACATGGAATCAAAGCTAAGGTCAGAAAAAGTCGAAGATCACTTTGTTGGCATGGATTCTCCCTCTATGATGAACTACATAAGGATGGGTATCAACACTGTTGGAAGTTGGATCAAGATGGTTATCTACTACTTGTTTAACAAGGTCAAAAGTCAAGGATTGTTGGCTGCTCTTACAGGTTCTCTTAATGATGACAATGCATGGATCATTGATAATGGAGCATCGAGACACATGACAGGTGAAAGTAAACAACTTCATACACTATCAAAGGAGCCATCTTCTCATGCAGTGGAATTAGGTGACAACAAAAGCTATGTTGTTAGAGGCCTGGGATCAACATCGTTGAAGCTGGATAATGGATCAAAGCTGCATCTCAACAACATTCTATATGTTCCAGGTTTGAAAAAGAATTTTCTTTCTATTTCTTGTTTAGAAGATAAAGGGGAAATGATTTCTTTTGTTGATGGAAAAGTATTGGTTTGGGGAAAAGACTCTAGCATTGATAAAGCTAGGGTTATTGGAGTTCATGAAGGAAGTCTTTATAGAGTCATTACACCACCTCCTCAAGCTTTGGTTCATATGGAAATAAGTCCCATTGAGCTATGGCATAGGAGGTATGGTCATCTACATTATAAAGTCATCCCTACTCTTACTTAACTAATTCATGGTATTTGTAATATGAAGTTGGACCATGAAGGTGTGTGCAAGGGATGCTCTTTGGGAAAACATACAAGAAAGCCATTTCATAATAGTGAAACTAGGTCTAAAGAGATATTAGACCTTGTCCATTCCGATGTGTATGGGCCCATGTTTGACTAATCATTTGAAGGTCATCTCTACTATGCAACATTCATTGATGACCATTCTAGAAGGACATTGCTCCACCTCCTCAAAACAAAAGATGAAGTATTTGATAAGTTCAAGGAGTTTAGGGCCGAAATGGAAACCCTAACCAAAAGAAAGATAAAAACTCTAAGGTTTGACAATGGTGGGGAATACACTTCTAAGGAATTGATTGCATATGTCTAGCTATATTGAATCATAATGATTCTTGTTTTGGGTGATTCATCACTTGATAAAGCTACCCACCCCACTCATATTCTTAACTGATTTTGTAGAACCCTAGACAGGTTCTGGAAAACCCTAACCTAAGGGTTTGCTGATGTGAATGACTGAAACCATAAACTGCTTAGAGTTATTAAAAAATGCTATTTGAAGTTTTTGTTGATAATGTCATGTTTGGGATTTTGGTATGATAGGAAGAACTAACTTTTTAGGATTGAATGATAAAGTCTAAAATCCCGAACCTTTGAAATATTGGTAATGTAGAGTTTGCTATGTTTCTACATTGAAAGCCTAACTCATTAGGGTTTGGTGGAATGTGCAAGCAAGACCCTTATAATGTCTTAGAAGTGATTTCCTTGGTATGTGTGTGTTTGTTTGATCAAACCCCAGTCTAGTCAAGTTTGTTGTGTATTGATATTTATGAAGTTCGGTTTTGACTAACACATGATATGAAATGCCTATTCATGATGATGAACTCCTAGATGTGTGAGTTGCCCTGTTTGTCAGTGGTCATGAATCCTAGGATTTCGGAACAAGCCGTAGTCAAAATTTGTCTTTCTAGGATGATAATATTTGTGAAATTCTAGGGTTTTGGAGTTAAACCTTAGTAGAAGTGAAAATCACTGATAAATGATGACAATATGAGATTTGTGTAAGACTATTGAAATCTGAGTTTTAGTTGGGATTGATGTTTGATTGAAAATCTAGGGTTTGCAACTAACCCTAGTGGAAGCTGGTCATATTAATAACTAAGCTGTGATTGGTTTTGAGCAGTGTTCCACGGGGACTCGCCCCCCCCCTAGGGGTCTAGTTTCCTCGCTCCCCCGCGCTCCAGGGACTTGGGGACGAGTAGGGGACGTTTCCCCACGCTCCCAAAATGGAGGAAACTCGAGGGGACGTGCCAGGGAAACGTTTCCCTTCCCTGAGGGGACGTTTCCCCACGCTCCCAAAAAAATGGCCTTGCTTATAGTTTATGATTTAATAGACCTAAAGTGGTACAAGGCTACTCATGTTCTGTATGGGGATAACATCTTGTGCTGTCTTTTGGTTTCAACAAGCATTATTTTAGAGGGTTAGTATCATGGAAATTTGCTGGACCATATAACACATACATGAATTTTCCCTTTTAAAACTTCTCCTTTTTTTCTCAAGTGATGGTTGGATTACAGTGGGGAGATAACTGGAGTGACAGGCAAAGAATATGAGACATTCAGTTTGTGTTTTTAATTTGCATGACATTTGACATACAAACTATGGAAGCAGCACCTATGTCATGTGGGAAATAATTGGGTGGACTATAGACTAACATGCATTTACTGCAAGCATGACAAAATACTATGGGCAACAAGAAATCTCAGGAACTGTCGTTATATATGAATTTATACAGTTACAAAATTTACACAGAGCACAGTGGCTCAACTTGAATTCTCAGGTCTGAAAATTATTTTCACCCCTGAAATACACTGCTAGTTTGAAGTTTGAATTGCATGGAATTTCTCTAATAAGGTAGACAAATTATCCATGCCATCGTTGGTCACCCAAGTTGGTTCGCAGATGGTCATCCTGCAGTCAATGTCATTTGATAGTAAACTGTCAGAAACTCTTTCATGTGATCTTCTCATCTCTCCTGGAACTAAAACTCTTCTTTCAGCATATGGTGTATTGTCTATATTATATATAATATAACAAACTTTCTAGCTGTTGGATCCAATACAGCTGGACAACCCATTGTAGTTGCCCCTTCTATTGCCAATGCAGTGTTCCTGATCTGTTCATTTACCTTTTCACAGAATTCAGTGGCTACCTTATCAAGCTGAAGCTCTCCCTTTGTCTGACCAAAATCTAAATTAGAATTTGACCAAGCTGAATTAGAATTTTAAATTTATTATTTTATATGATATTATAAATTTGGATAATGTCAAATGATATTCATATCAATGATCATGCTTTGCAGCTTTTCAATTCAAACCAAATTGTCATAGTGGACTCAATTAATAAATTATATTTTATATTTATAAATTTTTAAGACCTTGACGCTCCCCCACGTTTCCTAAAAAATGGTAGGGAGCTTTTGCATAGGCTGCTCCCGCGCCCCCTCGCTCCCTCGCCCCCTCGTCCCGGAACCTTGGTGGAACATTGGTTTTGAGTCTTGAATGATTCTTTTGTATGAAATCTAGGATTTCTATGAAACCCTAGTGAGAAGTCTAACATATGAATTTTGAAAAGTTGTTAGATGCTTTGTAGATCTATATTTGTTTGAATTGTTTCTAGGGTTTGCTATATGTTGTAGTAAGGTATGTCATACCTTTGGAAGAAACATTGAAACCCTAGATGTAATGGAAGTTGTTATGATGTAGTCTAGGGTTTATGACAAAGTCCCTAGCAAGATGTTGAAGAGTATATGTCTCTTGTTTGTAATTAAGTCTGGGTATCTAATATGTATAAAGTTGAAATGATTCCATGATTTTGATATGGCTAACTTCATGTTTCTATAGATTTGGTTGTACTTGCTATCTAAGTTGTGCAGGTACACAATCTTCAATTTGGTGAAGATGCTTGTTGATGTGATAAGCATGATGAGGATGATAATAACTCTGATGAAATGGTTGGAAGCCACGAAAGATTCTCCGATGATGAAAAGAAGTAGAACTCCCTAAGTTAAGAGGGAGTTTGGATGAAATTTCCCTAGGTTAAGAGGGAGCTTGAATGGAAGGAATCTCCCTAGGATAAGAGGATGGTTGCGAGTATTCCTTGTATAGGAATGATTAGATCCTCTCTGTTTAAGAAGGGGTGACAGATATGATTCTTTGCTTCATGTGTCATGCATTAGACTAGGACTAATAGCCGTAAGTTTTAGTGAAGGCCATGAGTAGGAGAAGGAAATTGTAGAATGCATTTTGAGGTG
Source organism: Pinus tabuliformis (assembly GCA_031772625.1). Taxonomy (NCBI): domain Eukaryota; kingdom Viridiplantae; phylum Streptophyta; class Pinopsida; order Pinales; family Pinaceae; genus Pinus; species Pinus tabuliformis. Next base: position 719,297,927 of record CM062818.1, read on the forward strand.
CTGCTGAAAGAAGGAAAGCAGGATCTGATTGAAGAATATGTTGCTGCATATGAAGTAGGAAGGAAAGTGTATGATTGAGGAATGTTCTATCAAATATTCGGCTGATAGTCTTATTATGAAAAATTGAGAAGCAACATCAAGTTGTTTGGAAGACCCCGAAGGTTTATATTTGATTATGTACATATGAAAGTATTATTGATTGGGGTTTTGTTTGTACAGGTGAATCTCTCGAAGGTGTTGATAACATGGTAGTTGCAAATCAATTTGATTAGGAGAGATTGGTTATCCTTGATTTGTTGGATCTAAGAGTGTTGAGGCTTTGTGTTGATGTCTATGTCTTGAAAATCTAGAGTTAAAATGACCTTCATTACCACAACTGAAATAGAGTGGAAGATTACCTTTGCCTTTGTTGGTTCCTTTACAGATAGATTTCACTGCGTCTAATTTCTCTTTTTGATTTCCCATGGCCATGAACAAGCATTCTTCTTGATCATCATCAGATGCATCTTGATCACCTTCCTTTGATGAACTACTATCTTCCTTGGAATATAAAATTCTCTTCTTAAGAGATCTTCCCTTCCTATTTTTAGGAAATTTGCCTCTATTTCTATGTTCTTTTTGATCATTGCTATCTTTTGATTTCCCATATGGATATTTTGAAGCATAATGACCTTTTCTACCACACTTAAAACGTTTGAATGGTAGCTTACCTTTATGTTTTCTAGAACCTCTTTTCATCTTTCTCACTAATCGAGCTTCTTCTTCATCTGATTCAGTGATGAAGCAATTGTTGAGAAATATATAGGGCAAAATTAAATTGATTTCTCTTTACTTGAAAATTTCTTGTGATGTCTTTTTACTTATTAGCTTTGTTACTTAGTATTATGTGTGGGTACCATCAAACAACTAGCAAAACAAGAAGAACAAGAACACACAATATACGCTGCAAGCCAGGGTCAAAACCTCTCCACTTGAGAGGAAAACCTGGAAATCTCTTCTCTTCCTTATAGATTCTTCAATTGACGAATTCCAAGACCTTAAGACTGAACCCAATACCCTCCAAGACCAACCTCTTCGGATGATGTGCTAACCTTGATCTAGTCAAACCTAGTCAAATCTCTTCTAGTAGCACTTCTTCGACCTCCAGCTTCATAATTTCGGCCTCCACTGCAGATCTGAAATTTTTGTCCCCCCAATAGTTGCTGCTGCGACCCATGTGAGCCTCAATTTTCCTTCTGAGCCTTCCTTTGATCTTCGCTTGCCTTTCTCTGACTTCTGGAGCTTGAGGATGACCCTTGGTGACCTTCGCTTGACCTTCTTTCCTTATTTTCTCCAAGATCGAACTTGTAGATAGAAACCCTAGATCTGTTGCAGAAACCCTAGTCCTCCTTAGCATGTGTGAGAGAGAAATAGCCCAGCCAAAAAGTCTCCTTCGTGCTATTCCTTCTTCGCTGCCTTCTTCTTCCTCCTCGTTCACTAGAATGACAAAAATATTTTCTTTTCTAGTTACAATGTGCCCGAAGGGGTCTTCAACTTTTGACAATAACCCTTTTGACTTCTTGACCTTGGACAAACCCTAGAAGCACTCAATCAGTGCTTGACCTATAAAATAAAAGACATTGAGCATGAAACCAATGCTCCAAAAACAATAATAATAATTTTCTTTCATTTTACAATTTACAAGAATGAAAAGTACATTTCATATTTATGCAAACCGAACCTAGCTACACATTTTTCAACACTCCCTCTTTGTTGAAGTTTCTAAGTTTACTTAGTTAGAAACCCTCCATGCACTTTATCTGATTTATTCCTACCTACTTGTTATTTTTCCTTAACAAGTTATTTACAATGTAAATATTGAAGATAAACACTAGTGCATGCTCAGCATATTACAGATCAACAACTAAGAGAGACAAGAACAAACACACCATATGACACTATTATTTTTGGACTAATGTCCACGGAAAAACTCAACGCAGGAAAACCAGTGTAGCTATCTGAGGGTTTTCTTATTAAGCAATATCAAAGTACAATTTGGGTGCTGAAACTGGCCTACCCAACAGAGAATTTCCTTAGCAATAATACTTTTTCGTTTCTAACAAATCTACTGGCTGAAACCAGATAATCCTTCCGATAGCTACTCAGAACCAATCTGTGCTAGAAACCCCAACGTCTAGCCAATCTGGAATGTGTCAGCCTCTCCTAGCCCAGCGCTGGCCTTGCGTCAGCCTATCTTGGCCTGCGTCAACCTCTCCTAGCCCAGCGCTGGCCTTGCGTCAGCCTATCTTGGCCTACGTCAGCCCCAGGAGGCCCAGTCTGTGTCAGCTCTCTGAGCGTCTGCGTCAGCTATGCTGGCCCCTCTGGTGCTCTGCGTAGTACTTAGCTGCCTCCGCGTGGCCCTGCGTGAGCACTGGCTGCTCCTTCGTCTCTCTCTCTGGCTGCTCTACTGCTATCCCGACACTATCTTTGCCTCTCTGTCCCTCTGTACTCAATGCCCCTCAACTGCTCTCCTTATCACTGATTCTATCTCTCTTAGCAAACCCCGCTCTGGAGAATAGAATGACTGAGCACTCTGGTGTATCCTCCAAGTGACCCTCAAGCCTCCTCTTATACTTTTCTTGTTGACATGTCAACGACTGAGATTAAGTCCCTAATCAACAGTTAAGATTAGAACTGGCTTGATCCATGTCTTTTGGACCATTCTAACACAGATTCATATTAATACACATTAATATTTTATTTTCCCTAAGTTTAGACTTAGGGACTCCATTAAAAATATTAATTATTTTAATATCTCCCGATCTGTTTAGAATCTGCCCAAACCCTTTCTAGGTATTGGAGATCTCATGTGCGCCAACCTCTCCACCAAATTTCGTGGCTAGAGTACATCCGATGCTACCCCAAATGAACACGCCTTCTTAGCAAGGATTATGCTCTAGCAATACTCCTCACTGAGTATTACTTTGATCATCCAACATCGGTACCTGTGCTGATGCTAGGCCTTCCTGCCCAACATCCTTTGCACTGCTGCATCCTGTACTGCAGCCCATGGTTTTGCCACTGCCACTGCTGCATCTGTACGACAACTCCCTCTACATCCGTGCTGCTGCTAGTCCTTTCTCCCAACACTGCATCCGCACTACACCTCCTCTCATCATGCTGTATTGGGTTGCCCACTGCTGCACTGCAACTCAGTTACTGAGAAGTAAGTAATTGATCTCCCAACTGACCTCCCTGTTGGGCTAGAAACACCCACTGATGCTGAAGCTCCCTCTGCCGCTGATAAGTGCTCCCTCTCTGACCTCTGCGCTACTGCAACAACTCCCTGCATCTCGCACCGTTGCACACCTCTCTGTGCCTTCCTGCACTGGTGCAACACTCCTGTGCCTCTCGCATAGCTGCAGCCTGCTAGCTCTACGATGTCTTGGGGGGGCTAGAAACACCCACTGATGCTGAAGCTCCCTGCCGCTGACAAGTGCTCCTCCTCTGATCTCTGCGCTGCTGCAACAACTCCTTGCATCTCACACCGTTGCACACCTCTCTGTGCCATCTTGCACTGGTGCAAGACTACTGTGCCTATCGCACTGCTGCAGCCTACTAGCTCTGCGCTATCTTGGGACTCCTGCACTTTAGCTCTCTCTGCCGCTCCATCTCAATTCGTCTCTACTCACTCAACCAGTCCTGCTACTCCTTGACGGGGCTCCTGTAGCAAGGTCTAATACAAGAGGCTGGGTACCTTGAGGATCCTACCCATCATCGCCTGTAGTCCTCCTGACTACAGCTCGATGCCTTCCCACTTTCGCTCAAGTGGTGCGTGTGCACTCATGGCACAATCATCGTCTGTCAAAACTTCCTTCTCTGCCTGTGCTAGTGCTGCCTTAGTCTCAAAAGACTCTCCCTTACTCTTCTTCCTTAGGCACTGGGTCGCATAATGATCCAACTCCCTACAGTGGAAGCACTTAATCTTGGAGAGATCTTTCTTCTTCTGCTTTTCCTGCTTTCGCTCAGATGCTAGGGCCACATCTTCCTCCTCCTGCTTGACTTTGATCCCCTTACTGCTGCTACCTGTCTTTGACTGCCGTTTGATCTCTTCTTGGCAAAGAGCTGCCCACATCTCGTCCCAAGGTGGAAGTGTCCCTCTGCCGAGTATACTCTGGACAAATACTTCCCAGTGTTCTGAGACAACATTCACGACTGTCCTCACCATCAGCTCTTGATCCCGTGTCGCTCCTATAGCAGTCAACTGGTCTCGGATCTTATTTAGTCCTCCGAGGAAGGTGTCAATCGATTGTCACTTCTTCATCTGATACGACCTCATCTGATTCTCGAGTAACATCCTTCTCTGCATGGAAGTATGCTGATACAGCTTCTTGAGAGCCTCCCACATCTCAAATGTCGTTTCCTTCTAGGCTAGATGTGGTACCACATGATCCTTGACCCCGTCAAGGATAATCCACTTGGCTCTCGCCATCACCTCCTCGTACCTGTCATTATTATTGGGGTCGACTGGGACAGCTATTACCTTTAAGGCAAAGTTCTTAACACGTTTCCTGTCAAGCACTGATAAGATCTTGGCCTTCTAGACTGCGAAGTTCGATGCTCCATCTAGTCTATCCTGGTCTCTTACCCGTGTAGTGCCATGATGCTCCTCTACTTCCAGGAGATTCTGACCTTCCAGACTGCGAAGTTCGATGCTCCGTCCAGTCTATCCTGGTTTCTTACCCGCGTAGTGCCATGGTGCTCCTCTACTTCCCTCCTGGAAGTTCTCTGTTCGACTCCTATGAGTCTCTACTTCCCATCTGGAAGTTCTCTTCTGGACTCCCTCTGAGTCTTGATTTCCCTCTTGGAAATCCTTTTGCCGCTTGTTGAGATGCCCCCTACTCTAATCGTCTTGGTCCACTGTGCTGCTGATCCAGGTTCTTTGGCTACAAACCCTCGGTAACAACTCCTCTGGCCTTGCTCTGTCAAGTACTGTTTTGACTACAGTACCTAACTAGCTCCACTCTGCAATATTCCTGCAGCTTTCTAGACCCCATCAACTGCCTCTATGTGAACTGTGTCAGCCCCTCTCTACCTGACGTTGGCTCAGCGTCACCCTAGATGGATTTGCGTCAGCCCTTTGGCCATCTACGTCAGCAACGCTGGCCTTTTTGGGGCTTTGCGCAGCTCTCGGCTTCCTCTGTGTGGCCCTGGCTGGCTCTGCGTCACACTCCTTAGCTTCTACGTTGCTAGAAATATCTTCTGTCACCTTGGGACAACTGTTTTCTGCTGCTATTGCTCCGCTCGACTAATGTCTTTTAGTCCTCCTGTGATCTACAATCACGCTCTGATACCATGTTGAAGTTTCTAAGTTTACTTTGTCAGAAACCCTCCATGCACTTTATTTCATTTATTCCTACCTACTTGTTATTTTTCCTTAACAAGTTATTTACAATGTAAATATTGAAGATAAACACTAGTGCATGCTCAACATATTACAGATTAGCAACTAAAAGAAACAAGAACAAACACACGATATGACACCATTATTTTTGGACTAATGTCCCCGGAAAAACCCAATGCGGGAAAACCGATGCAGCTATCTGAGGATTTTCTTATTAAGCAATATCAAAGTACACTCTGGGTGCCGAAACTGGCCCACCCAACAAAGAATTTCCTTAGTAGTAATACCTCTCTGTTTCTGACAAACTTTCTGGCTGAAATCTCAGATAATCCTTCCGGCAGCTACTCAGCACCAATCTGCCCCAAAAACCCCAGTCTCTGCCCAATCTGGACTGCGTCAGCCTCTCCTAGCCCAGCGCTGGCCCTGCGTCAACCTATCTTGGCTTGCGTCAGCCCCAGGAGGCCCTGCGTCAGCTCTCTGAGCCTCTGCGTTAGCTACGCTGGCCCCTCTGGTGCTCTGTGCAACACTTAGCTGCCTCTGCGTGGCCTTGCGTGAGCACTGGCTGCTCCTGCGTCTCTCTCTGTGTCTCTCTCTGTGGCTGCTCTGTTGCTATCTCGACACTATCTCTGCCTCTTTGTACTCAATGCCCCTTTGCTTCTCTCCCGATCACTGATTCTATCTCTCTTAGCAAACCGCGCTCTAGAGAATAGAATGAGTATCCTCCAAGTGACCCTCAAGCCTCCTCTTATACTTTTCTTGTTGACATCTCAACGGCCGAGATTAAGTCCCTAATGAACGGCTAAGATTAGATCTGGCTTGATCCATGTCTTTTGGACCATTCTAACACATATTCATATTAATACACATTAATATTTTATTTTCCCTAAGTTTAGATTTAGGAACTCCATTAAAAATATTAATTATTTTTAATATCTCCTGATCTGTTTAGAACCTGCCCAAACTCTTTCTGGGTATTGGATATCTCATGTGCCCCAACCTCTCCACCAAATTTCGTCGCTAGAGAAGATCGGATGCTACCCAAAATCAACACTCTTAACTAGGGAGGTATTCATAAATGGTACATGGACATTCTCAATCTGAAGTGATCTCATAAGAAGAGTTGGACTTGTAACCCATCCATTAAACATCATACAAACAAACATTGTCACACAGCAAGGCCTTGAGTAACAACTCTATCTCTCCACAAGATCAGAGCACAATGCTGGAGAGACCAATGATTTATAGACACCATCATTATTTTCTCTCAAGGTACATACTCCTCTCGGGTGTTCACAAAGTATGACCTTCTTTGGACTATTCTTATCTTGGATAACCAGTCCTCAAAGAATATCGGTCCACGACTACTCTCATCTTGGATGCCCTACCTTATCCTTAGAGAGTATCAGATGCCAGATGGTTACCTAATCCTCCATTCTGTCTTCCTAAGTGAAGACAAGAATGATGTGCCTACCTCTCCCTCTCAACTAAGGAGGATACATCAACCTAACCAAACTTGTCTCTCAAATACACAAGTTTCTTATTAGGAAGAGATTTTGTCAACATGCCAACTTCCTGCTTATCAGTGGAGATATATTGTCACTACAACACACCATCTTCTACTAGCTTCTGAATGTAGTGATACTTGTTGATATGGTTTGTCTTTCCTTGAAACATTGGGTCTTTAAACAATCGTATACAACTAGTGTTATCACAATGTATCACTGTAGGGTCCATTGGTCCTTCGAATAGGTCAGATAACAACTTCCTCAACCAGAACACTTTCGTGCTTACTTAACAGGAAACAATATAATCTGCCTCAGGACTACTTAAAACAACTGTATCTTGCTTTCAGCTCATCCATGAGATCATGGAGGATCCCAAACTCAAACATCCTCCGTTAGTGCTCCTTCCATCTTTTTCACTACCTCCCTAGTCGAAATCTGTATATCCAATCAGGTGGACATTGTTCCTCCTATCGTACTTCAGGCATTAGTGGATGGTTCCTCACAAATATCCCAGAATTTGTTTTGCTACTATCCAATGATCATGCTTCGACTCCACTTGGAATTGACTGAGAACATTTACTGCAAAACATATGTCTGGTCGAGTATTCACGAAGTACATCAGTGAGCCAATCAATTGTCTATACTTGGAAGGATCCATAGGGCTTGATTCAGAACTCCTTAGTCTTTTCAAATTTATGATCATTGGGGTTGTCATTGGTTTGCAATCCATCATGTCAAACCTCTTCAACATCTTGATCACATACTTTCCTTGACCTAGATAGATTTCATCAGGTCCTTGCCAGACTTCTAGTCCCAAATAGTAATGCATCAACCCTAGATCCTTCATGTCAAATTTTGCTGCTAGTTGTTTCGTGTATTCTTCAATTCGACCTTCTACACCTGTCAAGAGAAGATCATCCACATACAAAAGAATGATTACTGGTTCACCCTACACAACCTTAATATCAAGGTTCAGATCAACAAAAACTCTTTGTGAAGCTTAATCTCTGAAGGTATGCATCCATCCTAGCATACCATGCACTTGGTGCTTGCTTGAGGCCATATAATGCCTTCTTCAATCTGCAAACATATGCCTTTCTGTCTTTAACTTCAAATCCCAAGGGTTGTTCTATATAGACTTCCTCATCAATTGTGCCATTCATAAATGCAATTTTGACATCCATTTGATGGATGTTCCATGCCATTGATGTTGCCAAAGAAACCAACCAACGTATAGTTGTATACCTTGTTGTCAGAGCAAATGTCTCTTCATAGTCGATGCCTTCTAGTTGAGGGAAACCCGTAGCCACAAATCTTGCCTTATACTTGTCAATACTTCCATCTACTACATGTTTGATCTTATAGATCCATTTGGAAGTTACCACAAATTTGTCTTTGGGCCTAGGCATGATCTCCCAAACTCCATTCTTCATTATAGATTGATATTCTTCATTCATGGCATCCTTCCATTTTTGATGATTGACAGCTTCTTCAAAAGTGGATGGCTTTGCTTCTATTAATTTTGTCATGTACGCTGCATACCCAAAATATTGTTTGGGCTTCTTGCTTTCCCTGAATGTGCCTCGAGCTGCTCCATGACCCTCCGCATCAAGTAGTGTAGACTTGAACCAATTAGGTCTCTTTATTGATTCATGGATGACCATAGGTTGAATAGTGTTAAGTTATGGTATGTTCTATGCTTATAACAGTTTACTTCTTTTTCTTATTATATTCCACAAATTAGCGATCATGTGTACATAAAGTAAAGTGCAGATAGAACATTAAACGATCAACAGAAAACAAGCCAAGACAAGAGACACAAGATGTGGCGGCTAGCCAAGGACAAACCCCACAATGTGTGGGGAAACCCTTTGATCAAATCTTCTTTTATCTTCAATAATTCAGCAAAGAGAAATAGTACAATAAATCTGATTTATATCAGCAGTAGCAAACCCTAGATCAGCAACATCAGCATTAGCGGCTTCATCATCAAAACTAGGGCAGTCGATATCTCACAAACCGACCGTCAGATCGACTTGATTCCACCACCAAAAGTTGCAGCCTTCAGAGGAGGTTCAGATGAACCTACAACACAGTTCAGATGAGGAGATCTTCTGGTCCACGCAGGTCAAACTTCACTTCTGCAGTTGCAGCTTCAGTTTCAGCAGCTTCCTTCAAACTAGGGCAGTCGATATCTCGCAAACCGTCCATCGGATCGACTTGATTCCACCACCAAAAGTTGCAGCCTTCAGAGGAGGTTCAGATGAACCTACAACGCAGATCAAAAGAGGAGGTTTGATGGTCCACGCTGGTCAAAGTTTGGATTTGCAGTTGCAGCTTCAGTTTCAGCAGCTTCTGGCTTCACATGTGTGAGAGAGAAACCCTTTTCTGCGCAGTAGAGAAGAGACTCTTTTCTGCGTAGTAGAGAGATAGAGATGTGATGAGATGAGTGAGTGCAAATGAGGAAAAGTCCTCATATATTTATACACAACTGTTGATGTTTGAATAGATGCGACTGTTGGGCTTTTGAGCCTACATGAGTTGTAGGTCGGCTTGATAATAATTCCATAATCAAAATAAATTCATATCTCCATAAATACTTATCAGAATCGGATGATCTTTAGATCAATCCTACACCTCTCGATGAGAGGAATCTAATAAAAATATTATTAGCCATGAATAAGATGACCCACATGAAAGTTTGGCCTTAGTTGCCAATTTAACACTCCCTCTCAATTAGGGAGAACTTCATCTACAATCTGTCTGTCAGTCGCTACTAGTCATCCATCAAATGCACTGCCCTGTACAGCCTGACCCTTGCCCTGCGCTACTCTATTCTGCCTGTTCTGCTTTGTCTTGTTCTACCCTATACTGACTTGTACTGCTCTGCTCTGCTTTGTTTTGTTCTGCTCTGCTTTTGTTCGAATTATGAAGGAGAAGAAATGATTGAAGAAGAAATGATTGAGGATGTATCATACTGACTTAAAGTCAACCTCAGAGTATGAACCACCACTAGTCCCAGACCAGTGTCAACCAACCCGAAGTCAGTGTCATAGTATGTACAACTCCTACCACTGGTCCCAGACCAGTAACATCTTCCACTGACTCAAAGTCACTCTCAAAGTGCGTATCACTGGTCCCAGACTAGTCTCAGCTGACCCAAAGTCAGTGTCATAGAATGTACCACTCCTACCACTGGTCCTAGACCAGTATCATTGATCCCAGATCAATGGAGGTCATCCTAGCGTAGGGAGTATGGTAGATACAACGATGCGTCCGTTGGTACTACTATGGTCCCTAACTTCATTTCCTTGCTCATTGATCAGATGAGAGGTACTTCCCATGAGTCCCAGACTGCATGGGTAGGATGTCTCGACAGGAGAACTTAATCAATCCCGTCCTCATAGGAGAACACATCAATCCTGCTAGAATCGCCATGGAGAACACATCAATCCTGCTACAATCGCCATGGAGAACACATCAATCCAGGCCTCAAAGGAGAACACATCAATCTTGCTACAATCCCCATGGAGAACACATCAATCTAGGCCTCATAGGGGAACACATCAATCCTGCTACAATCGGCATGGAGAACACATCAATCCAGGCCTCATAGGAGAACACATCAATCCTGCTACAATCGCCATGGAGAACACATCAATCCAGGCCTCACTGGAGAACACATCAATCCTGCTACAATCGCCATGGAGAACACATCAATCCAAGCCTCACAGGAGAACTAATCATCCTGCTACACAAGAGAGCGAATCATCCTGTTCCACAAGAGAGCGAATCATCTTGTTCCAGTGCGCACCACCCGGGGAGGGTGAGTCACCCTGTGGTCATATGTTGCTCGAGTAAGTCATATGTTGCTCGAGTAAGAACCGTAAGCCCTCAGAGCTCCCATAGCTCAATGTATGCAACATGCAAGACCCTTGTACAAGGGTTTCTTGACGACTCCAAGTTGTTTGGGAAAATCACAGATTAGATCTTTCCTCGGGGCTTTGACAAGGTGTATCGACCTGTACATCATCTTAATGCAATGGAGCCTCCTTGCTCATCGACTTAGCATATCCCAGATGATGTCTATCTGCTGGAGCAATTGACGAATACGGGATTCCTCAATAATCGAATCCCACCTTTGGTTGTTACAGAGAATCATAATGGTATGTGTTCAAACAACTCACTAAAGAGCTTCCCCAACTAGGCAGCTTCATACGAGATCATACTCGTAGATATGTATCTGGTCTCGGCGGTGCTTATGGCAACTGACTTTTGCTTCCTGCTCATCCATTATATCGAAGCAAAATCCAAAGAGAAATAGCACTAAAAGTGCTCCAGTGATCCTCCACACTACCTGCCTAATCAACATTCGAATAATCATGCAGTTTCATATTTCTGGCAGTGTATCTCAATCCATGAGAGATTGTGTCCTGAAGACATCTCAGAAGATTCTTGGCACCAATCTAGTGAGGCTCAACCAAATATGAGCTCGCAATGCTAACTTCAAAACATATTTTCGGACGGAGGTTCACCAAGAACATCAATGCGAATGAGTTTTTGAAACTTAGAGGCGTTTCCCAAATCTGGTCTGACATCACTACCATATAACTTCTGAAAGTTAAGATCCTCGAGGTAGTCATAGGCTTGCAGTCCATCATACCAAATCTTTTCAGAATCTTCACCACATATTTTCCTTGAGATAGGAAAATTTTCCTTGGCTTTTGCCACACTTCAAGTCCTTGGTTCTTCATTTCAAATTCAGAAGCCAAATCCCTCTTACATTTGTGAATGAGAGAGTCTGCACCTTTTAGAAAGAGGTTGTCCACATACAGCACCAGTATGAGAGGTTTGTCATCTTCAACCTTAAAATAAAGGTTAGGATCGGCTTCACTCCTAGTGAATCCCAACTTCATCAAGTAGCTATCGATCCTCTCATACCATGCTCGAGGTGCTTGCTTTAGCCCATAGAGAGCTTTCTTCAACCTGCATACATGAGATTTTCGATCATAAATCTCAACTCCTTCGGGTTGCTTCACGTAGACCTCTTCTTCAATCGAACCATGCAAGAATGCGGTCTTGACATCCATCTGATGTAGGTTCCATCCTTGTGAAGCCGCAAGGGCTATGATCCAGCGGATGGTCGTTTATCTGGCAACATGTGCAAATATCTCGTCATAGTCTATACCTTCCTTCTGTGAGAAACCACGAGCAACAAAACGAGCCTTATACTTTTCCGTACTTCCATTTGCTGCCTGCTTTATCTTGTAAGGCCATTTTGACGTGACAACTGTCTTGTCTTGGGGTCTGGGAACTACTTCCCAGAAATCATTCTCCATAATAGACTCATATTCTTCGGTCATAGCATCCTTCCATACTTGATGCTTGACGACATCTGAGAATGATAAAGGCTCATTTTGTATAATCGTGCTCATGATGGTTAGGTATCTCTGATACCTGTTAGGTTTCTTATTTTCACGGAAGGTTCCTCGGGGTGTAGCATGTCCTTCAGCATCATCGAGTACCCCCCTAAGCCATGAAGGCCTCTTCGTAGAAGAGGAAGGCTTAGGTGGATAAATAGGATCCATGGGTTCCTCCACATCAGGCATTGTTACATTATCTACCCATAGAAACTTCGGAAGTCTCTGGACAACTTCCACAATTGTACGGTTCTTCCTTTTCGCAACACCATTCTGCTCAGGAGTATGTGGAGTAGTCTCCCTCTTAATGCCAGCCTTAGGTATGCCTGAGTGAACCAACTGTGATATATCGGAGGTCTTTCTTTGGCTTGGGGGGAATGGTCCCCTTTTGAGCTTTCCTTCAGCACATCCTGGACATACACCTTCTTTCTCTACTCAGAATTCGGGCATCCCTGTTACCATTTGTCTTACATGGGGTAGAGTTTTATAATGAAGGTGGGCAAACCTTCGATGCAAAAGTTCAGACTGAAGAGTTGTGTCACAAGACATGACACCTAGCGGACTTCCACCGACTTGATATAATGAATCAACTTGAAACCCAAGAGTGAAGGCATCTTTAACATTATTTTTCCATATACGTACCTTTCCATTGCTGAAGATTACCTTGTAGCCTTTGTCTTCCATTGCGGAGATGGACACCAGGTTCTTTTTGAGGTTAGGTACATATAATACATCCTGTAGGTGGATCGTATTTCCTTGATTCACTTTGAGAGAGACATTTCCTACACCTCTTACGGGATATTTCATATTGTCTCCAAGGACAATTTCCAGGTTTGTTTATTTCTCTATCAGATTATAGAGAACTTCTTTGTAACCAGTGAAGTGCCTTGAGGCACCACTATCAATGAGCCAAATTCCCATTGAGTCCGTAGGAGCAAAGGTAGATAGAGCAGCTGGTAGATAATATTCATTCTGCTTATTATCTATAGTATTAGATTCATACCTGGAATTTCTTGCCCTCTTGAACGGTTGACCTCTTCCTTGATTTCCAGCGCTCCTTTTACCTTTGCTATTGAATTTTCCATTCCTTTGATTGCCATAAGAGGGATTTTCATCATCGTCCCAGTGTGAGTCCTTTCTATCAGGTCACTCCCTTGCATAGTGACTTGCTTTATCGCAAATATAACTTCGTCCTTTTCTTCCACCCTTAGGTCCACCCTTTCCTTTTGATTTAGACCCGAAATTCTTTCTTTTCTTAGCATGAGAATAAAAGGCAACAGGAGGACCTTTAGGTAAGGGCATTTCTTGCTCTTCTACCCTTGTTTCTTCTTGAATGCATCTAGCCATTAATTCCTCAAAACCAGGAATTACATTATTGTTCAGAAGAGTAGTCCTGAACACGTACCATTCGAATGGTAATCCTCCAAGAGTCGTGAGTGCCATTTCTCTATTAGTAATAGTCTCCCCAATAGATAGGCGATCGTTCCTTATCTCGGTGATTCTTAAGAAGTATGCTTGCATACTCTCATCTTTACCCTTCTTGATTTCCCTAAGCTTATTTCTAAGAAACAAAACTTGATTTGCATCATTAACTTTAAATAAACTCACCAGTCTATGATAGATTTCCTTGGAGGTGTCCAGTTCAGAGATGTAGGCCACCAAGTGCTTGTCGATAGAGTCCCGGATGATCTTCTTTGTTTTGAATTCTCCGTTTTTCCATTTGTTCCAGGCAGCAGCGGATGCATTTGATGGAGGCTCAACAATATTGCCGCAGCAGCGGATGCATTTGATGGAGGCTCAACAATATTGCCTCTTACATGGTCCAACACTCCTTGATCTTCTAGGGTTAGATCGATAGACATCTTCCATCCATGATAGTCAACTTTCTCATAGAGCTTCTCTCTGGCAGGAAAGAGTGTTGAGGACCCCATAGTTCTTTTAGGATAGCCTTGCCACTCTTCTCTTCGGTGATTGCTCTTTCTCTTGCTCGGGCTTTGTCTTCACCTCAGCTCTGATACCATGTTAAGCTATGGTATGTTCTATGCTTATAACAATTTACTTCTTTTTCTTATTATATTCCACAGATTAGCAATCACGTGTACATAAAGTAAAGTGCAGATAGAACATTAAACGATCGACAGAAAACAAGCCAAGACAAGAGACACGAGATGTGGCGGCTAGGCAGGGACAAACCCCACAATGTGTGGGGAAACCCTTTGATCAAATCTTCTTTTATCTTCAATAATTCAGCAAAGACAAATAGTACAATAAATCTGATTTATATCAGCAATGGCAAACCTTAGATCAACAGCACCAGCTTAGTGGCTTCATCATCAAAACTATGGCAGTCGATATCTCACAAACCGACCGTCGGATCGGCTTGATTCCACCACCAAAAGTTGTAGCCTTCAGAGGAGGTTCAGATGAACCTACAACGCAGTTCAGATGAGGAGATCTTCTGGTCCACGTAGGTCAAACTTCACTTCTGTAGTTGCAGCTTTAGTTTCAGCAGCTTCCTTCAAACTAGGGCAGTCGATATTTCGCAAACCGTCTGTTGGATCGACTTGATTCCACCACCAAAAGTTGTAGCCTTCAGAGGAGGTTCAGATGAACCTACAACGCAGATCAGAAGAGGAGGTTTGATGGTCCACGCTAGTCAAAGTTTGGATCTGCAGTTGCAGCTTCAGTTTCAACAGCTTCTGGCTTCACATGTGTGAGAGAGAAACCCTTTTCTGCACAGTAGAGAAGATACTTTTTTCTGCGCAGTAGAGAGAGAGATGTGATGAGATGAGTGAGTGCAAATGAGGAAAAGTCCTCCTGTATTTATGCACAACTGTTGATGTTTGAATAGATGCGACTGTTGGGCTTCTGAGCCTACATGAGTTGTAGGTTGGCTTGATAATAATTCCATAAGCAAAATAAATTCATATCTCCATAAATACTTATCGGAATTGGATGATCTTTAGATCAATCCTACACCTCTCGACGAGAGGAATCTAATAAAAATATTATTAGCCATGAATAAGATGACCCACATGAAGTTTGGCCCTAGTTGCCAATTTAACAAATAGGTTCACTGGGGCCTCCATCTTCATGATTAGATTCTTCTTCTTCCCTGGTGACTTCTTCTTCAAATACTGGAAGTTATTCATCATCAGAGTCCATAGGAAGTTCCTTATATTTCTTGAATGCGATGCTTTCATCAAATATAACATCTCGACTTACTTCTATACAGTGTCCTTCCTTTATGTAGATCCTATAGGCCTTAGAGGAGTTACTGTAGCTAACAAATGTTCCTCTCATGCCTGAAGGGTCCAACTTCTTTCTTTTGTCCTTCGGTATATGAATATATACAGGACAACCAAAGATTCAAAGATGATCTACAATTGGTTTCTTCCCAGTGAATACTTCTTCGGGAGTTCTATTATCTAGTGACCTATGGGGACTTCAATTTTGAATATATACAACTATCTTAGTGGCTTCTCCCCACAGAAATTTCGGTAGATGTTGATCATGCAACATTGCTTTTACACTTTCTTCAATGGATCGGTTCTTTCGCTTTGCAACTCCATTTTGTTCCGGATTATATGGGACTATCAGCTCCCTCTTAATCCCAGACTCCTTACAGAAGGCTATGATTTCCTTGGATGTATACTGTCCTCCATTATTAGACCTTAGTATCTTAATTCTCCTTTCAGTAAGGTTCTCTACTTCAGCGTTGAATTCTTGAAATTTGGTAAATACTTCATCCTTGGATTTCATTAAGTAAACCGAAGTTTTTCTTGAATGATCATCTATAAATGTGACATAATATAGATGACCCAAGTGATTTTGGAGTCATAGGACCACAAACATTAGAATGAATAAGATCCAAGATTTCTTTTGACCGTGAAGCACTGCTTCCAAATGGTCTCTTGGTGTTCTTACCCAATGCACATCCTTTGCATACTCCTTCTTGATCTTCTTTCAATTTGGGGATTCCATCTAGTATAGAACTTAGAGCTGGAAAGGTTTTGAAATGGAGATGACCAAATCTTCTATGCTAGAGTTCACAGGGGTTGATTTCAGTGTGAACGAAAGCTTGTGCAAGAGCAGATATTAACCTATAAAGTCTTCCTTCACGGATACCAATTACTCTAGCATTCTCTATGCTTGAGTTCTTACTCCATACTACAACTTTTCCATCAATGAAAGCTACTCTATCACTCTTATCTTCTAGACTGGAAATAGAAAGTAAGTTCTTATGCAAGCCTGCAAAAAATAGGATGTTTTTGAGATGAATGTTGCTTCCATTTTCAAGCTCTATAGAGGTTGATCCACATTAGTGGACTTTTGAGGTCTAAAACGGGTCTCCTTAGAAAAATGTACAACCAAAATAAACTTTATAAGAACCAATAGGATTCAAGATGATGATGTCAACCATGGGGGATGATTCACCATTTTTGGAGTAAAAAAGTAAAAAGATTAAAAAATAATAAAATAATAAAACTACTCTTTCAACTCGTATTTTCAACTTATCTCCCTACGGGTTTACTCGAATTTCGAGTGGAAACACTCGTTGGATGCATAATTTGATTCCTCATCCAAGGAGTACCCATGTTGCATACTTTTGATGGACCCTGCTACACGAAAACTGAGAAATACATGAAAAACCCTAGTGATATAGAAGACTAAGTGAATAATTTCAGGGGTGGAGGTCGATGATGTCAAGAATGCTCGAGTATTATAGCTAACGACAAGGGGTGCAATAGTGGTGTTAGCTCGCTAGTGGAGTCCTCTCGATCCAATGAGGTGTCTTGCTACACAATCCTTGGGGGAATGTAGGAGTGAGGGATACTCCTAGCATTTGAGGTTGAAGGAAGGAAGCTCTAGATAAGTGTCTGGCTTCTTTTTTAGGGCTGGTGAGGATGTTGCTTTTCCACAATATTGGAGTCTAGGATAGAATCTTAGAATCAATGATGCTACCAATCCAAGTATCACAACAAGACTATTTTGCATAATGGAACAATGTACAACATTAAATCTACTAGTGCACAAAATATACACAACTTTTTACAATTCTATACAACAACCCAACTTCGTTATATTAACAATCTGATAATACAGTGGTCTAGGGCCCTCGTACCAGGGATAATGGCCCTCATACATCCATTAGTACAAGAATCAATAACATGATATACTGATCATCTAGTTGATGTTGCGCACCATGACGACTTCTCGATCGTATCCTTAACACACCGTAGGTCGTTTGCTATCATTTTGTAACACTGCCTCTATCAACGTACCAAATCCTTTAGGTCATTGAACTCTGCTCTCCATTTTGCCCTCTAACTGATCAATAATCCATCAATGATCCAACTCATAGGTCCTTCATACTCACTAGTTTCTCCTTCGTCCTTCAAGGACACAACACTTTGTCTTCTTATCCATTGTTGCCACTGAACTACTTCGGGATTTCTTCCCACTATTGTATTCATGTGCTGCCCCAATGAAGACAAACATAGGGAAGGAGGGTTGCCACCTATTGAAATATGCAACTAGGTTCGGTGTTAAAATTTGCAACTAGGGCCAAACTCCATGAGGGTCACCTTATTCATGGCTGATAATATTTTTCCTAGATTACTCTCGTTGAGAGGTGTAGGATTGATCTAAAGATCATCCGATTCTGATAAGTATTTATGGAGATATGAATTTATTTTGATTATTGACAAATTATCAAAGTCGGCCAGCAACTTATGTAGGCTGAGACGCCCAACAGACACATCTATTCACCTTCAACGTTTGGATATAAATACATGATGACTGCTCATTTGGTCACTCACTTCTCATCTATGTTGCAGGAAACGTAGGGCAAGGGGGCGTTTCCGTACGGAAACGGGTACGAAACGCTGAAACGCGTTTGGTACGGCCCTGAAACGCGTTTCAGGCCGTACTGCCACGTTTCCCGAAACTGAAACGTGGCTAGTACGGCCTGAAACGCGTTTCAGGGCTGTACGACTCACGTTTCAATGTTTTACTTGTGTTTTTTGTTTGTTTTAAATTTAGTTTGTTTTCTAATTTATTTTTAGGTTATCCTAGTGACTTCTAGTTGCTTCTAGATGCCTGTCTAAAGTTATAAAAGTGAACTTTTGTCCTAGTGTTGATATGCAATTCATGGTAATGTTAAGTTCTTAAAGTAAAAGTGATATTCTCCTTTATTTTTCATTTTCATCCTTTTACTTAAATTTTTAACATTACCATGAAATGACTCAGGATGTTTGAGAGTGGTTTCGCCCTCATTGGATTTCATATGGAAAAAGTAGAATTTTAGATCTCACTCAAAATCCAGCAGACTTATCTGTTTTTCAGGATTTCAGGATTAGGGGGATTACAATGTTTCCATTGGATTTTATCATGTACTAGGATATGGAACTTGTATTTAATCAAGAGAACCAAGCCCTCTATGCAGGGGAGACTCCCAATAATGAAGAGCATGTAGGGTACTAGGGTATGAAACTTGTATTTAATCAAGAGCACTAAGGTCATTTGACTATATAGGAGGAGACTCCCAATCAAGCACGAGACAAGAAATTAGAAATTTTTCGTGGCTGATTTTGGATATTTCTATTTTCATTATGTGATCATTCATGAATAAATGTGATGTAAATTTAGAGACTTATAGTTTATGCATTGACAATTGACAATTTTATCATAATGTAATAAATTAGAATGTATCATATATGCTTTATGATTGCACATATTTCTTAAATGTCCTAATATATATATATATCTATATATATATATATTTATATCTATATCTATATCTATATCTATATATATATATATATTCGCGTTTCCCCGTTTCCAAAATTTGGGAAGGTCGCGTTTCGTATCGCTTCTCGTTTCGGAAACTCGTACCCGTTTCCCCGTTTCGTGCAACTTAGCTTCTCATCATATATCTCTCTCTCCTGTGCAGAAAAAGAGTCTCTTCTCTCTACTCCGCAAAAAGGCTCTCTCTCACCCGAGCCGAAACAGGTCGTTCGAAGTCTTGGACTAGTGCACAACGAAGTCTTGGACTATTGCACAACGAAGTCTTGGATTGGTGCATGGCGAAGCCTTGGATTGATGCGCGACGAAGTCTTGGACTGATGCGCGACGAAGCCTTGGACTGGAAGCCTTGGACTGGTGCCCAACGAAGCCTTGGACTGATGCGTGGCAAAGCCTTGGACTGATGCGCGGCGAAGCCTTGGACTGATGCGCGGCGAAGCCTTGGACTGGTGCACGGCGCAGCCTTGGACTGGTGCACGGCGAAGTCTTGGACTAGTGCACGGTGAACGACTCACTGGTGGAGACTTGACGAGTTTGATCTAGGGTTTGCTGCTGCTGATATAAATCAGATCTTTGTACTATTTCTCTCTGCTAAGTTATTGAAGATAAAAGAAGATTTGATCAAAGGGTTTCCCCATATTGGGGTTTGTCCCTGGCTAGCCGCCACATCTTTGTCTCTTGTCTTGGCTTGTTTTCTGTTGATCGTTTAAATGTTCTATCTGTAGTTTACTTAATGTACATGTGATTGCTAATTTGTGGATAATTATAAGAAAGATAAGTACACTGCTCTAAGCATAGAACATACGATAACTTAACATGGTATAAGAGGTGAGGTGAAGACAAAGCCCAAGCAAGAGCAAGAGCAATCACCGAAGAGAAGATTGGCAAGGCTATTTGAAAGAAATCATGGGGTCTTCAACACACTTCCCTACTGAAGACAAACTCTGTGAGAAGTCTGACTATCATGGATGGAAGATGTCTCTCGATCTAACATTAGAAGAACAGGAAGTGTTGGACCATGTGAGATGCGGAATTATTGAGCCTCCATCAAATGCATCCACTGCTGCAAGGAGAGGCTGGACCAAAGGGTGGAAGAAAAGGACGATGTTACATTTGCAATAAAACGAATCACTATGCAAGGGAGTGCCCTGATAAAAGGGACTTACACCGGGACGATGATCAAAACCCCTCTCAAAGCAATCAAAGGAATGGCAAGTCAAATGGCAGAGGTAAAAGAAGTGCCGGAAACCAAGGAAGAGGACAACCATTCAAGAAGGCAAGAAACAGGTACGAATCTAACACTGTTGACAATAAGCAAGATGAATATTATCTACCAGCTACTCTATCTACTACTGCTCCCCCAGACTGGCTGGGAAATTGGCTTATTGATAGTGGTGCGTCAAGGTAATTCACTGGTTACAAAGAAGCTCTCTATAATCTGGTAGAGAAAGAAACCAACCTGGAAATTGTTCTTGGAGACAATTCAAAATATCCCGTGAAAGGCGTAGGAAATGTCACTCTTCAACTAAATCAGGGTAATACCATCCACTTACAAGATGTATTATATGTACCTGATCTCAAAAGAACCTGGTTTACATTTTAGCAATGGAAGACAAAGGCTACAAGGTGGCTTTCAGCGATGGCAAGGTACGTGTATGGAAAAAGAACTTTAAAGATGCTTTTACTCTTGGGTTTCGAGTTGATTCATTATATCAGGTCGGAGGAAGTCCGTTGGGTGTCATGACTTGTGACACATCTCTTCAGTCCGAATTATGGCATCGGAGGTTTGCTCACCTTCATTATAAAGCTCTA
This sequence comes from Pinus tabuliformis, assembly GCA_031772625.1. NCBI lineage: Eukaryota > Viridiplantae > Streptophyta > Pinopsida > Pinales > Pinaceae > Pinus > Pinus tabuliformis. Next base: position 719,318,854 of record CM062818.1, read on the forward strand.
CCTGATGTAAGAAAAATGGTAACTGGGATGCTCGAGTTCAGATTAGAGCAAGAAGGTGTATGTCCAGGATGTGCCGAAGCTCAAAAGGGGACCATTCCCCTCAAGCCAAAGCAAGACCTCTAATATTTTGCAGTTGGTTCACTCAGACATATCTAGTATGATGCCCGTGAACTCTTTGGGAGGATATTTATATTACCTCACTTTTACAGATGATTATTCTCGCAAGGCTTGGATATATTTCTTGAAAAAGAAGGATGAAGTGTTCTCTTGGCTTCGACACTTCAAACCCTTGATCGAGAATCAAACCGAAAAGAAGATCAAGATCCTAATCACTGATAATGGGACTGAATATGAATCCAATGAGTTTCATGACTTTTGCAAAGAGGCTTGCATTAAGAGGGAGACCACTACACCCTATACTCCTAAGCAGAATGGTGTGGCGGAAAGGAAGAACCATACGATTGTGGACGCTGATCGTGCTATGCTCCATGATCAAAGACTTCCGAAGTTTCTATGGGCCGAAGTTGCGAACACCGCTGTATATGTACAAAACCGGTAAGAAACCTGACATATCTCATTTTAGAATTTTTGGAAGTCCGGTATATTTTCATGTGCCGAAAGAGAAAAGGAATAAATAGGGTGCATCTGGAAAGAAAGGAATCTTTGTGGGTTATAGTGAAAATACTAAGGGTTATAGAATCTATGTAGCTGGTCAAAGGGAAGTCGAGATTAGTCATGATGTCACCTTTGATGAAGATATGGCCCTTAGTGAGGTGGACAATCTTCCTACTTTGAGGAACATTCAAGAAGCTGACACCCAGGAAGCGAAAGAAAAAGAAGAGGAGACAATGCCCGATGTGGAAGAACCCCTGGATCCTATTGATCCTCCTCCGCTTGCGCCCTCCTCTTCAAGGAAGAGGCCTTCATGACTTAGGGGGACACTTGATGATGCTGAAGAACACACAACACCTCGAGGAACCTTCTGTGAAAGTAAGAAACCAAACAGGTATCAGGGATACTTGAGCATCATGAGCACAATCATCCAAAATGAGCCTTCATCATTCACAGATGCCGTCAAGCATCAAGTATGGAAGGATGCTATGATCGAAGAATATGAGTCTATTATGAAGAACGATGTCTGGGATGTAGTCCCCAGACCCTAGGACAAGGCAGTTGTCACTTCAAAATGGCTTTACAAGATAAAGCATGTAGTTGATGGAAGTGCGGAAAAGTATAAGGCTCGTTTTGTCGCTCGTGGCTTCTCCCAGAAGGAAGGTATAGACTATAGACTATGATGAGATATTTGCACCTGTTGCCCGATATACCACCATCCGCTCGATCATAGCCCTTGCTGCTTCGCAAGGATGGAACCTACATCAGATGGATGTCAAGACTGCGTTCTTACATGGTTCGATCAAAGAAGAGGTCTATGTGGAGCAACCCAAAGGATTTGAGATTCATGATTGAGAATCTCATGTGTGCAGGTTGAAGAAGGCCCTTTATGGGCTAAAGAAAGCACCCCAAGCATGGTATGAGAGGATCGATAGCTACTTGATGAAGTTGGGATTCACTAGGAGTGAAGCCCACCCTAACCTTCACTTTAAGGTTATAGATGAAAAGCCTCTCATACTGGTGCTATATGTTGATGACCTCTTTCTAATAGGTGCAGACCCTCTCATTCACGAATGTAAGAGGGAGATGGCTTCTGAGTTTGAGATGAAAGACCTAGGACTTATGCACTATTTCCTAGGACTAGAAGTCGGGCAGAAACCAGGGGAGATTTTCATCTCAAGGAAAATATGTGGTGAAGATATTGGAGAGATTCGGAATGGTGGACTGCAAGCCTGTAACCAACCCGATGGAGCTTGACTTCAAGAAGTTAAGCGGTAGTGTTGCTGGACCTGTTTTACGAAATACCACCGAGTATCGTCAACTCGTCAGAGCATTGATGTTCCTAGTGAACTCCCGTCCAGATATATGCTTTGCAGTCAACACGTTGAGTCAACACATGGTTGAACCTCACCACATACATTGGATTGGTGCCAAGAATCTACTGAGATATCTTCGTGGCACAATTACTTATGGGTTAAGATACACTGTCGGAAATGTGAGACTACTTGGATATATTAATGCTGATTGGGCAGGCAATGTGGTGGACCGTAAGAGCACTTCTGGGTGCTATTTCTCCTTGGGATCTGCTTCAATATCCTGGATGAGCAGGAAGCAGAAGTCTGTGGCTTTGAGCACCGCCGAGGCAGAGTACATTGCTGCTAGCATGGCCTCCTGTGAGGCATTCTGGTTACGAAAGCTCTTCAGTGAGCTATTTGGATTTACATTGGATACCACCGTGATCCTATGTGACAACTAGAGTGAGATTCGTTTATCAGAGAATCCCGTATTCTATCGTCGCTCCAAGCATATCGATATCAGGTACCACTATATTCGTGACATGGTGCAGCAGGGAGCTATAAGGCTCCAACATATCGGTACAGATGAACAGGTCACCGACATTTTGACAAATCCCCTAGGAAAGGTCAAATTTCCGAGAATGACTTGGAGTTGTTCAAAGACCCTCTTTTGAGGGTCAAGTATGATGTACTGAGCTCTGGGAGCTCCAGGGGGGCGCGGGGTACTTCTTGGAGCAACATATGACCACAGGGTAACTCACCATCCCCTGTTGGTGCACTTTGTACAGGGTAAAAGGTTCAACCTTCCCCTGACACCCCGTGGCGACTATGGAACAGGATGATTAGTTCTCCTGTGGGCCAGGATGATTCATTCTCCATGGTGATTGTGGAACAGGATGATTTGTTCTCCTGTAGGCCAGGATGATTAGTTCTCCGTGGCATCCACTAGACAAGATGATTCGTTCTCCTGTGGACAGGATGATTAGTTCTCCTGTTGAGGCATCCTACCCATGCAGTCTGGGACTCATGGGAAGTACCTCTCATCTGATCAATGAGCAGGGAAATGAGGATAGGGACCATAGTAGTTCTATCGATGGATGCATCGTTGTATCTACCGTACTCCCTATGCTAGGATGACCTCCATTGATTTGGGATCAATGACATTGGTCTGGGACTAGTGAGAGTGGTACACCCTCTGAAACTGACTTCGGGTTAGTAGAGGACTGGTCTGGGACCAATGAAAGTGGTACACACTCTGAGACTGACTTCGGGTCAGTGGAGGATGGTATGATACATCCTCGATCACTTCTTCTTCTTCATAGTTCGAGCAGAGCAGAATAGAACAAAGCAGAGCAGAGCAGAGCAGGGGTCAAGCTGTACAAGGCAGTGCATTTGATGGATGAATAGTAGCGACGGTCAGATGAATTGCAGATGGAGTTCTCCCTAGTTGAGAGGGAGTGTTAAAATTGGCAACTAGGGCCAAACTCCATGTGGGTCACCTTATTCATGGCTGATAATATTTTTCCTAGATTCCTCTCATCGAGAGGTGTAGGATTGATCTAAAGATCATCCGATTCCGATAAGTATTTATGGAGATATGAATTTATTTTGATTATTGACAAATTATCAAAGTCGGCCAGCAACTTATGTAGGCTCAGACGCCCAACAGACACATCTATTCACCTTCAACGTTTGGATATAAATATAGGATGACTCCTCCTCATTTGGTCACTCACTTCTCATCATATCTCTCTCTCCTGCGCAGAAAAAGAGTCTCTTCTCTCTCTTGCGCAGAAAGGCTATCTCTCTCACTCGAGCCGAAATAGGTCGTTCGAAGTCTTAGACTGGTGCACGATGAAGTCTTGGACTGTTGCATGGTGAAGTCTTGCACTAGTGCATGACGAAGCCTTGGACTGATGCACGGCGAATTCTTGGACTGGTGCACGGCGAAGCTTTGGACTAATGCACGACGAACTCTGGGACTGGTGCACAACGAAGTCTTGGACTGGTGCACGGCGAAGCCTTGGACGGATGTGCGGCGAAGTTTTGGACTGGTGCACAACGAAGTCTTGGACTGGTGCACAGCGAAGTCTTGGACTGGTGCACGGTGAACGACTCACCGATGGAGACTTGACGAGTTTGATTTAGGGTTTGCTGCTGTTGATATAAATCAGATATTTGTACTATTTCATCAAGGAGTATCTTCACAAGTAAATACCTTTATGTCCACATCTAAATCTATTAAAATGACATCATTTTGCGAGGAAAGCAACAAATTGCTTGGGTCATCAAACTTTCTTGCATGGAAGAAGAGGACAGATTTGACCTGCGTCGAAAACGAAGTCATTGATCATGTTAAGGATTCAATCACTAAACTTTCAGAGGAAGAAGCTCAAGCTCTAGCGAAGTACATGAAAGGGGAAGTAAGGGTTCAAAGGATCCTTACAGAATCCATCAAAGATCCCCTAATACCATATATATCAAATTAGGAGACATCAAAAGAAATATACGAGAAGCTAGTAGAATTGTTCTTCACAAGTACATATGGAGAAGTGATATCATTAAGACATGAACTCTACAAGATGAAGATATCAAAGGAAGATGGAATAACCTTATACTTTATGAGGGTATCAAAAATAGGAGACCAACTACAAGAGTTGGGAGAAATAATGTTCAATAAAGAAATAACGACCACGGTGCTCAATGCACTACTAGAGGTATGGGGCGACTTTACATCTATTATCTATGGAAAGAGGGAAGCTACACCATTCAATGAACTTTTGTCATTATGGAAGATTGAAGAAACCAAGTTGAAGGCAGAAAGTGACGTGGGATCGAATGAGCAAGTTCAAGCATTTGCTAAGAGAAAAGGAAAGTTTGGGAAGTTTGGTCCTCAGAAAAAGAAGAAGAATATGGCAAAGATCCAATGCTATGGCTGTCAAGAATATGGGCACTACAAGAGAGATTGTCCAAAGTTCAAGAAGGACAACAAGAGGAAAGAAAGAAATGAGGCTCATATCACTGAAGAAGTGGAAGAACCTGATGAGAAGAAATCCAAAGGGATAGATCTTCACTATTAGGGTTTCTCCAATACATAGCAAGGAGAAGTGGAAGGTGAAAAGACCTCCACCATGGCAGTCAAGATGAGAAGCATTATGACGAGATGCATCTTAGTAGAAGATGGCATCATATTAGAAGCAGTGTTGATAATATCACTGATATTTGAAAATATCACGGTATTTTCAACAAAACGATATATTGCCGAGTAAATATCGTGATATTTTCTGTTTTGAAAATATTGCCTAAATATTGCAATATTTTGAAAATCTCGGCTAAATATCGCCATATTTTGAAAATCTCGGCTAAATATCATTATTGCCTTTTATGTTTCAAATCTAAAAAAAATGATTTTTTATGTTTGCCGATATTTTCCAATATTTTGCCAATATTTTCGCCGATATTTCCGATAAGATGTTTTCATGACCCTTGCCAATATTTTGCTAATACTGATATTTTCAACATTGATTAGAACCATGCAATTAAAGCAAGAGCTCAAGACATCCTTATAAAAGCTTGAAAAATAGTTGAAGTAGAAGTCTACGTGGTTGTAGTGGTCATCATAGAAGGAAGTAGCTCTTGGTAACCTCATTGAAAGCATAAGTAGTACTTATGGTTAGAAGAAAGTCATCTAGTGTAGAGCTCATCATACATCATTAGGAAGAAGCATTTGCAGGATGAGGATAATCAAGATCCTCTGTTGGAATCTTCATTCGAAGATTCACCTCTTGGAAGAAGCAAGTGCCTCGCTGAGAATTCCACCTTGTATGGGATTCATTGTTTGGAAGAATGATGGTATGATGACAAAGGAATGCAGCATGTCAATATGGTTGAAGTACTCTCAATTAAGGAAATGAAGCTACGTAAATGACCAAACGAAGGAAAGAGGTATGTTATGCATGTATTTAATCTAAAAAAATGCATGAGGGTATGGTTCACATATTGACTAGATGAAATCAACATAATATGTCCTCATATGGAATATGAGGTGGTTGACAAAGATGAAGGAACTATGGATGGAAGTTCTTGGGGAACAATATGTGAAGAAAGAAAGAAGAGATCGTGAAAGATGCAACTATGAGCACGTAGAAAAGGAAATCAACATCTGATGACTAGGAGAATTGACCATGACATCTCCATGGAAAAGGTATGAAGACTTTGATGAAGTGTGGAAATAATGGAGACCCTTGACATTGAATATCTTGGAGATGTGTCAATATGTATACGGGATGTTGATGTTGCTATAAGCAAATGTCATGATGAAAGGCCATTACAGAAGGTAACTTTGATTTGATGTTGACAATGCTGGTTGATATGATGCTAAACAAATAGGTTACCAATCTGACTCTTCTTATGAGAATTCTTTAGATTGAGAATGTCCAAGTACCTCGCATGGATTATGAATACCTCCCTAGTTAAGAGGGAGTGTTGAAATATGTAACTAGTTTTGGTCTTCATAATGACATATGTAATCATGATTTTATGTATTTAATGAAACGAGAAAAATAAATTTATTATTGTTATTCTTGAGGCATGGGTTTCATGCTCAAGGGAAATTTATTTTTAGATCAAGCACCCATTGAGTGCTTCTGGGTTTGTCATGAAGTCAATTGAGTCATTGTCATGTATTAAAGCCCCATTTGGGCATGTTACATATTGTAAAAAAGATTTATTTGAGTCAAAGTAGAGTCAAAAGACCGTCCAAGACTTCGTCATGGCACAAAGATCAAGTCGACCTACATGAAGGGACAAGTTGACCTAAAGAAAGCAATTTGTACCCCTGAAAAGCCTATATATAAGAAGGAATTTGAACTCATTTGGACACACTCTCAAGCAAGTTCGATCTCCTCAAGATAGAAGTTGGAAAAGTACGAAGACGAAGAAGAAGAAGAAGATCAAAGTTTTGGGTCTCTCTCTCTCTCCCTCTCTCTCTCTTTTGTTAGGGCTTATTCTATTATCAGGCAAGACAAAATTCTGAAGCTGCATCGAAGTTGTGAAGCTACTTCTAGGTCGAAGCTATAAAGCTGCAATGTCAAAGCTGTGAATCTGCATTAAGGTCAAAGCTATGAATCTACTAGGTCGAAGTTGCAAAAATTGTTACTGGGTGTTTATGTTAGTGAAGAAGTTGCTAGAAGGTCGAAGTTTGTTGCTGGAAGCTATGCAAATCAAGAAGGAAGGTTGACTTTGTCTTGGAGGAGTCATAGTCGAGGGTCTAGGTCTTGGAATTCGTCAATTAAAGATCTTTAAGAAGAGAAGAATTCTTGTGGCTTTTCATCTCAGTGGGAGAGATTTTGGCCCTGGCTGATCACATATATCTAGTGTCCTCTTGTCTCATTGTTCTTTGTTGTTTGGTAGCTGTTTGATGATAAGAACACTAATAATAATCAAGTGAGAGAAGAAACAAATCAAGTAAAAGTAAAAATACATCACAAGCAATTATCAAAATAAGAGAAATAACCTAATGTAGCTGCCCTAGATTTCTCAACACCACCTATCACAGTCAAACATTGCTTCTCCAACAATGAACTTGGGCTATACAATACTGCTCCTTTGGCTGATCAGACCTTGAGCTGCTTCAATTTGCGTCTTCTACTAGCCCTAGTGTCCTTCCTAAGTTCTACACTTAGAGCACACTTGGTCCACTCTCATGCTTCCCTCCAATAGTCCACAAGTGGCCAATATAGATGTCCTCTTCTAGGACCTCTACAACCACTAGCAACTAGCGATCAACAAGAGAACAAACTCCAACACATTGTTGTTGTCCTCTTGCCTTAGGATTCGTGCTTCCTTGAGCTTTGGTTAGGGCTTAAGTCATGCATCTACAACACCCAAAAACAATTCTCCTATCACTGTGTTCCCTTGTCCAACCTTTTTGGCACATATGTTGTCCTACTAGGCATCCAATACACTGCTCAAGGGCTTGAGACTCCTCCTGAAGTCTTCCTGCAATTCACGACATCTTACAACAAGGGTCATGACCTCTTAAGACAGGGAAATATGCGTTGTTTTGGTTGCACACTAACTTGGGCATCTGCGGCCTAGAGAGAAGGCCTTCTTCAAGGTTTCACGCCCTCCAAACAACCTACGCACACTGTTGTACCTAAAACACTTCCCTGTGGCCTATAACAAAGATATACACCACATAAAATTACATAGAATTACACCATACATAACTTAGACATCTGCGGCTAAGTCCCGCAAGAAATCCGCACCCAAAATAGAGAGAGATTCCTCCCAAAACTCGTGCCCTAACTCCTTGCTTCGTTGCCTCAGATCCACTCTCTTCTTCAGAGGTATTTCTTTGATGTGGATGCACATTGTATATGAGTGGAATTCCTCTCCACTACCTTATATTTATACACAAACATGTGGCTTCATCACACTTAACTTGGGGCACTTTTTAACCCAAAGCTGACTTGCTCAATGTGCCAAGTTAACCAACAACCACATAGAAAATTTAATATCTCCACTTCTAGAGCTTTGATTTGAGTGATTTTCGCTGCCCCTCTCTTTTAAAGGTCCTCTAACACCTCCATGTGTCAAATCACTCAAAGTCCTCATGGTTTTGGCCCAACTCCTTTGGGAGCAAAACACCAAGCCTGGGTTCCAAGACCACAAAGCACTTTTGTGGTGCTCCGACCTCTAAGCTTTTAACCCTAGGGCTTGGAGTACCTCCCAAACTACCAAATATCAACACTCCCTCTTAGTGAGGGAGGTACTTCCAGGACTAGGAAGTAACTCATCATCATCACTGCCATTGCTCGCAACAGTCGCTTAAGTCCTGGTGCCCAATAACTACAACAAACCCTTTAGCATGGACCACTCCTCTCTCGGAAGGGTCAATGGCACTGGAAGCTTCCTGCTTCTTCTTCTTCTCCTGAAATGTCGTTCAGTCTCTCCATGATTCCTTCTTTGCAGATGTCGAAGCACCCCTGCTACTCACTGACCATGCACTATTCTTGGGCTGCAGAGTCTCCCTCTGAACCATGCAACCCTTCCAACCCGTCCTCATACTAGAGACTAGCCTGCAACTTCGACATTGTTGTGAGCCCTTCACGAACAATGTGACCAATTCCCTCTTAAGTTGTAGTTCGTTGTGTACACTCTAATTCACTGGCCCTTCAAAGTAGCTCTGATACCATGTTGTTTTTCCAAGATACTGGAGTCTAGGATAGAATATTAGAATCATTGACGCTGCCAATCCAAGTATCACAACAAGACTACTTTGCACAATGGAACAATATACAACAGTAAATCTACTAGTGCACAAAATATACACAACTTTTTACAATTTGATACAACAACCCAACTTCATTATCTTAAAAATTTGATAATACAACAGTTTAGGGCTCCTGTACCAAAGATAATGGTCCTCATACATCCACTAGTACAAGAATCAAGAACAAGATACGCTGATCATCTAGCTGAGATTGCACACCCTCATGGCTTCTCGATCGTATCCTAAACACGTTCTGGGTCCTTTGCTTTCATTCTGCAGAACTGCCTCTATCAACATACAAACTCCTTTAGGCCACTGAACTCGACTCTCCAATCTTCCGTCTAGCTGTTCATTAGTCCATCAATGATCCAACTCATAGGGTCTTCAGGCTCACTAGCCACTCCTTCGTCCTTCAAGCCCACAATACTTTGAGTTTTCTTGCCCACTATTGCTCCTCAGCTACTTAGGGACTTCCTTCCAGTATTGTCTTCTTGCGCTGCTCCAATGAAGACAAACATAGGGCTAGATGGTTGCCATCTATCACTGTCAAACATCGCTTCTTGAATAATGAACTTGGGTTGTACAATACTACCCCTCTGGCTGATCAGACCTTGAGCTTCTTTAATCTACAAGTTCTAGTAGTCCCAGTGTCCTTCCTAAGGTCTACACTTAGGGCACACTTGGTCCACTCTGACGTTGCCCTCCAACAAACCACAACTAGCCAATACAAATGTCCTCTTCTAGGACCTCTACATCCATTAGCAACCAACCATCAACGAGAGAACAAAATCGAACACACTGCTGTTATCCTCTTGCCTCGTTATTTGTGCTTCCTTGGGCTCTTGTTAGGGTTGAAGTCCGCTGCTACAACATCCAAAAACACAACTCTTATCACTGTATTCCCTTGTCCAACCTTGTTGTCACCTATGTTGTCCTACTAGGAATCCAATACGCTGCTCAAGGGCTTGAGACTCTAATCCAGATTTAAACAGGAATGCAACAAATTACAGAGATAACCATAAACACAGAGATGTAGCGGAAATAATACTTCATTTCATTAATGTAAAATATTAAAATATGCTTACAAATAGTAATGGAAATAAACTAGCTAGGGCGATGGTAGCTTATCTCCGAGAAGAGATGCGGCGGCTACATGCCTCTGAAATGAGTTACAATGAGGCTCGAAGGCCTATTTATTGTTGAGAAACAATGGAAAACCCTAAACATCCAAAAACCTAACCCTAGAAGATGAAACGCCAAACTTTGGGCCTCGTTTGGGTAAATTGGTACATCAAATTCCCAGGGTTGTAACTTTGGCATATGATCTTCGTTTGACGCGCACAATATCTTGTTAGAAAGATCTATTCGAGAACTACAACTTTGGGAAGAGCAACATGGGTCACAGTTTTCCTAAAAAACGTCGTTTAGGGCCTCAAAATGGCTCTGGAAGTTTAGGACTCGAAAAAATGCTAAAAATAGTAAACTGTGCTACAATTAAGGAACTGAAAAGCTGAAAGAAACAATGGTGGGGGTCCAAGTGGACTTGGTAGGTGGCCACCAATATCCACCTGGATCATTCCTCCCCCCTTAGGAAGAAATGGTCCCCATTGCGTTGAGTTCCTCCATGAGATGAGGAAACTTCTGCTGAACTTGGTCCCTAGTGAGCCACTTGCCCTGGTGAAGGAGTTGGCCTGCTTTGACAACTCGATACAGTTGGATATTCTGTTGGCGAGTGTGCTTGATCTGTGTGTCCATGATCCGATCAGTTGTAGCTTGTTCCATGCAATATGGATTTAACTTTGTGGGTGTGAGCTGTTCTGCAATGTCGGATGTGTCTAGTAATGGTGGAAAGTATGGCTGAAGGCAGTCCACATTGAACACTAGGTGCAGGCCAAGGAATGGGGGAATGCTGAGCTCAAATGCATTGCCTCCCACAGCCTTGGTAATGGTGTAAGGAACATATCAGAGTGGTTTGAGTTTCCGATAGGCTCTGGTAAGGCGTTCCTTTTGCAAATGTAATTAGATTTTGTTGCCCACCTGAAACTTGTGTGGCACACGATGTTGATCATGTCGCTACTTGTACTTGGCATTTGATTTCTCCAGAATGTCATGGACCTGTTGGCGAATATGTTGGATGTGCTCAATGAAGTTGGTTGCCTTATCTGTTTTGGATTGGACATGAGCCGAATCTGCGTGAGTAGCTGCAAATGGCATGGCCACATCAATGGGACATAGTGGCTGGAATCCCAAGCCCACATGAAAAAGGCTGTGGCCAATCGAGCTGTGAAGAGCTCGGTTGTAGCTGTGCTGAACATAGGGGAGGCTCTCGTCCCATGTGCGTGGATGCTTTGAGTTGTACATGCGCATAATGTGTACGATCATCTTGTTGACAACCTTTATCTGGCCATCAATTTGAGGATGGAAGGCTGTGGACTTAGTGAGTTTGGTGTCCAACATCAACCAAAGACTGGACCAAAATGTACTGAGGAACTTGCTATCCTGATCTGAGATGATAGACTGTGGGATCCCAAAGTGTACCGTCACTCGTTCAAAGAAGAGTTTAGCAGTGGCTTCTACTGTGATATTCTTCTTGCAGGCCGCCATAATGGCCATCTTCGAGAACCTGTCGATGACCACAAAAACACAATCGTTTCCATGCTTAGTGGAAGGAAGGCCTGACATGAAATCCATGGAGATGGATTCCGAAGGTCAACTATGGGTAGGAAGTGGGGTATAGAGGCCTTGCTTCTTGATGTCGGTTTGGCAATGGCGTAGGCAGTGCATGATCTGGTGTACTTCCTGACATCCTGTCGAAGATTCGGCCAATAGAAATACTTCTGTAGTACTGCCACCGTTTTCTCGACCTCGAAATGTCCAACAGGCCGACTGTAGTGTGCTTCTCAAATCATCTTGGCACGCTCGCTTGAGGGAACACAAAGGTGACCCAGGTGGCATAACAAGGTATCCTGGAGGTGAAAATCTGGAACATGCTGACCCTCCAAGAGTGTCTGGTATGTGTGGCTGAATTCTGAGTTGCTTTTGTAGAGAAGTGGCCAATCAGAAGTCTCGTGCCCACAGGAGTTGAGCACGGTGGTTAATGCCATGATTGGTGGTCGATTGAGGCAATCTGCAACATTATTGGTGCTGCCCTTCTTATACTTGATATTCAAATGGAATTGTTGCAGGTATGTGGACCACTGTTGATGGCGATCATTCTGCAATTTCCCTTGGGTTTGTATGAACTGCAGAGGTCGGTGGTCTGTGTGAATGACTGTTTCCTTCCCCAAAATGTAATGCTTCCATTGTCGGCAGACCTGCACAATGGAATACATCTCTTTGTCATATGTGGGATACTTCCGGACTGTGTCTGAAAGTGTCTCATTGTGATATGCCACTGGATGCCCGTGTTGAGTAAGGATTGCCCCAATAGCATAGTCAGAGGCATCTGTCTCGACCTCAAATGGTTGTTGCAAGTCTGGTAATGCGAGCACTGGTGCCGTGCAGAGGTGATCTTTCAACTCTGTGAATGCCTTCTGTTGAGATTCAGACCAAAAGAATTTTGCTTTCGCTCCTCCCTTAGTGACTTGACTCAAGGGCCAAGTGATATTAGAAAATCCCAACATGAACTTGCGGTAGAAGTTGGCAAGACCTAGAAAGTTGCGAGCTTTGTGAGAGTGGTTGGAGATGGCCAATCCCAAATGACTTGGATCTTGGCTGGATCCACATGCACCCCTTGTTCATCAATAATGTATCCCAAATACTAAACCTGGGTCATGCCAAAAGTGCATTTCTCCAACTTGGCACATAACTTGTGTTGCAAGATGTCATCCATTAGCCTCATGAAGGTTGCAGGAGCATTCGTCAATCCGAAAGGCATAACCAACCATTCGAAAAGGCCATCCTTGGCTTTGAAGGCAGTCTTCCACACATCGGAGGGTTCGATTGGTACTTGGTGATATCCTGACTTCAAATCGATCCTGCTGAAATATTTTGTCGTTGGTCTAGGAGGTCATCAATCCATGGGATCGGGTACCTATTACGGACAACGGACAATGATCTTGTTCAGTGCCCGATAGTCAATGCAGAGTCTCCAAGTCTCATCCTTTTTCTATACGAACACGATCGGGCTCCCACAGGGCGGTGAACTCAGACGGATGTGACCTTTCTGCAGCAACTCCTGAATCTGCCTCTTGATTTCATTGTTCTCCAGAACAGAGCGCCGATAGATTGGTCCATTGGGTAACGACGTACCTAGGGTCAGATCGATGGAGTGCTTGACCTGACAGTGCAGAGGAACCCCTGCAAGGGAGGTGAAGATGTCCTCACACTCCTCCACGACCTTGTCCATTTGTAGTTGTCGTGCGGAGGGGCCCTATCTAGAGGTCGTGGCCATCGTTTTCCTCTTTCCTTGAGGGCGTATCATCAGGAAAACAAATTTCTTGGTTTTGGAAATGAGCTTACTGCATTGTTTTGCAGTAACCAAAAAGATGGCAGTGAGCGGTGCTACCTTTGGTATCCTGTACAACTTATTTCCCAATGTAACAATAACAGCACGGGGCCTTGATTCATACACAACATGTCGCTTCCACAAGTATGGTTGTTCTAATAATACATCACAAACTTCAAGGGGAGCAATGTCACACAATACTTCATCCGTGAAGGGCTTGATGTTGTACGGAAGGTGACACTGCTGGCTCACACGGAGATCCCGTCCTTGGTGAAGCCACCCAATGGTGTATGGTTGTGGATGTGCTGTGGTCATTAAGCCCGACCGCTTCACGACCTCTGCCGAAATGAGGTTCTTTTGGCTCCTGCTGTCGACAATGAACTGTAGCAGGGATCCCTTTACCAACATCTGAGAGTGGAAGAGACGCTTCTCCTCCTCTGGATCTTCGAGTTCCTCCTTCTGTGTCTTTGTGGTGGCAATGGTGGCATTGAGCTCCGCATCGATAATCTGCTTCCCTTTGTCATTCCCCTTGCCGGGTTCTGACTCAGAGTTGGAACATGCATTTGATTCTAAAACATTTAGCTCGGCCACCAGTGACTGCTTGGCCCGACACTCACTTGTGTTGTGAGTGGAACTCTTATGGAACTCACACCACTTTCCCGTGTTCTTTTTCGGATTCATAGCACTGTTCTTTGCTTGCAGCTTTGGTGGGTTGTCTTGGGTCACCCCGCCTTGGCTTTGTCCTTTGTTCTGTAGTTTGGGGGAACCTTTCCCTTGCTTTGGGTTCGCAGATCCAAAGTCTCGCTTCTTCTGTTTCAACTTTTGTTCGACCTTGACGACATATTGGTATGCCGTGCTAAGCGAGGGGATGTTCAGGAATTCTATTTCTTCTTGGATGTACTTGTGCAGGCAACCGCGGTATTTGAGTACCAAATGTTGGTTCGAATCCTTGATACTGAACTTTGTGCGAATGGTATGGAAAATATTGGTAAACTCTTGCATGTCTTGGTCCCTCCCTTGCTGCAGCGTGGTCCACTTTATGTATTGATCCTCATAGCTTCCGACAGGGTAGTATTGCTCCTTGATGACATCCCGGAATGAATCCCACGTGGTTGTGGTTGAAAATAGTGAGTTTGTACTTATGTCCTTCTGCGCGCAGTAGGTTTCCCACCAATACTTAACATGGGGGGCTGCTTTGAGAAGTGAAAAAGTGATCTTTTCTCGGCTGAAAAAATCATGAACGAAGAAAATATCCTTCTAGCAGATTTAACCATTTATCTACATCGTCTGCATTTATCTGACCCTCAAATATGGGAATCTCAAAGTTAACTTGTACCATAAAGGGTGTGGTGCTTCCAGAGTAGCTGCCGGAAGTAGATGCATCACTCTTGGATAGCTGTTGAAGGATCTAAGCAAAGTTGTCCATCATCACGTTCCTTTGTCGCTTGAGGGCTTTTTCGAGCAAGATTTTGATAGGATCTCCTACCCCCTCGTCTTTCTTTTCATCCGCCATGGGAGGCCGTCAGGATTTGCGAGGTTGGTCTTGCAAAAGATTCGCCCAGTTCAAGCCCTAACTCCTTATATCCCGATCTCGTTGCTGACATGCAAAGAAAAACAGAGAAAACACAGACTGCTCTAATACCACTAATCCGGATTTAAACAGGAACGCAACAAATTATAGGGATAACCATAAACACAGAGATGTAGCGGAAATAATACTTCGTTTCATTAATGTAAAATACTGAAATATGCTTACAAACAACAATGGAATTAAACTAGCTAGGGTGATGGTAGCTTATCCTGAGAAGAGATGTGGCGGCTACATGCCTCTGAATTGAGTTACAATGAGGCTCGAAGGCCTATTTATTGTTGAGAAACCATTGAAAATCCTAAACATCCAAAAACCTAACCTTAGAAGATGAAACACCAAACTGTGGGCCCCATTTGGGTAAATTGGTACATCAACTTCCTGGGGTCTTAACTTTGGCATATGATCTCCGTTTGATGCACATAATATCTCATTAGAAAGATCTATCCAAGAACTACAAATTTGGGAAGAGCAACATGGGTCCATCAACCAATGTTGCTCCCAGTTTTCCCAAAAAGCATCGTTTAGGGCCTCAAAACGACTCCAGAAGTTCAGGAACCGAAAAGCTGCTAATAATAGTAAACTGTGCTACAATTAAGGAACTGAAAAGCTGAAAGAAACAATGGTGGGGGTCCAAGTGGACTTGGCAGGTGGCCACCAACATCCACCTGGATCAGACTCCTCCCTAAGTCTTCCTGCAACTCACGGCTTGCTACAACAAGGGTCACATCCTCCAAAGACAAGGAAATATGCTCTATTTTGGCTGCGCACTCACTTGGGCATTTGCGGCCTAGAGAGAAGGCCTTCTTCAAGGCTTCACGCCCTCCAAACAATCTCCACATAGTGTTATACCTAAAACACTTCCCTACGGCCTATAACAGAGATATACACCACACAAAATAGCACAGAATTACACCATACATACCTTAGATATCTATGGCTAAGACCTGCAAGAAATTTGCACCCAAAACAGAGAGAGACTTCTCCCAAAACTCGTGCCCTAACTACTTGCTTCGTTGCCTGAAATTTGCTGTCTTCTTCAAAGGTATTTCTTTGATGTGGATGCGCATTGGATGTGAGTGGAATGCCTTTCCACTACCTTACATTTGTACACAAACATGTGGCTTCATCACACTTAACTTGGGGCACATTTGAACTCTCAGCGGACCTGGCCAATGTGCCAAGTTAATTAACAACCACATAGAAAAATTAATATCTCTACTTCTAGAGCTCCAATTTGAGTGATTTTTGCTGCCCCTTTCTCCTCTAAGGGTCTTCTAACCAATGTTTTAAAACTTCGACTCCGACTCGGCCGAGGGTTGACTTCGACTCGGTATCGACTCGGCCGGCTCGATTTCAATGACTCGGTCGTTGTAAAAAATACATTAAATATTTTTTTTTAATAAAAAAACATAATTTCAAAGATTTTCATTCATGTTTCCAAACACACAGCATTAGAATATAGATAAAAGACAACATATGATCAAAGTAGGCTCATGAATATATCCATTATATCAAAATGGCACCCAGTGCACTGTCCAATACATACATGATGATGATATAGAGATCAAAACAAAAACACATAACCAAGGAGGCTAGAAATGGCCTCTACAACAAAAGTAAACTATGACCAGTACTACTGGCTACTGCTAGAGGAGCCAAGATCATCTGGCTCAACCTTTGGATCAGAGTCAGACAGGCCAGCCCATGGCTCCTCCTCATCATCATCTCCAACTGCAACTGTAGAAGTGGTAGCACTAGCAAGCTGTGTAGCAGCTGCAAGCTGAGATAGATGAGATATGCGCTTCTGTCGTGGCTAAGCAGAGGAAGCGCCTGCAACTGGAGGACTTGCTGGCCCTGAGGTTGGTACAAGTGGATCAGGATTTGCATTCAATTGAACATTATGTTTGAGTGATGCCACCATTTGTAAATCATAATCAATATCCTCATTAGAATCAAACTTTGCTGGATGACTCTCCACTATGCAATTTGATGTTGGATCAATGTCTTCCAACACAATGGGATTTGAATCAGGTCTTTTGTTCAACAATTGGTTGCGTCTAAGCAGAAGGTTGTATTGGACATAGACTATATCATTTCACTGTTTTTGATCCAAACAGTTTCTCTTCTTCGTGTGAATTCTCTCAAAGACAGACCAATTGCGCTCACACCCAGTAGCACTGCAAGTTTGACTCAAAATACGAGTTGCAAACTTCTGCAATTTAGGACAATGGCTACCAAAAACCTCCCACTATTGTGCTGCAAAAAACATAGGAGTGTAATGTGTTAGCTCAACAAAATTACAAATTATATCCAACTTTCAAATTATAAATGATTTAACAAAATAAGTATTAAGAATTTGAAAATTGAAAATTTTGTTTACCTGGCTCATCTGCTTCCCTTGCAATCTTTGCTAGGTTCTTCCCAAAGGTGCCTATGTCTTTGCTGAAGGTTGTGACCTGTCGGTGTATCTCCAGCTAATCACACTCCAATGGGATCATGCGATCAATGCAATCAATCAATCCATCTCTAACCTCCCCCTTCAAAGCTCCTGCTGCCTTAGCTTTATAATGATATTGTGGGTTCAAAAAATACCCAGTTGCATGTATAGGGCAATGGAGTTGATTGTCCCATCTTTCATCAATGATTGCCCAAATGGGTCCATACTTAGCCACTTTATCCTTGTATGCCCTCTTTATTTGCTCCTTTGCTTGATCCATAGCCTCATAAATGAAGCCAATAGCCAATCTTTCCCCATCCACCAACCACAACACCTTAACCATTGGCTCAGCAAGCTTCACAATCTCTGCTGCCTTTCTCCAAAATATTTCTTCATTAACTTTCTTTTTCAATTCTTTTCCTTCCTGTTTGTGAGACCACTGGCTTTGATTCCATTCATCCCTGGAAAATATCTTTTGCAAGTTTCTATGTTGTGAAAACATAGATTTCAATGTCAAAAAAAGAGTAGCAAATCTAGTGATGGCAGGCCTAATAATATCCATGCCCCCTGCGTGTCTCCTCATAAGGCTCAAAATCCATGAATGATTGTAGATAAATTTTGTTATGCTTTTGGCATGATCTACACTGTTTTTGATCCAATCTAATTTGCCAATATCCTCAAGCATGAGGTCTATGCAATGTGCAGCACATGGGGTCCAGACTCCAAAAGATGGTTTTGTGTTTTTCCTCTAACAGTTTACGAACAAGAACATAGTTAGGGGCATTATGTGTGATGACTTGAACAACATTAGCCACTCGCACCTTCTCAACAACCTCATCCAATAGATGAAACACCAATTGTCCATCTATTACCTTATCAGATGCATCAACTGATTTTAGAAACATGGTTCCCTTTGGGTAGAAGATAAGAAAGTTTATGATGGTACGGTTCCTTTGATCAGTCCATCCATCTGACATGATGGTACATCCTGTTCTTGCCCATGAGTCCTTGAAATATTTCAAATACTCATGAATGGAGGCAATTTCTTTCTGCAAACGTTACCCCCTTATCTCATGCATAGTAGGGCCGTTGACGCCTTTTCCAGCAGCATGTATGGCATCAAACATAGGATCATAATATGGTGAACGAGAAGCATTGAAGGGGATATCAACATCATATCACCATCTGCATATGTAATCACAAGCAGTCTCCCTCAATTTCTTTCTTCCAATGGTCATCTAAAGTGGGCTCCAAAGTTCTACTAGCTTGGGGACCATGTGCATCTGATGGAGAGGAGGGTGTGACAGTGAAATAACTTTTGACATTCATATCAACCTTCTTTTTCATTTTACCCTTACCCTTTTCCTGAATAGACTCCAAAGAGGGAGGAACATATCGGAAGGGGTTTGTTAAAATTGGCAACTAGGGCCAAACTCCATGTGGGTCATCTTATTTATGGTAGCTAATATTTTTCTTGGATCCCTCTCATCGAGAGGTGTAGGATTGATCTAAAGATCATCCGATTCCGATAAGTATTTATGAAGATATGAATTTATTTTGATTATGGAGAAATTGACAAGTCGACCAACAACTTATTTTGGTGCAGAAGCCCAATAGTCATGTCTATTCAACCTCTACGTTTTAGTATAAATAGAAGAGGACTTGAAGTCATTTGTCAAACACATATACTGTTGATGTGATCTCCTCCTCTCCACGTCTTTGGGTTTTGGTGAAGGAGAGACAGTAAGAGTATATGTTGGCCTAGTATGATGCCCTAGTCGCAGTATGATGCCATAGCCGTAGTATGATGATCTAAGCAGCAAGGGGAGGCACTTATACGCAGTCTAAAGAAGCCCTAATCCGTTGACTAAAGGAGGTCCTAACTGTAGTAGAGAGAGGCCTAATCCACAGCAAGGAGGAGGGCCTAAGACGTAGTCAAGGGAGGCATCTAAATGTAGCCCTATAGAGGAGGCCTAGCCGCTGTCATAATGAAGCTGTAGCTGCAGCCATAACCGCAGTAAAGATATGCCCTAGCCACAGGCTTATGAGGACATGTACATGCAGAAAAGAGGAGACTTATAAGTAGCATAAATAAGCCTTTATATGCTGTCTCAAAAGGCTCAATCCACAGATGAGAGGAGGGCTAATATAGGCCCTAAATGAAGGCTTGAAGCCACTACCTATTGACCCTATACGCAACAAGAAAGAGACTCTTTATCTGCAGTCAGAAAGAGGATCTATACACAGTCCTAGAGGAAACCTGTTTATGCAGAAAGGAGATATATATGGGACCTTCCATCCACTGTCTAAGGAAGCTCTAAAAGAGCCGTTGCCATAGGTCTGAAAGTCACCTAATCTATACGCTGTTTGGTCACAACCCAAGAGGTTTATATGTAGCAAGAAAAGGCACTCACACGCAGCAAAGGGGAGGCTTCTATACATAGCAATTGAGGGTACCTTAAGACGCTATAAGGAAAGACAACTAAAAGTAATCATATCACAGCTTAGAGGATATGTCCTTATGCCACATTGTTGTAGGTGACAGCGTGACTCATTTGAGATCTGTTCTGGGCATGTTGACATTGTTCTTGAGGGGCAGAACTACAATGAAGAAATACCCTAACCAGTCACCATGTTATGCATCAAGTGACTGTGTCTGGTGCAGCCTCAGAGAGAAGGTAAATCAAGTCTGTCTAAGAAGATCTCTTAGGAGAAGATTGGAAGACATTGTTGTTCAAGGATAAAGATAGCTGGGTACTGTGTGTAGACCTTACTTGCTGCTGGGCTAGGCCACAGGCCATAGCCAACATCATAGATTGTGTTAAGGGTTGCACAAATCAGTCTTGCAAGTATGGCAGTACTGAAACCTCAACTTGGATCATGACTGTATCAAGGATGAGAACTGAAGTTTGATGCACCAGCTCATATAGCAGTGACAGCTAGTACTGCAGGAAAAGGACAGCATTCTGGAAGATGCAACATGATTGGATGCAGCATGGTTGGATGCAGTATGGTGATGGGATCACCTTGAAGAAATATGTCGTCACCTAAGTTCAGATTTGCAACCTCATTATGTCATCTTCATGGTGAAGATCTTTGCTCTTATCTTGTCAAGTCAAAGTGTTGACTTCTGATGTATATGTACTATCTCTCTCTTTGCTGAACTATTGAAGAACATAGAAGAAGAATTTATCAAGGGTTTCCCCACATTGGGGTTTGTCCCTGGCTAGCGCCATATCTTGTGTCCTCTTGTCTTGGCTTGTCTTCTACGATTTATGTTTATGTTCTATCTACAGTTTACTTTAATGCTGATGTGATTGCTAATCTGGAAAAGATCTTGAGCTAACTGTGAAAATTGAAATAAATTGCTCTAAGCATAGAACATACCTAAAATTAACATAGTATCAGTGCTGAGGTGAAGACAATGCCCAAGCAAGAGTGAAAGAGCAATCACCAAAGACAGTTGGGAAAGGACAAAAGGATCAGTGGATTCCTCATCCCTCTTCAAATTCACCAAGGGTGAAGTCGAAGCAGAGAATATTATCAGAATGGTGTAGCGGAAGATGGCCTACCTAAAGATCACTTCATTGGAAGACTGGATATCAGGGTGGAAGGAAAGACAGATAACTAGTTCGGCCATTATGCGAAGGAGTGTCCAAATGGCAGGGACACATCACTTGATGATGATAACAACAGGGACATCTTCAATGATCAAGGGAATGACAGGTAATGCAGGTCATCAAGGAAATGGCCGACTCTTCATAGAAAGCAAGGAATCCCAGGTATGAAGAATCAAATGTTGTTTTGATAAGATAAAGAAGCATTATCTTGTATTGGCCCTCTCCTTCAAATTCTTTGAGAATCTGGCTTATTGATTGTAGTGCTTCAAGACACTTCATCGGACAATAGGGTGCACTCTCTAATTTGGTAGAGATGGAAACAAACATGGGGTTATACTTGGAGCCGATGCCACTTATCCCGGAAAGGGTGTAGGGAATGTTACCCCTCAATTGAATGAGGGTAACTCGATTCATTTACAGAATCTCTTTTATGTACCTGATCGCAAGAAGGACCTGGTGTCCATTTCAGCAATCGAATTCGAAGGTTACAGGGTGGCACTCATCGATGTAAAGGTACGTGTTTGAAAATAGAATTTTCAAAGATGTTTTTCAGTTCAGGGTTGTATCAAATTGCAGAAAGTCCATTGGGGTCCATGTCCATTAACACATAGCACTGGAGGTCTATGAGTCAGATAGTGACAGGGATGCCTAAATTCAAAAAGAGCATGAAAGTACATGTTTGAGATGTATCGAAGGAAAGTCTTACAAGGGGACTATTCCCCTCATATAGCAGGTCCACAGGTTTGGAACAACCCGAGCGGTTTGAGATTGATGATCAGGAATCTCACGTATGCAGGTGGAAGAAAGCCCTCTATGGCTTGAAGCAAAACTCCCCAGGCATAGTATGAGAGGATTGATAGTTGTCAGATGAAGCTGAGATTCACTAAGAGTGAAGCCAATCCAAACCATTGTTTGAAGGTTGTAGACCTCTCATACCAGCACCTTATGAGGACGACCTATTTCTAATAGGTGCAAACCCTCTCATTTGTAGAAGTAAGAGGGAGTTGGATTCCGGATGTGGAATGATTAACTGCAACGCTGTGACTACCTCGAGGATCTTAACTTTCAGAAGTTATATCGTGGTGATGTCGAACTAGATTTGGGAAATGCCTTCGAGTTTCATAAACTCGTTCGCGTTGATGTTCTTGGTGAACTTCGATCCGAACATGTGTTTTGTAGTTAGCATGGTGAGCTCATATTTGGTTGAGCCTCACTGGATTGATGCCAAGAATCCTCTGAGTTATCTTCGGGGCACAATCTCTCATGGATTGAGATACACTGTCGGAAATATGAAACTGCATGATTATTCGAATGCTGACTGAGCAGGCAGTGTGGAGGGTCACTAGAGCACTTCTCAATGCTGGTTCTCTTTGGATTCTGCTTCAATATCATGGATGAGCAGGAAGCAGAAGTCGGTTGCTATAAGCACCACCGAGACCGAATACATAGCTACGAGTATGATCTCGTGTGAAGTTGCATGGTTGCAGAAGCTCTTAAGTGAGCTGTTTGTACACATGATGAATACCACTACGATTCTCTGTGACAACCAGAGGTGGGATTCGATTATTAAGGAATCCCGTATTCGATGGTTGCTCTAATAGATAGACATTAGATATTGCCTTATCTGGGATATGGTAAGTCGATGAGCTGGGAGGCTCCATCACATTGACACTGATGTACAGGTCGCAGACATTTTGTCAAAGCCCCAGCGAAAGGTCAAATCTATGACTTTCCCGAACAACTTGGAGTCGTTGAGAAACCTTTGCAAAAAGGTCCTGCATGTTGCATACATTGAGCTCTGGGAGCTTTAGGGGGCTTGAGGTACTTATTGGCAGTGTTGATAATATCAGTATCGGGAAAATATCGGCGAGGGTCCGGAAAATATCTTATCGGCAATATCGGCGAAAATATCGGCAAAATATCGGCAAATATCGGCAAGCATAAAAAATGCATAATATATTCATTTTTTTCAGGTTTCTAAACATATAAAGCAATAACAACATGAACTAAACACATTGGCACATAAATATGAAGAAGGCATTGATATATATGATGTCAAATAGAAATGATACATCAAACTTCAAAGGCGATACCAAATCCATATTTCAAAGCTTCACCACCGATACTTAAGACTCTGTTATAACTTATGATATATTTTATATGCTCAGAATACAGTTACACCATGGTGGTTACATGCAGATATGCCAGTTACAGTCAACCAGGTCTCCAAGTTGCTGGACTTCACATGACTGAGCATCAGTCGCCAAACTGATGATGCAATGGTTCTGTTCCTTAGCATCAACCGCAATCTCCTCAGGCCACAGTCAGTTAGTCACTATATCCCAGGCTGCTGAGTCTCAAGTCATCAAGTCTCAACTTATATGATTATGCTTTATTCTACGATATATTAGATATTATATTATTTTAGGAATAAAATGCAGCCTTCTTAGCAGCCTTACAAAAGCCAAAAACGAGCTCTTCAGTAAGATATCACACCCAGGTAGATAAGATAGGATAGGATAAATGTATTAATGCCAACAAACAGGTCAAAGGGACTGCTAAGTACAAATGTATAGGATACAAAGTGGGTAGAGAGAAAACATTCAAGAAATGTGAAGTCCTCTATAAAGTTATAAACACAATCGCATTCTAGGAGTTTTACCTACCTAACAGTGACCATGGTTTACTACAGATGGAAATTACTTTCGTTGAAGAGAAGAAACATTAAAATATTAGTGATAAACAGATCACATAGCGTGCAGAGTTAAGAGTCCAGACGTAACGTATATTGTAAGGCATATATTGAAGGTATAAGAGCATATATTGAAGGCATATATTGTAAGGCATATGCCATATATTGAAGGTACCTGTATCAGCAGCAACCTTCCAGCGCCCCTCAAACGAAAACGACAGCACCCCTCAAACCCCAATGGAAAACGACAGCGCCCCAATGGAAAACGACAGCACTCCTCAAACCCTCGGGCCTCCTTCGCAGCAACCTTCCAGCGCTCAGAAGATCATTAAAAACCAAAATGACTAAACAGAAAGCGCAAAAATTCATTTATACAGCCCGCGCGGAATTTTTTTAACCGCAGCCGCGATATTTACCATCGTCGCGCGATATTTTGGAAAATATCGCCGAAATATCGGATTTCTCGCGCGATTTTCAAAATGGGAAAATAGCGCGATATTTTCCGGCCGATATCTCGTTTCGCAGAAAATCGCGCGATATTTACGAATATCGCCGAGATATCGGCGATATTATCAACACTGCTTATTGGAGCAACATACGACCATAGGGCAACTCACCCTCCCCTGGTGGTGCGCTAGGAACAAGATGATTAGTTCTCCTGTGGGCTAGGATGATTCGTTCTCTGTGGCGACTGTGGAACATGATGATTCGTTCTCCTGTAGGCCAGGATGATTAGTTCTCCGTGGCATCCACTGGACAGGATGATTTGTTCTCCTGTGGACAGGATGATTAGTTCTCGTGTCGAGGCATCCTACCCATGCAGTCTAGGACTCATGGGAAGTACCTCTCATCTGATCAATGAGCAGGGAAATGAGGATAGGGACCACAGTAGTTCTATCAATGGACGCATCGTTGTATCTACTGTACTCCCTATGCTAGGATGACCTCCATTGATCTGGGATCAATGATATTGGTCTGGGACCAGTGAGAGTGGTACACACTCTCAGACTGACTTCGGGTCAGTAGAGGACTGTTCAGGGACCAGTGAAAGTGGTACACACTATGAGACTGACTTCGGGTCAGTGGAGGATGGTATGATACATCTTCGATCACTTCTTCTTCTTCATAGTTCGAGTAAAGCAGAGCTCAGTAGATCAGAGCAGAGTAGATTAGTGTAGGGCACTGATGGCAGAGATAGTACAGTCGGACATATAGATCAACGGATGGAGTTCTCCCTAGTTGAGAGGGAGTGTTAAAATTGGCAACTAGGGCCAAAATCCATGCGGTTCATCTTATTTATGGCAGCTGATATTTTTCTTGGATCCCTCTCATCGAGAGGTGTAGGATTGATCTAAAGATCATTCGATTTCGATAAGTATTTATGAAGATATGAATTTATATTGATTATGGACAAATTGACAAGTCGACCAACGACTTATGTAAGCTCAGAAGCCCAACAATCATGTCTATTCAACCTCTACGTTTTAGTATAAATAGAAGAGGACTTGAAGTCATTTGTCACACACATATACTCTTCATGTGATCTCCTCCTCTCCATGTCTTTGGGTTTTGGTGAAGGAGAGACACTAAGAGTATAGACTGGCCTAGTATGATGCCCTAGCCACAGATGATGCCCTAGTCGCAGTATGATACTCTAGCCGCAGTATGATGATCTAAGCAGCAAAGGGAGGCACTTATACGCAGTCTAAAGAAGCCCTAATCCGTTGACTAAAGGAGGCCCTAACTGCAGTAGAGAGAGGCCTAATCCACAGCAAGGAGGAGGGCCTAATACGTAGTCAAGGGAGACATCTAAACGCAGCCCTAGAGAGGAGACCTAGCCACTGTCATAATGAAGCCGTAGCTGCAGCCATAGCCGCAGTAAAGATATGCCCTAGCCGCAGGCTTATGAGGACACCTACACGCAGAAAAGAGGAGACTTATAAGCAGCATAAATAAGCCTCTATACGCTGTCTCAAAAGGCTCAATCCGCAGATGAGAGGAGGGCTAATATAGGCCCTAAATGAAGGCCTGAAGCCGCTGTCTATTGACCCTATACGCAACAAGAAAGAGACTCTTTATCCGCAGTCAGAAAGAGGATCTATACACAGTCCTAGAGGAGACTTGTTTACGCAGCAAGGAGATATATATGGGACCTTCCATCCACTGTCTAAGGATGCTCTAAAAGAGCTGTTGCCACAGGTCTGAAAGTCACCTAATCTATACGCTGTCTGGTCACAGTCCAAGAGGTTTATATGCAGCAAGAAAAGGCACTCACACGCAGCAAAGGGGAGGCTTCTATACATAGCAATTGAGGGTACCTTAAGACGCTGTAAGGAAATACAGCTCAAAGTAATCATATCACAACTTAGAGGATATTTCCTTATGCCACATTGTTGTAGGTGACAATGTGACTCATTTGAGATCTGTTCTGGGCATGTTGACATTGTTCTTGAGGGGCATAACAACAATGAAGAAATACCCTAACCAGTCACCACGTTATGCATCAAGTGACTGTGTCTGGTGCAGCCTGAGAGAGAAGGTAAATCAAGTCTGTCTAAGAAGATCTCTCAAGAGAAGATTGGAAGACATTGCTGTTCAAGGATAAAGATAGCTGGGTATTGTGTGTAGACCTTACTTGCTGCTGGGCTAGGCCACAGGCCATAGCTAGCAACATAGATCGTGTTAAGGGTTGCACAAATCAGTCTTGCAAGTATGGTAGTACTAACACCTCAACTTGGATCACGACTGTATCAAGGATGAGAATTGAAGTTTGATGCACTAGCTCATATAGCAGTGACAGCTAGTACCGCAGGAAAAGGACAGCATTTTGGAAGATGCAACATGATTGGATGCAGCATGGTTGGATGAAGTATGGTGATGGGATCACCTTGAGGAAATATGCCGTCAGCTAAGTTTAGATTTGCAACCTCATTATGTCATCTTCATGGTGAAGATCTCTGCTCTTATCTTGTCAAGTCAAAGTGTTGACTTCTGATGTATATGTACTATCTCTCTCTTTGCTGAACTATTGAAGAACGTAGAAGAAGAATTTATCAAGGGTTTCCCCACATTGGGGTTTGTCTCTGGCTAGCGCCATATCTTGTTTCCTCTTGTCTTCTGCGATTTATGTTTATGTTCTATCTGCTGTTTACTTTAACGCAAATGTGATTGCTAATCTAGAAAAGGTCTTGAGCTAACTGTGAAAATTGAAATAAATTGCTCTAAGCATACAACATACCTAAAATTAACAGGGTTGGATGCATTAGTACAACGGATAGAGGAAGAACCCTCAAAATCAAAATGGGGGTTGGTAGCCAACATTTTTTGTATACTCCTCTTCCTCCCAATTTCAGCCCGTAACTCTTGTTGCCTAGCCTTTTCTTCTTTAAACTTCTCAATGTTGGCTAACAAATCCTTCCTAATCTCCCCAATCTCTGGTGATTCACATGGAGTAATTTGGCCTCTAATCCCCGCCAAGTGTTGTTTCAGCCTATTAATGCCCCCAGGACCTTCCTTAATTTTCAATGGCAAAATTTGCAATGCATTTGACTATCGATCGTTTCAACATATGCCCAAGCAACATCTTTCACTCTAGGTGCCATTTTTTAACTTGGAAATCAAAGAAAAAAATCTGAAAATGAAATAAAAAAAAATAGCATTGCTTCAGTGTTCATTTCTTTCACAAAAAAACACCCTTTTCAATTTCCAAATCTGCACAAAAAAATAAATAAGCAAAAACAGATTTTTACAAGTGAAAACAATACCTCTAGGCACAAATTGGCTCCTTAAGGTTGCTCCAACAAACCAACTCCTCAATGCTGCTCCAATGGCTGCCCAAGAAGCTCCTCACTCCTGCTACAATGCTTGCCCAAGACTCCTCACTGCTGCTCCAAAAACAAACTCCACAACTCCTCACAAACTCTCACTCAAATTCTCACTCAAATGCAATGAGATGGCTGTGAGGAAATGAGAGGGGTTGGGTGGGTTTTATAGGGTTTAGGAGAGGGGAATGGACCCCAAAGAACCTAAAGGAAAATTAGAAATGGGTTTGGGGTCCCCAAAAAACAATTTTCAAAAAAAAAACTGCGTTGTTTTGGCTTTTTCGGGCCGCTGTCACCAGCCGGCCGGGTTATTACCGAGCCAATAACTCGACCGACCATTCCGGTTCGAAGGTCGAGTCGACCCGGTGGGGGCATGACTCGGACCAACTCGGCAAAGTTGGTTTCGAACAGACAGTTTTTCAAAACAGTGCTTCTAACACCTCCATGTGTCAAATCACTCAAGTCCTCATGGTTTTGACCCAACTCCTTTGGGTGCAAAACCCCAAGCTTGGGTTCCAAGCCCACAACGCACTTTTGTGATGCTACAATCTCAACATAGGAGTCTGTTGTAGGGGAAGCATATGGAACTAATCCCTCTGATGCTTTGGGTGTGAGTGAACTGATGTGTTGTTTGACAACTTGCAACCAATGTCACAGGGTTCGCCAAATTTGAACCTTGAACCTTGAGGTTCGAAATTCGGTGAACCCTGTTGTCGCTCAGATTGTACATGCACTACGACAACGAGTTAGGTCAGGGATTGTCACTATGATCTGTGATCTCTCCATTCTAGCTGTCTCCCAACATTAGGTTATGGGAGGTAGTCCCTATGGAAATGTGAAGACAAAGGACAAGTTGGCAACCAACGAGTCTGGAAGACACCATTCAGTGGCCTAGCTACTTGGTTAATTTTAGCAAGATTAAAAGATTAGATTAGATTGAATTGTGAGACTAGTGCCTTATGGATTCAAGTTTTTTCTTATTTTCAATTAAATGCAGAGTAACAAGATGGACAATAACTGCTTGAATGCTTTACTAACATATATGCAATGCAAATCCTAAGACCTAGGTGTGATGCAAGAATCTTGGTTACTTTTAAGTTAAATGCCCATTCTAAGTGTAACCTTCCTCTTAACTGTATTAGAACTAGTCTCTAGAGTAGGTTGTGGGATGGAAACTAATGGGAAGCAAGCAAAGGCTTGATTAATGATACCTCCACTTGTGTTCCAACCACCCGATGCCTCTGGCGTTGCAGACACTGTGGCTCTGATGACTACAAGGTCACTGTGTTAAGCACTAAAGAGTGTCTAAGTTCCTCAAGCTAAATTGAGAAAGGGGGTCCCTTTGGAGTTTCCACATGATACCTTCTTTCTACTTCCTTGTATAGTTTGACCATAGCACCTGCTAATACGGGAATAATGGCATATGATAAATCCATCTAAATCGATCCACCTAAGTCAACTGCAAACTTCCTTGATAGAAGCATTCTCCATACATTTGCACATCAATAATCTCTATGTCTATCGTGATGTGTTTGTTTGGACAACTCGCTAAGGAAACCTGTAAATCTTGACCACACCAAGGACTTCAACCTTCCTAGAATCCATCGAGCAAATGTTGTGATGAGGCCTTGAAATCGTAAGATTTAGCTGATCCATAATTTTTTTAGTCATTACATTTTTTGAAGAACCAGAATCCAACATGCAGTTATGAAGAAGGTGATCATTAATATCCAATGTATGGAAGAAAGTATGATGATCTTCATCAATCATGTAGCAGTTTAAAACTTCCAATTCAATTTCTTAATCCTTGGGATTGCTATCGATATTACCTTGTTGAACCATACCCAAAGCTTTGAAAAATGATGTTCGCTGAGATGGAATCTTTAGAAGTTCAAGCATTGGGATAAACATCTTAATACTATTAATCCATGCGGCCCAATCTACCTTTAATCCTGGCTTATATCTTTCAGATGCAAGTTATTTATTCTGACTTTGTTCTTTTCCTGAGATGGCTTTTTACCATACATTTGCGTGATAGGATCCTTTTCATCACTGAAGTTATTGATGGTAGGTTGAATATATCATGTCTATGCAATGACTATCCTTGGAAGAGCTTTGACCAAGATTATTTATCTTTTCATTTGCTGCTTCTTCCAAGAATTTTCTAGCTAAGGCACATGCACTTTCTTCATGAAAGATTTCACATGGTTTGCAAAATGGGATTGGTTGATCAACAACATTGGCGGAGTCAAGCTAAGTAGGAGGTCTTTGATCATTAGGAAGATGCCTTCTTGGCCATGGATTACTATTTCCTCTGTATTATTATTATTATGTCTAGGCTGCATATTCTGGGCTTGATTTCTTTCCATCTGAACCAACCTAGATTGCATGACACTCATTTCTTGAGTATATCAAGTCTTATCTCCTTAACTATTTGAGTTAATTCTTTAATAAGATCATGTTCTACCTCCTTAATTTCTTTTCCTTTACTTTTAACTAGACTTCTGTCGAAACCAAGAGTCTCTGACTTACCCGAAGATTTTTTATCCTTTCCTAATTCTTCACTAGTATTCTAAGTAGCAGCTAGAGTAACAGGTTTGGCACGTCTTATCTCATATTGAGTGTTAACATTAAATGCTTCAAGATATTGTTCTAACACTGTTTTGTCAGGCGGCTTGTAATCTTGAGTCATATCTTTTAGAAGACCATTAAATTGTTGATTGCACTCCTCAACCATTTCATTCTCTCTTTTCTTAATAGTATTAAGCTCTTTGACCAGGAGTTTTCCTTCTCGTTTATCCCCAAATTTATCTTTGAATGTATCAGTGAGGGCTTGCAGAGAGTCCAAAGCATTATCCGCTTTGTCATGAAACCAGTCTAATGCATTATCTTCTAATGAAAGAACAAATAACTTCATTCTGTCATCTTCATGATTGTATGCAGTTGCATGGGCATATCTTTGTATAAAAGTTTTGAACTTCTTTATGTGATCGATACCATTGACTGCATTGTTCCCCTGGAAAGTCGGAAGCTTGTGCATAGCAGAATCCTCTAGAAGGTCATGAAGATACCCCTGGATGTTGGCAAAGCTGAAAGGCCTGTAATAATCCATGAAGCAATGTTGCACGAAGCGGGGACGAAACGGGGACGTTTTTTGGAAGCAGGGACGCGGAAGCGTTATTTTCCAAAAATCTAGGAAGCGAAGCGTCTGCTATATTTATATACTTTTTTATACTTTTTTGCATTTATACTCAAAACAAACATCCCAATACCAAATTAGTTGTAGAAGACATGAAAACATGCATATTTTTTCATAAATCAAGATAGATATAGCATCCATTGTACATTAATGATTAATTATTCGAGCATCAACCATCTAGAATCTAGATTCTTCTCCTTTTGTCTAGCCTTTGTCTCTACCTCGATTGTCTAGGGATATTAGTCAACATTGCGCAATTTTGATCAAACTACCTAATTCAAGACTTAAAATATGGTAGAAGAAGCTTAACATGCTTGATCGATGATTTTGACTTGATTGAAAGGTAATTTTTTGCTAAGGGTGTGACAAAGGAGTTCAACAATTAACACCACCAACACTAGGGTACATATAGGGCTTGGTGCTCTTGATTAAATGTTAATCGAATACCTTCATACTTGATATAATCTAATGAAATGCCACAATCCCATTGATCCTGAATTCCTGAAAACTGTTAAGTCTGCTGAATTTTGAATAGGATATGAAATTCTATTTTCTCCATATGAAGTCCAATGAGGCTGGAATCACTCTCAAACATCCCGAGTCATTTCATGATAATGTTAAAAATTAAGTAAAAAGATGAAAATGAAAAATAAAGGAGAATGTCACTTTTACTTTAAGAATTTAACATTACCATGAGGGAGTATCTGCTATATATATATATATATATATTTTATATTTTTTTTGCCTTCATTCCTCACCCTAACCCAAGTTGGACCCACCCCCAATATGTAAACTCACCTAAAATTAAAAAAAATAAAAATAAAAAGAAATTGATTTTCTAAACAGCGCAACGCACTTTCCGGAAGCGTGTACAAAACCGTACGGGAATTGTACGATTTGCCCTCCGAAGTGCCGCGCTTCGTATGACCGAAGCGTTGTACAAAACACACTTTGGAGATTCTGAAATGCGTTTCGGAGGGACTCTTCCGAAATTTCTAGGAAGCGTCCATATTAGTCCGAAACACGTTTCAGAATTTTGGAACCGCGCTTTTGGGGACACTTCTTGGGCGCATCTGTATGGTACGCGCTTCGGGCGTTAGATCCGGGGGGGGGGGGGGGGGGACGTTTCCTGCAACATTGCCATGAAGACTTGATTGGGAGGATTAACGAAAAACAAATGGATATCAGGAACGACTTCCTGTCTCAGAAATATCAAATGCTTTCTAGAATGTAATTTGTTTAACCGAGCTCTTAGAGCCTTTTCAAGATCAGGAGCGGGGTTAACCAAGCTACCAAGATTTCTTGTACAGTAAGCTCTTGTGAATGGATGAATAAGTGGAGTCACCACCCAAATAGGAAACCAACCTAGATGTCCAAAGGATAAAGGTGTGGATAAACCAGATGAAAGGATTAGTGAGATGAAAAAAGACAAGGTGAAGAGATATCAACGACGCCAAAAAATGTGCCAATTGAAGGGTTAATGAAATTATGAAAGATGAAAGATTTGAGAGTTAAAAAGAGTGTTGAGAATGTCGTCAATGCCAAATTGGTCCCTGACAATGACACCGGAAAATGTTGTCGCTTAGATTGTACAGGCACTGCGACAACGACTCAAGTCGGGGGTTGTCACTCTAATCCCCGACCTCTTCGTTCTAGTTGTCTCCCAACAACAAGCTATGGGGGGTAGTCCCTATGGAAATGTGAAGACGAAGGACAAGTTGGCAACCAACGAGTCTGGAAGACACCATTGAGTGGCCTAGCTACTTGGTTAATTTTAGCAAGATTAAAATATTAGATTAGATTGAATTGTGAGATCAGTGCCTTACAGAGTCAACTTCTTTCTTATTATCAATTAAATTCCAAGTAATCAGATGGACAATCGCTGCTTGAATGCTTCACTAACCTATATGCTATGCAAATCCTAATACCTAGGTGTGATGCAAGAATCTTGGTTACTTTTAAATTAAATGCCTATTCGAAGTGTAACCTGTCTTAACTATTTTGGAATTAGTCTCTAGAGTAGGTTGTGGGATGGAAACCAACGAGAAGTAAGAAAATGCTTGATTAACGATACCTCCCTCTGTGTTCCAACTACTTGATGCCTCCTTCGCTACAGAGACTGTCGCTCTGACGACTGCAAGGTCACTGTGTTAAGTTTTAACCACTAAAGAGGGTCTAAGTTCCTCAAGCTAAATTGAGAAAGGGGGTCCCTAAATATCTATCAGCCAAGCTTATGCTTGGAGGTAAGTTATTAATGCAACTAGATCTAGAATGCTTGTGCAAGGGCTATGAGTGATTCTTAGGTTAAGATTGCTTAATGTTTAAGTACCTTTGTTACAATTAGCCTTCAATTATGACAATCAGTACTTATCAATGAAAATAAATAGGCAATTTTTTAACCACAAGAAGAATGTGCCAAGAAGATACAAAAATGCCCACAATTATTCAACAACTACGGGATGTGCCCAAATCCCATAATAACTTATTCAATGATAAACAATAATTTAACCAATGCTTAACAAGATACCAATGATTAATATCACACGATTATCAATGCTCTTACTTCAAGACAATGCCACAATGATTATTATTTGAAACAATTAGAGATCTCCAAAGATATTTTAACAAGATAAATGCCAATGTTGCTTAACTCCAATTATCATGAGCTATTTAATTAGATTAAAAGCCTTTAAGGAAATATCACTTAGATGCCCAAAACATTGGAAAGATTGCTCAATGAAAATTTGAAATAAGATACGCCCATGCTTAAACCAAGAACACTTAGATATTTAGATTCATTTCACTTAGGCAACCAAGATCATTAGATTAAGATGTTAATGTGCTTTACAGAGTGAGCCAATTAGTGCAAAATTGACAAGATTATGAGTAAGCTCAAAAAGGACAAACAAGTGTTAGTTTTCTTATCCAATATTAGCAATGTCAACAAGCACATTAAATAACAGAAATAAAATATTTTTCACAGCAAGTCATGAATCATTGAAAGCACTTCAAGTTACTTATGATCTTATGGTAACAAGTGACATAAATAAGCAATTATAACAGCAGTAAGACGATCATGAAAACAGTGAGCTACCAATGAAATTTTTCTTATCCCAGATGTATTAAACAATCCCAAATCACTTACATTCTTAAGAATACTTCAAATGAAAATGCTAGTAAAAAATGCATCAATGAGAACTAGCCAATTAAAAGCTACCCAATTTATGCAAGAATTAGCTAGTGAACTCTATGTTACTTTTAAATGATTTGAGGGCATTCAAATTATTTTTTACCACTGTTATGAATGTATTCAGAGAGCTGTAGCAAACAGTGAGAGAAAATAAGGTATAGAGATCAAACCCTTGGCTTCTAGGCCTAGAAGAAACTTGCCCACTTGCCCAAATTTTCTTCCAATGACTGGCACCTAAAAACACAAATTTGTAGCCCTATTTCTCTGCAAAACCACCAAGAATTAGTTCAGAAAATTAAATGCACCCATAGAGGCGAAAGAAGGAAAGAATGAGGCAAGGGAAAGGCTAAGGAGAAGTCTAGAAGGCCTAGATAGGCCTGCAGCTTAGGCCTCGATGCCAAAAAGGCCTCTCGACAAGGAAGAAAAGGCCAACAAGGGCTTGCGTTAAGGGATGAGACCCCATAAGGGGCTGTCGTAGGCCCTAGAGGGGATGCAGCCAAGGCTTAAGGCCTCAAAGAGCCCTGCGATGTGCTTAGGAGGTGAGGCGATAAGGATTTGAGGGGGGCCGAGGCTGGATGTGGGCAAATGAGGGAGGTCGAGGGGAGGGGACAAGGGGTTGAAAGGCCTAATTAGGCCCACGACAAGCCCTATGGAGCTGTCGTCTAGTTGTTGGAGGGAGGTCAGGGCCTTAGAGGCTTACGACTAGGCCTAAACATGTCTCAAATGATCACAGCTAAGGGAGAAAAGGCAGGCCAAGGCATAATTAGGCCTGTGGCTAGCCTTTGAGGCTAGAAAAGGGTTGACGCAGAGGCAAGGAGCGTTGAACGACTAGCCTGGAGGAGGACACTAGGCCTGGAGGCCCTAAAAAATTTGCAAACCCTTGCCAAAAATCGAATTTGCCTTAGATCTTCATTTTCACTGCAAAATTCTTCAGTTGCTAGCCTTGCAAAAATTGTAGAGGCTAAATCTTACCCTCAAGGGCCTAGATCTAGCTCTAATCCAGCAAATTTCCTTTGGTTTCACCTACACAAATAAATTTACAAGTGCTCAAAGTCCCAATATATACTAGAAATCAAAATAACCAAAAAAACCCAAAAAAAGCCCAGTTGCAAAACAAGGGACAAGGGTTAGAAAATAAAATAATTTACAAGAACTACTATACAAAATATATGTACAAAACATACAAATGTACAATGCTTAGAGAAATTTTGAGAAATATTTTTTTTTGTAGATCTTGACAATGGCTAGATGTATTTCAAAAATAAATGTTAAACCACAGAATTAGCGAAGTTAGAAAATCACATAAAATATTCAGAATCCAAACATAGTTAGGTTGTGCCCACAATTTGTGAACTTGGAGCCCAAAGGTTGGGAAACATGCAAACTCTTTATATTTTCTCATGAGCAAACTGTTAGAACATACAATGATTCAGATCACCTAAGATAAACCCAAACCTTGCCAATAGAATGTTCCTATCATCTACAAAGAAATAACGATTTAATTAATATTTTAAGCACAATATATACACATACCCAGCACATACCACAAATCAGCGAGACAAAGACACCATGAACTGCACTCCAAAGTCTTTTATTATGATGATCAAAACGTTCCCAGTGGGACAATGGATTTACACTAACTTTTACAAAGTTATATCATAGCAGAGCTTAAGATCAAGCTGAAAATAGAAGCAAAATGCCTTCTATTAATAGTGAAATTCCTCCAAGGGGGAAATAACGGCTAGTTGGCTTGATACCCATCAAAATAATGTCGACCATTGATAAATATTTGATAATCTTTTAATCTCTGCCACCGAAAATGTTTATTTTTGAGGAATTTTCGAAGTTCTCATTAAAACCATTTTTTATTAGCTCAAAACTAATTATTTTGAGCTAATTTTCTCAAAAAATTGACTTAGACTTAACCACCAAGGTCTAAGGGTCCAATATTCTTTGAAATATCCAATATTCACTTGGTGGGGGACCTCCAAAAATTAATTTCTTTTAAACCCATTGGAGAATTTAATTTCTCTGACATTTGAGTTTTTGACTCAAATTAATTAATTTTTTGGCTTAGGATTTAATTTTAATTTTGCCAACGAAATTAATTAATCGACACTTGTGGGGATTAATTATTTTTCCACCCTAAAATATTTTAGCGATGGTGTCTATGTATGAAGGGCGATGCACTAAAATATTATTTACATAAGATTTTACAAATTCAATGCTCAAAGGGGGGGATACCCATTTGTTATAGACCCTCAAATTACATACCCAATTATGTGACACAATATGATCTACTAGACTAGGTAATCTGCAATAAAATAATTTAGCCAAATAACTTAAATTATTCTCAATTCACTTTTACAAAAGACTCGACTAAAACACTAGGACTCACCTAAGACTTCGATGATAAATTTCACCCTAGCTATGGGGTGAGGTTGGAGGGAAACACTTTGCCGATCATTTGTGTTTAGAAACACAGGTAAATTAGTGAGACGAAAAACCTCCTAAGATGAAATTTGTTGTCAAAATTATAGGCCTACCTAGGTTGTTATATAAATACACGGTCCTACTAGCATCATTTACATTACAAACTTGCGGAATGGGTTTATAATGACATAAGAGTTTGCTAGCTGATGATTCTGAACTTTTAAAATTTCCTTCAAGTTTCTTGATCCTGCTTCCTTGGAATGTTGAAAAAATGGGTGCAACAAACCCTAAAAATAATTTCAGATTTGTTCATCTTTCTGAACCTGAAATCCAAACCCAAATGTTGAACCTGATTTCGAACCTAAGCGAATTCAAACATGTCAAGCTAATCAAATTTGAACCTAATCAAATTCGAATGTCAAGTCTAAAGCCAAATTTGATAAAAAAATAATGAGGTTTGCGCTTATAAATTATAACTACTTGACATTATTGACTTGCTTTTCTAAATTTTTAAATTTGGATATGTTCTCCATTATTTTGCAATATAGTTGTATTGTAATTTGTATGTCTAAATTTTGAGTATGTTTTAATTCTGTGATTTTTCAAAGATTACAAATATTTGACATTATAGACATTTTTTTAAATTTTGAAGATTGAAAATTATACCATTTCTTTTTGCATTTGCAAACTACTATTGTGTATGTTTATATTTAGCTAATGTCATTAATAATTAGATGTTATGATTAAGTTATTCATGTATGTTTTCTAATCAGAATTCTTACTGATATGTGTTTATTGATTGATTTTTTATTTTTTATTATTTTATGTCATATATATATCTATTGAAAAATATGTATAGTCGAATTTAATGCCGAACCTCATACAAACCTCATCGGAAAATTAAAATTTAAATCGAATGTAATCATTGCCGAACTCAACTTCGAACCTGAACCATGTGACATAGCCTGCAACAGTCTCGAGGATTTTGGTTGGCGTCCTAGTGGGGGGGTTAAAGGGAGACTTGAGCTCTCACTTTTCTACTATCTGAAATACTCTAGAACTTAGCTTGTCGCTGGTTGCTCTGATTAGCTGGATCAACTTGAAAATATGATGTGATCGTTCGAATGATCCCTAAGTGAGGCGAGTTATGTAGGATCTGAGATTTGTGTTTGAATATCTCCCTATTGAAGATGTCTAGGCATATCTGGTCAAGATACCAAAAGAAGGTAGAGAGAGATCCTCTTGAATTGCTATAGAGGCAATGGTAGTGCTCTCTTCTCTAATTTTATAAGGGGGCACCTAAAAATGAGGTGTTGCTTTGTGTCTGGCTCTTGAAGGTGACACACCTAGTATATCCTATGGGATCGTGGTATATGATGGTTAGTCTCCGCTCAGAGTTGATGAAAACCAACCTGAAGCTGGCCCAACGTGATCTTGAGTGAGTGTATCCAATGTCTACACATGTATGGGGGGTGAGCAATGATGCCATCATTTACTCTAGGAAATGCTCAAGTTAGAAGGACGTGTTTGGGCCTAGGCCCATCAAGGGAGAAGTCCAAGTGACATGAATTTACAATTTGTAGATATCTTCTCTGATGGACTAATTTAGTACCTGTCTGGGTGGCACAAGATGGCTTGGTGTAGCAAGGGAGAATCTGAAGACTTATTGAATAATTGTTGATTCTTCAATCATTTCACCCAATCCTTTAATATTGTTCACAACTTCATCTATTTGAAGGAGAAAATTTGTAATGTCTTCTTCATTCATCTTTAGACTTTCAAATTGTATTCTATGAGTTTGAAGTTTAGCCCTTTTTACATTTTCATCTCCTCCATGGAAGCTTTGAAGCATATCCCAAATTTATTTAGTAGAGTCACAGTGCATTTCCTTGACAAATACTGAATTAGAAAGACCACTTAAGATGACATTTGTTGCTTTGGAATTATTCACCCAAACCTTTTTCTCATTTGCATTTGTTGAAGGAATTGTTGGAACTTTAGAGCTTTGTACCACAAAACTCCATACGTAAGCACTAAGGGAAATTAGATGTGCTCTCATCCTTATCTTCCAGAAAGTGTAATTTGTTCCATTAAAGGCAAGGGATTTGTTATACTTGCTAACCATTTATCCCTCTAAGATGTACATTCTAGTGGTTAGATTGCCTCTAAAGGAACTTGCTCTGATACTAATTGTTGGAATTCACAATTATACTGAGAGGGGGGGTGGATTAGTGTAATGACAACTTTTACTTTTTAAATGCCATCCTAAAACATCAATCTCATAAATTGAACAAGTAACACAAGATATACATGAAAACCGTTGTGGGAGAAAACCACAAAACCTATTTTATATGAAAGATCATGTAGGTGCCAACCTACTATTACATCAATATATAGGCATCAACCTACAAGAGACACTAATCCCCTTTGCTGCTTTGTAGGCACCAACCTACATTAGACACCAATTGTTAATTTTAGTTAACAATGGTATGTTCTTTGCTTCAGAGCAATTTACCTCAATTTTTCTTATTAGCCCAATATCAATTTCCAGATTAGCAATCACATTAACATGACAGTAAATGCAGATAGAATATAATTAAAAAGCAGAAGACAAGCCAAGACAAGAGGACACAATATTTGGCGGATGCCAGGGAAAAACTTCAGTGTGGGGAAACTCTTTGATGAAGTCTTCTTATTATTCTTCAAAAGTTCAGCAGAGAGGGAGTACAATATACAAAATTCACTTGCCCAGTTACAGTGGTCCAGTCAAACTGTAGTCAACAAGATGCCCTAATTAGAAAGTCAACGTTGGTCAACTTAGCAGAAATATTCCTCCAAATCAGTTTGGTCAAACCCAATGAATTCGGCCTTCAAGGATAGACAAAATCAGCCCAAAACAATTGCGAAAAATCTGGTCAAACTTGGTCAAATCACAATCAACTTTTGCAGTCAATGGCTCTGCAGTCAACGCTGGTCAAACAACTGCAAACACCTCGATTTTTGTGCTAGGAGCTGTGGCCTAAGAAAAATGAATTTCCTGCTTGAAAAATGCAGTCAAAAGATGAAGTTTGACCCTCGGTCAACGCTGGTCAATGTCCCTGTAATAGCCCAAAAACAAATCTGAAATTTCAGCCTGCAATTTTAGTCAAAACAGGTCAACGCATAGAGAAGAAGGCTGCTCCTGCTTGCTATACAAACCAATGAGGAGAGGAGAGAGAAAGATGAGTGATTGATGTGTGTCCAAATGAGGGAAATGACTCCTCTATATATACACAACGTTGAGGGTGAAGAGACGTGACTTTTAGGCTTCTGAGCCTACATTAGATTGTTGGCCAACCTTGACAATGTGTCCATAAACAAAATAAATTCATAATTCCATTTGTACATGTCCGAATGGGATGACCTTTATATCAATCCTACACCTCTCGGAAAGAGGAATCCAATAAAAATATCAGCTGCATCATATGAGCTGTCCAAGGTGGAGTTTGGCCCTAGTTGCCAAATTTAACACTCCCTCTCAACTAGGAAGAACTCCACTTGCCAAATCATCTGACAATCTGTACCATCTCTGACATCCTTGTTATACTCTTGTCTGCTTTGTTGAACCATGAAGAAATAATGAAGAGGAAATGATCGAGAACGTGTCATACCATTCTCTACTGACCCAAAGTCATTCTCCAATAATCGAGAGTGTATCATACCACTCTCCATTGACCCGAAGTCAGTGTCCATTGATCCCAGATCAATATCAAACATCCTAGCATAGGGAGTATGGTAGTACACAATGCGTCCATCGGTAGTACTATGGTCCCTATCCTCATTTCCCTACTCATTGGCCAGATGTGAGGTACTTCCCATGAGTCCTGGATTGCATTGGTAGGAGAAGGTGAACCACTCATCCTGCTTATGTGCGATAGGAGAAGGTGAACCACTCGTCCTATGTATATCTCAACCATCATGGGGTATCACGGGCGAAGGTGATCCACTCACCCTGTACATGGTGCACCACTAGGGGAAGGTGAACCACTCAACCTATCATTGCTCATTGCTCCAAGAAGTACCCCAAGCCCCCCGGAGCTCCCAGAGCTCAATATCTAACTCAAATAGGACCCTCATAAGAGGGTCTCTCCACGACTCCAAGTCGTTCACAAAAGCTTAAGAATTTGATCTTCCCCAAGGGCTTTGTAAGAATATCTGCGACTTGATCATCAGTGCCAATATGATGGAGCCTTAATGCTCCCCAGTGTACCATATCCTGGATAAAGTGGTACTTGATATCAATATGCTTGGAGTGGTCATGAAACACGGGATTCTCAGAAAGATGAATCCCACTTTGGTTGTCACAGAAGATCATAGTAGTATCCAGCACATGTCCAAACAACTCACTA
Source organism: Pinus tabuliformis (assembly GCA_031772625.1). NCBI lineage: Eukaryota > Viridiplantae > Streptophyta > Pinopsida > Pinales > Pinaceae > Pinus > Pinus tabuliformis. The sequence continues at coordinate 719,359,855 of CM062818.1, forward strand.
AAGAGCTTCCTCAACCAAACAACTTCACAGGAGGCCATACTAGCAGCAATATATTCAGCCTCAGTGGTGCTCAAAGCAACCGACTTTTGCTTCCTGCTCATCTAGGATATCGAAGTAGAACCTAGAGAGAATCAACATCTCGATGTGCTTTTACGATCCACCACACTACCAACCCAGTCAGCATCAGAATAACCATGGAACCTTACATTCCCGACAGTGTATCTCAGTCCATAGGTGATTGTGCCCCGAAGATATCTCAAGGGATTCTTGGCAGCAATCCAGTGTATGTGATGAGGCTCAACCATAAACTTACTCAATATATTCATTGCAAAACATATGTCCAGATGGGAGTTCACCAAGAACATTAGGGCCCCCACAAGTTGATGATACTCAGAAGGATTTTCCAAATTGGGCCCAACAACACTTCCGCATAACTTCTTGAAGTTAAGTTCCATCGGAGTAGTCACGGACTTGCAGTCCACCATCCCAAATCTTTCAAGTAGCTTCACAATGTATTTTCCTTGAGAAAGGAAAATCTCACTTGGCTTTTGCCAGACCTCCAACCCTAGGAAATAATGCATCAGTCCTAGGTCCTTCATTTCAAACTCGGAAGCCAACTCCCTCTTACATTGATGAATAAGAGGGTCTGCACCTATCAGAAAGAGATCGTCCACATAAAGTACCAAGATGAGAGGTTTGTCATTCTCAACCTTAAAGGTTCGGATCAACTTCACTTCTTATAAAACCCGTCTTCATCAGATAGTTGTCAATCCTCTCATACCAAGCTCGGGGAGCTTGCTCCAACCCATAGAGAGCTTTCTTCAACTTGCATACATGTGTCTGACGATCTTGAACTTCGAACCCCTCGGGTTTTTCTACATAGGCTTCCTCCTTAATTGAACCATGCAAGAAGGCAGTTTTGGCATCCATCTAGTGTAGGTTCCATCCTTGTGAGGCAACAACGGCTATAATCGAACGGATGGTGGTATATCGGTCAACTAGTGCAAATATCTCATCATAGTCCACACCTTCCTTTTGGGAGAAGCCTCGAGCAAGAAACATGGCGTTGAACTTTTCAGCACTTCCATGCTTGATCTTGTAGAGCCATTTTGAGGTGACAACAGATTTGTCCTTGGGTCTATGGACCACATCCCAGACATCGTTCTTCATAATCGACTCATACTCTTCGTTCATAGCATCCTTTCAAACTTGGTGCTTCACAACTTCTTAGAATGTGTAAGGCTTAGTTTGAACAATGGTGCTCATGGTAGCTAAGTACCCTTGGTACCTATTCGGCTTCTTACTTTCACGAAAAGTCCCCCTTGGTGCAATATGTCTCTCAGCATCTTCGAGAGTTTCCCTAAGCCATGAGGGTCTCCTTTTTGACGAGGAGGGCTCATGTGGAGGTGGATCAATGGCATCCATTAGTCCTTCAACATCAGGCATCGTCTCATCTTGTGGTTCTTCCTGCTTTCTTGTATCTGCTTCTTTTTCCTACCTTGGAATAGGAAGGTTACTAATCTTTCCAAGGTCACCATCTTCATCGAAAGTGACATCATGACTTATCTCCAGTTCTCTTTGACCAGGCACATAGATTCTATATGCCTTAGAAGTTTCATTGTAGCCCACAAATGTTCCTTTCTTCCCAAATGTATCCAATTTGCTTCTCTTTTCTTTTGGCACATGAAAATATACGGGGCTACCAAAAGTTCTAAAGTGAGAAACATCAGGTTTCTTACCGGCGAAAACTTCTTCGAGAGTTTTGAAGTCCAACGCTTGATGAGGGAATTTATTTTGGTCGTACACAACAGTGTTGGCAGTTTCCGCCCATAAGAACTTCGGAAGGCGTTGATCATGAAGCATGGCACGAGTGGCTTCTATAGTAGAACGACTCTTCCTTTCAGCAACACCATTTTGCTCGAGAGTATATGCGGTAGTAGTCTCCCTGTTAATGCCAACTTCTCTATGATAGTCATTGAACTCATTGATTCATATTCGGTTCCATTATCGGTCCTCAATATTTTGATCTTCTTCCCTGTTTTTCGATCAAGGCTTTGAAAGAATGAAACCATGTGAACACTTTGTCCTTCTTTTTCAAGAAATAAATCCAAGTTTGCGAGAGAAGTCATCCACAAAGATAGCATAATATAAATATCCTCCCAAAGATGTCAAGAACATCATACCAGATAGATCAGAATGAACCAATTGCAAAATGTCGGTAGTCTTGGTATCACTTGAGGGGAATGGTCCCCTTCTATGTTTTCCTTTGGCACATCCCTAACCAACACATTCATGTTCTACTTTAAATTCGGGCATACCATCTTCCTCAAATTAGGTAGAGCCTTGTAATGTAGATGAGCAAATCTCTGGTGCCATAATTCAGATTGAAGAGATGTGTCACAAGACATAGCTCCCAATGGGCTTCCTCCAACTTGATATAGGCTATCAACCTTGAATCCAAGAGTAAATGCTTTTTTGAAATTTCCTATGTTGCTAAGAAATGTGGGTTTGGGGACGGGGACTTCATTTTTTGAAACAGGGTGCGTGGGTTCGTCGGGGGTATATGATAATTTATATATATAATAGATAAATATCATATTTTATAAATTATAATATTTATGAATTTGTATATTTTTCAACTTTAAACAAGAAAACTAAAATATTTATGATTTAAACTTTATATATTTAAACATGCACTTCATTGAACATTCAACATTCACAATGAAATTTCAAATTTCTAGTTTAATATCAAGTGCAAATTGGAGTTTACATATTAATAAGAATCCTGATATATGTCCAATGTTATACTACATTCAAAATTTGCTTTAAGGCATCACCAAACAAGAACTAGGAAATTTTAAAATACTAAAATAAAAATAGATAATAGTGAACAATGGCTTCCTCAAGCCATGTCATCAGTATCACTCAAATCTTCAAGTAGCATGCTCTCCACGTAGGAATCACTCTCATCTTGAGGCTCCTGCTCATCCATAGGAAATGGAGGTAGCTTAATAAAGCCATCTGGTTGTATCTCCTCATCCACAAACAACATCATCTGTGTATTGGTCCAATCTCTTAAAAGGACCCTCCTTGTACCTAGGGTCTTTCGAGATATGAGACGAAGTGTGCTATGAATGTACACTAAGTTCTCTGTCTTCTTTGAGCGCAACCTATTTCTCTTTACTAAATGGATAAAGGCATAAGTACTCCAATTCCTCTCACAAGATGAAGAACTAGCTACTTGGAATATTAGGGGAAGCCCATTAAATTAATTAAAAATTTGAAAAAAAAACTAAAATGAACCTCAAAGAACTAGATTTTGGGGTTCCAAGTACCCATCATCAAGGTTTTCCGTACCTATCAAGACAAAAGAACCCAAATCAAGACAAAAGAACCCAAATTTTTTTAATGGAGAACCCGGTTCTTATGGGTTCTTCTTAGAAGAACTCGTACTCGAATTCGGTACTTGGGGACAAGAACCCAGGACGGGTTTGAGAACTCCACCCCTGGGTTCGCGAACCTGTGCAACATTGGAAATATCTATTCCAAAAATGCACCTTTCCATCAATGAATGCCACCTTGAATCCTTTGTCCTCCATCGCCGAGATAGATACCAGGTTCTTCTTTAGATTAGGTACATATAGAACTTCTTGTAGATGAATGGTGTTACCTTGATTCAATTGAAGAGTAACATTCCCAACGCCTTTCACGGGATAGGTGGCATTGATTCCAAGAATGATTTCCAAATTTGTATCATTTTCTATCAGATTTGAAAGAGCTTCCTTATACCTAGTGAGGTGCCTTGAGGCACCACTATCAATCAACCAATTTCCCAAGGTATTAGGAGGAAAGGCAGTAGAGAGGGAAAATATAAGATAAAATTCTTTTTGCTTGTTATCTAAAACATTAGATTCATCATACTTAGAGTTTCTTGATTTTTTGGGAGGTCAACCATTTCCATGTTGAGTAGCAGGAGCATTCCTTTTTTCTTTGTTGTTGAATTTGCCATTCCTTTGATTGTTGTTGCCCCTGAAATTGTTGTGATTGTGGTTGTCATCATCATGAGGTGTATCCCTTCTATTAGGACACTCCCTAACGTAGTGGCCAAACCTGTTACAAATGAAGCATCTTCCCTTCCTTCCATCTTTGAATCCCAGTCTTCCTTGACATTGCTTTTTTGAACCCCCATTGTTTTTATTTTTAGCATGAGCGGAGAATGCAGTAGGATCATTCCTATTTGAAGGCATTTCTCTCTCCATCATCCTTATTTCTTCTTGAGTACATCTAGTCAACAATTCATCAAAACCTGGAATTGTGTCATTGTTGAGGATAGTAGTGTTGAACACATGTCATTCAAGTGGGAGACCTCCAAGGGCAATGAGAGTGAGCTCCCTATCAACAATAACTTATCCAATTGAAAGAAGATCATTTTTTTATCTCGGTAATCCTCATGAAGTAGGATTGTATATCTTCACCTTTTCCCTTCTTTTTGTCCTTCAACTTGTTTTTGAGAAAGAGGACTTGGTTTGCATTGCTAACTTTGAACATGCCAACCAACTTGTCATACATCTCGTTCAATGTGTTCAAATCGGAGATGTATGCAACCAAATGCTTGTTAATAGAATCCTTGATGATCTTCTTAGCTTTGACTTCACCTTTCTTGTACTTTGTCTTAGCGGTAGCCGATGCATTTGAAGGAGGTTCAGTGATGCGGAGGCCATTGACTCTTGTCCTTGTCCAACAAATCTCAGTGATTGCTCTTTTCACTCTTGCTAGGGCTTTGTCTTCACCTTAGCTCCTATACAATGTTAATTTTAGTTAACAATGGTATGTTCTATGTATGCTTAAGAGCAATTTACTTCAGTTTTTCTTATTAGCCCAATATCAATTTCCAGGTTAGCAATCACATTAACATGATTGTAAATGCAGATAGAACATAAATAAAAAGTAGAAGACAAGCCAAGACAAGAGGACACAATATTTGGCGGCTGCCAGGGAAAAACCCCAATGTGGGGAACCCTTTGATCAAATCTTCTTAGTATTCTTCAAAAGTTCAGCAGAGGGAGAGATTACAATATACAAAATTCACTTGCCCAGTTACAGTGAAATTTGTCTAGTCAAATTGCAGTCAAGAGGATGCCCTAACCAAAAAGTTAACGCTGGTCAACTTAGCAGAAATCTTCCTCCAAATCTGTTTGGTCAAACCCAGTCAATTCGGCCTTCAAGGATAGACCAAATCAACTTAAAACAATTGCAAAAAATCTGGTCAAACTTGGTCAACACACAGTCAACTTTTGCGGTCAATGGCTCTGTATTCAACTCTGGTCAAACAGCTGAAAACGCCTCGGTTTTTGTGCCAGGAGCTGCGGCCTAAGAAAAACGAATTTCCTGCCTGAAAAACAGTCAAAAGATGAAGTTTGACCCTAAGTCAATGCTGGTCAACGTCCCTGTAAAAGCCCAAAAACAGATCTGAAATTTCAGCCTGCAATTTTAGTCAAAACAGGTCAAGGCATAGAGAAGAACGCTGCTCTTGCTTGCTGTACGAACCAATGAAGAGAGGAGAGAGAAATATGAGTGATTGATGTGTGTCCAAATGAGGACATGAAGGGTGAAGAGACGTGACTTTTGGGCTTCTGAGACCACATTAGGTCGCTGGCCGACCTTGACAATTTGTCCTTAAACGAAATGAATTCATAATTCTATTTGTACATGTCAGAATGAGATGATCTTTAGATCAATCCTACACCTCTCAAAAAGAGGAATCCAATAAAAATATCAGTTGCATCATATGAGTTGCCTGAGGTAAAGTTTGGCCCTATTTGCCAAATTTAACACCAATCCACTTTGTTGTTTTGTAGGCACCAACCTACAAGAGACACTAATCCTCTCTACTTCTTTGTAGGCACCATCCTAGAGGAGACGCCAATCCCTGCTGTTGCAAATATTCGTAGGCCTCACCTATCCTACTTTACTGAGTCTGCTTGCCTATTCATAATGTTTGCTAGTTGTTTCTTCATTCTGCAAGTCTTCTTGCTACTTCTGTGTTTACTGGCTATGTTAGTTTCTTCTGCATTCACTGGTCTGCTTGCTGCTTCTCCCTTCACCAAGTATGCTTCTCCCAATTTTTTTTCTTTTGGCTTCTTCCCAAGAATAAATTTGCATAGCATGCCATGTATCCAAATTTGCAATTCTGGTTCTTAAATGTCTACCACAAGCAGCTAGAGTCTTTGTCTCATCCAAATTTCATAGTCTGAAACATCTTAGAAAGAAAGTTATAGCAAAAATGCCAAGTTGACCTATTTGAAGCATGTTTTAGGAGCATTCAGGAACACTAACTTCCTCATATCATATCTCTGAATTATAGCAAAACAAGGTCTGAAATTTCTATCACATGTACCTTGAGATCTCTTCTTTGTCTCCCCTAGATTTCAGATTCTGAAACATCACGAAAGGAAAGATATAGTGAAAATACCAAGCTGACCCGTTTGAATAATTTTTCAGCAGCATTCAAGAAGTCTAACTTCCCTAGAGCATATCTTTGAAATTATACTACCCCATGGTCTGAAATTTAACCTACAAGTACATGACAGTCCTATATTTGTATCCTCCAAGTTTTATGGTCTAAAACATCCCCAAACAAAAGTTATAGCAGAAATGCTACATTGACTTTTTGAACAAGATTTCAGAAGCATTCAGGAAGCCTAACTTCCTTAGACCATATCTCTGAAATTATAGCAAATCAAGGTCTGAAATTTGAACCACATATATGTGAAGATCTTCTATCTATATCCTCCAAGTTTCACATTTTGAAACATCCTTGAAGAAAAGTTATAGTGAAAATTTCTAGATGACTCATTCACCCCATAAATCACGTTTTTGCTTCCACCTTTAGACTCCAAAAATCACCCTAAAAGTTATTCCTCAACTCCTCTTATATTAATTCCATTTTTCATAATATATCTAAAAGATTTCAAACTTTAGAAGGCTCTGTCTTTTTTCTTTCTTTTTAATAGCTTATATAGGAAATTAGGTAACTTTAATTGATTTAACTTTTAAAAGTACTGTTTTTTATACTTTATAATAGGTACCTTTAATATCAATTAAAATATTCCTTATTTTAATATACCCTGCACTTTCTTTTTTAACTAAATTTAACAAATTTGTTATGAAAATATGTGACCGTACAAATGATTTAAATTTTACACATTAAATTAATGTATACGAGTATACACATTTTTGATAAGTGATATGGTTTAGGGTGTACTTGATGAGAGGTGTGTTATGAAGCCAACTCACAAAAAGATAGAAAAGATAGATCAACGACTTCAAAATCAGTCTCTTTGAGGGGGCAACCTCCTTTACATTACACAAATGAACAATTCTTGGATGATACAAATGACAAGGCCTCCTTTCTATATATAGGAGTCTAAGGGATCATAATATAATCAGAGCCGACATATATGATGGAATGTGGATGATATCCGTAAAGTGCCATAAATGGGGTCATTTTTGTTGCAGTATGGAAGGGAGTGTTATACCACTATTCAGCCAGAGACAACTACTTGACCCATTATGTCTGTTTATCAGATACAAAGCAACGAAGATATCCTTCCAATTTTTTTTTCACTATTTCAGTTTGCCCATCAGATTCAGGATGATAAGATGAGCTATGAGCTAACTGAGTACCCAAATATTCCACCTCTTGTACTCCAAATAAACAAGTGGAGCTTTTTGCATATAATTGTTTCTCCTCCAATAGTTTGAGCACCCTATCAACATGTTGAACATGATCCTTCCAAGACTTGATGTAGATTAGTATATCATCAAAAAATACTAACACAAATTTTCTAAGTAAGGGTTTGAAAATGGAATTCATCAAACCTTGAAATGTAGCAGGTGCATTGGTAAGGCCAAAAGGCATGGCCAAAAATTCATAATGACCTTCATGAGTTCTAAATGCTTTTAATATTCACTTTGATTTGATGATATCTTGGACGAAGATCCAACTTGGTGAAGTAAATTGCTCCATGTAATTCATCCAATAATTCATCAATGACAGGAATGCAAAATTTATCTTTAATAGTAAGCTTGTTGAGCTCCCTATAATCTGGACACATGCGCCATGATCCATCCTTCTTGTGTACCAATACCACTGGAGCAGAGAAAGAACTTTGACTAGGTTGAATTATATCAACATTTAGTATTTCTGCAACCATATGTTCAATTTCACTCTTTTGGGCATATGGATATTTGTAAGACCCGATGTTTGGGGGAACACTTCTTAGAATCAAACGAATAGCATGATCATGATCACGAATAGGTGGGAGGCCTTTGGGAGTCTCAAATATGTTGGAATGATTGTCCAAAACTTTTTGGAGATCTGGAAAAATAAATGATTTCGACGTGGGTACCTCTAGTGAACATAATTGTGCAATTTCGCCCTGTTGTTCTTCCTTTAAAAGTTTTTTCATGCTATTAGAGCTGACTATCTTTCCCGGTTTCCTTGTGATACCCCTTAATTCAACCTCCTTTCCTTCCCAAAAAAAATTCAAGAAATGTTTTTGAAAATTAAAAGCTATCGTAAGCAAAGATTGTAGCCATTGAACTCCTAGTACAACATCCGCACCACCCATTGGAATGGAAAGCATTGGACTATTCAAGACATATTCTCCCATGGATAACTTGATATTATGACACTTTCCAGAGCAGTTTGTGGTTACTTCATTTGCAACCATCACTTGACACTCTGGTGCTGGATATAGGAAGCAATTCAATTCCTTAGCTATCATACAATGAATAAAATTATGGGTACTACTCGAATCAATCAATATTGTTACCTTTTTCTTCTTGATATGCCCGTCTATCTTGAGAGTTTGAGGAGTGGTAATTCCTGTCAATGCATTACAAGATATGGTCAGATTCATTTTTGTTAAAATTGGCAACTAGGGCCAAACCCCATGTGGGTCATCTTATTAATGGCAGCTGATATTTTTCTTGGATCCCTCTCATCGAGAGGTGTAGGATTGATCTAAAGATCATCTGATTCCGATAAGTATTCATGGAGATATGAATTTATTTGTGTTATGGGACAATTCGTCAAGGTTAGCCAACAACTAAACTGCTGCCACTTGTGCTCCACGTTTTGGTATAAATACAAGTGCCTTGCAAGTCATTTGTACACACAACTCTCTTGAGATTTCTTCTTCTCCACTTGTTTTGGGTTTTAGTGGAAAGAAGAATCTCTAAGGGAAAAATGCAGTCCTAGAAGATGATGCCCTAAACACAGTCCTAGAGGATGATGCCCTAGCCACAGAAGGTGGTCTAGCCGCAGTCCAAGAAGGGAGATCTAGCACGGTGAAGGAGGCCTAACAGTTGACCCTAATGCAGTCCTATCATGCCCTAGCCGCAGGTGTTATCATGCCCTAGCTGAACGCAGCCATGCCCTAATCCTATACGCTGTTTTGAAAGGGTTTGAGACAACCCCTCGACGCAGCAAAAATGGATGCCCTAACTGCAGTCAAAAGAGGCTCCTAGTCATAGCAAAAGATATATCATTGAAGGGAGATCTATCCACGTTTAGAGGAGCTTATATACGCAGCCTAAACAGGCTTGTATACGTTGCCCAAACCTGCCCTAATCCACTGCCTAAAGAAATCCCTATTCGCAGTCTAGAGAGACCTAATCTAAGGTCATCCATCCATAGTCTAAAGACCCTATTTTGCTGTCCTAAAGGAAGCCCTAGCTGCAGCAAGGAAAGGACTGGACAACGTGGACATTTGAGGGCTATTTCAGGGGTCTGTTTAGAGGACAGTATGACTGATTGGAGGAGGCCGAGACAAGGAGGGTTTGCTGGAAGGTACAACTACTGTTTGAGGGTGACAAGTCCATACATTAGGCCTGAATCTACTCTAAAGGAACAACATGACAGCAACAACTAGGAGTATTCAACGTGGAGAAATAAGGTTGCTCTGAAGCTATTTCAGGAAGATAGTGAGGCTATTTAGGAGGGTAGAATTAGGGGAGATTAGGATCAGATCCATTGAGGTATCATTGGAGGATCAAGGATCATATTTGTGTTGTCTAGAAGCTACAGGAAGACTGTGTGTCAGGCCGCTGGCCAAGACACCACAGTCAAGGATTTGATGACCGTTAGATAGGACTGTCTTGACATAATGAAGGTTGCCCTATCTGCTATTTATGCAGCAAATAGATAATAATGGGCATCATGATGAAGTGTAGTGTAGCATTGATAAATAAATGCTACAATGAGATGCAGCATGATGGGCACAGTGAGGTTCAGTATGAGGCGGCACTGGTGGGTGCAGTATGATGACAAGGTACAACTTGATGATGTAACAATATGATGTGTGCAACATGGTTGTTGGGTAGCGGAGGCCTCTCGTAACGGTTTTGGGGCTTAAAGCCTATAAGTTAGGATAATAATATTGTAAATCTCCGAAATGCGCGGAGCACGAAATGTAATAGGTCGAGTCAAAGGGTTGTCCGCCCAAAAATAATATAGAATGATAGGAAGTAAGTTGGCCTGCCCATGGTCCGCGGACCATGGGAAATGTATAAATAGAGCGAGGCTCTAAGGGTAGAAGTCAGTGTTTGGTGGGAAAACAATGTTATGGGTTTTTGAAAGTAATTATGCTCTGAGTCTGTACGATCGTGTGGTGAAGTGTTAGTAGTTGGATAGAGGCTCCGCAGCTGTGTGCGCGGAGGCCTGGTAGAGTCTGTAGCTGTGTGCGCGGGCCCGTGCAGCTGAGTGCGCAGGGCAGATCTGGTTGTACTGAAGGGAAGATCAATAAAGATAAGAATTTCTGAATCATTATGTGCTCTTGCGGATCTATTTGTTGTTTATGTTCTGAAATTATGCATTATCTGTTATAATTGCGCGCATTGGGTATTAAGTTTAAATGTTTGCTTAAAGATTGTAATAACAAGCTCAGATCTATAATAATTAATAATTTTATTCATAAGAAGTGCGTCTGCGCAGATCTACATGAAAGCCCAAGTGGCGCAAGGCCCCAGAACGGTTCGTGACCCCTCCAGACCACATCGAGACATCCCAAGGGTGCAGAAACCTGGTTCCAGCACCCTCCCGTGCTACCTCAGTTGAGACCTCAGTCTGTGCTCCGCGGGCTATTGCCGAAAGGCCCGCTAGCTGCGGGATTTGTTTGGCTAATAACTCTTCCGAACCTGGGTCAGGGCCCAACAAGCCAACAAATGGTTTCGTTGCCGGGACCGAGGTCTGCCTAAGGGATGTCTGGTGTTGGGACGCTGGAACCATACGAAGAAAGACCCTGAGGGTTGATTGGATCAAGAGCGATACGAGTTCATAGTAGGTCTTAGCACACCGACGCGCAAACCAAAGGTTAAAAATGACGAGCATGATCCAGTTGCCAGTATTCAAAGGAGCAGGGGGCGAAAATCCAGAACAATTTTGGTTCGTGGTAAGGGCAGTATGGGAAGCGCACGGAGTTATGGACGATAACATCGAAAAGGCTACCCTAGTTAGCGCACTGCAGGACCGCACATTAACATGGTATATAAAGTACTCCAACGAACACCCTAATGCGGGAACAACGAAGATCCGGGCTGAACTGAAAAAAGAATTTGGCCGGCCGAAATCGGAAACACAGTCGACCATCAGGTTCAAAGAGATCGCGATGCTGCCTGGTGAAACCCCGTGGGATTTGGATCAGAGATTAAAGGGTACAATCCGTGAGGCTAACATGACGCTGATGGATGCGCAACACTACGCGTGGTTTGTGGCATCATTCACACCACATCTAAGGACGACACTATCACAACAAAAGATCTCAACCCAAGCTGAAGCGTTGGAGACAACGATGAGATTGCATGAAACTCCAATACAGGATTCGGGGTTGGGAGTTCAACAAATCCATGCGCAAATACAAAACCTATGTCTAGAAATGCAGAGTTTAGAACAAGAAAGGACGCCTTGGCTAGAGGCACAGGAGGAAGTGGTGTATAAAATGTAGAAGCCAGGGCCACGATAAGGATCACTGTCCGGTCATTGCGAACTATGTGGCAGCAGGGGGACCAACACCATTGCAACCAGAGGCACAAGCAGGGCCAAGTGCGGCACCCTCGCTCTGGTGCGCAATCTATCAGGTGGGAGGAAAGCACAGACAACTGTCACCTACTGCCAAATTTTAACCAGACCCCCCAGCAGCTATTCTGCAATTTTCGCAAATCGGTGGGCCACGAGGAGCGGGACTGCGGTAGTTATCAATTATTGATGGACCAATCACCTACATACAGAATGCAGACTAAAGCGCGAGGTCAGGATCCAGCCGCGGCGATAGCGCGTGGTGGGTTCCAAGGATGTGGACGGGGATGGGGAATGGGACCAAGAAGGGGTCGTGGGTAGCTAATTTGTTACAACTGCGAAGGAGCAGGGCACTATGCGCGTGATTGTACCAACCTGACTAGAATATCATGCCCCTACTGAGCGCAGTTTGGTCATGAAATGATAGATTGCCCCACACTGATAGCACAAATACACGAGAAAAGGGCAGCACAACCCATGGCGACGCAGAATGTCCAAATGATGAGGGCTGAACCACGCGAAGAGGACCCCAGTGTAAACTTGGTACTGAGGGGCGGCGCAACTACAGGAGGAGATGCGAGGAAACAACCTGGAGAAGATGGGAAGGGTCGCGATGCTCTAACAAAGGTACCTGACTTGGAAATAGAACAGATGAAAGGGACGTCTAAAGAAGATTAGACAAGCTTCATGGAAGTCTCTACTCCAGGTAATATGGATCTAATTGAGCCGGGAACGGATCCCTCTATGCTTACCACCTTTTTAGAAACATGTATGAAGTTGCTACGCGACAATAGAGTGGTTAAGGGACTCCAAGAATTGATTACTAGGTGCGGGATCAGGGGAATTGCGAGTAGTCCGGAAATTGGGGAAACATGCCCTGTGCACCAGGTGGGAGATGCGAATGACGGCACAAATCGGTGAATACGAGATGGACCAGGTCATTCTAGATCCAGGGTTGGACGCGAATGTGTTACCTAAGCAAACGTGGGAACGCATGGGTAGGCCTACATTACAGTGGTTTCCTATTCAACTACGGATGGCCAATCAACAAAAGATCTTACCGATGGGACGACTGCAAGGGGTGACAGTGGACATTGAAGGAGTAAGTACGCAGACCTACTTTAAGGTAATAGAAATTATGGATGACAGTGATCCATAGCCTGCATTATTAGGGATAGACTGAGCCACGAATATGAATGGTGTCATTAATTTAAAGAAACGGAAGATGATATTTGAAAAGAAGTCCCTCCGCATAGTTGTTTCCCCAGACCTGGCTGAAGGAGTGCGGTATACTGAACCCGTATGCGACGATGAAATAGATGAGGACTTGGATCATATCTACAAGATCACGGCACGAGATCAGGAATGGGTGAATCTGACTGCTGATGACAGAATCCCATGGGAATGCGCAGAAGCCTGCATTTCAGATTCAGATGAAGAAGACGAATGGTGGCATAACCGGTTGAACGGAGTAACCACGTTACATTGCAATATGATGACAAGGTCGCTGTGTTGTGTAAAAGATTAGGATCCGGAACTGCCGACGTATGATGGATTGACCGAGGTAGACGAATTCCTGATCAAGTTCGAGCGCACAGTACTAGAGCACCAGCGGTTTGATGCATTAAAATGGGCGTTGCACGCGAGGCCTGCGCGGTGGTGGGGAACCCATGAGGATTGGTGCAGCTGTAGGCGGATGATGCAAATAAGATTTGGGAAGCCAATCCTACAACTAACCGAGAAATACGATGGACGTGAAAACCCGCACATGCACCTCACCAAATGGATTAAAGCTATGGGGAAGAGCCCCAACCAGAGTGGGTACACTTATTTTATCATACCCTGGATGTCATCCCGCGGAATTGGTATACTGAAACAGAGCTTTGACATGGCACTGGCGAATGGGATATTTTGCATGAAGGTTTTTTGTTAATGTTCCTCTTTGAATATCAATGGATGGATACCATGGACGATGCATTGCAGGTTGTGAAGGCCGCTATTTTCAAAGTATCACTGGAACCAGGAGAAATTGTGCAGCCTGAATGGTCGCGACAGTTGAGCCAAGCCTTGGAATGTTACAATGTGCAGGTAGAAGATGATGAGGTCGACCCTAGAAAAATCAATATTCCGGAAATCGAGGGAAGTCGCGAGGTTCGCGGACCTGCAATCAAGGATCTAGACATCACCGCACCACTGAAAACGAAACAAGTAAACATCGGGACAGAGGAAGAGCCGAAGTATGCAACACTTGGGGACTATTGGGACGATGCCACGGTGGAAAAGGTTGTCGAATTACTTCGAGAGTATCAGGATTTATTCCTGATTAAAATTACAGAGTTGAAAGGGATCCTCGGTGACCTGGGAATGATGAGGATAACCTTGAAGCCGGATGCGAAGCTAGTTAAGTAGCGACCTTACCGATTGAATCCAAAGTACAAAGCAAAGGTCCCCTTTGGGAACCTGTTCGGCCATGTAGTCGGTAAGCAAGGTTTGATGGTGGATCCAGCAAAGATTGGTGTCATACTCAATCTCTAAGCGCTACAAAGTGTCAAACAACTGCGCGACACACTGGTTACTATCGGAAGTTCATAAAAAGCTATGCACAGATCACGGCACCAATGGAACAGTTGTTGAAAAAGGATGCTACTTATTGCTGGAATGAGGAATGTAACAAAAGTCTGGAAACGCTCAAAGGAAAGATGGCATCAGCCCCTATATTGGTCTTTCCGAAATGGGACATCGAGTTTCTCGTGCATGTTGATGCGTCGTGTATCGCGTTGGGCTCGGTATTCACTCAAGAAGGAGCGGAGGGAATTGCTCACCTGATCGCGTTCGCAGGTCGACGATTGTCAAAAGCTGAGAAGAAATACTCCACTACTGAGTTTGAGGGATTGGCAATGGTATACGCGCTCTAGAAATACCACCACTATCTACTCGGAGGACACTTTGAGATGTATACTGACCACTCAGTGCTAAAATACCTAGTGAATAAGCCTATGTTGGGGGGGCGCATTTGTCGGTGGTTGCTATTATTTCAAGAATATGATTTCGAAGTCATCGTAAAGCCGGGACATCTAAACGCAGGCCCAGATCACCTGTCCTAAATTGAAAACGGCGAAGAGCCCACAAACTTAGAAGAAGGACTACCGGATGCACAATTGTATGCAGTGCGTGTCGCAGATGGCAATTTTGAGGATATAATCCACTTCTTAACCACAGGAACTGCGCTGCAGGGATATTCCGTTCAGCAAAAGAAAGATTGGTGATACATGCAGCGAACTTTACTGTTATTGCAGGGCACCTCTACAAAATGAGCGACGACGAAATATCGCAGATATGTACTTGAATTCGAGCGAGCACAGATCCTGGCCGAAGCACATGGGGGGGTTGTTGGAGGACATTATGTGGGTCGCGCCACAACACAAAAGATTCTTTGCGCCAGCCTATGGTAGCCAACTTTGCATCAAGACTCAAAAACGTATTGTCAACAGACTGGGAAACCATCGCGAAGGGATGAAATGCTGCTCAAACCACAAATGACGCTGCAACTGTTTGAAAAATGGGCGATCGATTTTGTGGGGCCTATCTCACCTCCAGGAAAGATGGGGGCGCGCTATACCATCATGGTGACAGAATACTTGACCCGATGGGCGGAAGCACAGCCAGTTAAGGACTGCACGGCCACTACAACTGCGAAATTCTTGTTCGAGAATGTGTTAACCCGATTTGGATGTCCAAAAATCCTAATGAGTGACCACAGGACACATTTCCTAAATGAGACTATCAGTGCGCTCACTGAGGAATTTCAGATATACCATCAATAGAGTACACCATGCCATCCACAAGCAAATGGGACTGTGGAAGCGTTTAACAAAATTTTGGAGACAATGTTGACCAAGGTATGTAATGCGCAGCGAAACGATTCGGATTTGCACATATCTGCTGTGCTATGGGCATACCGAACATCGTGCAAGAAGTTGACGGGCCAAACACCTTTCTAGTTAGTCTATGGCAAGGAAGCCGTCATGTCAATGGAATACATTGTACCTAGTTTATGAATAGCAGCAGCAATAGGCATGGCAGAACACAGAGCTCTAGAAGAAAGGATCGGGCAACTGGAGGAACTTGAGGAGGAGCAAGTACAGAAGCAGCGAGAAAAAGCTTGGCATGATTGCCATATCAAGATGCGCATGTTCAAAGAAAATGATCTAGTATTATTATATGACAACAAGTTCGAGAAATTCCCTAGAAAACTCCGAATGCATTGGTTAGGACCCTATGTAGTCAAAGAAGTCACAGATGGAGGCGCGGTCCAGCTTGCCAAGTTGAATGGAGAGCCTTTCCCAGGTAGAGTAAATGGCAGTCACCTGAAGCTCTACACGGGTGGGCCAACCGCCTGACTAACTGACCGCAGGATAGTCTCACCGCTCTAGGCAGTTGAAAGAGGGTGCAGGACTTTAAATCAGTGTATGAGGGAGCTGCACGATAATCAAGGGACGTGCAGAATTGGTATGAGGTCGCGGTTGCGCAGAAGGGGCTACGCTGTTGTGTAGACAAGCAAACAGGTGATTGTTGCTGGCACTGTTCATGACAAGATGTCCGAGTTATGCCAAAAGGGAGCGTGCGGCGGGTAATTAAGAAACGGTGTACGAACCAGATCTGGAACAATCTAGTGCAGGCTCCACGTTACAACACCAGA
This sequence comes from Pinus tabuliformis, assembly GCA_031772625.1. Taxonomy (NCBI): domain Eukaryota; kingdom Viridiplantae; phylum Streptophyta; class Pinopsida; order Pinales; family Pinaceae; genus Pinus; species Pinus tabuliformis. Next base: position 719,376,633 of record CM062818.1, read on the forward strand.
AATGGAGGGAACCAATGAATTTGAATTTCGAAATACTTATAACTCACGTAACATTTTTGGGGCTTAAAGCCTATAAGTTAGGATAATAATATTGTAAATCTTCGAAATGCGTGGAGTGCGAAATGTAATAGGTTGAGTCAAAGGGTTGTCCACCCAAAAATAATATAGAATAATAGGAAGTAAGTCGGCCTGCCCATGGTCCGTGGACCATGGGAAATGCATAAATAGAGCGAGGCTCTAAGGTAGAAGTCAGTTTTTGGTGGGAAAGCAATGTTATGGGTTTTTGAAAGTAATTATGCTCTGAGTCTGTACGATCGGGTGGTGAAGTGTTAGTAGTTGGAAAGAGGCTCCGTAGCTGTGCGTGGAGGCCTGGTAGAGTCCGCAGCTGTGTGTGCGGGCCCTTGTAGTTAAGTGCACAGGGCGGATCTAGTTGTACTGAAGGGAAGATCAATAAAGATAAGAATTTCTGAATCATTGTGTGCTCTTGTGGATCTGTTTATTGTTTATGTTCTGAAATTATGCATTATCTGTTATAATTGCACGCACTAGGTTTTAAGTTTAAATGTTTGCTTAAAGACTGTAATAACAAGCTTAGATCTATAATAATTTTATTCATAAGAAGTGCGTCTGCGCGGATCTACGCAAAAGCCCGAGTGGCGCGAGGCCCCAGAATGGTTTGCCACCCCTCCAGACCACATTGAGACATCCCAAGGGTGCGGAAACCTGGTTCCAACACCCTCCTCTGCTACCTCGAGTGAGACCTCAGTCCGCGCTCCGCGGGCTATTGCCGAAAGGGCCGGCAGCTGCCGGATTTGTTTGGCTAATAACTCTTCCGAACCTGGATCAGGGCCCAACAAGCCAACAATGGTAATGAGGTCTAGCATGATGATTGAGTGTAACACAGTGAGGTGCAAGATAGTGAGGAGCAACATGGTGATGGAGTCACCTTGGATCAGTGGAAGCAGTATGCCTTCTACTCGGCTTAGATTAGCTACCTCATATGCTATCTTCGTAGAGAAGATCTCTGCACTTATTTAGATAAGTCAATATGTTGACTTCTGATGTATATGTACTCTCTCTCTCTCTCTGTTGAATTATTGAAGAACATATAAGAAGAATTGATCAAGGGTTTCCCCACATTGAGGTTTGTCCCTGGCTAGTGCCACATCTTGTGTCCTCTTGTCTTGGCTTGTCTTATGCGATTTATATTTATGTTCTATTTGCAGTTTACTTTAATGTTAATGTGATTGCTAATCTGGAAAAGATATTGAGCTAACTGTGAAAATTGAAATAAATTGCTCTAGCATAGAACATACCTAAATTTAACATGGAATCAGAGCTGAGGTGAAGATAATGCCCATTGTAATGTCCCTTAATAATAAATTTTAAAATTTTAAATAATAAACAATAAATAAAATAATAAATAATAAATAAATAAATAAAATAAATAATAATAAATTAATAAATTAATTACATGCTTTAAATAAATATAAATAAAAGAAATAAAACAAGAAAAATAGTAATAATAATAAAATAATAAATTAATTACATGCTTTAAATAAATATAAATAAAAGAAATAAAACAAGAAAAATAGTAAAAATCAATAAAACTATCAAAAAGTAAAAACAAAAGAATAAAACAAGAAAGCAGTAAGTTGCATGTTGACACATGGAGTGTGTGCATGTGGTTCCCCTTCTAATGTTTGCTCTATTTAATAGATGGTGAGGAAGATGAGAGGCATTCCATCATTCCAAGATCCTGTCATTCATTCTCTTGGGAGAATAGTGTTCTAAGACAAAGGAGTCACTGGCAGTAGTACGTTGATTGAGGGCTCGGGGGTGGCCAGTTGTAGCAAGTCCTTGCGCAATTGAGCCTATAGTTGGGAGGAGAGTCGTCCCCAAAACCTTGTTGCCGTTATCAGACGTCAACCACAAGTAACACAGGTAAATGCTTCTCTGATTTGAATTTTATATTAATTAGAAAATTAATTATATGTTTAAGTGCTACTTTGATTTGAATTTGATATTAATTAGAAAATTAATTATATGTTTATTTTGGGTTGTTACACCCAAGGCTCAAGAGTGACAGAGCAATCACCGAAGACAGTTGGGAAAGAACAAAAGGACTGATGGGTTCCCCATCCCTCTTCAAATTCACCGAGGGTGAAATCGAAGCAGAGAATATTATCATAATGGTGTAGCGAAATATGCCCTACCTAAAGATCACTTCATTGGGAAGACCAGATCTCAGGGTGGAAGGAAAGGCAAATAACTAGTTCAGCCATTATGTGAAGGAGTGTTCGAATGGCAGGGACACGTCACTTGATGATGATAACAATCATTCCAGGGACGTCTTCAATGGTCAGAGGAATGACAGGTAATGCAGGTCATCAAGGTAACAGTCGACTCTTCAAAGAAAGCAAGGAACCTTAGGTATGAAGAATCAAATATTGTTTCTGATAGGATAAAGAAGCGCTATCTTGTATTGGCCCTCTCGTTTAGATTCTTTGGGAATCTGGCTTATCAATTATAGTGCTTCAAGGCACTTCATCAGATAGAAGGGTGCTCTCTCTAATTTGGTAGAGATGGAAACAATCATGGGATTATACTTGGAGCAGATGCCACCTATCCCGAAAAGGGTGTAGGGAATGTTACCCCTCAATTGAATGAGGGTAACTCGATTCATTTACAGAATCTCTTTTATGTACCTGATCGCAAGAAGAACTTGGTGTCCATTTCGGCAATGGAAGTCAAAGGTTATAGGGTGGCATTCATCGATGGAAAGGTACGTGTTTGAAAATGAAATTTTCAAAGATGTTTTTACTGATGGGTTTAGGGTTGGCAATTTGTGTCAAGTTGCAGGATGGTCCATTAGGGATCATGACATATCTCATCTATAACACCTGAGATCTACTTTATGAGGCCCTAACCGCTATGAGTCAGATGGTGACTCAGATACCTGAATTCAAGAAGAGCATGAAGGTACATGTCTGAGATGTATTGAAGGAAAATCTTACAAGGGGAACATTCCCCTCATGTAGCAGGTCCATAGGTTTGGAACAACTCGAGGGGTTTGAGATTCGTGATTGGAATCTCATGTATACAAGTGGAAGAAAGCCCTCTATGGCTTGAAGTAAACACCCCTGGCCTAATATGAGAGGATTGATAGATGTCTGATGAAGCTAAGATTCACTAAAAGTGAAGCCGATCCAAACCACTGTTTGAAGGTTGTGGATGATAGACCTCTCATACCGGCACCTTCTGAGAAACAACCTATTTCAAACAGGTGTAGACCCTCTCACTTGCAGCAGTAAGAGGGAGTTGGATTCCAGATATGGAATGGTAAACTGCAAGCTCATGACTACCTCGAGGATCTTAACTTTCAGAAGTTATATGACGGTGATGCTGGACCAGATTTGGGAAATGCCTCTGAGTTTCATAAACTCATATGCATTGATGTTCTTGGTGAACTTCCGTCTGTATATATGCTTTGCAGTTAGCATGGTGAGCTCATATTTGGTTGAGCCTCACTAGATTGGTGCCAAGAATCTTCTGAGATATCTTCAGGGCACAATCTCTCATGGATTGAGATACATTGCCGGAAATATGAAGCTGCATGATTATTCGAATGCTGACTAGGCAGACAATGTGGAGGATCGCTAGAGCACTTCTAAGTGTTGGTTCTCTCTAGATTCTACTTCGATATCATGGATGAGCAGGAAACAAAAGTCAGTTGCTATAAGCACCGCCGAGACCGAATACATAGCTATGAGTATGATATTGTGTGAAGCTGCCTGGTTGTGGAAGCTCATCAGTGAGCTGTTTGTATGATGAATGCCACTGTGATTCTTTGTGACAACCAGGGGGGATTCGATTATTAAGGAATCTCGTATTCGATGATTGCTCCAGCAGATAGACATCAGATACTACCTTATCTGGGATGTGATAAGTCGATGAGCAAGGAGGTTCTATCGCATTGAGATTGATGTACAGGTTGCAGACACTTTGTCAAAGCCCCAGGGAAAGGTCAAATCTGTGATTTTCTTGAACAACTTGGAGTTGTTGAGAGACCTTCGTATAAGTGTCCTGCTTGTTGCATGCATTGAGCTCTGGGAGCTCTGGGGGGCTTGGGGTACTTATTGGAGCGACATACGACCATAGGGCGACTCACCCTCCCCTGGTGGTGCGTTATGTATAGGGTGACAGGTTCAACCTTTCCCTATGATACCTCGTGGCGACTATGGAACATGATGATTAGTTCTCCTGTGGGCCGGGATGATTAGTTCTCCCGTGGCAACTGTGGAACAGGGTGATTAGTTGTCCTGTGGGTCGGGATGATCAGTTCTCCCGTGGTGACTGTGGGACGGGATGATTCGTTCTCTTGTGGACAGGATGATTAGTTCTCCTGTCGAGGCATCCTACCCATGTAGTCTGTGACTCATGGGAAGTACCTCTCATTTGATCAATGAGTAGGGAAATGGGGTTAGGGACCATAGTAGTACTATCGATGGACGCATCATTGTATCTACTGTACTCCCTATGCTAGGATGACCTACATTGATCTGGGACCAACGTAATTGATCTGGGATTAATGTAATTGATCCGGGATCGATGTAACTGATTTGGGATCAATATGAGTGATTTGAGACACTCTCATGTGTTAATGATCTAGGATCAATAAAACTGACTTTGGGTCAGTAAGATGAAACTGACTTCGGGTCAGTAGAGAATGGTACAAGACATTCTCGATCAATTCTTCTTCTTCATCATTCAGTAGAGCAGAGCAGAACTGAGCAGAGCTTACAGAGCAGAGCTCAACAAAGCAGTGCGGGGCACTGATGGTAGAGATAGTACAGTCATACATATAGATCAGCAGATGGAGTTCTCCCTAGTTGAGAGGGAGTGTTAAAATTGGTAACTAGGGCCAAACTCCATGTGGGTCATCTTATTAATGGCTGCTGATATTTTTTTGGATTGCTCTCATCGAGAGGTGTAGGATTGATCTAAAGATCATACGATTTCGATAAGTATTCATGGAGATATGAATTTATTTGTGTCATGGGACAATTCGTCAAGGTCGACCAACAACTAAACTGCCCCCACTTGTGCTCCATGTTTTGGTATAAATACAAGTGCCTTGCAAGTCATTTGTACACACAACTCTCTTGAGATTTCCTCTTCTCCACTTGTTTTGGGTTTTAGTGGAAAGAAGAATTTCTAAGGGAAAAACGCAGTCCTAGAAGATGATGCCCTAAACGTAGTCAAAGAGGATGATGCCCTAGCCGCAGAAGGTGGTCTAGCCGCAGTCCAAGAAGGGAGATCTAGCACGGTGAAGGAGGCTTAACAATTGACCCTAATGCAATCCTATCATGCCCTAGCCGCAGGTGTTATCATGCCCTAGCTGAACGCAATCATGCCCTAATCCTATACACTATTTTGAAAGGGTTTGAGACAGCCCTTGGACGCAACAAAAAGGGATGCCCCAATCACAGTCAAAAGAGGCTCCTTGCCGCAACAAAAGACAGATCATTGAAGGGAGATCTATCCACGTTTAGAGGAGCTTATATACGCAGCCTAAAGAGGCTCTTATATGCTGCCCAAACCTGCTCTAATCCGCTGCCTAAAGAAAGCCCTATTCATAGTCTAGTAGAGAGACCTAATCCAAGGTCATCCATCCACATTCTAAAGACCCTATTTCACTGTCCAAAAGGAAGCCCTAGCTACAACAAGGAAAAGACTGGACAACATGGACATTTGAGGGCTATTTCAGGGGTCTGTTTAGAGGACGGTATGACTGATTGGAGGAGGCTGAGACAAGGAGGGTTTGCTGGAAGGTACAACTACTGTTTGAGGGTGACAAGTCCATACATTAGGCCTGAATCTGTTCTAAATGAACAACATGACAAGAACAGCGGGAAGGAGTATTTAGTGTGGAGAAATAAGGTTGCTTTGAAGCTATTTCAGGAAGATAGAGAGGCTATTTAGGAGGGCAGAATTAGGGGAGATTAGGATCAGATCCGTTGAGGTATCATTGAAGGATCAAGGATCATATTTGTGTTGCCTAGAAGCTACAGGAAGATTGTGTGTCAGGCCGCAGGCCATGACACGAAAGTCAAGGATTTGATGACCGTTAGATAGGACTGTCTTGACATAATGAAGGCTATCCTATCTGCTATTTATGTAAGAAATAGATAACGATGGGCATCATGATGAAGTGTAGTGCAACATTGATAAATAAATGCTACAATGAGATGCGGTATGATGGGCACAGTGAGTTTCAGTATGAGGTAGCTTTGGTGGGTGCAATATGATGATAAGGTACAACTTGATGATGCAACAATATGATGTGTGTAGCATGGTAATGAGGTCTAGCATGATGATTGAGTGCAACACAGTGAGGTGTAGCATAGTGAGGAGCAACATGGTGATGGAATCACCTTGGATCAGTGGAAGCAATATGCCTTCTACTCAGCATTGATCAACTACCTCATATGCGATCTTCGTAGAGAAGATCTTTGCTCTTATTTAGATAAGTCAATATGTTGACTTCTGATGTATATGTACTATCTCTCTCTCTGTTGAACTATTGAAGAACATATAAGAAGAATTGATCAAGGGTTTCCCCACATTGGGGTTTTTCCTTGGCTAGCGCCACATCTTGTGTCCTCTTGTCTTGGCTTGTCTTCTGCGATTTATATTTATGTTCTATCTACAGTTTACTTTAATGTTGATCTGATTGCTAATCTGGAAAAGATATTGAGCTAACTGTGAAAATTGAAATAAATTGCTCTCGCATAGAACATACCTAAATTTAACAATTTCTTCTTTCTCTGGGATTGGTTCCTGGTGTATATCCTCTTCTTTTGACGTTTCTTGTTCCTTTTCTTGCTCCTCTTCCCCATCTATGTAAATTAATTTCTTCTCAGTACACTTATGACCTTTAGTGTATTTTTTATCACAATTGTAACAAAGCCCTCTTGCTCTTTTTTCTTCCAATTGTTGTGGTCTCAACCTTGTAGGTGGTGAAAGGCCAGGAGCAACAACACTTCCATCTTTATAGTTATGAGTGGTACGATTCTTTGTTGCCATCTTTTTGCTTTCAATTTTTCTTGCCAACCTATATGCCTTCTCCAATGAATCAGGTTCCCAAAGACGAACCTCATGTTGAATGCTATCCTTTAAAGTCCCTACGAATACATCAATCCTCTGCTTCTCTAGAATATCATTTAACCTTATATTCAATTTTTGGAAGTCCTCAATGTGCTCTTCTATTGAACCCTTTTGTTTGAGATTTATCAATTGGCTAAAGAAGGTGTTGCTCTTTGTATCCTCATAATGTGCTATCATTTCCTCCATGAAAATTGACTAGGTGACAAGTGGTTTACGAGAACAAAGCCCTTTATACCATAAAAATTGATTCGGTTCTAAATATAAAGATGCAATACGTACCTTTTGTAATAGTTGCACATCATGTAGATCAAAATATTTCTCCATCTATAGTATCCATGTTATGGGATCCTTGCCATCAAACTTCCTCATATCAATCTTTGGAATATGGTGGGTCTTCAATCCAATGTTAGATTCTATGAAATCATGATTAACATTTATTTTTTTCTCATCATCAATTTCCTCTACTACCTTTTCTTCATTAGGAGTTCTTTCTTGTAGCAGCTTTGTCCTACCTTCCTTCAAACCTTCCATGTCTTTCTTCAAATCTTCCATGCCTTTCTTCAAATATGCTTCCCTACCCAATGTTGCACGAAGCGGGAGCGAAGCGGGAGCGCGGAAGCGTCTGCTATATATATATATATATTTATATTTTTTTGCATTTATACTCAAAACAAACATCCCAAATACCAAATTAATTGTAGAAGACATGAAAACATGCATATTTTTGCATAAATCAAGATAGATATGGCATCCATGATTCCATTGTAGTTACTAGTATGTACAACAATCATCTATATTCTAGCTATTACAAACATACATCAAATTTTTAAGCATATTATAAAACATAAGACATTTAAGCATATTATAAAACATAAAACATAGAGCATATTATGATTTATCTAGCAAGTGAGCAACTGTCAACATTTGTCATGTCCAAAATTCAAATAATAATGTTTACAAAATATGTCACTTGGTCACCGCCAAGCCAAAAAGGTTCAAAATTCAAATTCACAAGTCTACAAGTCTAATGAGTAATCTATGACAAAAAGTAGTAGATTGTGAATATATCTACTAATCTCTCCTCCTTCCACCACGAATAGAACGTGGTGGCGGGCCTCCACGTGGTGGCAATGAAGAAGATGGTGCCTGTGTAAGTCGTGGCACTGAAACTGATGAAGAAGAACCCCCTACTATTGGTGTTGAACCATGGAACCTAGGAACCAAGGGACCAAATGGGGGTGGGGGTGGTGGCATATCAACACGGTCATCATCATCCTAGAATCGCTCAAAAAATTCATGCAAAAAAAAAACACTAGTTAACAAAAAAATTAAAAACATGAATTAGAGAAATGCTTTATAAGGGAAAATTGGAAAATTCATACCACAATGGACATACCTGGATAAGAGCATTTTCTAATTGCTCTAGTCGCAACACTCCATCCTCCAAATTGGGCTCCTCTGGATTCTTGTCCCAAATCAACAAGTCTTTATTAGACTTTGCATCTTCACAGTAATGGGACAACAATCGCAAGTTGTAATGAACATAAACCAAGCTCTCTGCCCGGTCTAAACTCAACCTGTTCCTTTTAACACTGTGGATGAAAGAATAAGAGCTCCAACACCTCTCTGCAGAAGAAGTGTTTACCACCTGTGATAGCACCCGCAATGCCAAACTCTGTAGAAGTGGGGTACCCCCTCCATGCATGTTCCACCACTCAAGAGCAGAAAAAGTCTCTCGATCTTTAATTGCATGCATGCTCCCAAATGGACCAGTGTTGAGCGTATAGTTGCTCACCTGTCTCCGTACCAATGCAGCGTCCTCCTCATCAGGGATTAATTTACTCAATGCAGCCATATATTTTTCGTGAACCTCTTTATCTTGGTGTGGTTTTCTCTTGCTTCCCCCCCCAGGTGCTGGTGTTGAAAGCCATGATGGATGATAGTATTTAGGTGTCAAAACATATGCTAATGCATGCAGTGGAATATTTAGCATTTCCCATCGGTTTTGCACCTCTACACGAATATAATTGTACAAGGTGGTATCTCTAGGCTCAACAATGTCTTTAATCTGCCCCAACATGCTATCCATTTGCTCATACACCTCCCCAATTACTGGTCGATCTGAATCTGCAAACTTGATCATGTAATAAATTGGTTTGGTGAATTGCAAAACATATTTAACCTGTGACCAAAAGTAACTGTCAAGAACAGTGTCCTTGACTGCATTAGCACCATCTGTGTCAGTGTTAATTTCATCCCATCTTTCAGCACACACCAGATTAGTTAAAGCTTGTCTCACCCTCACTAGCCGCCTAAAGGTGAGGTAATAACTAGCAAATCTTGTCTTTGCAATTTTAAGCAATTGCAACTTGGAGTAAGTGCCATAGAAGTAGTTTACCCTTGTATGCCCTGTGATGAATTTAATGAGCTGCTTCCCTTTCCTGTAAACCTCAGCAATCCACCCACAATCTTTGTGTTTCACAATATTATGCATCAAAAGGTTCAATGTGTGAACCAGGCACCCAGACCAAAAGATGTGTGGATGAGTACGCTCAATAATTTTTCCTGCTGCCTTACAATTTGCTGCATTATCTGTGATCACTTGAACCACATTATTCGGACCAACATCTTTGATTGATTTCAATAGGAGATCTGCAATGTTTTGTGTAGATGCAGTGATGGAGGAGGAGTCATGACATGCAATAAATACTGCACCACTAGAAGAAACACCAAGAACATTTATCAAATGTTGGTTTCTAATATTTGTCCACCCATCTGATACAATGGATACCCCAGAATCTACCTACTCATTTGTAAAACGTGTCAAAGCTCTTTGAACCTTAGCTTTTTCTCTTTCTAATAACACTGTTCTAGCTTTCTCATAGTTGGGGGCCTTGTATCCTTTTGGGGCTTCATTGATGGCCTTTACCATTTCATGCCAATAGGGAGAGCGAAGCACATTGAATGGTACACCGCAAGCACAAAGAAAACGGACTATCTTTCCATCCACATCATCCCCCCCAGCAACATTAAGGAAATCCCCTATTGTTCTTCTACCTCCAGAGCTTGCAGAAGTACCATGAGGATATGAGCAACTACCAAATTTAGAGGTTGCACTTGATTCAGAATGAGTTTTTTGTTTCTTGTTTTTTTGTTGTGCAGCCATCTCTATTTGGATGTATTTTCTTCTTTCTTCAGTTGAAATGTTTGGGCAAATTTGTACCCCCACAGAACCCTTTTTTTCATCACTGTCCAGCACCCCACGAAGATGCCTCCTCAGACGGGTATATGAACCACAATATGGTTTTCCTCCATGACAACCATGAGGGCACACAAATTTGTAAGATCCACCACCCTTTCCCCCATCAAGTTTGGTCACATAGTTCCACAAGGGTGTTGATGTAGCTTTCCCATCTTGTGTTTCAGTGTCCCCTTCAAGTTCATCCCCTTCCTCTTCAAACCCTTCCTCCTCATCATACATTGGGTCACTACTATTAGGACCATCACCAATGTCTTCTTCTGTTTCTTCCCTTCTATTCCTCACCCTTGCCATCATTAAAACCAAGAGTGGAATGATACATAGAAGCCAAAAGAACACCATCTTGGAATATGGATATAGGTGGTGGACAACGGCAACCTGTAAATAAAGGAGCAAGTAGAAACAATGGGAAAGAGTAGGAGAGGGAGGAGAAAAATACAAATTTTTTTTCAAAAAAACAAGGGAGTTTGGGGTTTGAACTTACCTCTTTAGCTCTTGTAGATGAAGTCCTCCAAGCTCTTGCTCCAAGCTCCTCCTCCTCCTAGCTCCTCCTTCTTCACTCCTCCAAGCTCTCCTCTCTTCTCCTCTCCTTTCCTCTCTTCTCTTCTCCTCTCCTCTCTTCTCTTCTCCAACTCTCATAAACTCAAAGTGAGAAAATGAGGAATGAATGGGGGCTTTATTCTTTTCATTCCTCACCTTAAACTCACCCTAACCTCACCCTAACCCACTCCCTTAAGCTTTAGTTAACTTAACTTTAAAAAAAAATTAAAAAAAAAAATTGTTTTTCTCTTGGGCGCGCCCCTTTCCGCCGAAGCGTACGGAAGCGTGCGTGAAGCGCACGCTTCCTGCTCCGAAGCGTGGCGCTTCGGCGGCCCGAAGCGCCGTACGAAGCGCGCTTCGGAGCTGGCGCTTCGGAAAAACCAGGAAGCGCAATTTTTTTTAGGAATCGCGCTTCCTAATTTCCGAAGCGCGCTTCGGAAGGCGCTTCGTACGGCGCTTCCGTACGGGGCGCGCTTCCGAGCTTCAGAGCGGGGGGGGGGGGCGCTTCCTGCAACACTGTCCCTACCATCGATATTAGCTTCCATGGCACATATAAAACTATTTGTCTTAGTTTCGATCGCATTCTTCAAATCATCCATCCAATTTTGCTTACCAGGTGTTTCTATTTTCTTGATTCGAGTCATTCTTTTTCTTTTTTTTAGCAGCTCAATCTTGAATTTGTTGCATCTCTGAAATTTCGGATCTCCAAGTTCTGAAGTTGCGACCTGCAGTAGCCCTCTGTGTCCTATTTCCAATGCCACTAGTCTGATCGAAATTGGATTCTCTAAGAAAGAGTTATGCCCAATCTCCCAAGATGACCTAATTATATATTTTCTCAGTAGAGCGAACTTGTACGAAGTGCCACATGTCACTGATTCGACCTTCGGACTTGGAAACAATACACAGAAAAGTATAGTTGGTTCTCTTTCTGTAACTTCTTATGAAATTTCAATCTGAAGCTTCGAGAGAAAGTTATGACGATTTCCCCAAGGTCACCTATTTGGAATGTAATTCAGGAGCCTACATAAACCCTACATGTCTTGGACCATATCTCTGAACATATAGCAAGACAAGATCTGAAATTCGGTCCCGAGATTCACCAAGATTTCCTCTCAAATGGGTTTTAATTTGAGAGTTTGAACCTTCGTAGAAAAAAACTTATAGTGAAAATGCCACAATGACCTATTTGAGATGGAGTTTTGGAGCTTGCAAAAACCCTAACTTCCTCAGATCATATCTCTAAAGATATAGCGAGACAAGATCTAAAATTTGGACCCAAGGTTCATAAAGATTTCAACTCAAATGGTTTTTTTTCTAGCTTTTGAAACTTTGTAGCGAAAAATTTATAGTGAAAATTCCACGATGACCTGTTTGGAGTAGCGAAACCCTAGAAACCAAAGCTCTGATACCAAATGTTATGAAAGCAGCGCACAAAAAGATAGAAAAGATGGATCAACGACTTCAAAGTCAACCTCTTCGAGGGGGCAAACTCCTTTTCATTACACAAATGAACAATTCTTGGATGATGCAAATGGCAAGACCTCCTTTCTATATACAGGAGTCTAAGGGGTCATAATATAATCAGAGCCGACATAACAATAATAATATAAGGGCACAACAATAACAATAGTGGGCTTCTATGGGGCACAATAATACCAATATGGGGACTACATGGCACAACAATATAATAAGGGGGTTGCACTAATAACAATAAGGGGTTACACTAGCAGTATATGTACCTGACATGGGGACTATACGGGCACAATAATACAATAAGGGGATTGCACTAATAACAATAAGGTGTTACACTAGTAATATAGAGACCTAACAAGGTGTCATAATCTTATACATGGGTTATGCTAGATGATCATCCATGAGCACCTTTGTGGAGGGAGTGCTTGCATTACTTAAGTTACCTTTTACTCACTACTACTTTTTCCACCCCTACCCTTATTTTTGCTTCAATTGGCTTTCTTAGTAGGCTTTGCTTGATTTTGTTTAAAATGGGGTTGGGATGTTTCTTTTAAGTCCCTTTTATTTTGATAGGCATGATATGCATGGGACTAGGGTGATGGCCTCACGTGAGGGGGTAGTGTTGATTTTTCAATAGTACTCCAAATTGATAATTGTTTCTTATGATTTCCCTTAGATTGATCTTTTCTTTCATTTATTATCCATCATAAAACAATTACACATAGAACTTCCATAGTAAAACAAAATGCTAAAGGTTTATAAAGTGACAACCACACAAGAACACAAGAGTTTACCATTGGAGAACCCATATGGGGGAAAAACCCAACAACCTTTCCTTAGGAATCAAGTCAAGAAGAGACATCAAAGTTGAGACAATAGACAAACTGGCCAACAAAGATGTCTCCCAAGAGTCCAAGTTAAAGCCTTTGCAATCTTCCTTAGTCACCACGGTGAAGGGGTTTGTAACATAGGTCTGAAGTTCGGCCTATCTTCCACAGGAGTTCGATCTTGACCATAGAGAAATACCACAAACTTTCGACCTCTTAGCACAAAGAATTCACCAGATAATCTTAGAGTACTTTACAAAGAGTCGTCCTGCTCTTTAATTTCTTTTATTTGCTTCTCAATCTCTTTCTTTTGTTCCTTAATCTCCTTCGTATGGCTAGAAGAAACTTTTTCTTGATGATCAAATCGAATGGTGTTTGAGAAGAGGTCGAATGCCTCATATATATAGTGATCAATAGGTTGAATGGGTGCCATTGAGGGTTGGTTTGATGCAGTGTTGCAGGAAGCGCCCCCCCCCGGATCCTAGGCCGGAATCGCGTCCCGTACGGAAGCGTTCCGGAAGCGTCAAAGGAAGCGCGATTCCGTTTTTTCCGAAGCGCGATTCCGCAATTTTGGAGCGATTCCTGGTTTTTGAGAAGCGTTGCCCCCGAAGCGCGCTTCGGAGGGCGCTTCGGGCCTCCGGAAGCGCCACGCTTCGGGCCCGGAAGCGCACGCTTCACGAGCGCTTCGGAGCGCTTCCGGAAAAATCCGCGCGGGCAAGGAATGACACTTCAATTTTTTTTAATTTTTTTTAAAAGTTAACTTAACTTGCAATGAGGGGGTGGGTTAGGGTGAGTTTAGGTGAGGAATGAAAAGCATAAAGCTCCCATTCATTCCTCATTTTCTCACTTTGAGTTTATGAGAGTTGGAGAAGAGAAGAGAGGAGAGGAGAAGAGAAGAGAGGAAAGGAGAGGAGAAGAGAGGAGAGCTTGGAGGAGTGAAGAAGGAGGAGCTAGGAGAAGGAGGAGGAGCTTGGAGCAAGAGCTTGGAGGACTTCATCTACAAGAGCTAAAGAGGTAAGTTCAAACCCCAAACTCCCTTGTTTTTTTGAAAAAAAAATTGTCTTTTTCTCCTCCCTCTCCTACTCTTTCCCATTGTTTCTACTTGCTCCTTTATTTACAGGTTGTCCACCACCTATATCCATATTCCAAGATGGTGTTCTTTTGGCTTCTATGTATCATTCCACTCTTGGTTTTAATGATGGCAAGGGTGAGGAATAGAAGGGAAGAGGAAGGGGATGAACTTGGTCCTAATAGTAGTGACCCAATGTATGATGAGGAGGAAGGGTTTGAAGAGGAAGGGGATGAACTTGAAGGGGACACTGAAGCACAAGATGGGAAAGGTACATCAACACCCTTGTGGAACTATGTGACCAAACTTGATGGGGGAAAGGGTGGTGGATCTTACAAATTTGTGTGCCCTCATGGTTGTCATGGAGGAAAACCATATTGTGGTTCATATACCCGTCTGAGGAGGCATCTTTGTGGGGTGCTGGACAGTGATGAAAAAAAGGGTTCTGTGGGGGTACAAATTTGCCCAAACATTTCAACTGAAGAAAGAAGAAAATACATCCAAATAGAGATGGCTGCACAACAAAAAAACAAGAAACAAAAAACTCATTCTGAATCAAGTGCAACCTCTAAATTTGGTAGTTGCCCATCTCCTCATGGTACTTCTGCAACCTCTGGAGGTAGAAGAACAATAGGGGATTTCCTTAATGTTGCTGGGAGGGATGATGTGGATGGAAAGATAGTCCGTTTTCTTTGTGCTTGCGGTGTACCATTCAATGTGCTTCGCTCTCCCTATTGGCATGACATGGTAAAGGCCATCAATGAAGCCCCAAAAGGATACAAGGCCCCCAACTATGAGAAAGCTAGAACAGTGTTATTAGAAAGAGAAAAAGCTAAGGTTCAAAGAGCTTTGACACGTTTTACACATGAGTGGGTGGATTTTGGGGTATCCATTGTATCAGATGGGTGGACAAATATTAGAAACCAACATTTGATAAATGTTCTTGGTGTTTCTTCTAGTGGTGCAGTATTTATTGCATGTCATGACTCCTCCTCCATCAGTGCAACTGCACAAAACATTGTAGATCTCCTATTGAAATCAATCAAAGATGTTGGTCCGAATAATGTGGTTCAAGTGATCACAGATAATGCAGCAAATTGTAAGGCAGCAGGAAAAATTATTGAGCGTACTCATCCACACATCTTTTGGTCTGGGTGCCTGGTTCACACATTGAACCTTTTGATGCATGATATTGTGAAACACAAAGATTGTGGGTGGATTGCTGAGGTTTACAGGAAAGGGAAGCAGCTCATTAAATTCATCACAGGGCATACAAGGGTAAACTACTTCTATGGCACTTACTCCAAGTTGCAATTGCTTAAAATTGCAAAGACAAGATTTGCTAGTTATTACCTCACCTTTAGGCGGCTAGTGAGGGTGAGACAAGCTTTAACTAATCTGGTGTGTGCTGAAACATGGGATGAAATTAACACTGACACAGAGGGTGCTAATGCAGTCAAGGACACTGTTCTTGACAGTTACTTTTGGTCACAGGTTAAATATGTTTTGCAATTCACCAAACCAATTTATTACATGATCAAGTTTGCAGATTCAGATCGACCAGTAATTGGGGAGGTGTATGAGCAAATGGATAGCATGTTGGGGCAGATTAAAGACATTGTTGAGCCTAGAGATACCACCTTGTACAATTATATTCGTGTAGAGGTGCAAAACTGATGGGAAATGCTAAATATTCCATTGCATGCATTAGCATATGTTTTGACACCTAAATACTATCATCCATCATGGCTTTCAACACCAGCACCTGGGGGGGGAAGCAGGAAAAAACCACACCAAGATAGAGAGGTTCACGAAAAATATATGGCTGCATTGAGTAAATTAATCCCTGATGAGGAGGAGGCTGCATTGGTACGGAGACAGGTGAGCAACTATACGCTCAACACTGGTCCATTTGGGAGCATGCATGCAATTCAAGATCGAGAGACTTTTTCTGCTCTTGAGTGGTGGAACATGCATGGAGGGGGTACTCCACTTCTACAGAGTTTGGCATTGCGGGTGCTATCACAGGTGGTAAACACTTCTTCTGCAGAGAGGTGTTGGAGCTCTTATTCTTTCATCCACAGTGTTAAAAGGAACAGGTTGAATTTAGACCGGGCAGAGAGCTTGGTTTATGTTCATTACAACTTGCGATTGTTGTCCCATTACTGTGAAGATGCAAAGTCTAATAAAGACTTGTTGATTTGGGACAAGAATCCAGAGGAGCCCAATTTGGAGGATGGAGTGTTGCGACTAGAGCAATTAGAGGATGCTCTTATCCAGGTATGTCCATTGTGGTATGAATTTTCCAATTTTCCCTTATAAAGCATTTCTCTAATTCATGTTTTTAATTTTTTTGTTAACTAGTGTTTTTTTTTTTGCATGAATTTTTTGAGCGATTCTAGGATGATGATGACCGTGTTGATATGCCACCACCCCCACCCCCATCTGGTCCCTTGGTTCCTAGGTTCCATGGTTCAACACCAACAGCAGGGGGTTCTTCTTCATCAGTTTCAGTGCCACGACTTACACAGGGACCATCTTCTTCATTGCCACCACGTGGAGGCCCGCCATCACGTTCTATTCGTGGTGGAAGGAGGAGAGATTAGTAGACATATTCACAATCTACTACTTTTTGTCATAGATTACTCATTAGACTTGTAGACTTGTGAATTTGAATTTTGAACCTTTTTGGCTTGGCAGTGACCAAGTGACATATTTTGTAAACATTATTATTTGAATTTTGGACATGACAAATGTTGACAGTTGCTCACTTGCTAGATAAATCATAATATGCTCTATGTTTTATGTTTTATAATATGCTTAAATGTTTTATGTTTTATAATATGCTTAAAAATTTGATGTATGTTTGTAATAGCTAGAATATAGATGATTGTTGTACATACTAGTAACTACAATGGAATCATGGATGCCATATCTATCTTGATTTATGCAAAAATATGCATGTTTTCATGTCTTCTACAATTAATTTGGTATTTGGGATGTTTGTTTTGAGTATAAATGCAAAAAAATATAAAAATATATATATATATATAGCAGACGCTTCCGCGGACGCTTCGCTTCCTAGATTTTTGGAAAATGACGCTTCCGCGCTCCCGCTTCCGCTTCCGCGCTCCCGCTTCCGCTTCCGCGCTTCCGCTTCGCTCCCGCTTCGTGCAACATTGGTTTGATGACTTGGGAGCTGACTTAGATATCTTGTGGAGTAAAAAGCAAACTTCAAATATTTAAAATTTTCTTTTGATAAGATCATGAAGAGCATGCCTTGTATTTTTCTTTTGACAAATACATGAATAATATAATTTTTTTTTAGCATGAAGAACATGCTTTGCATAAACAAGTAGATCAATCATCATAATTATGAAGAACGACCATAGCTACAAAATTCAACGCTCCCTCTTAGCTTGGGAGGTATTCATAATGCCTATTGAGATGTTCTCAAGTTGATAAATTCTCTCAAGGAAAGGTTCAAGATTAAGATAAGCATCATCATCAATATCATAATCACCGACATCAAATATACATAATCACGGTTTACCATCAAACAACTATAGACATAGTCTAGGTGAAACACCAGAGGCCTCATCAATGATAAACAAGCTCACTCTAGAAAGAGATCAGAGCATTATGCTGGGAGGCTCCAACTCAACTGAGTAGCCTCTAGAACCATACTCCATCCAAGGTCAACTAACACAGGGAGTATGTCCTTTTTCGGACCATTCTCCCTAATTCAGGTCAATGTACTTGACATAGGGATAACTTCCCTAATTCTAGTCAAAGTACTTGACATAGAGAGAATGTCAGTCCATCAGACCATTCTTCCTAATTCAGGTCAATGTACTTGACACGAGGATAATTTCCCTAATTCAGGTCAAAGTACTTGACATAGGGAGAAGGTATATCCATGATGCAATCTCATCAACACTCCCTCTTAATGAGAGAGACATTCTCCACAAGCCCAAGCTTGTCTTGGAAGTACACAAACTTCCAAACTTCCCTCTAGAAAAAGGCTTTGTAAGAATATTAGTAATCTGCTAATCAATGG
This sequence comes from Pinus tabuliformis, assembly GCA_031772625.1. NCBI lineage: Eukaryota > Viridiplantae > Streptophyta > Pinopsida > Pinales > Pinaceae > Pinus > Pinus tabuliformis. Next base: position 719,395,031 of record CM062818.1, read on the forward strand.
AGATGTACTAAAGCTTAAATGCTTTCCTTCTACACCATGTCTTGAATGAAGTGGTACTTGATCCTAATGTGCTTTGACCTGTCATCATGGTCATCACCTGCACTTGATCTAGATAGTCCTGCCAGTAGTCTCTGAGCTAAACTACTTCTCATCTAGCGAATCCAATTGCAATATACTTGGCTTCCTCAATACTGAGTGCAACAGATGATTGCTTCATGCTCACCCAAGAAATTATAACAAAGCCCAAACTAAAGAGATATCTTGATGAACTCTTTCGTCTCCAACACTCTCCACCTAATCTGAATCTGCAACTGTACTGTACACCTCAAATCATAATTGACTTTGCCATGACCAACTGTACCATGCTAGTACTTCAATTCATGTTGAGCGACATGCCTTTGCTCATAACACTGATCAACTTCTTTCCACCAAGTGCAACACCACAACTATGTTCTTGTCACCCGGACTGGGTGCTCCCTCTTACTTTGAAACATATATGGCTGTGGAAATTTAGTCTGCTCCCTCTACCACTAATGCCATCAAAATCCTTTATTTTGAATCCAAAAGTCAATTTCCTTTGAAGCTAAAACAAGGGTTCCTAGAGAAGCCTTGACTTCTCCCTCTAAAGCAAATCTTCTGGTCAATGCAACTCGCTCTGACACATGAGCTCTTCTACTTTCGCTAGTAAACAAATCATATAGGATCAACCTTGATCCACCTATCCAAGTGTATCAAATTTGAGGAGCTTGTGCAAAGCCTTCTTTCTGCTTGCAAGTATAAGACTTCTTCATGTACCTCACAAGCTTGTGGTGGCTCTTATGTACACTTCTTCTTTGATCGAGGAAGACAATCTTTGCATCCAACAAAAATTATAGAAATAAATTTTAACATAAGTGTACCTGGCTTCATAATCTTCTCCCTCTTATCGAGATAATCCTTTGCTTTGTACTTGCCATCTATTCATACTTTTTTTTGCTTCGATTGGCTTTCATAGTAGGCTTTTCTTGTTTTTGTTTAAAATCTGCTTTTAAGATGGGTATTCCATTGCTCATAGGGGTTGGGATGTTTCTTTTAAGTCCCTTTTATTTTGGTAGGCATGATATGCATGGGACTAGGGTGATGGCCTCACATGACAGGGTAGAGCTCAAGTTAACTTGGCATTTATTCATCATTCATCCCTTGCTAGTTTTTTGCATTTTAACAATTGGCGCATGCTTTTAATTTATTTTATTTTGCAGCTACATTGACCCATGGGAATTTTGAAGGCCCTCTTCCCATAGGATGAGGCAAGTAAGGAACTAGTACGAGCGATTAACAACAACCAAATGAAGGAAAGGACAACAGATCAATGATAAATGGCATGTGTTAAGCATGGAAAGATGTGGACACACACTACCTTTGTTAAGGCCTTCTATTCATGCCTCTCCTAGACAGTGAAAGAAAATCCCCAAGATGCTTGCACTTTACTAAAAGAAAAAGTTGACTAGCGAGTTGAAATAAGGCAACAAGTTTAACATACAAGCATTGTGATCCATTATCTGATTTCAACTCATGATCCTTGCTTAGATGCCTAAAACATTAAATGTAAGCACTACATGTGAAACAATGGCCAATGTACCTCATGGTTGTTGCCTACCTTTGTTGGAAGAGCATGGCAATCATCTGGATGAGCTGACCAATGAGTGGATGAGAGGCATTTGAGATGCGACTATCTAAGAATCATGTGATGCTGTTGGCTGGAAATACACATCATGGGAGAAAATTTTTCTCCTACGGTTACCCTTGTATATTAATGGGTAATGGGACCAAAGGGTGAAAACCCTGTGTAAAGATAGGCAGGGAGTTGTTTTCATTGAAGAAAAGTGAAAAGGCATTAGGAATGCTTGAGGAAACCCTAGAAGAGAGGAACTAACTTTAAGGGTGATTTTAATATTTTAAAACCCTAGAAAGCCCAAAGCAGGAGATGATCCAAGAAAACGCTAGTTCCATAGTTGCAAAAAAAGTTGACTGATCCCACTAGCAAATTGTTTTAGGATCAGCTATAGATCTTATTTAAGGTTCACAACTGCTTTGATAGCACATTGAGATTCACAAGTGAAAGTAAGGTTTCAAATGGAACAAAAACAAACCCAATTTCTGCAGTAAGTCAGTCACAAGTGTGCTAGAAAGAGAAAAGTAGCGAAGAAGAAATGGGCTATAGTAGCCAAGCATATGTGTGCTTAAAAGATAGAAGAGAAAATGCCAATCACAGTAAGTGCACCAATGTATGAATTGCCCTCAGTCTTGAACACTTTACCAAAGAGATCAAGAAGATCACAATATGAGAAAAAAGCAAATGAGAGTTGTCGTCTATTTATAAACAACTCAAGTAGGGGCTATCCCCAACAGGGGTTAGTGAGCCTATGTGTTTGAGTTTCACTGGGTTGCCCTTATTATTACAATAGTTGATAAAAAATTGTCAAAGGCCTTAGCCATGATTACAGATACATTAATAAGACATACGAGCATGTCGTAGTCCCATGTGAGGATAACATCCATAATTCCAACAATTTTTTATGTATTTGAATAATAAGATGAAAGATACGTTCGGTAATGATCTATGTAAATCAGTAATATGTATAGTTTATTCATTATTATATTTGTATATAGTAATGTTCTAAAGTCTAATATCGATATTTTTATGCCATACAAATTTAATACATAGATACGTAATATGTAAATCAGTTCCAGATAGAGGAAAACCCTTTAGCACCCTTAAGATATGGCCTCCACCGTTGGAAGGATGGAGCTGCCAATGGCAATCTGGGTATGTTAGGAACAGGAGGGGTTTCTGGAGATTGTAATAGCTCCTTTGTAGCTGTCTACACCCGTTTCTATGCATGGGAATCAATAATCCAGCAGAAGTGGAAGGGCTAATTGGAGTAGTAAATTTTGATTGAGCCTGGGATTGAAAAGGTAATCTCATAAGGAAATTCTGACGTTACTTTTGGATTTTTTAAAGAAGAAATGCAAAGACCTCTCATGGGAACTTGAGGGTCAACTGTATGGATTGAAGAAGGATTCACAAACCTGGTTGATGTTAGCTTGGAGCATGTTAAGAGATTTGCAAACCAAGTGGCATATTTTGTAGCAAATATACCCGCTGGAGAAGAATCAAGGGTTCGGAATATCATCTTCCTTCTCAGATCAGAGAAGTGGCTGAACAACATGATGATGCAGAAGCAATACTATATACAGGTGCAAAGTTTCCACACAACCTCTTTAAAAGAAAAATAGGTAGTTCCGTAATATCAGACAAATGTGAGCTCACTGTAACTATTGGATACTCCAGGGTAGAGCCAAGGAAAACATACTATTTGTTGGTGCAGGTTATTTATTGTGGTAAGCTTGTAAATTTAGTTTTATGAATGGTATTAATTTCAGTTTGATGTGATTTGATTTAGGACTGTGTTCGATGGACTAGGTATTACTTATAATTTTTGGAAATCTGAACGGCTTTGTTTTTCTTTAGCAATGGTATCTTTTTCTGACAGATCCATCAGGGTCTGGTTATGCTACATAATGGAAAATTGCAGCTTATTAGGAACCCTACAGAAGATTGTGCAATGCATAATTTGACTACAATTCAAGTACCTCAGTGGAAGTATATATTATATATCACCTGGATTCTGCAAGTTGGAAATACATTTAGATCAAAATCAGATTTACTATTTAAGGAAAAAATGTCAGAATTTCATGGTAAAGGTTAATGCAATTTCACAGTAGTAAGATATTAAGAATATTGTCAGCAGAGGACAGAATAGGATGAAGAGGATACCTACTATGCCAAAGCTTTTATCAATATGGTAACTACATTGTTTATGGAGCTTTGGTTTTGTTATCACTGATGTTTATTATCATTAATGTATTCTCATTCTTAAGATATTCATGGGAATTGTTTATGTTATGCAGGCTATCTTACCTTTGCATGGCAAGATATTGAATGTTGAGGGCAAGGGTGAAGCAGCTATGTATAAGAATGAAGGAATTCAAAGACTTATCCTTGGATTAGGACTTGGACTGAAGGTTTGTCTTAGATAATATAGTATGCCTCTTGATGTTTACAAAGCTATTATCCATCACAGTTCTTTTGTTTTTGACTGTTTCTGCTATATATTTTACTTGCCATGTATTAGGGTGAGGATTTCAAGAAAGATTCTTTACGATATCACAAGATCATCATACTCACAGATGCTGATGTAGATGGTGCTCATATTCGCACTCTTCTATTAACATTCTTTTTCAGATATCAGGTAGCCAGACACCCAAACACACACACTTGTATGTGGCTAGGCTAAGACTAGACTATGTTGAAGCCAAGATCTATCTGCAATACTAGTCTCATGTATAAACCTAAATTTCAACACTGTAGAGAATTTAGTTGGCAATTGACACTTGTATATGATACTTTGTTTACAATAAAATACTGTGTTTAGTTTCATGTACTCACTGGTATTTTTGTGAACCTTGCTTTATAGAGAGCTCTTTTTGAGCAAGGTTGCATATATGTAGAAGTTCCACCACTATACAGGGTATTTTCTGCAAATTATTCCAGATACTTTATTTATGTGCTAGACTTCCTCTGATATTAGGTCGGTAACTTACAATAAGTTATGATAATAATCTTGTGGGTCCTGTAGGTTGAGAGGTGTAAACAGTCTTATTATTGTTTTGATGATGGCGAGTTAAAGAAATTGCAAAATACTTTTCCATCAAATGCATCCTATAACATTCAGCGTTTCAAAGGTGTGTTGAATCATGTTAATTTGGCAAGTTTACTTTTGTTGTCCATGTTATGTTCTGGAGTTGGAAGGGAAACAGTTTAAATTCTGGCATTCCTGACATCATTGCTAGTCTGTTCAGTGTGGTAAGGGTTTGCATGAAACTGTAAGTTTCTTTTGATTGTTAGTATGCACAGGCTTAGGAGAGATGATGCCTTTACAATTGTGGGAAACAACCTTGGATCCAGCAACAAGGAAGCTGAAACAACTAACAGTGGAAGATGCTGCAGAAGCAAATATGGTTTTCTCTTTATTAATGGGAAATCAGGTAAGGGATTTTGTTTTACACAGTTTATTTCTCATTGTTGCTGTGGCACCCTCAAAAAAATGGTTTGTGTTGCAATTTGAGAAGGGTGTGGATGGCCTGCAAAAAATAAAAATGCTAACTTTTTAACCTTTTCCAGGTGGAGCCACGGAAGGAACTAATTGAAAAATCTGCATCTAAAATCAGCTTGGAGAAGCTTGATATTTAATTCCAATTTCAAGAGTGATGACCTTGTAAAGTATTTTCTTAACCATTTTACACATAAGATGTCATTTATTTGGAGAAAAAAATGTTTTAGAAGCCATATATGCTCTTAATTTTGCTTCAAATATTGAGTCTCATAATATATTTCTGCGGCAATGTTCCTTTTATGTTTGTATCATCGCAAAGTAAGTTCATATGTTAGCATTGGAGTATTTTTTGGGGGAAAGTGAGGCGCAAGCATACTGTACATCTAGCAGTAATGACAAACATTGCAAATGTATGATTACCATTTTTGATCAGCCCATGAGATGGAAATGCCTTAATAAGTTAATTATTTTATCCAGAGACGGATCAAATATTTATCAACACAAATGTAGTCAACATTGATTGAATCGGTATATTTATGAACACAAATGTGATCTACATTGATTGAATCAGTATATTTATCAACACAAATGTAATCAGCATTGAATGAATCGGTATATTTATCAACACAAACCTTAATCAACATTGATTGAATCAGTATATCTGATATTTGAAGCGGATGTGTTTCGTTTTGTTATTTCTTTTACTTTTAAATATAAAGCCTGATTTTTGCTTAGGCATTTCAATAAAATAACTGACGGAACTCTAAACATGTAAAAAATGTCTGTTGCTAAAATACATTAGAGTGCAAATGCAAGTTTCATTTCCTCAAGTATAAGATTACCACTTAAAACTTGGCTTGAAGATAGCTACAACAATTAGTAATAGCAGTGAGGGACTCTGATTTTTGATATATTCTGGAAACTGTGGTCATATAGATACTCGACCACTTTCTTTTCTACATAGCCACAAGAAGTTGGGCCTACCCTCATGAATGTTATTTATCACAATTACCTTTGAAAGTTTGTAGAGGGACTATCTACTGACATGAGATTATTAGGGAGAGTTTGTAAAAGGTGTTGCTGCTCCCCATAATCGGATATAAATGGAGAAAGCTACTTCTAATTTTGCTAGGTGATAGAAGCATAGCTGTAACTTCTGTTTGGCAATGATGAAAGATGAGGATCAATGGCCATCACCGGTCTTCTTATCAGATAGTAAATCATAACTTTAGAGCATGCTTGATTCTTAGAGAAATATCCATGGCTTGTGTTCTTACATTGTTGCACAATTTAGGGGAAAATTGAATTTTACACAAATTACAGACTTTTTTGGGAACTGTTTTGTAATTATTGCAGTGATAGTTGGAATATTTATAAAATCTGGATTGAGATAATCGTTAAAATATATACTTCCTTATTGAGAAAAGATATATGCTTGCAAGTTGGTGTTTATCTCCTTGGCTACAATTTAATTGTAGCATTGTTGCTCAAGTATTATGGCTCTATTCCTGGAGGAATTGTTGGCCTTTTTTCAAGATTCAACATTAACGTTGTGATTCTAGCATCAAAAACTGCTATTTCTAAAATCTCCAAGTTGGTTTTTGTAACAATGGTGAGTACATCTCAATATTATTAGTATCTAAGCTGGTTTATTTCCGCAACCTTTAATGAAAATTCCCATTTTATAAATAGATATATCGTGTTCGAGGTGAAGTGTGCTTCCATCAACAAATATCAAACGTTTTTCTTGTCTTCTTCCATCATCCTCTTTTCTCCTTTCTCCTTTTGACTGTTGATGAGTTAAAATGTTGATTTGGATAACTATAAATGTGAACTTCGAATATGGAACTTGTTTAGCAGTTATTCGGAAATGTATCACCCAATCAGAGGTGCTCTACATAGTGAGGGATCTATACCCTAGGTCCATGGATGGGTTCCACTGTACACTCTACAAAATATATAGCTTTCTTGTTTTGGATAAAAGAGAAGCAAAGTTCAACCAAAACATATGCATATGTTCATGGGACTTTTGTGCTAGCTTCAGTTGTAGGAAGTTATTGCAGTTTGTATAAATGCCATCATGATAGTGCTGTGGTGTATAAAATCAACACATAAATTTTGTGCCAAAATAAGTAATGTACATTTCGAAGGTTTGAGATTCTTTTAAAGGCTTGATTGATCACCTCATGAGATATGCTATAGGGATTACAACTCCCTTTTGTGTCAATAAAACCGAATTGGATAATAGCAGGTTATCTATGTAAAAGTTAATTCAACACTCGAGAGATTTTGGTATTTGTATTGATTCATATCTTGATAATATGCTAACCATTTCCGGTACAACATTTGATGATATGTCTATGCCAAAGAAGTGATTGTTAGAAGCAACATGGATAATTTTCACGTTGGACATGAGAGCAATGGACGATATTCTCTTGGATATTCTTAAGCATATATTTCTAAGCAATATTTTCTTCCGGGGAATGTGTATTAATAAAATTTTATGAATGTCAAATCTTTATTGGCTTCAAAATATCTACTGTAAAATATTTGGAAAAATTTTCTTTTCAAGAAATTATATAATTAATTTCTTATATTTATAATAAAATTTTATGGATTTTGTATAATTGAGAGCAAATTCTTGTGAGTACTTTACAAAAAATACTTTAAAATTTTGGCAAATATTCAACTTTAAAAGGTGCATCGCTTTGGACAGAGCGAAAAAATTAACCCAATAGAGAATATTTTAACTCATAAATATCCTTTGGTGAATATAGGGTGGTCATGGTGTTTTCATAGTCCCTATTCTGTTATTCAACAAAGAAACAACTTTGAGCTTCATTTAAGTTGGAGGATTGGGATGCCCCTTTTATTATGAATTTGCATGATGACGAGACGTTATAGAGGGTTTTCGTTTTAAAACTTAATGTGTATATTTTAGGTTAAGGCTTAGTCTTTGAACTATGTAACAATGTATGGACATATCTTCTTTAGAATAGCTCTTTTAAGTACCTTTCCCTAAAGGTGTGAGTAGCTTTGATCCCTTTAAATTGATGGGTGAAGCTTCAATTTGGGAGGTTGAGTGTCATAACTGATTTTGAACATCTATTGTGGTGCTTTGTGAAAAAAAAATAAAAATTCACAAAGCATCCAAATCACTTGTTTGTTCACCCACCTCTAGCATAAGTGAAACTTGAACATTTAGGCATCTTGTTTCTACATGACATGATTAAATACTTGGGAGTTTCAATGGGCCTCCAACCAATACCAGATCAGGGCTATCTGTCTTTCTTTTAGAAAAAATATAGTAGTCCTTGGAGAGTTGGTCTACTAGATTCTATATTAACAGAGGTAGTCACATTGACTCAAAGATGCTTTATTATGTCCACTTCATGCTTAATGTTTTTTAAAACTTCAATGGTTTCAAATTTAAGTTAATAAGTTGTTCTCAATGTATGATCCCATACACTAAAGGTGGGTAGGGAGTTAGACATTGAATGTTTATTTCAGAAATCAAGGATGGAGAAGGGACATGGAACTTGTGCTTTATTTATGAACATTTGTGGCCAATAATAATCTTGTTCAAGAATCAAAGGACAGACCTTTTATTATTTAACTCTCTTCTAGTGATTGGTATGGTTCTTTGCAAGTTAATGTGAGTTTTATGGCTAAAACTAGTTCTAGTTATTTATTTATTATTTTTTCTTTTTATTTGTCTCATGCATGACATAGACTAAATATATGAGTGGAGATGCGAATGTTGCATACTCGTTTCACAATGACTAAGTGTTCATTATTCCCTTTAAATCCTAATGATAATATGATATTTACAAAGGAAAATTATTTTTGTAGTGAAGTGAGAACATGAAGGGTAGATCTTTATTTATTTCACAATTTGGTTAGGAGAATAATTCAATAACATAATTTTAGACAATGGGATCTCCTTTTGCCTCTAATGGGAACTTCCACTTTTGTAAGAGAGGTTTCAAAACACATTGATACTGAGGGCCTTTGGTGGCCTAATAGATATGCTCTTCTCTACCAATGAATTGCAGAAGGATATGTATGATAACATGATGATTAAAAATCCAACATTTGATGCTAGAGCACGCGGAAGAAAAAAGAAAATAAATAATTATTTTGAACAAAATGAACAATATGATTCACCAGTTTGTTCTTTTTGGCTTCTTTTGTCTCTCTCATTTTAATTTTTAATTATTTATTATGCTTATGTTTATGATAATTGTTATTGTTTTTAACCATATCAAGAACTTTTGGAGAATTGGTAACTTTGAAAGACCAACTATCACTATTACACCAAATGCAACTATTTCACAGATGCCACAAATGAGCAGTTAAATGTCTCCAGAGATTTAAATCCACACATCTGCGGAAACAAATCGTTAACTAGACCAATCAAGCTAAAATCTGTTGCGACATTTTTAAATTATTTGTTAATTATAATATCAACCAACAATTATATTACTTTACTAATGAAAAATACACAAAATTGGCTATTCCTATTTATTTGCCACATGGGAAACTAAACCATTAGAATAGCACCAACACCTTTGGCAATACAAATTGTTTGAACTTGAAGACAAAAATAGAAAGATAATCTAGTCTTTGTTTGTCTAACATCTACTATCAAACATATTCGTATACATATCTAATTTTGTAGCATTGTTGTTAGCGGTATATATATATATATATATATATATATATATATATATATATAGATACATATATATGTATATCTATATATATACATATACATATACATACATATACATATACATAGATATACATATATAGATATATATATATATATATATATATATATATATATATATATATATATATATATATAGATATACATATACATATATATACATATATATACATATATATATATATATATATATATATATATATACATATAGATATATATAGATATATATAGATACATACATATATCTATATATATATATATATATATATATATATATATATATATAACATAGTCTTAGGTGGTGAATCAATGTATAGGATGTCAAGGTTAGCATCCTCTTCATCAGAGGTTGAGATCTTCCAATTTGTTTACCATAATGTAGACTTTGTTAGTGAGCTTCTTCGTCTGCCTTTGCATTTCATTAACATAAAGTAGGATATTTTTGTTGAGTTTCAGAATGCTCCACTAAAACTTTACCCATAATGGTTTTCAACTGTCAATACATGTCAATGGCTTGCATGTATCCGGTTTGTTGGGACTCAGTATTTCGTATATTAAAGACTCAATCTCCAACTTCCACTTCCACATTTATATTTGTGATAAATTGTTCGACCATCACTTCTTGCTCAACCTCTCAAATTTTTGCTTTGATTTGTGGATGAGTTTAGTAGACATACATAGTAGCAGAATGTTGTGTAGTGTTGAGCCCACGAGTTGGAGGGGAGGGAATGGTTGTTTTTGCCCTTGCAACCCCCAAGGTGGCTAGGTCTAACTTTATCCATTGAGAAAAATATAATAGTTTGCAAATGTGAATTTTAGTTAAGTCTCTAAAAAGGAGGGGACCTCATAGCTAGATGAAAGGCATAGAGGATTCAATTTAATAGAGGATGAAATAGGAATATGGTTAAGGGAGAGGCACAAAAAACCAAGGAAGTGGAGCACCTAACTTGAGAACTGGCTTGAAAGAGAGACATAAGCCCAACATTAACACACGCAACAAGAGAGGATGACAAGAAACAACTACTAGTGAAGAGATGATAACCTAGAGTGAAAGGGAAGAGTAGTGCTACAAAAGGAAAAAGCTTTGAAGAAAACCCAGCCCATCCAAGGAGCAAGGGCAATCTTCCTACATAAGAGAAAAATACTATAACAAGCTTTACAAGAAAGTAGAGAAAAGAAGAAGGACCAACCTGGATGGCTTTCTATCATCTGAAGACTCGAAAACGTAGGATATATAGAAAACTAATAGAAAACAATCAAGCAATGGAAAACCTAGGATATATAACCTAACAAACCAATCAACTACACATTCCTTTTATGAGAATGAAACGCAAGCCAACTGTATGGTTGTTGGCTAAAACTCCCACCCTTAAAACCAAGAACCTTGTAAGATAAGGAATGCTACTCGTGTTTCATACAAAAATAGAGTTGATAATTCAAATATTTTTGTATGTTTGCAAGGTTGCCCATATTAAAGCACAGTAGGCCAATAACCTTGAACCCAAGTGCCCTTTGTATCAGTATCTTTCAGATGGTTCCATTTTTTCTAGTAACCTAACCATGGTTTGCCATGAGGGAATTGTAGCCCTTCATAACTCCTTTGCAATGATGGTTCGATACTAAATCATTTGTCGCTTGAATCCAATACCCTAGAAGTACCATTCTCTTCTAAGGTAGTTGTATGCAAAACTATATTTTAATAGTAGATAGTATTCATTTTGTTACAGATGATTTTTTCCATCTTGTAGAGGTCTTTGAGTGGGCCAAAGCGATAGAGAGTTCACTTTGCATTAGTGCCTTACTCATAATGCTTTTTTCTTGTAATGATGTTTTGGAGCATTGGAATATTACAAATTACCAAGCTTCCCAACATATAGTTAGGATAAGGGACTATATCTCACATCTTCTTGCATTTCCTTTAGATTAAAACATCATGGGAAAAATTGTTGGATAAATTTACTTGGAGAACTTGTTTGATTAAAAAATTCAAGTAAGGCAATGGATCAAGTATTAGTTGTGGTGGAAGATGAAAGACAATTTTAGTTACATTTTAATAGATTGCTCAATTTTCAATTAAAGCCTTTTTTATTCCATGTTAAGCATGAGGAACTTGGCTCTTTTTCAAGAGCAAAGCGACTCACCTTCATAAAACTTGGTAGGAAATTGAAGCCATGGTGAGACAAGCCTTTGCAAGGGTGGGTTGTTTCTTTTGAAGCTTCCCATTAGATTAGTTTCACATCATTGGTTCCTTTATGCTCTCTCATGTAAATTTCCTTCGTTAAATAAGGTGTACATTTATCACTTCATTTTATTATTTTGGTTGATAGTTGTAGGTTATCCTCTTTCAATTTACTAAAAATGTTATAAGCTATTAGCTTCCACCCCCCAACCCCCTTTTTTTATATTGAATGTTTAGATGTTTGTATGACTTTACTTGAAGACTTTGTTACTATTAAGATTGCACCTTGACATTTATGTGGCTTTAAGTCACTATCTTGTATCACGTTATTTGTTTAAACTTGATGCTTATTTATTTTTGAGCAATTGAGGCTAATTCACAACAAAATATAGGATTTACTTCCTAAGCATCTGTGATATAGTTCTTCATAGATGCTTATCACTTTTAGCCTAGGCGAGGCCACTCAAGTAGAAGGCCTTTTCTAAATCTAAGTATGGGAAGCAGTGTTTGGACATTTTTATATTTTCCGTGGAGAAAAATCGTAATTTTCATTAATTAGAAGATTCAGAAGATTACATATTGTAGATGCTTGAAGCATATGCAGTAATGTGGACAGAGCCACCAACAAAACAATACTCCCAAAGAAAGTATCCAGAAAGCCCTTAGATAGGGCAACAAACAATAGGTAATGAGAACCCCAACAAATCTGCAACAGCAGAGCCCAAAAAAGGCCAAAAATGTGCAACAGACTTGTAGAGGATACCCAAACCTAATACAAAAAAGCAAAAAAGAGTAGAGGTGCAACACTCAGAAGAAAATCCGGCACTATAGCCCCGTTAACGGATAAATGCTCCTGTGGAGGGAAAAAGAGAATAGTATGCTGTAGATCACGCTGCCCAGACAAGAAGGAGAGGCACGAAATGAGGAAGAGAGCCACCAGGGAAGCCACTCCTTCCCCACCCCCTCAAAACTCTCCACCAGACGCAGACGAAACCAGAGGAAGAACCACTGCCCCAAACATCCACAGCAGCCAGCAAAAAAACCAGCGAAACCAGCCATTGATGCGGCACGAAACAATGCAGAGTCAGAACCTCCACATCCCTGTTCCCTCAACGCTCCAACAAGATAGCTCGCGAGTACCAAAACAAAACCATCCGCCGCTACAAAGGAAACATAGCAGAGGCGAGATACGGAGGCAGAGGCGGCAAGGGCAGCCACCTCGCCCCCACATAGATTAAAACTAAAGACCAGAGCCAATAACTCGTACCTTTGCCCAGCTATTCTCCGGTCATGGACGATGGCAGCGACATCGATGGAGGAAGCCCTGGCCTGCAACACCTCGCTCCAGAAACCCTACGCTTGTTTTACTACAACTTATAACACCTATTTAGCAATAAAGGCCACTTATTAAATTGGAATGAAATTCTTTTCATTCTCCATCCTTCTTGATTAGGTAAGAAAGATGCTTAGGGTTCAAGATTGCCTCCTCTCCTAGGATTCTGTCCAAACAAACTTCGAAAGTGAACCACATTGAAGATTACCGAATATACACAATAGTTAGATATTTATTATTGATCCAATTTTTTGTGCTTGCAAATTTTTTCTATGAATGTGATAAGAAATGGTATATCCCCTTTCAATTAACCACAAAATATTGGATCTACTTTCTAAACATCCATTATATGGTTCTCTATTCTCGTAATTTAAATGTCACACTTAGCCCAAATGAAGTCACTTGAGCAAAAGGGCTTGTTGAAATTTGAATACAAGGAGCACTTTTTAGACATCTTTATATTGCACAACTTACAACATCAATTTAGAAATAAAGGCCACCTATTCTACCATAACGAACTTTTATCTTCATTCCTTCTTGTTTATGTAAGACATGTTTGATAGGATTAAATAATGCCTCTTCTCGAAGCTCTCTATCCAAATAAACTTGAAAAGAGAATTGCATAGATGAATATTAAATATACATTGAAGTTCGAAGTTTCTATTAATCCAAACTTTCATGCTTCATAGATTTGATGGAATGATATACAATTTTTAAAGTGATTTTAATATCAAGACTTGCAAATTTGTTGATATGCTTTTAACATTTAGCTTAATGGGGTTGTTTATTATGTTTCAAAACCCAACTTCTTTGTGCACATATATTTTTCTTATCTTAATCTAAATAACTAGAATAAATATGAATACAAGAATAACCAACAATAGTATGCATGTACTAAGAACTATCCGCAAGGAAAAATGTAGTAAAATCTTTTATTAGAGTATACCATAGTTTTTATACATGTTTTCCCCATTATTGCGCCAAAACTCAATGTGTTTCTTGTCTCTAATCTAGAAGAGAAATCCATCTATCTTTGCTTGGTGTCCCTAATTACTCTGTGTCACACTTGATCATGCTTGAACATTTCCATTAGGGTTCCTAATTACCCTTGCTCCCTTTAAGGCTCTTTCATGTGGCCCCCCTCATTTAGTTAATTTGGGGGTGCATTTCTTACTTCCAATTGTTGGTTTAATTGAGAGTCGAGGGTTTGTTCCTTTATGAGATGCCTAAAATATTTTTTATTATTTGACTTTTAGGTGGTTGTGTAGCATGATTAGAAGACTCTCTTAGCATTAAGTCTCTACACCTTAGTGGCATGGCTAGAAGGCTCTCTTACCATTAAGTTTCTATACTTAGTTTTTATGTGCCTTTAAGCCACTATTTTTTATCATATTTCTTTGTTTAGTGGAAATTTTGTTCGCATTTAATCAATGTTATGTTATTAATGGGAAAATGAGGCTAATTTATTCCCCATTCACCTTCAGAAGACCTAACCAAGAAATTTAGGGCCTACTTAAATACACTTTAGTTATATAACCCATTCTAATATGCCAAACACTATCACACCTCCCCAAGTGAGGTCACTTGAGTAGAAGACCTTCATAATGTATTAAACTAAAATGTGAACTTGTTTAAATTTGAATCTTGGGAGCACTTTCTAGATATATTTGTATTGCACAACCTACATTATCATTTAGTGCTAAATATCAATATTGATAATGTAGGTTTAAACCTTGCACAATTAATTGTTGTAAACATATTCTTAATTAAAATGAAAATTATGCAATAGAAAACACGCACATTAACATAAACAATTTATCTCGGAAACCTAAATTTGGGAAAACCATCAAGAATATATATATATATATATCACAACATCCATGAATTTCTAATATCTTAATCTCGGATTATATTACAACAATAGTTCCTTAACCAAAACTACAAACTGTGGGAAAACTAACCATGCATTAGGAAATCACTTTTAGCAAAAACCATGTGCCAATAATTGCAAAAATCGATGCAAAAACCACCTGAATTTCTTTTGGGGGGAACTACCCCTGAACCCGTGCATAGGGGGGATTTCGCCCCCTTATTGCATATATGAATTGTTACAGCACGTGTAAATAATATGACATGTATCGAACATCAACAAAAAATCAATGAGGGTTGTGTTAGCGCTTGAAATTTCACCTCAGGCTGAGAAAGGCAAACTCCAAGGCAACATCAAACCACTTAGCCTCGTAGCTAGCCCTACGAGGCAGGAGAGGGCTCTCTCCGGTATATCTCGGCAAAGATCTTCAAAGGGTGGAGATAACCAATAAAGAACACTGATTTTAGGCTAGTAAACTGATAAAAGGTTTGATTTGAGATTTTTAGGATTTTGGTGGAAAATCGGGGAAAGGCAATTTTGGGTGCGGGGATTGGACACAGTTTTCGCAGGGGGTTCTTTGGGGCAAGGTAGGAGACTGTATTGATGCCTTTGAAAGAGTCAGATGGGCAAGAATGACTGGTGAGGAGCTAAGGAGAGCAAGTAAACACCTTGAGTTCTCCTTAAACAGATGAAAACATTGATATTAAGCAAACTTAAAAGCAGAGCATGGCAATCATGAATTCTACTTTAACACTTCATTTGCTTAATTTGCAGAAGGAAAAGTAAGAAGATGATTCACATAACAAACTTACAAGTACAAAGAGAAACACACCATCAATACATGTAACCACAGGAATCCCAAAAAGGACTGCAAAACCCTGGTCTTTCTTCCTTTGCCAAAATTGCAGAGATACAATGAGTAATACAATAGAGCTTTCTCCCTCAAGAGTCCAACCATGAAAATGACCAAGAAAGTACATAATATAGGCAATCTAACATCTTTCCTTGCCTCTAGGAGTCGAGCTCACTATCCTAGGAGCTGTTTCAACCAATTCTAAACTGAGCACTAAAAATTAGGCAGTCAAAACAACTTGCCTCTATAAGCTAGGAAACCAGTTCATTCATTAAATTTTTGCCTATCTCATGAATGAATCTTCTAGAAGATATAAATAAGTGTCAAAATATCATAAAATTACATCATTTACAACAAGGAAGATCAAAATCTACTCCAAAAAGTCAAATCCAGTCAAAACTGCATTTTGCTGAGCTGTAGGTGAATTTCTGTGAAAACTGCCCAACACGTCGCGCCTTGATCCTGAACACGTCACGCGCATTTGGAGCTAATTTTGAGGCACTTCCAGGTGTCCAAATGAGGCAAAAGTGGGCTTGTTGGAAAGGTCTAGATGTCTACTTTCAAACCCAGGTGGAATTTCTGAATTTGGTGGCCATTTGTCCCTCCAAAATTGCAATCTCCCAAGACTGCTTCTTGTGTGTCAAAAAGGTGGCAGAAAGTCATTTTTTGCTTGTTTTTTGACTTTCTGGAGGCCCAAAACTTGGTGAAATTTCTTGGCAATTGCTGAGAAAGTGTATCTTTGCATGACAAATCCAAAAATGCTGAGTTTTCCTGAAAAGGAGTTTCCCATCGAAAGGGTCGCGCGCAGCGCGCGACGTGTTGGTGGAGAAAACCTGTTTTTTGCCCAAAAATTCACAAGTGACCAAAAATGCTCAAATTTTTTTGAAATTTGTGCTGGAGTTAAGTCATTTAGCATCATGCTCCTTCAAGGAAGCCTCAGCCAAGATGTGGAGGGGATCGGGCCTTTTCCTTCGTTTTAGTGCTTTGGCCAACCGTCTTTGGAGCACCTTCATTCTTACCTTGCATACGTGCATTCGGGCCCAACAGTGGTTCTTCATGTTCCGGAGCAGGTCCTTATCCTTGTTGGCCTTGGCCAGCAACCTCTCCAAATGAGCATTGACCTGGAGAAGCATAGCCTCTCGCTCAACGGGTACCAAATCACCGGGTCTCTTGCGAGCCAAGTTGCGGTCCTCATGAATCCTCCACAACTCATCAAGAGTGTGATCATCTTCCAATTTCTTGTTGCGCTGCTCCAAATATGTAGTTGTCCATTGTGCCATCTCTAACTTTTGCTGCAACAAGCGGTTCTCAGTATCCTTTTGCTGAATGATCTCGTGAAGCTCCGTGCTAGGAGAATGGATATCAAGATCAATGATGTCGATATCCGGATCACCTGATGGTCCCTCCTCAATCATGGGCTGCTTGCCCCTCTCTGATACTTGTGCTGCTATCGGAAGCGAGGCCCCTTCCACCTGATGTGGAGATAACACTCGCTGAGCTGATGAAGAAGGCGAGACCCCTTCCACCTGATGTGGAGAAAATACTCGCCGAGCTGATGCAAATAAGGCCCTGTGGCCTCTCTGATATGTGACCAATGGAGGAGAGCTGACATGTCTGGTCTCAGGGATATCATGCTGCTGTGATGGTCCTCCCTCCTCATGGACAACCTCAGGAGGTGGTGGTGGCGCTGTGAAAAAATCATGAGAGATAAAATCCTCCCATGGGATACCCTGCTGAGCCAACTGATGTATGACCACAAGCTGGATCAAACCATAATGATAGATGCTCCTGTGTTGCTGTGCTGGGCTCTTTCTCTGCATCAAGGGCACCATCTTCTCAATATTCCGGCACATGAAAAATGGTATGTTCATCATCCGTACCTGTGTGAAATGCATCAACAAGCGAATATGGTACGAATACAAACATGAAAATCTGCCCTCACAGGTGAAATAGCGCATGATGAGCCTCATCAAGGGAGCATACTCATCCCTCAAAAATCTGAAAGGAAATACACCAGTCATGTGCCTCATATATGCAGGTTTAATGTAGGGCTCATACTGAAATCTGTCCAATAGTTTGCGCTTGTTCCACTCTTCTCCAACATTAGGTATCCCTGTTGCTTGAGCAACCATCTCAGGTGTCAATGTAAAATCCACCCCTGCAAGGTTCACATGCCCGTCATGCAAATGCAAAACAAACAAGCGGACCAATTCCCTGTGATGCTGAATTTGAGAGATCCTCTCGCAAAACTCATAACATGACAGGTGGCGAAAACATGTGACTGCAAGTGGACAAGCCTGCAAATAGGTCAAAGAGGTGGGATCCTCTCTCACATGGTGACCACCCTTACCACCCCTGTGAGGCCTCCTTTGTACCTCAACCTCTAGTGTTGACTCAAGGTCATCACTTTGCTCATAGTCGGTTTCGGTTTCTGACATGGTTTCAAGAGCAAAGTGGCTGAAATGCACCGCTGCTTCTGCTAAAAAATATGCTGTTTTAATTGTTGAAATGCTGCAACCTTGAAGAAATTTGAGGTCGTTTTGCAGTTTATAGGCAATTTTCTGTGGATGAATCCCCAACATGTAGCGCGCGGGTCTGGACGGGTCGCGCGCGCCCAACGCGTCGCGCCAGTGCTTTTTTCCAACTGCGATGACTCCCTTGACACGTCGCGCCTGCCCAACACATCGCGTGCAGGTCTGAACGGGTCGCGCGCGGGCTCTGTCTGCAATTTCGCTCAGTTTCTCTTCAAATCGCCTTTCTCTCTTGCTTTGAGGCAAATGATGACCAAATGGAGGGAGAGAGGGGCTTTATAAGCTCGATTTAAATTAATTTCCCCTCAAACCCTCTTTCTAATGTTTATAACATGACACTTTTTCAAAATTTAAATGCCGCTGACTTTATGGTTTCCTTTTGTCCTGAAATTGGTTGAACTGATGCTTTTTCTTGAAAATTTTTGCAGGGATAGCTTCTGAGGAATCTTGGCAAAGGGGACCGGGGCTGTATGCTGATTTTGAATTTTTACAACTTTTTACAAAAATGAGAAAATGACCTTGTCTTTAAAAACAGGGTTTTTAAATCCAAGGTAAAAATTAGCTGTACAAGATGAAATCTTTTGAAGAAATACTTTGATAGTCATCCCTCTGGCCTGCTGGGCATTTAGTGACTTTTAAAGACATGACCTGAAAGACAAATTGGACCTAAACCCTAGACCTAGGACTTTTGACCTCAAGACAAGACAAGTAACCTTGAAAGAGTTTATTGACTGAAACAACTTGATCCAGCAGTGCCAAGAGGGGAATAAGGACACCAGCTCTTCCATCAGGGTTATGGCATGCCTAATGGAATGTAATGAGATGACACTGATGAGACACCTACTTATGCAAATGCAAAGAGATTTGATCGCTGATGGAGGGCTACTAGACCGACTCTAACATTGGCTCCATTGGGGATGGTAGCTCCTTGGAGGTACCAAGAACCTTAGACCTCTGGGAGAGCAGACCAGTGCTTTTCAATCATTGGGCAATGGAGTCATTATTTACATATGTGACCCAAACCGGGACAACTTTATTGTCTTTAACAACTGACTGAAAATTGGACTAACTTTGACCCAAACTAACTCAACTTTTGGACAGAAAATGGACTGATAAAAACAACATGAAAAACTCACACCAACTAATCTCCATCTTCAGAATTATATCCTTCACCGCGGGCCCCAGACTAAAGATGAAAGATCAGTGCACACTTGCAGTGAAATAAAAGTAAAATGGTAACTACAATGATAATGGCTAGAGCAGAAAATGCTCAGACATGGTACCTTTTAAGCAGCCAGCCATTGAACGACCCTCCAAGACAATCATCGCCATTCATTTCTTTGAGAAGAAAGGCATTTGGACCACGGTATGCTGCAATTTTGTAAGGACCTTTCCATAAGTTGTCAAACTTTCCATGTTTCCCTTTGTCTTCATTTTGGGCATCCCACCTCAAAACAACATCATCTATCTGGAAATCATCTGGCTTTGCTTTTCTGTCATAGATTTTCTTTATGCGCTCTTGCAACTTAAGAGTATTTTGAAGAACCTCCTCCCGTGTCTGTTGTAAATGAATCATTTGACTAATCCGCCTTTGCATTGGATCCTCCTCACCACCAACTTCTTGAAGCAATTTTGCTATCGGAATACTAAGTGAAGTAGGAAACACCGCATCTGTCCTGTAAACTAGTTCGAAAGGTGACATACCAATTAACTTTTTCTGACTTACATGATCAGCCCATAATGCATTTACTAACTGTTTGTGCTAGCTCTTCTTATTGTTTTCCAGCAATTTCTTTATGATGTTTACCAAAGATTTATTCGAAGATTCAGCCAGCCCATTTCCTTGCGGATGATAGGCGGTTGAATGCCACAAGTTGATGTTATATTTGTAGCAAAAATCAACCATCTTCTTTGATTTAAACGCTGCTGCATTATCTGTAATCAACTTATGTGGACAGCCAAAACGTGACAATATGTTATTTTCAAGGAAAGAAATAATTACCAAGTCCGTGGCCTGCCGGGTGGGAATGGCTTCAATCCATTTCGTGAAGTAATCGGTGGCTGTCAATATCCATCGATGTTGTCCGGAAGATGTTGGATGAATTTCGCCGATTAAATCTAAGCCCCACTGTTGAAATGGTGCGCTGACTTCAATGGGCTTGAGAGGCAAGGGCTGTAATTTCTGCTTTCCTTGAAAAATTTGACATTCATGACAACTCTTGACTGCTTTATATACATCTGAAAACAACGAAGGCCAATAGAAACCTGCCCTTAGGATCTTGTTTGCCGTGGTCTTCCAAAACAAGTGACCCCCGCAGTCACCTTTGTGAAAATCCTCTACAGCTCTCTTAGCTTCCTCCTCGACCAAACAATTCAGCAATATGCCACCGGGGTCTTTCCAATATAGTGCAGATTTGATGATGCAAAATTTAGCAGCCTTTAACTTCAATGTCCTAGCTTTGTTTCGAGGCATCCTGGGAGGTGAAGACAAATTTTGAAGCACATATACAATATCAGCATACCAAGGAGAGGAAATAAAGATATCAGATACCTGTAGCGCTGAATTTTCTTCATCTTCGTCGGACAAGGCAGCAATCAAATTAATGTCTAGGACATGGAGATTTGTTTCAGCCATCAATTTAGCAAGATCTTGGCCCTTGATCAGCTTGGTAGGCTTAATTTCCACATCATACTCCAATAATGCAGCAATCCATTTACCCCGTTTTCCTTCCGGTTCCGCTTGTACCAAAACATCTTTAACAGTTGCGTTAGGAACATATGCCAAAATGTGGGAATTCAGTATGTACACACGGAAATCTTTCAAAGCTTTTACCAGCACCAATGCTTGTTTTTCAATGATATTATACTTCAGCGCTCCATCCCTTATAATACGACTGAAAAAAACAATGGGCTTCTCAACTCCATCTCTCTTTTGCATCAGCACAGCTGCCAATGTATGCTCAGAAGCAAATGAAAATAAAATAAAATCTTGTGTATAATCTGGCTTATTAGAGTTGGGGCTGAAGATAAAATTATCTTTACCAAATTGAAAGACTTTACCGCCTCTTCGATCCATTTGAGCTGGCTGTCCTTTTTAAGCATGTTAGTGATTTCTCTAAGGTGTTTGGCAAGATTCGGAATAAAGCGACGCAGAAAATTCAACTTGCCATTAAAGGACTGAATCTCTTTCTTGTTTCGGGGCTGCTCTAATTGCTGAATAACTTCCACACGTGCAGGATCTATACGAATGCCATCTTTGGAAATGATGTGGCCCAACAACTTGCCTTCATTCATGGCGAAAAGACTCTTCTTTGGATTCAATGAGATACCATATTTTCTGCACTTTTGAAACACCATTGTTAAATGATACAAATGTTCTTCATCAGATTTAGAAAACACAGTTAAATCATCAAGATAAACGACCAAAAAGACATCCTTCTCATTAGCAAAGGCCATGTCCATCGCCCGCTGAAAGGTGGCACCTGCATTTTTCAATCCAAATGGCATCGTGGCATAATGAAATGTTCCCCATGGAGTAGTGAATGCAGTCTTGTCGCAGTCATCCTCATGCACCAAAATCTGATTATACCCGGAATAACCATCAAGTAGCGACATCCTTGATGCCCCAACTACCCACTGCAATATATGATCCATCTTGGGCAGCGGATAATTGTCCTTTAGCGACACCTTATTCAGATTTCTAAAGTCTATACACAAGTGGATCTCACCGGTCTTCTTTCTCACGGGCACCAAGTTGGAAATCCAATCAGAAAATCTGATTGGCACTATAATTCCAGATTTGTACAACCGGTTAACTTCCTTCTCGATCAATGGCAGCAACTTAGGATTAATTCTTCTCAACTTTTGTCGGAAAGGCTTTTGATTTGGCTTTATGGGAATGGTATGCTGAATGATACTTGTGTCATAAGTTTTCAAATCTGAATAATCCCATGCAAAAACATTAGAAAACGAAGACAACAATCTGATATATTCTTTCTTTACCTTTGGCGACAATGCTTTCGATAGTTTCACCATCTTCGGATTTTCAGCTGTTCCAAGATTCACTTCTTCGACACCTTCTTCCGTTGGCCTTGTTAGCGCTTGAAATTTCACCTAGGTTGAGATAGACAAATCTCAAGGCTACATCAAACCATTACACCTCGTAGCTAGCCCTACGAGGAAGGAGAAGGCTCTCTCCGGTCAGACTCAAGGTATTTTTTCAATGAGGTGAGCAGACCAATTAGGATCAAAGATATTAGGCTAGTAAACTGATGAGGAGGATTGATTTAAAGTTTTTGGGGTTTTTGGTGGCCATTGGAGGGAGTGCAATTCAGGGTGTGGGGATTGAGCTCAGTTTTTTGCAGGTGGGTCTTTGGGGCAAGGAAGGAGTTTGTGCTGATGCCTTAAGCTGAGATGGATGATCAAGGAAGAAAGAGAGGGAGCTAAAGAGGGCAAACAATGACTTTGAATCCTCTTTAGACAGTGGAAAACATAAATATTAAACAAAATTGAAAGCTGAGCATGGCATGCATGAATTCAAACTTTATCACTTCTTTTGTTTAATTAGCAGCAATAGAATAAGAGATGGAACACATAAACACACTTACAATGACAAGTAGGAAACACACCATCAACACAATAATCCACAAGAATCCACAATGATGTCTGCAAAACCCTGGCCTTCCTTTTCCTCAAATTGCAGAGATACAAGTAAAATATACAATAGAGCTTCTCCCTCAAGAGTCCAACCATGAAAATGAGCAAGAGAAGGCATAATATAGATCATCTAACTCCTTTCCCCACCTCTAGGGGTCGAGCTCAGCTTCCTAGGAGCAGTTTGAACTAATTCTAAATTGAGCACTAGATAATAGGCAGTCAAAACAACTTGCCTCTAAAACTTAGGTAACCCATCCATGCATTTAATATTCACTATTTACATCAAGGAAACTTCTAGAAGTGTTAAAGGAGAGTAAATGTATCCATGTGCCATGAAAATTACCCAACAATCCATCATTTACATACATCAAAAGTCAACCAAAGTAAAAACAGTGTTTTGCAGGCCGAAATAGTCAAAATGGTGAAATTTCCCTGAGTGGTCGCGCCCCTCCCTTGGAGTGGTCGCGCACATTTGCAGCTGTGTTTAAGGGCCTTCCTGGTGTCCAAATCAGGTGCAAGATAGATTGTTGGAAAGGTCTATGAGTCTACTTTCCAACCCCACTAGAATTGCTGAATTTGGAGTTGATTTGACCCCTCAAAAGTCATTTCTCCCAAGGCAACTTTCTGCAACTCAAAAAAGGGGCAGAAAGTCAAAATTTGCATGTATTTTGAGCTTTTGGAAGTCCAAATCTCCATAAAATTTGAAGTCCATCCATAGGCAAGTGTATTTTTGCATGAAAATTCCAAAAATGTAGAGTTTTTCCCGTTCTGAGCTGTCCCCACGAGTGGTCGCGCGCGGGGTGAGACCACTCCAATGGCCAAAACCTGTAAAATTCTCAAAAATGCCAAAAATGCCTCAAAACTCTCAAAATTTCTTGAGTTTGCTGCCAGGAGGAGGCTAATGAGTATCATGGTGAGTAAGAGAGGCCTCAGCCAAGATACGGAGCGGGTTGGTTTTCTTCCTCCTCTTGCGGGCCTCGGACAACTTCCTTTGGAGTATCTTCATTTTTGCCTTGCAAACATGCATTCTCGCCCAATAATGAGTTTTCATGTTCTGTAGCAGCCTTTTGTCTTGGTTGGCTTTCTCCAACAGTTTCTCCAAGTGTGCATTCACACGGATAAGCATGGATTCCCTCTCCTTGGGCAGCAAGTCACCGGGCCTCCTATGGTTGATGACTCGGTCACTTCGAATCCTCCACAGCTCATCCAACTCTTTCTCATCCTCAAGTTGCTTGTTGCGCTGCTCAAGATAGTTTATTGTCCATTGGGCCATGTCGAGCTTTTGCTGTAACAAGCGGTTTTCGGCCTCTCTCTGTCGGATGATCTCATGCAAATCTGAAGTGAGGGAGCGAGCATCAAGGTCAATGAAATCATGATGTGTATCGCCAACTCTCTCGTCCTCAACCATGGGCTGCTTGCCCTCCCGTACTGCCTCTGCTGATGAAGAATGCGAGGCCCCTTCCACCTGGTGTGGAGATAACACTCGTCGAGCTGCTGCAAATAAGGTCCTATGACCCCTCTGATATGTAAGCTGCGGTGGGGAAGCAACATGTCTCGGAACAATAATCTCGGGCTGGTGTGATGGACCTCCCGCCTCATGAATGGCCTCTGGCTCTGGTTGTGGCTGTGGTGGCACTGTAAAGAACTCATGAGAAATGAAGTCTGCCCATGGAATGCCCTGCTGACTCAACTGATGGGAAACAATGAGCTGGATGAGACCATGATGGCACAAACTCCTATGCTGCTGAGCTGGGGAATGCCTCTGAAACACGGACACCATCCTCTGAATGTCCTGGAAGAAGTAAACCGGGATGTTCATCATCCTCACTCGGGTAAAGTGCATCAACAGGCGAATGTGACAAGCAAAGACTCGTGAAAACCTTCCCTCACATGTGAAATAATGCATGATAAGCCGCATGATCGGAGCATACTCCTCTCGGAGGAATCTGAAAGGAAAGTTCCCTGACAAGTTATGTACGAATGCTGACCTGACATATGGCTCAAAATAAACAAAATCCAGCCATTTGCGCTTTGGCCACACCTCACCCACATTGGGTATCCCGGTAGCCTCTGAAATCATCTCAGGAGAAAACACAAAATTCACCCCTGCAAGAGTAACCTGCCCATCATGAAGGCGCAAAACAAATAGCCGGGCCAACTCCCTGTGGTGCTGAATCTGGGCAAGCCTCTCGCAAAACTGGAAACATGACATGTACTGGAAACAAGTCACTGCCAATGGGCAAGCCTGTAATTCTGCTAAAGATGTGGGCTCTTCTCTCCTATGATGACCATCTTTGCCACCCCTACGAGGCCTCTGCTGTGCCTCAACCTCCGTAGAAGAAGACCGGTCATCACCTTGCTCATTAGTTTCAGTGGTTGACATGGTGTTATTGAGCAAGGTGGAGAAAATAGACAAAGTTGACTGCTGCCCTGCCTGCAAAATGCTGAGAAGTATGCTGTTTTCAAGGGGAAAAAATCATGAGGGAAATGTTAGGGGAGGGACTTTTTCATAAGGAATGGGAAAATATATAAAAACAGGGAACTTTTAAGGAATAATTCACAAAATGTCAAACATGTTATCACATCTCTCATCATCGGGAAATCATTTGCAAAGAAATATCTTTATTAGGGAAGACATGTAATAAGGTCACCAAGGGAAAGGACAATACATTTTTCAACAGGGGGTAAGGGGTAGCATGTAATACAGGAGATGGGGCAGCACTGATTACTAGCATCAACAGATAGCTCTTAGATTTTGTCCTTTGACTGTACATTATTAGGCATACTCTGTTTTTCCAAGGGATTGATGTACTTTTGATGCTAAGGGGAAATAAGGAATTAATTTACATTTGTCATAAGGGGAGGAGGGCTTTACTTAACAAATTCAAAAGAGAAAGGAGATGCATTGCATCAAGGGTATTAGGGGGATAAAAGAAAAAAGGATGCTTAGGGTTTGGTTTTGGAGACACAGCAACATTCTTTTGCAAATAGTATTTCAGAGCAGCATGTCCTTTAATAAATATGTACAACTGTATTTGCTTTATTTTTGCTTTGAATAACACAACCTTCTTTTCACTGTATTTGTGAGGACTATGCACAGCAATAAGTTTCTTTTGTTCTTGCAATGGTTTGGCTATACATAGTAATCTTTTCCTCTGTTTTTTGTCTTTTTTGTTTTATTATTTTTACCATTGCAATTGCTCTTTCCTTTTACACATCACTATTTTGATTCTTGCTGTGTTTTTATATATATTTTTTTTATAATATTGCTGTGGGGAAGGAATTAGGGTTTAAGGGATGCATATGAGAGGGATTAGGGTTTTAGGTATAGGGAATGAGGAATTGATATTCATTGCAAATGTGATGAGATAGAGACACATTATGACAATTGTAAATCTAATAGGAGTAATGGAGGGAATAAAGAGGAATTAAAAACCTTGAAAGCAAACACCAACCTTAGCAAAATTGCCTACATGAACAAACAATCACTAAACCTATTTCTCTTCATATTTTTGATGGTAAAAAATGCATGAACACAAGCTCATCATCCATGTTTCAAACATTCAATACATTAGAGAGGCCTACCTCGAGCAATTAGCAAACCAAAACGCGATTTGAGTGGATTTAGGAAGGTTCTGTGAGTGGGAGCCCGAGTGGTCGCGCGCAGGCTCCGAGTGGTCGCGCACACCCCGAGTGGTCGCGCGCGTTAGAAATTTGAACTGTGGAGGAGGCGCCGAGTGGTCGCGCACCGCCCAGGTGGTCGCGCACACTGCCCGAGTGGTCGCGCACCAGAAATCTCCTTAATTTTTCTGCAATTCGCCCTCTTTCTCTCTTTCCGCCCTCTTGCTCTTCTTTGCTAGCTCATAGAGGCATAATGAAGATGTTTAGAGGGAAATTTACCTCTTGTAGGTTCAACTTGAAAAAATTAATTTACAAAACCCACTCTCTAATGTTCTATTTTGACATTCACTTTTAACACTGCTTTTTGAGTTGCTTTGTCTTGGATTTAGCTTTTGAGGCGCTTTAACTTCATTCTTTTTGCAGGTTGACCATCTAATGGACTCTGGCGAGGAGACCAGGGTTATTGCCGACATTTTGAAGACTTTTGAAATTTTCCTTATTTTTTACAAATATTACATGACCTTGGGTTTAAAAAACAAGGTTTTTAAATCCAAGGTATAAATGAGCTGTACCTGATGAAAAATATCAATGGAACATATGTACATACCTCCTTCTGGCTTGCTGGGCACTCATGGACCTTTGACTCATGACCTTGCAGTGATTTTTGACCAAAACCCTAGACCTAAGACTTGGGACTTCAAGACAAAACAAAACAAGTATGACACAAGCTTAATACCTGACATGACCTGATCCAGCAAAGCCAAGAAGGGGACAAGGACCAGCTCCTCCATCAGTTTTATGGCATGCCTAACGGGATGCAAAACTGACACTGATGAGACACCTACCTATGCATATGCAAAGAGCTTTTGATCACTGATGGAGGGCTCAAGACCGACACTAACAGGCCTCAAGGTTGGTTTGCGGGCCACAGCATCTTGATCGAACAACTCTTCCAAAGGAATTAATCCTTTAGGAATGAAATTGTCTTTAAGCTGCAATACATCCATTTGATTTACTTCCTCAGGTTCTGTGTCTATGGAGATGTCTTTGAACTCACCTTCAACTTGCAGAAAATCCTTGATTTCTTCATCATCTTGGAAAACTTGCCAACATCTTTGATTGTCTGGGACTGTAGGACGGTGCTTCACATAAATCTCAAACTTATTGCTGGAATTCATGGGGATTTTTAGATTACTTGCTGCCTTAGCCAATGCATCCGCAACACCATTTTGGATACGGGGCACACATGTCAAAGTATGTTCAGAAAACAGCTTCAAGATATCTAGGACAACATTTCGATATGCTCGCATACGAGGATGCTTGGCTTGAAACTCACCTTTCACTTGCTTTATAACCAACTCGGAGTCGCCATATACTGCTATCTTCTTTGCCTTCAACTTCCGAAGGATTTTCAGGCCAGCAATGAGAGCCTCATATTCCGCCTCATTGTTTGAACAATCGAATGCCAATTTGTAAGAACATACTCGTACCTTACTTGGGACTTTGTTTCGGACAGAAAATGGACTTCGAATCCACACACCTATACCAGCACCATCACTGCCCACAGCGCCATCAAAATCCATGGTCCAAAGACCATCCTCATCGTCTTCTAAATGCTGAAATTGTGATGTCTCTGCATTTTCTGTTTGCTGCCCTTTCATTTCAGCTATTGGCTCCATGACAGCGGACCTTTCTTCACTTTCTTTTCTCAAAATTTCTCTAAAATTTTCTGTAATGTCTGGTATATCTTCTGCTTGAACCAACTGACTATCTATCTCATTAAAATTATCAGCAAACAAAACAAACGATTCCAAATCTGTATGTACATAATTTACAGGATGATTCACTGGCTTTTCCTTACTAGTGATCATGTATTTCATCTTTTGCTCCCTATATAACTTCCTCATCTGACCAAAGACCGGGATTGTAGCATAAGAAAAATCAAGCTGAAGTGTACCTTTGAGCTTGGCTCCCCAAGATCTCGAAAGCAACATGCCGAACCGCGGAGGAATATCCGCCACCACCACATCCATCAAAACATTCTTTGCTTGGATTTGATCTAGGCTCACCACCAATTCCTTGATCAAACCAATACATTTCACCCGGCTGGAATCAAACGAATACAAATCATGATACTTCCTTGTGAATTCTAGTCCCAGCTTTTCCATAATTGCTTTCGGCATCAAATTATGCGAAGCTCCCGAGTCAAACATGGCATTATGTAAAACATACTCATGCAATCGCAAACTGATATAGAATGGAGGAACATCACTTTCGGGAGACTCACCATTTAAAGCAGGCCCAAAAATCAATTCTGGCTAATCATCTTCTACATTCACCGTGTCTAGCATTGGATCAAAATTCAGCATCTTGGAGATTTGGCCTCGGTAAGTGCTGTTCTTCATGATTTCCGTCAAAGGAATGGACACTTTCAACTTTGAAATTTCATTCTCCAAACTGAAAGCTGAAACCTTCTCACCTTCTTTGGCCGGAACTTCTCTTCTTTCAACTTTATCTCTCGGTGTGCTTGATGGCTGATCTATCTTGCTTGCTGATGATGATTGACTTGCTGAAGGATCAATTATGTCTTTTCCTTTTGTCTGTGGGGAAGCTGAATCATTCTTTGTTGAAGTATCTTTCCTTTTCTGAATGGGATTTATGGGAACAGCTCGGTTTCTTAATTGCCTCTGCTGAGCGGACAAAGCATTGAGATATCCTCTTTGGTATTCCTTCGATTCTTCCTCAAGTACTGCCTCATTTGATAAGATATAATGCTCATCCTGATGTATGACTGAATTTCTCACAAATTCTTCTTCTTCTGTAATATAGGTAGGCAGATCATCAGGAGTGAAAAAGTGATTTTCCTCTCCCATCGTATCACCTTCATCCTCAGATTCTTGGCTAACAAAATTCTGCTGAAAAGGAGGTTTAATTTGCTGCTGAACTGCTGCCTCTTGTGCTCTTGTTTCACACTGTTTGATTCTATATTGCGGCTGCTGTGGACCTCGGAAATTAGGATTACGGATCTGAGGTTCCGGCTTTCTGAGATGAGTATGTTCAAGTGCTCTTTCAATCTTTTCAACCTTGCGGAGGAGCTGATCTGATGTAGAATCTTCTTCTTTGATTGTGACTCGCTTTTCCGCCTTCATCCTCGCTCTTTTATCATTCGAATTCGCTTCAACACTAACAACAATTTTCTGCATATCCTCCAACGTAGGCAGATCTCTATCTCACAATGAATAAGCCATCTCCGGATCAAAGCCATCTGGGAATTTGAGGAGCGCTGATTTTCTTGACGGTCTCAAATCATCGGGAATAGCATTGTAAACTGTATTAAATCTGATAATGTAATCTTGAATGGACTCACCATGATTACGCTTGAGGTTGTTGTATTTGGCATTAATCTGAAGCAGATCCTTTCTGATTTCCCATCGATCTAAAAACTGCCTTTGAAGTGCCTCTAAGGTAGCAATGCTCCGGGCTGTCAAACCTCTGAACCACTTTCTTACTTCGCCATCAAATGTTTGTGCAAACAAATGCATAGTTACATCCTCTTCATCTATCTCATATAGATCAAAGAAAGTCATCATTTTGTCCATATGTTGCTGAGCAGAGATACTCTGTGGAGTGCCATCAAACATGGGAATTTTACTCTGATAATCGGCTGGCATATCATGCAGATTTTGGGGAAGAGAAAGAGGAGCAAATCGGGCAGCCATTGCTTTAGGTAGATTGGGTCTAGGAGTAGCAGGTGGAGTAAGTGTAGCTGTAGTATGAGGAGTATGAGGAGGAGAAGTGGTATGGGATGTAGAGGGCGAACCAACTGTAGATTCCGGATAAGTGATTATAGGAGAAACAGAAATAAAAGGAGGATTGGACTGCTCATGCGCCGTGATAGTGGATCCGATATGAACAGATATAGTTTCAACGAACTCAGCAAGATTTGTAGCGTGAATATCTGACTGAAGAGATCTTAGGATGAAATTGTCAACCAATTTATTGTGTCTCTCAATTTCAAGGGCAGCTGCAAAATCAGGGTTTGGAACTAGAAAATCAAGTGCACTTTCAGATTTAGTTTTGAACAAGGACAACTCAAAACTCTCGTCAAAATCAATGTCTTCAAGATACTCAAAAATAGCTGGACATGAATGAGATTTGAATATATGACCAGAATCTGAAGCTAGTTTGGATATCAAGGAACAAATAGCCAATCAGCCTGTGAAAACTCTTAACTAATCATCCAAAAGTTCAGAGTTTGCAAATATACTGGGGTGAGATGCAAATGAAGTGTTACATTCACTTGCTCACGAAGGTCGACTGAAGCAGCGTTTATCTACTTGTGCTGATGCAAAGCAACAACGTTTTCGAAGGCTACCTGGCGTATCTTCAGACTCCGTCTAAGACTTATGAAATAAACACATCAATCAGCAAACAATTTGTTTTCCCAGTATGGTCGCCAATATGTTAGCGCTTGAAATTTCACCTCAGGCTAAGAAAGGCAAACTCCAAGGCAACATCAAACCACTTAGCCTCGTAGCTGGCCCTACGGGGCAGGAGAGGGCTCTCTCTGGTATATCTCGGCAAAGATCTTCAAAGGGCGGAGATAACCAATAAAGAACACTGATTTTAGGCTAGTAAACTGATAAAAGGTTTGATTTGAGATTTTTAGGATTTTGGTGGAAAATCGGGGAAAGGCAATTTTGGGTGCGGGGATTGGACACAGTTTTCGCAGGGGGTTCTTTGGGGCAAGGTAGGAGACTGTATTGATGCCTTTGAAAGAGTCAGATGGGCAAGAATGACTGGTGCGGAGCTAAGGAGAGCAAGTAAACACCTTGAGTTCTCCTTAAACAGATGAAAACATTGATATTAAGCAAACTTAAAAGCAGAGCATGGCAATCATGAATTCTAATTTAACACTTCATTTGCTTAATTTGCAGAAGGAAAAGTAAGAAGATGATTCACATAAAAAACTTACAAGTACAAAGAGAAACACACCATCAACACATGTAACCACAGGAATCCCAAAAAGGACTGCAAAACCCTGGTCTTTATTCCTTTGCCAAAATTGCAGAGATACAATGAGTAATACAATAGAGCTTTCTCCCTCAAGGGTCCAACCATGACAATGACCAAGAAAGTACATAATATAGGCAATCTAACATCTTTCCTTGCCTCTAGGGGTCGAGCTCACTATCCTAGGAGCTGTTTCAACCAATTCTAAACTGAGCACTGAAAACTAGGCAGTCAAAACAACTTACCTCTATAAGCTAGGAAACCAATTCATTCATTAAATGTTTGCCTATCTCATGAATGAATCTTCTAGAAGAGATAAATAAGTGTAAAAATATCATAAAATTACATCATTTACAACAAGGAAGATCAAAATCTACTCCAAAAAGTCAAATCCAGTCAAAACTACGTTTTGCTGAGTTGTAGGTGAATTTCTGTGAAAACTGCCCAACACGTCGCGCCCTGATCCTGAACACGTTGCGCACCTTTGGAGCTGCTTTTGAGGCACTTCCAGGTGTCCAAATGAGGAAAAAGTGGGCTTGTTGGAGTCTGGATGTCTACTTTCCAACCCAAGTGGAATTTCTGAATTTGGTGGCCATTTGTCCCTCCAAAATTGCAATCTCCCAAGACTGCTTCTTGTGTGTCAAAAAGGTGGCAGAAAGTCATTTTTTGCTTGTTTTTTTGACTTTCTGGAGGCTCAAAACTTGGTGAAATTTCTTGGAAATTGCTGAGAAAGTGTATCTTTGCATGACAAATCCAAAAATGCTGAGTTTTCCTCAAAAGGAGTTTCCCATTGAAAGGGTCGCGCGCGGCGTGTTGGTGGAGAAAACCTGTTTTTTGCCCAAAAATTCACAAGTGACCAAAAATGCTCAATTTTTTTTGAAAGTTGTGCTGGAGTTAAGTCATTTAGCATCATGCTCCTTCAAGGAAGCCTCAGCCAAGATGTGGAGGGGATCGGGCCTTTTCCTTCGTTTTAGTGCTTTGGCCAACCGTCTTTGGAGCACCTTCATTCTTGCCTTGCATACGTGCATTCGGGCCCAACAGTGGTTCTTCATGTTCCGGAGCAGGTCCTTATCTTGGTTGGGCTTGGCCAGCAACCTCTCCAAATGAGCATTGACCCGGAGAAGCATAGCCTCTCGCTCAACGGGTACCAAATCACTGGGTCTCTTGCGAGCCAAGTTGCGGTCCTCATGAATCCTCCGCAACTCATCAAGAGTGTGCTCATCTTCCAATCGCTTGTTGCGCTGCTCCAAATATGCAGTTGTCCATTGTGCCATCTCTAACTTTTGCTGCAACAAGCGGTTCTCAGTCTCCTTTTGCTGAATGATCTCGTGAAGCTCCGTGCTAGGAGAATGGATATCAAGATCAATGATGTCGATATCTGGATCACCTGACGGTCCCTCCTCAATCATGGGCTGCTTGCCCCTCTCTGATACCTGTGCTGCTGTCGGAAGCGAGGCCCCTTCCACCTGATGTGAAGATAACACTCGCTGAGCTGATGAAGAAGGCGAGACCCCTTCCACCTGATGTGGAGAAAATACTCGCCGAGCTGATGCAAATAAGGCCCTGTGGCCTCTCTGATATGTGACCAATGGAGGAGAGCTGACATGTCTGGTCTCAGGGATATCATGCTGCTGTGATGGTCCTCCCTCCTCATGAACAACCTCAGGAGGTGATGGTGGCGCTGTGAAAAAATCATGAGAGATAAAATCCTCCCATGGGATACCCTGCTGAGCCAACTGATGTATGACCACAAGCTGGATCAAACCATAATGATAGATGCTCCTGTGTTGCTGTGCTGGGCTCTTTCTATGCATCAAGGGCACCATCTTCTCAATATTCCGGCACATGAAAAATGGTATGTTCATCATCCGTACCCGTGTGAAATGCATCAAGCAGCGAATATGGTACAAATATAAACATGAAAATCTGCCCTCACAGGTGAAATAGCGCATGATGAGCCTCATCAAGGGAGCATACTCATCCCTCAAAAATCTGAAAGGAAATACACCAGTCATGTGCCTCATATATGCAGGTTTAATGTAGGGCTCATACTGAAATTTGTCCAATAGTTTGTGCTTGTTCCACTCTTCTCCAACATTAGGTATCCCTGTTGCTTGAGCAACCATCTCAGGTGTCAATGTAAAATCCACCCCTGCAAGGTTCACATGCCCGTCATGCAAATGCAAAACAAACAAGCGGACCAATTCCCTGTGATGCTGAATTTGAGAGATCCTCTCGCAAAACTCATAACATGACAGGTGGCGAAAACATGTGACTGCAAGTGGACAAGCCTGCAAATAGGTCAAAGAGGTGGGCTCCTCTCTCACATGGTGACCACTCTTACCACCCTTGTGAGGCCTCCTTTGTACCTCAACCTCTAGTGTTGACTCACGGTCATCACTTTGCTCATAGTCGGTTTCGGTTTCTGACATGGTTTCAAGAGCAAAGTGGCTGAAATGTACCGCTGCTTCTACTCAAAAATCTGCTGTTTTAATTGTTGAAATGCTGCAACCTTGAAGAAATTTGAGGTCGTTTTGCAGTTTGCAGGCAATTTTCTGTGGATGAATCCCCAACATGTAGCGCGCGGGTCTGGACGGGTCGTGCGCGCCCAACGCGTCGTGCCAGTGCTTTTTTCCAACTGCGATGACTCCATTAACGCGTCGCGCCTGCCCAACACGTCGCGTGCAGGTCTGAACAGGTCGTGCGCGGGCTCTGTCTGCAATTTCGCCCAGTTTCTCTTCAAATCGCCTTTCTCTCTTGCTTTGAGGCAAATGATGACCAAATGGAGGGAGAGAGGGGCTTTATAAGCTTGATTTAAATTAATTTCCCCTCAAACCCTCTTTCTAATGTTTATAACATGACACTTTTTCAAAATTTAAATGCTGCTGACTTTATGGTTTCCTTTTGTCCTGAAATTGGTTGAACTGATGCTTTTTCTTGAAAATTTTTGCAGGGATAGCTTCTGAGGAATCTTGGCAAAGGGGACCAGGGCTGCATGCTGATTTTGAATTTTTACAACTTTTTACAAAAATGAGAAAATGACCTTGTCTTTAAAAACAAGGTTTTTAAATCCAAGGTAAAAATTAGCTGTACAAGATGAAATCTTTTGAAGAAATACTTTGATAGTCATCCCTCTGGCCTGCTGGGGATTTATTGACTTTTAAAGACATGACCTGAAAGACAAATTGGACCTAAACCCTAGACCTAGGACTTTTGACCTCAAGACAAGACAAGTAACCTTGAAAGAGTTTATTGACTGAAACAACTTGATCCAGCAGTGCCAAGAGGGGAATAAAGACACCAGCTCCTCCATCAGGGTTATGGCATACCTAATGGAATGCAATGAGATGACACTGATGAGACACCTACTTATGCAAATGCAAAGAGCTTTGATCGCTAATGGAGGGCTACTAGACCGACTCTAACAGGTTGGAAAGCAAAAAATCATAAAAATTGAGAAAATATCAATAAAAATTACCAAACATGATCAATAATAATAATAATAATAATAATTTATGTCCAATTTTTCTAACATCTAAAGCAACAACATCAAATAAATGCATTTCCACATAAATATGAAAACAAAACTAATATCGAAGATGTATAATGAACATCACATATCAACATTGACTCTTGCCTTGAATCCTCAATCTTGACGCAACTTCAAAATATCAACAAAAAATATAATAAATGTATCTCATCATCGTGAGTCATAAAAAATGAAATTAGATACATAAAATAGTGATTTCCTTTTCCCCTTTTGTGAGTAAAGGTATTGGAGTTTCCTCCAAAGGAAGAAGGCCCTGAGCTTGGTGTTAGAATCTAACATCCTCTAAAAGAAAAAGTAAGAGGTTGACTCTGATGTCTTTTATTGGTTCCCATGATATTGCTAAGTCCAACCCATATTGTTTGAGTCTCTGAAGGTGGTGGTATCACCTCCTCCTCCTCCTCCTCCTCCTTTTATATCTATCTCCCATGTTACCTCCTTTGCTGCCTCCGCTAACCAATCAAGGATTGATTACATGACATGCCTCTCCATATTAACCTTCCATGCAACAATGGTGTCAATCCCATCTAATGAAATGGCATCCAGTTTAGGTGTTTTCTAAAGTCAACTTGCCACAATTGGAGATTGTAGTTGACATAGACCGTGTCATTAAGGTGTTGGGACACCAACCTGTATGAGGTTCATAAATTATAAATCAATAATTACAATACATATTATAATTAGAGGTGATGGGGCACAAATTCATAAGTTATAATTATAATGAATTCCAAAATTTAGTTTGGACTTTCTTAGCCTATTGCGCTTCTTGGTGTGTATTTTTTCAAATATGCTCTATTTATATTTGCATCCAGAGGAGCTACATGTTCAGTTAAGCACCTAAATGGAAAGCTTTTGGAGATTGGGTACTTTTGCATCATAGCTTGTCCACCAAGCATCTATAAAAAATAAGAGAAACATAAGAAAAAAAATTGAATTTGAAAATTGAAAGTTAAAATAAGGTATGAAGAGACTATGGAATTTGATACAAAAGCTTACCATCACTTTGGCCTTCCTATCCTTGATAGCCATGTCAAAGCCAAATGTTTCATTTTCCATCATATATATCTTCATTTCATTAGAAATATTTGCATGTTCTTGTAGATATGGCACCATATTTTTGTTACAAGTGAGTCCACCCATCACCTTGGCATCAAGTAAGAAACAAGAGGAATAAGAAAATGTAGGGTTGAGGTAGATCCCTACAACATGAATGGAGCAATCGAGCGTATTGTTCCATCACTCGTGCATCACTCTCCATATCAATAGTCGTAGCTATAGGATGGTTTCTTTGGCCCTATCCATGCGCTCATATAGATATCCCATTATGGGCTTGTCTCCATTAACCAACTGAAGAACCTTTACCAAATGTTTAGTAATAGCGCACAACTCCTCTACTCTCACCCAAAATCTTTCATGATATGAAACTAGCCTACACATGGCCTTCCCCTCTAGTTGCAACTAAAAGATAAAGCTTCTTTCTCTGCGGGAAAAAAACATTATCTTCATATCCCACATAGAAGTCAAGAGAGATTGAAGGTATATGAAGCTAGTGGTAAAGTGTGTAATGGCGAGATGCACTAACTTTTGTTATTGGTGGATTTTCTCACCAAGATATGGAAATATGCATGATTATATATAAATTTTGTTATGATCTTGGATGATTCAATAATATCCTGATATAATGTAATTTCCCTACATACTCTAACATCAAATCAATACAATGTGCAACACAAGAAATCCAAAACAAGGTAAAAACCTCTCCATTAGAAACCTTCCAGTAACAACATAATTGAGGCATCGTTATCCATTATGATTTGGACAACATTTTGTGGATCTACCTTGAATGAACAAGTTGAACAACTCACATAATAATTGTGCATCTCTAATATGTGCAAATGCATCAATAGATTTAATAAACAATGTACCCTTGGGATGCTTAAACAAGAAGTTAAGAAGGTTACTACCCTTATGATTCATCCAACCATTTGACATCATAGTGCATCCAATGTGTTCCCATGAAGCCTTAAACTCCTCCAATCTAGTAGTGCATTCAAACTTTTCATTATGTACAATAGTCCCTCTTAACTCATCATAGGAAGGGGCTTTGTACCCTAAGCCAACAATAGAAACATCATCAAACATAGGATGGTAGAATGGCTTATTCTTAGCAATATTTAAGGGAATATCACTTCATAGAAAACATCTACCCACTAGCTTGTTAACTTTTTCATTTTCCTTTCTTTTAGGCACCAACATGATAGAAGGTTGTGCATTAGGTGTGGTTTTAGAAACACAAAATGATGAGGTAGATGAGGTGCTGACCTTTGCGGAAGGTGATTTTGAAGAACCACTTTTTCTTCTTTCCCCCACTCCTCCCATTAAAACTTGAATTTTCACAACTTTCCTTTTCTCCTTCGTTGCATCCTTATTTTGTCGTGCTTTGGTGGCAATACTGATGATTTTTAGACTTACTTTTAAGCAAAGTTATATATCATGTCCTAGAGTTTGTGCAAGGTGGAATTTCAATTGGGAGATTACACTAGTCATATCTTCCTAGACAAATCACAATTCAAAGTGTGTCTATTGAATCCCCACTCTAGTTCACCATATTCCCACATAGGGTCAAAATTTCTTGGCATTTTTAGTTTTCAATGTAAGGAAAACCTAGATAACAAAAAAAATAAATATGAAATCAACATTCTTAGAATCAAAATACAAAAAATTTTCATTTAAAATACATATAAATGATACATAAGTGGTCCCCTATAATCCATTAAAATTTTAAGGAAAAATAAGGAAAATTGATAGGCATGCAAAACTTATGAAAAGTTTGTACGAAAAAGAAAGAGAGAGAGAGAGAGGTGTACATAATGCAAATACACCAAGGGGAAATTGATAGGCATGCAAAACCCATCAAAAATTTGTATAGAGAGAGAGAGAGAGAGAGAGAGAGAGAGAGAGAGAGAGAGAGAGAGAGAGAGAGAGAGAGAGAGAGAGAGAGAATGCAAATGCACCACCAACTATGGGAACTTGGAACCACTTTGATGATGATGCAATGCTCTGCGACAAAGGACATTGGGGACCTCTTGAGGGTCGTTGATCTTGAGGATGACTTGGCACAGTTGATGAGACCCTCCCTTAGCCTCAAGGCCTTGGATAATGTTGATCTAGGCTATAATGTTTCTTGGAGATCAAGTGTGCCT
Source organism: Pinus tabuliformis (assembly GCA_031772625.1). Lineage (NCBI taxonomy): Eukaryota > Viridiplantae > Streptophyta > Pinopsida > Pinales > Pinaceae > Pinus > Pinus tabuliformis. Next base: position 719,433,725 of record CM062818.1, read on the forward strand.
AGTGTTGATTTTTAAAGTTTTCTCTAATCTAATAATTATTTCTTATATTGATCATTCCTTACATTTATTGTTCTTCATAAAACAATTACACAGAGAATTTCAACAATAAAAATGGTATGCTAGTAGAATCATAAAGAGAGATACACACAAGAACATAATAATTTACCCTGGGAAAACCCACATTGGGGGAAAGCCCAACAACATTTTCATTAAAGAAATCCTTCAATTCAACATAGATATGTCTTAGCCAGCAACTAGGTCAAACCTAGTCCATTCTCCTAGTAAGTCATTTTCCCACAAAATAGATTAGCCTTTTGCCTTCATAATTTTGTCCCCTGCCACAAAGTTCTGATCTATTGTCTTTTTCACGATAGAATTTCAACATTTCACAAGGAATTGCAATTTGTTGTTCAATAGAGGTCTTCCTCCTTCACTTTTTGCCTCATAACTTCACTACCTTAGACCTTAGTTGCCTCATACTTTTTCTTGCCTCAGATGATATGAGTTGATTTTTTTGGAGGAGGAGCGAATTGGAGTCTTCGTTGGAGGCCAAACAGGTGTCTCTAGAAGTTGGGCCGACTTGACTAGGAGGAGGCCAACTTCATCTTTTGGAGACAAAAATTTAACTTTTATAAATTCAAAATTTTCTCTTTTACAATTGACATGAAGAACATGTCCTTTAATATTTTATTTTTGTTTCTAGCATTAATAACATGCTTACAAATACATTAAGGGCTCAAATATACATTATGAAGATCGACCATAGTTACAAAATTCAACACTCCTTGTTAACTAGGGAGGTATTCATAATGACTATCTAGATGTTCCCATGTTGACAAATTTCTCTAAGAAAAGGTTATAACAATTCATCATCAGAATCAACATCATCCATAATTTAGACATATAGCATCATCATCCAATTACCATAATCTAGACAACAACTCTGGCATACAATAAATCATCAACATCAATAAGTTTCCATAATTGGTTGATACTCCTAATGCATGGCATAACATTTAGCATCAACTAGTCATCACAATTTTGGTTGGTACCACTGACTCATAATCTTCGTTGGTACTCTTGACTTAGACTAGCCTTTGTTCACCATCATGGTTAATATATTTGACTCATGGTGAAAACTCCAAGGGCCACACTCTAAATGAGAAACTAGGCCCAACGCAAAATGAGATGCTTATCCTATCTAGAGAGACTGTGCCTAATGATGAATGAGCTCCTCATCCCATAGAGAGATTGAGCCTGATACTGAAAGCCATACACTTAATTGAGTGATCCTAGGCTTCTAGGAATATTGTCCCCAACTGGTCAACATCTTTGACATAAGGAAAATGTTTGTCCTCTGCTAGATTATTCTCCCCAACTGGTCAACATCTTTGACACAAGGAGAATGACTGTCCATGATTCTTATCATATCAATACTCTCTCTCATTGATAGGTATAGGACCATTCTTCATAAGAATGTTTGTCCTCCAATGTTGTTGTCTCATCACTCCCTCTTGCTGAGAGAGATAATCCTATAATATTGTATTGGGACAATCTACTTGGTGATACTAGAGCCATACTACTATCTTCTTGTACCATGTTTTGGTACTAAATATCAAGGTGCCTTGACTTTTCATCATGTTGTCATCTTCAACTGATCAAACAATCTTATAATGAGCTTCGAAAGCCACACTACTTCAATAAACTTTACGACCTGTGATGTACTTTGCTTTTTCACTGCTAAGTGTGACAAATTTATGCTTCCTACTTGTCCAAGAAATTATAACAAAGCTCAAACTAAAGCACCTTCTTGAAGTACTCTTCATGTCATTTGCACTCCCTGCCGAGCTATAATTCGTATATCCTTGCAATTTTAAATCAATGTTTGAGTCATATCTCAAACCATGACTGATTATGCTATGACCAATTGTGCCATTTTGGTACTTCAACACATGCTGAGCAATATGCCAGGGCTCAACCATACACTAATTTTTTTCCTTCCCTTGATTCATCATCTTGGCTACTTTCAGGTTACCCTAACTGGGTGTTCTTTCTGGAACAAATCCTACCATGGAAATCGTAGTTTCTCCCTCTGCCACTGATGTTATTAAAGTGCATCGAATATCTAGTCCATGACGTTCTCTTTGAATCTAGAGATCAACTCCCTCTGAAGCCAAGGCAAGGGTTCCTGAGAAATCCTTCACTGCTTCCTCTAAACCAAATCCTTTCGGTCAATGCTCCTCCCTCTAACACATGATCTCTTTTGCTATCATCTTTTTTATTATTATTATATAGGATCAAGCTTGATCCATTAAGCATATCAAACTTGAAGAGCCTTTACAAAGCCTTATTTCCACTTACAAGTATAAAACTTCTTCATGTACCTCACAAGCTTGAGGTAGCTCTTTTGTACACTTCTTCTTTCATTGAGGAAGACAATTTCTACATCCATATGATCTAATTTTCAATAGAAACCATAAAGATAATACAGAAGTGTACCTAACAAGATGTCCCTTCATAGCCTTCTCCCTCTTACTGAGGTATTCCTTTGACTTCTCTTGGGTTGCCATATATTGCACACTTCATCTTGGAAGTCACCATTGACTTCTTTTCATCATAGATCAAGACATACTTCAACTTTGCTAATCTAACTGCTCCCTCTTGAGCTCAGATCTAGTACAATATCTCTCAAAACAAACCCCTATTTCTGGGAGAGTCCTCTTGTCACAACTTTTCTTTGTTCTTCCAGCTGCTATGAGAGAATTGGCAACCATTATTGTGTTCCTACAATCCTCACTAGGAGATCTAAAGGAAGAACAATTACAACCAAGGAAAGTATTCAAAGACAAGAGACTAACTACTAGTAAAATAACAATGATAGTAATAATCAAAGAAGAAAGATATAAAATACTTATCTTTGAGAATAATTCCATCTCCCTGTAGATATTTAAACTTCTTGAATTCATCTTGCAAATTTATCAATTTCATCCTTGTCATCATTATGATGTCATACCTCCCTTGCAAGATCTAGGGATTCTTCTTTCAACAGAAACATCCAATCACAAGGTTTGTTCATAAACCTTAGAGTTTTATAATTCAAGTCTTATTTTGTCTGCTAGGGTTTACAAACCCTAGAACTTCCAATTCATATTCATATGAACAAAACTCTAGCAATTCTTCACAATCAATCACTCAAGAATGCTTCATTCAATTATTAACCTTGATGCCTACAAACCAAGTGGTATTGTAGCAGTAGAACTATTTAATCTTTTAGCTACCTAGTCTTCATTTTCAGGTGCAGAGAACCCTAGATATTGAAAAATACACCACAAAATACTTATATTAAACTCCATCCCTAATACACATCATATCTAACTTTGGGATCACAGGGGTAGATCATGGGGATTTCACTTAGTGAACCTATGACACACATTCATGGAATATTATAGGATACCCCTAATTTCACTAGATATTGAAGAATACACCCCAAAATCATTTTATTGAATTCCATCCCCATGACAATACATTTTACTAGATACCCTTCATATTTTTTTGTAGGATTTTTTATTACCCCTTTTTATTTCTACTACTAACATGATTGATGGTTGTTGGTATTACAACAAGAATGTTGCAACTACCAAGGCTCTCGACTTTAATTGTCAACCTGGGGTTCATACAAACTTAAGAGGGGTTGGCACTATGTGTGCAACATGTAATGTGTTCTTTTGTTGTTGATCTTATGCAATTGAAAAAAACTAAAGAGGAATTGAGTTACACAGAGACAATTCTATTGTATATGCTACAAGAAATACTCAAAATTGCAAGAAAGAAAGAACAATAAGAAAATCTATTCTATTTTTAGAAAAAAGGAGTAAACCATTTCAATCATGCTGAAAACATATATATATATATATATATATATATATATATATATAGATAGATATATTTTCTCTATTGTGCATTGGAAACAAACTTGCAGCTGAAATAAAGCATTGAAACATCAAACCATAATTTGACAAAAAAAGAAGTTTTGATACAACAACTAGATCAAAGATTCTATGAGGTATTTGAGCTTCCAAATTCTATACTCAGGGTCTTGGGGACATTGTAACATGTCAAGGAAGGCTAACCATGCTTTGGGTACAAATCCAGATAAGCTTTTGATGCAAATTATGGGATGCTATAGGATTCCCTATTTTGCTACAGGAGGCAGTCTAGTGAGCAACAAAATGCATGATGGAGGTGATTTTAAGGAAGGATAAGCTAAGGGAAGGCTAAGGGATGGTTGAGAACTTTTTCCCATGTCCTTATGCTTGTGATAGATAAGTTTGTTCATCAAAAGAGAAATACTAGGGTTTCTTGTAGCTTTACGAAACATGAATTTATGTGATAATAGAATACAAAAATGCATGAAAATCAAGTAAAGAACAACACTATAAATAAGCTAATGGGTGGGAAAGAATGTTAATTGCATAAAATAACTATTACTAAATTTACTAAAACAGATGCATGAAGAGACTTGTGAACAAACTAGTTCATTAATCCTAGAAGAAACAGTATTTAGAAATGAGATTACATAAATGACTAACTTAATTAATGAATGAAAAATAAGAGTACAAGGAGGGGTGTTGAGCACCTGAGGTGGAACCTAACCCAATGATCTGAAAATCACTCGTGAGTGATCTCAGTAAAATGATTATTGAATGAAGGTATTACAGACTCATGTGTTGGTGTGTGTCTATGTTATTTTAGGCAATGGATCAATGAGATTGCAAAATACACAGACCCTGGAAAACAGAAAACAATAAGGAAACACAGTAAGCAAATGCAAGAACACAACAATTAATAAGGAGTTCACCCTATTCTCCAGGGCTACATCTCCAGTCCAGCTTTCAGTGGTGAACTTATTTTATTGTGTCTTTAAAGTAGAAATTTACAATAAGGAGTTCAATTTGAGTCTCTTGAAACAGATAATGTTTGGTAGGGTGGTTCTTGGATTCCCCAAGCCACTAGAGTGCATAGACTCTTTTCCTTGCCAAATCTTGACCTCTTTGGTCTTTAATGGGAGGAGCCTAATGTGGTTCTCAATTCCCGACAGATTCGCTCAGGGATTGCTTGAACCTCTCAAGCTTTTTGTCTGCTCGATGCTGCCTAAGGTCAGCTCGGCTCTCTGTTTTCTGCTTCTTGCTTCACTGTCTCTTTCACCTTTTCTTTCATTGTTTTTCTTCTCCTCTCTCGATCTTCATATTTTGTTCTACGTCTGTTCATGGCTTAAAGCCCAATCTGTCCTTGATTGTTCGCTTCCTCTTCTGCCCCTTCGATTTGCCTGCTGCTATTTGCTTGGAGTTCCCTGCCTCTGCGTCAGTGCCAACGTCTCACAGGGAGTGGCCACTTGTCCTCTCGCGAATTGCGCCAGCTATTCTTCAACAATTTGGGTCTTTAGTTACACTGTGGAATGACTCATTTGCCGACTCAGCGGTCAAATCGGATGTCAAAATTCTCTATGCCACAACTTAATCCCTAGTCAAATCTAGTTCCTCCATTGGGCGCAATCTCCACCATCAGGTCTAGGGTCCTCAGATCCTACGACATTCGTTCATTTCGCGCGGTTGACTTGTTCAACCGTTAACACATGATGAGAGTGGGTTTTCTTTCTCATCCGTTGGACACACGTCACACAATGTATGGAATCGCTCATTTTTCGCCAAATCCACTTACCGCCTGAGGATGCCTCCGATATACTGTCGGTTTTGGAGCACGGGTCCTGCCTTTCGCCTTAGCGCTTACCCTGCGGTTTCCCGACTTCCCATGTGACCGAGCGCTCGGGGCTTCTCCTTTTCGAGGGGTTTTACCCAGCGCTAATTGTGCATCAGAAATGCCCTCTGTTTCCTGATCTGGGCTTCCTAACTCCTAGTTGTGCCTCCTGCGCGGTCTCCATGGGCCTCGGTCAGTGCGCTTTGACCGAGGCCCTCGTCGTTCTTTGCTGGCTGCAAATTGCCATTGTCTAGAGGTCTTCCTGATCGCTCTGTGTTCATAAATTCGAAGTCGGTCCTGATTTGATACAGTCATGGTACTTTGATAATTTTCATGGATCCAATTCAGATCATGGCCTTCCCACTGAAAAAGCTTTTGGACCACCAAAAGTTGGTTTTCAAGCATCAACTAAGTGAGGGTACAATTGTCTCACTTGTTCAATCTCTATCCACTTTGCACTGCTTGGCTTTGAACCCTTGAGCCCAATTCTGAGGTACTCAACATCTCCCTTACACGTCATCCTCACCTTCCTGTCCAAAATTGTGTCTTCCTACAATTCATTAAGATATTCAGGTAGCAGGTCATCAATAGAAGGCAATTGACTCTGCTCTTCTGGATCTTCAATTAGTGAGGGTTCAAATAGTTTCAAGCAATCTACATTTACGACTGAGTAGATGTGCATGTAAGCTAGTAGATCAAGGCGAAAAGCATTCTCACCAATATTCTCAAGTATCCTGAAAGGTCCATACTTGATAGGCTTTAGCTTTTTATCTTCACCTTGCATCCTGTCCTTGCTGATGTACAACCAGAATTTGTCACCAACTTGGAAACTATGCTCCATCTGATGCTTGTCATGCCTTGCCTTGTATTTGTCTTGGCTCTTTTCCAGTTGTTCCTATACTACCTGGTGGATCTCTTGGATTTGTTCAATGAACCTAGTTGCCTTGTCCACATCACTGTGTCCCTCAACTGTAGTGTCTTTACCAAAGACAAAATCCAAAGGAGACCTTGGGGTGAAACCAAAACAGGTCTCAAAAGGAGATCTCTGTGTAGAAGAATGTTTTGCTTTTTTGTTATGAAACCAGCTCACAAAAAGATAGAAAAGAGAGATCCACGCCTTAGAATTCAGCCTCTTCGAGGGGGCAACCTCCTTTGCATTACATAAATGAACAATTCTTGGATGATACAAATGACAAAACCTCCTTTCTATATATAGGAGTCTAAGGAGTCACAATATAATCCAGCCGACCTAACAATAATAATATAAAGCCACAAAAATAAAAATAGAGGGATTCTATGGGGCACAGAAATAACAATATGGGGGTAATATGGGCACAACAATATAAATAGGGGGTATAACTACAATAGTAATGGGGTAATCACTAGTATTATAGGGACCCAACATGCCCCTCTCCTTCAAAAAAAGTGTTGTCCTCAACGCTTCAGCAGTTTTGGATACTTCTGCATAAAATTCTCATCCTCCCATGTGGAATCTTCAGCGGATAAGTTCTTCCACTTGATAAGATACTCTGAAATTGATCGATTTCGTAGCTGTCGAGTTCTTGTTTCTGTGATTGATTCCGGTTCCAATATAATTTTTCCTTCCTCGTCATGTTCTGGCAATATTGTTTGAATTGGGAGCTTGTCACCTATAACCTTCTTTAAACATGAAACATGGAAAACTGGGTGCAATCGAGAAGCTGCAGGAAGCTCCGATTTGTATGCCATAGTACCAATCTTTTCCAACACCTTGTACGGACCATAATACTTTGGTGATAATTTATTATCCTTCTTAGCTTGCTTTAGGGACATTTGCTTATATGGTTGTAGCCGTAGGAATACCCAATCACCTACATCAAAACTTCTTTCACTGCGATGTTGATCTGCCTGTTGTTTCATTCTATTTTGTGCCAACACGAGGTTATCCTTTAAGAGTTGGAGGACTTGTTGCTGATGTTCGATGTGATGTTCCACTGCCTAAACCTTAGAATTTTCTCTTAAATATGATGTGATGGATGGTGGTTGATACCCATAAAGTGCCATAAATGGGGTCATTTTTGTTGCTGTATGGAAGGAAGTGTTATACCACCATTCAGCCAGAGGCAACCATTTGACCCATTGTGTCTGTTTATCAGATACAAAGCAACGAAGATATCCTTCCAAACATTTGTTTACTATCTCAGTTTGCCCATCAGATTGAGGATGATAAGATGAGCTATGAGCTAACTGAGTCCCAAGACAAGAAAATAATTCTGTCCAAAAATTTCTAGTGAAAATGGGATCTCTGTCACTTACAATAATCTTTGGGTTTCCATGTAGCTTTTGAACTGTTTCCATAAATGCAGTAGAAACTGTACTGGCTTTAATTTTTCTAGGGTCTACCTTAACTCCTTCATGAGATACAATATGACCCAAATATTCCACCTCCTGGACTCTAAAGAAACATTTGGATCTTTTTGCATATAATTGTTTCTCCTCCAATAGTTGTAACACCCTGTCAACATGTTCAACATGCTCCTTCCAAGACTTGCTGTAGATTAGTATATCATCAAAAAATACTAACACAAATTTTCTAAGGAATGGTTTGAAAATTGAATTCATCAAACCTTGAAATGTTGAACGTGCATTGGTAAGGCCAAAAGGCATGACCAAAAATTCATAATGACCCTCATGAGTTCTAAATGCCGTTTTCGGAATGTCTTCAATCTTCATTCTAATTTGATGATATCCTGAACAAAGGTCCAACTTGGTGAAGTAAATTGATCCATGTAATTCATCAATAACAGGAATGGGGAACTTATCTTTAATAGTGAGCTTGTTGAGCTCCCTATAATCTGGACATATGCGCCATGATCCATCCTTCTTGTGCACCAATACTACTGGAGCTGAGAAAGAACTTTGACTCGGTTGAATTATACCAGCCTCTAGCATTTCTGCAACCATACGTTAGATTTCACTTTTTTGGACATATGGATATTTGTACGGCCTGATGTTTGGAGGAAGACTTCCTGGCATCAGATGAATAGCATGATCATGATCACACATAGGTGGGAGACCTTTGGGAGTCTCAAATACCTTGGAATGATTGTCCAGGACTTTTTGGAGATCTGGAGAAATAGATGATTCCAATGTGGAAACATCTAGCGAACATAATTGTGCAATTACACCTCTTTGCTCCTTTTTTAGAAGCTTTGTCATGCCATTAGAGCTGATTATCTTTCCTGGTTTCCCTGCAATACCCCTTAATTCAACTTCCTTTCCTTCCACAGAAAATTTCATGAAAAGTTCTTGAAAATTAAAAGCTATTGTACCCAAGGATTGTAGCCATTGGACTCCTAGTACAACATCAGCACCTCCCATTGGAATGGAAAGCATTGGGCTAGTCAATACATATTCTCCCATGGATAGCTTGATATTATGGCACTTTCCAGAACAATTTATTGTTCCTCCATTTGCAATCATCACTTGACACTCTGGTGCTGGATATAGGAAGCAATTCAATTCTTTTGCTACCCTACAATGAATAAAATTGTGGGTGCTTCCTGAATCAATCAACACTATTACCTTTTCCTTCTTGATTTGTCCTTCTATCTTGATGGTTTGAGGAGTGGTAATTCCCGCCAATGCATCACAAGATATGGTCGGATTTATTTGTTCTTCATCTAGGCTTTGTTCTTGGAATATATCCTCTTCTTTTGACCTTTCTTGCTCCTTTTCTTCTTCCTCTTCCCAATCTATGTAGAATAATTTCTTCTCAGCACACTTATGACCTTTTGTGTATTTGCTATCACAATTGTAACAAAGCCCTTTTGCTCTTTTTTCTTCCAATTGTTGTGGTGTCAACCTTGTAGGTTGTGGAAGACTATGGGCAACAACACTTCCGTCTTTATAGTTGTGAATGGTATGCTTCCTACTTGCCATAATTTTGCTTTCCATTTTTCTTGCTAACCTGAATGCCTTCTCTAATGAATCAGGTTCCCAAAGGCGCACATCATGTTGGATATTATCCTTTAAAGACCCTATGAACACATCAATCCTATGCTCCTCTGGAATATCTTTTACCCTTATGTTCAATTTTTGGAACTCCTCAATGTGCTCCATTATTGAACCCTTTTGTTTGAGACTTATCAATTGGCTAAAAAAAGTGTTGCTTTTTGTATCCTCATAATGTGCTATCAATTCTTCCGTAAAAATTGCCCAAGTGATAAATTGTTTACGAGAACAAAGCCATTGATACCATACAAACTGATTTGGTTCCAAATATAAAGTTGCCATACGTACCTTTTGTGTGTTTTGCACATTATTGAGATCGAAGAATTGCTCCATCTGTAATATCCATGTGGCAGGATCCTTGCCATCAAACTTCCTCATAATGATTTTTGGAACATGGTGAGTCTTCGATCCAACATTAGAGTCTATGGAATCATGATTAACATTTCTTTTGTTCTCATCATGAGTTTCCTTTACTACCTTTTCACCATTAGTGACCCTTTCTTGTAGCAACTTCTTCAATTCTTCCATGTCTGTCTTCAAATCTATCTTCAAATTTGCCATCGAATCCTCCATATTAGCTTCCATGCCCTTTATCTTAGATTCCACGCCATTTACCTTAGCTTCTGTTAGCTTTTGTGAGCGTGACATTTGTTGCACTTGTTCTTGTAATTTTGATATATCATGTAGCATTTCTTCCTCTTCTTCATGAGTTATGCTAGAGCTTTCAGGTTCCTTACTAGGTGTTTGAATTTTCTTTCCTCGGGGCATCAATTATCGATAATAATGCTTTAATATGCCCTTTGAATTCCGTTAAACCAAGCTTACACAAAAATAAAAATAAAAACTACACACCTTTTTTAACTTTATAGAAGCCTGATATTGAATCTGATGTATCTCTGTAATTTCGGATCATCCAATTCTGAAATTGCTACCTATAGTAGCCTTCTACGTCCTCTTTCCAATGCCACAAGTCTGAGCCAAATTGGATTCTCCAAGGAAGAGTTATGTGAAATCTCCCACAGTGACTTGCTTTTAGACTGGTTCAGTAGAGCGAACTTGTACGACGTGCCACGAGTCCCTGTTTCAATCTTTGAATCTGGAACACACATACAAGAAAATACAGTCCGTCCTATTTCTGTACCTTCTTACAAAATTTCAATCTGATCCCCAGAGAGAAAGTTATGACGATTTTCCCCAGGTCACCTGTTTTTAATGTAATTTAGGAGTCTGCAAAAAGACCAACTTCCTCAGATCATATCTCCACAGATATCGTGCGAAACGCTCTAAAATTCAGACCCAAGGTTTAGCGTGATTTCTGCTCAAATGGGTTTTTTTTGCGACTTCTGAAACGTCACAGAAAAAAGTTATAGCGAAAATGCCACGATGACCTGTTTGGAGCAGCGAAACCCTAGAATCCAAAGCTCTGATACCAAATGTTATGAAACCAGCTCACAAAAAGATAGAAAAGAGAGATCCACGCCTTAGAATTCAGCCTCTTCGAGGGGGAAACCTCCTTTGCATTACATAAATGAACAATTCTGGGATGATACAAATGACAAAACCTCCTTTCTATATATAGGAGTCTAAGGAGTCACAATATAATCCAGCCGACCTAACAATAATAATATAAAGCCACAAAAATAAAAATAGAGGGATTCTATGGGGCACAGAAATAACAATATGGGGGTAATAGGGGCACAACAATATAAATAGGGGGTATAACTACAATAGTAATGGGGTAATCACTAGTATTATAGGGACCCAACATTTGTTGTAAGCATGCTGCACATAACACAAATGTTCATCCCAAAGCTTAGGATGTTTGCTGCAATATCCTCTGAGTAACCGGATCACTATCCTGTTAACTACTTCTGTCTAGCCATCAGTTTGTGGATGAAAAGCTGTGCTTTTCTTCAGTTTGGTGTCCATCAGTTCCCACGGACTTGACCAAAGCTTCCCCACAAATCGGGTGTCTCAATCAGATACAATAGAAGTGTGTAATCCAAAATGAACCCATACATGTTCAAAAAATAGTTTTGTAGTTTGTTCAGCTGTTATATGTTTATTACAAGGTATCAAAATACACATTTTGTTGAACCTATCCACAACAACATATAGATAATTATGACCTTTCCTAGATTTAGGCAGTCCTCCAAAAAAATCCATGGAAACACCTTCCCAAGGGTGAGAAGGAATTGGTAATGGAGTGTACAAGCCTAGTTTTCTATTGCTGGGCTTGCTTTTAGCACACATAGTACACCCTCTTACATATCTAGAAACTGTCTCATTCATTTTTGGCCAATAACAAAATCTTTGTAGCTGTGCAACTGTTTTACTTACCCCAAAGTGACTTGATATTAGAGAAGTGTGTGCTTCTCGAATTATTTTTACTCTCTCAGTTTGTGGAATGCATAACTTCCCACAATGGTATAAGAGTCGGTCCTTTACATGATAATCCAATTCTTCTATTCGTTTTCCTTAACTTAAAGTTGCATATACATCTTTGAAATCTATATCTTGAGCATATTGTTCAATGTAATTGTCATGTAATACAGAATTATGCTCAAGTATAGTAGATGCATTTATAATGGGTCTAGATAACGTATCTGCAACTTTATTATGTAAGCCCTTTTTATATCCGATGACTAGATGAAATTGTTGTAGAAAACCCATCCATCTATAGTGTATTGATTGTTGCAACTTAGTTTGAGAGTGTAGATATTGAAGTGGTTGATGATCAGTATGTATTACTGTCTCTTTGCCCATTAAGTAATGCTTCCATTTTTTCACACTCTGTAGTAATGCATACAATTCTTTATCATACGTGGGATAGTTAACTAGTGCAGAATTAAATGTCTCAGAATGATAACATATGGGTCTACCGTGGTGTGTCAACACTGCTCCCATGGCATAGTCACTGGCATATGTTTGGATCTGAAATGGTCTTTGAAGATCAGGCAGTGCTAGTACAGGTGTTGTACTAATATTTTCTTTCAAGGTGTCAATGGCTTTCTGCTATGTATTACTGTCTCTTTGCCCATTAAGTAATGCTTACATTTTTTCACACTCTGTAGTAATGCATACAATTCTTTATCATACGTGGGATAGTTAACTAGTGCAGAATTAAATGTCTCAGAATGATAACATATGGGTCTACCGTGGCGTGTCAACACTGCTCCCATGGCATAGTCACTGGCATCTGTTTGGATCTCAAATGGTCTTTGAAGATCAGGCAGTGCTAGTACAGGTGTTGTACTAATATTTTCTTTCAAGGTGTCAAAGGCTCTCTGCTATTTGCCTCCCCACTGAAACACCTTGTTCAATCCTGTTAAAGCATGTAAGGGAGCTGCAATTAAGGAAAAGTTAGAAACGAACTTTCTCCAATATTTTGCAGCTCCTAAGAAGCTTCTAACTTTTGTAGCAGATTTGGGTTTAGGCCAGTTCACAATCACTGCCACTTTAGAGGGATCTATCTTCAATTCACCACCCCTACTATATGACCCAAATAATTCATAGATGTTTTGCCAAATTCACATTTTGAGATTTTAACATGAAGTTTTTCTCTTTTCAGAACATCTAATGTCTGCTTAACATGATTTAAGTGTTCTTCCCATGTTTTTCTAAAAATCAGAATGTCATCCAGATACACAAGAACAAAATCATCAAGAAATGGTCTGAGTACATCATTCATTAATCTCATGAAAGTAGCAGGAGCATTAGTTAAGCCAAAAGGCATAACCAGCCACTCATACAATCCCTACTTTGTTTTGAAAGCAGTCTTCCATGCATCTTGTTCTGCAACTCTGACTTGATGGTATCCACTATGCAAGTCTAACTTGGAAAAATAAATAGCTTCTTTCAATTGATCCAAAAGATCATCTATGCAAGGAAGGGGATAATGATTTTTGATTGTTATCTTATTCAATGCTTGGTAATCAATGCACATTCTCCACGAGCCATCTTTCTTTCTCACCAAAACGATTGGTGACCCACGTGGTGATGTGCTAGGTCTGATGAACCCTTTCTCGAGCAACTCCTGCACTTGCTTCTTGAATTCAACATTCTCTAAAGCGGACAACCTGTACATTCCAATGTTAGGCAATGGAGCATCTTGCTGCGAAATAATATCATGCACTATTTCCTTTTTGGGTGGCAGACCTTTAGGTTCTTGAAACAAGATATCATACTCTGAAACAACCTTTTCTAAATAAGCTTGTTGTTTAGCATTAAAGCCTTCAAACACATTGGTCTTATCAGGTTTCTTTTCCTTTACAGCCATTAGTAAGAATTGTTTACATGAATTTATCATTCTTTTCATTTGCCCTGAGTTTATGAGAGTATAATTATTCTTGAGCTTATGAGCTCTTACAAAGTATTCAATTCCATCTTTAACAAGTAGATACTTGTTCTCAGCTCTATAGAAAATAGCTTTTCTATCATACAAGTAAGGACTTCCTAAAACAATTCCACATATATCCAAAGCAATTATGTCTAACTCAACCTCATCTACAAATGCTGACCTAAAAGAAAACTTGATTTTTCATTGTCTAGTCACTTGTAGTTGTGCTTTATCATTCAACCATCCTAATGGGTATGGTTTCTTATGAGGTGTAGTTACTAATCCCAACTTCTTTACAATTGCTTCAGAAATTAAATTTACTTGTGAGCAACTATCAAACAAAGTATCAATCTGTTGATGTTTTGAAATAACTCGAATATGGAAAATCTCAAGTCTTTTTCTCTCATTTTCTTCATCAATAGTAGATTCTGCGGAATTACTAGTAGATGCTTCAGAATTCTTACCTTTTATACATGTGGCTACAATAGTTGTTTCATCTCCTGAGTCTGACCCCAAATATTTCTGAATAGCTGAAGCAATCTTCTTCTTCTTGCCCTCGAACTTCTTAGGTCCCACCTCTGGATGCAAAATCCAACAATGCTCATCATCATGCCCATCCTTTTTATAGTGATTGCATGAAGCCTTGCTTTTCTGTGCAGTGTTAGCCTTCCTTGCTTTCCATTTCTTCTTTCTTTTCTCCTTATTCTTGCTTGCAGTGGGTTGGGATGATCCCCCAACTTCTAGACTTCCATTATTTCCTCTAGCTTCTAGATGAGTAGCTTGTACAGATACCTCATCTATACTAGTGGGATTAAACATGAGGATAGTGTGCCTCATGTAGCTATGTAGACCACCAATGTACTTCAACAGAGTCTCAGGTGAGTCTAATGAGATTCCTAGAATCAATGCTCTCTTTCTAAATTCCTGAGTGTACCCTTGCACACATTGCCCTGTCAACTGTCGAAGAGTTTGCCAAATCATCATAGCTTGCTGCATGTAGGCCAATGGATAGAACTGCTTTTTGATTGTAGACACAAATTCACTCTAGAAAGAGATAGTCTTACCATGTCTTTTCATGTCAGCTTGGGTTCTGCCTTCCCACCAAACCAAGGCAGTGCCTTAAGACGCAGGCTTGCCAGCTGAATCTTGTTCTTGTCTGAGTCGATAGTCTGCACTCTGCAATAAACATCAATTTGCCTAATCTAATTATCCAGCTTTTCTGCATTCAACTCTCCATCATATATAGGTAAATCAAAATTAACATCTAGTTTAATCAAAGATACCTTCTTGTTATGTACAGGGCTATTAGGAGGTGTGAGGAAGCTTTCTTCTTTCCCCTTGCCTTTTGAGTGGTCATGGAAATGATACTCATCTTCTCCTTTGTCTTGTTTAGACCCTAATGAATCTTCATCCTTATGTTTTCTAAAGTCTTTATACATTTCTTCTACCATGGACTTTATGGCTAGGAAACTATCTATGGATTGAGGTTCTAGTCCCATAGAACCTTCCTCTGACATTGTCTTCCGAGGATAGACTCTCCCAATTTCAGGATTTGTTTCGACCAACTCGCCTTCTCCTAATTTGAGCTTTGATCTAGTTAGCATTCAACAGCTAAAACAACACAAGCTTGTCTAACCTTACTGCCTAGGGCTCTGATACCACTTGATCTGAAAATCACTCGTGAGCGATCTCAGTAAAATAATTATTGAATGAAGGTATTACAAACTCATGTGCTGGTGTGTGTTTATGTTATTTTAGGAAACCAATCAATCAGATTGCAAAATACATAGACACTGGAAAACAAAAAACAGTAAGGAAAACACAGTAAGCAAATGCAAGAACACAACAATTAATAAGGAGTTCACCCTTTTCTCCAGGGCTACATCTCCGACCTAGCTTTTAGTGGCGGCCTTCTTTCATTGTGTCTTTAAAGTAGAAATTTACAATGAGGAGCTCAATTTGAGTCTCCTGAAACAGTTAATGTTTGGTAGGGTGGTTCTTGGATTCCCCAAACCACTAGAGTGCACAAACTCTTTTCCTTGCCAAATCTTAACCTCTCTGGTCTTTAATGGGAGGAGCCTAATGTGGTGCTCAATTCTCGATAGATCCTCTCAGGGATTGCTTGAACCTCTCAATATTTCTATCTGCTCGATGCTGCCTAAGGTCAGCTCAGCTCTCTGTTTTCTGCTTCTTGCTTCACTATCTCTTTCACCTTTTCTTTCACTGTTTTTCTTCTCCTCTCTCGGTCTTCGTATTTTGTTCTGTGTCTGTTCATGGCTTAAAGCCAATTTGTCCTTGACTGTTCGTTTCCTCTTTTGCTCCTTCTGTTTTCCTGATGCTATTCGCTTGGACTTCCCTGCCTCTGTGTCATTTCCAATGTCTCACAAGGAGTGGCCACTTGTCCTCTCACGAACTGCACCAACTCTTCCTTAATGGTTCGGGTCTTCAGTTACACTGTGGAATGACTCATCTGCCGAATCAAATCTAGGGGCCCCAGATCTGACTCATCTACCGACTCAAATCTGGGGCCGTCAGATCTGGGGCCCCCAGATCCTACGACATTCGCTCATTTCACGCGGTTGAATTGCTCGACTGTTAGTGTGCGATGAGAGGCGGTTTTCTCTCTCATCCACTAGACACGCGTCGCACAATGTATGGAATCACTCGTTTTTCACCAAATCCACTTACCACCCGAGGATGCCTCCGATATACTGCTGATTTTGGAGCGCGGGTCCCGCCTTTCGCCTTAGCGCTTACCCTACGGTTTCCCGGCTTCCCATGCGACTGAGCGCTTGGGGATTCTCCTTTTTGAGAGGTTTTTCCCAAATATGCACATAATCGTGCGTCAGAAATTCCCTCTGTTTCCCAATCTGGGCTTCTTAACTCCCAGTTTTGCCTCCTACGCGGTCTCCATGGGCCTCGGTTAGCGCCCTTTGACCGAGGTCCTCGTCGTTCCTTGTTGGTTGCAAAATGCCACTATCTAGAGGTCTTCCTGATCGCTCTGTGTTCATAAATTCGAAATCGGTCCTGATTTGATACAGTCATGGTACTTTGATAATTTTCATGGATCCAATTCGGATCAGCCAAGGAAGCTCAGATCCCTTAAGAGAATAGTCTAGGAACTGAAAATGATTCTCATTGATTAGAAAATTTTCTCATACATAACAGATTATAAGACTGGAGTTCTTAGGATAATTCCTCTACTTGATTACAACTAACTTCCTATATCTAGACTCCAAATCAGCTAGTCGATCCATTTATTTATACAAAATAGATAAGAGGAAACGTCCTTGAAGAGAGGGATGCTTTTCCTCCAAAATCCCTAGAAAGTAGGATATTTCTCCTTGAGTGACCTCACAACTACAAGGAGGAGTAATGATTACTCAAGCTAGCTGAGTTTGGTCATCCTATAGTAGGGAACATGAACTATAATGTTCTCTTGAATGGATTACTTCATGACCTACACCAAATATTCTCAATATCTTGCATAATAAACACATTGGGCACGTAAGGTATGGTAAACACATCTAACCTTACAAAGAATTTATTAAATCTTGAGAAATACATTTTTAAATGTATAAGGAGAGGTTTAATGTGCCTAGGAAAGGTGAGATGGGCCTTATGTTGTACCTAATTAGGAGACCCATCAACGATGACATGGCACAACTCTTATAAGTCCACAATAAGGATTATGCAAATTCATGGACTAACATGACACAACTCCTATGCAAAATCATAGTCTACTTTTATTAAAGGAGATTTTATCAACAATAACTACATTACATCATCTTGTGGGGTCAAAAGTGACCAAGTTACCCAAATCATGCATCCTCTTTCTTTCTACAATAAAACCTAATCAAAGAGAGTCGTAGTGAAGATGTTGGGTTTTTATTCATCAAGGTATCAATGTTTACATCACACTAGGTGGATGGGATTGTTGGACAGTTGGTATTGTCTATCTAGCTAGTGGCGGTAAGTGTGTTGGCATTGATTCAACCAGATTAGCATGGATGTATGTGCTAGCATGATGTTAGGAAAGACAAAATTGATGTCCACTAGGCTAGTTGTGATAGCAACAAATGTTAGAATTGATGTACTTGATGTGTCAAGCTCAAGGGGAGTCCTATGGTTGCAGTCTCTTGTAGAGAATCATCATAGTAGTATATTTACTGGAAAAGCCATAAAATGATGATGATGTTGGTTGGGGAGTTCAAAATTCCAGGCATAAGAATAAGGGTCAGGGTGCAAAGAATGGTAGAGAGTTTGTAGCCATGTTTTAGGTAGAAAATTGCCTCAAGGATTACATCAAATCTTCTCCTTTGGAAATTTATTTGATATTTCTAACCATATGTGGAATTCCATAAATGGATGTTGGGATCACAAGTTATTGATAACCGAAGTAAGGGTCTTGAAGTCCTTAGAATTAGGTTGAGTTTCAGAATTTCGAAACAGGGAAGCAGACCAAATTTTGGAACAGGGAAGCAGGTCAAATCTTGGAACTTCAGAATTTTGGAGGGTGAGAGTCTTGGTACCTCAAAGGGCTGGAATATTGGAACCCTTCAGAACTTTAGAACTTTGGAATTTTTGAGGTCAGAGTCTTAGTCAATTGGAAGGTCAATATATTAGAATTTTGTAACTTCGTAACTTATTAAAAATTGAATTATTTAAAAGCGTCAAGGGTCGTGGGGAGCATATATTAACAAAGGAAATCATTTGCAAAACCAAGGACTAAGGGACCCTTTCTCTCTCCTCGGACAAGACACATGGAAATAGGTGATTGGCCAACAGGATCTTGTTGAGAAATCAATGCTAATAATATTAGTGTTTGATTTCTCTTTCTTGATAATTACATGTGCATTATGTTGGCTTATTTTAATTCTTTATTATATTATATTTTGTCAAGAAACTACCAAATTATGTGTGTATGAAAATCACAAGAACAAGAGACACAATATGTAGGCACTCAGTCAGGGAAAAACCCCTATCTAGGGGAAAACCCAATCAAACTTCTTCCTCCAACATTTAAGACAAGATAATCCAAGACTCTTTGACCTAGACACAAACTTCCTCCAACCACCAAGTCATCCCTTCCTTCTAGCAACTTCGATCTAGACCTTCAACCCTGCAACAATAGAACTTTGACCCAGAAAATCTAGAACTTCAACCTTCCTAGAAAATAGCCTAGCAACTTTTCATAAACGAGAGAAAGAGATAGCCCAAAAACTTCGACTTGTTCTTCTTTTGCAATCCTTCCTTCTTCTCCTTGAACTTCACATTTTTCTACACTTCCTTGTGTATCAAACTTTTTGAGTTGGTGTCCACATATATCGAACTACACTTGCATATATAACCTCTTCTATGGGTCGAATTGTCCTCTTGTAGGCCAACTTCATCAGGCGAGGGCTGACTTGGCATGGAGGTGGAAAATTACATATTTGACTCAATAATAATTCGTTTTACATGATTCAAAATCCCCAGGAGGGTCTCATTGAATGAAAAATGTCTCTAATGACTCAATATAAAACCTATAAGTCTTCAATGGGGAATTTGACCTATAAAATGATTACCCAAGCATGAAACCCATGCTTTAATAAGCCATTGTAATAATAATATAATTTTCTTTTTCATTCTTTGACTCAAATATAAATATGAAGACAAAACCTAGTTACATTCTTCAATACTCCCTCTAAACTAGGGAGGTATTCATAATTTACACATGTATATACAAGTACAAGAAAGATCTCAAAACACAAGAACTATGAAGAGTTTAGGCACACATGGTGCCATAGGCTAGATTCCTGACCAGGGAAATCTATCCAAGTGGGACTAAGATGGACTAAAACTTTCATCCTCTTTAGATAATATCAAACTTACTTTCTAACCATCAATCTAGGGAATCAAGTGCATAATGCAAGGTCAGAGCTCTATGACCAACGCCACCGTCCCTACTTCAGGAACTATACATCAACACATAGGCCAACAAGATGTCCTCCCAGGAATTTTATATCACATAAGATGCCTCCTCAAATCTCTTCCAAACATTTTTTGTTAACAAGATTAGTCATATCAACCAAGCCAAGCACGCTTCTCAGATATTCAAACTTATTATTAGGAAGATACTTTGTTAAAACATCAACTACTTGTTCATCGACCGGGACATATTGTAGCTTCACGATCCCATCACGTACCAAAATTCTAATGTAATGGTACTTATTGTTGATATGCTTCGTCCTTGCATGGAACATGAGATCTTCAAACATATTAATGTTTATTTAATTATCACAATTTATCACAGTAGGTATTAGAGGCTTCTCAAACAAATCTGGCTGAAGTTTCCTCAACCATAAAACCTCCTTTCCTACTTCACATGCAACCACATACTCAGCTTCAACACTACTCAAAGAAACAAGATCTTGCTTACTACACATCCATGACATCATCATAGATCCCAAACTAAAACATTCACCAGTAGTGCTTCTTTCATTAGTCTCACTGCCACCCCAATCAAAATCTATAAAACTTGTCAACTTGACTCCCTTGCTATCATACTTTAGGCAGTGATGTATAGTGCCACGTAGATATCTTAATATATTCTTGGCAACTATCCAATGATCATGACAAGGCTCCAACTGAAATTGACTAAGAATGTTCACAAAAAAACATATATCCAGTCTAGTATTTACCAGATACATTAGAGAACCCACCAACTTATGATAGGTAGTAGGATCTATGAGACTTGAGTCATAAATTCTCAAATTCTTGATATTTGTGATCATGGGAGTAGTCATGGGCTTGGAATCCATCATACAAAATTTTTGCAACAACTTGATTATGTACTTTCCTTGCCCCAAATATATCTCCCTAGGTTTCTTCCATACTTCCAGACCCAAGTAATAATGTATCAGTGCTAGATCCTTCATCTCAAACTTGGCTTCCAACATCTTCTTACATTCTTGTATCCTTCGCTCTACACCTGTAATAAATAGATCATCCACATATAGTAGAATAATGACTGTCTCATTATCCATAACTTTGATATAGAGATTTGGATCAACAGTACTTTTGATGAATCCGACTCTTAGAAGGTATGTATCCATTCTTGCATACCATGCCATAAGATCTTTCTTCAAACCATATAGGGCCTTCTTGAGGCTACAAACATGAGTGTCATTTTCCATTTATTTCAAAGCCTTCAAGTTATTCAATGTATACTTCTTCGTCGATGGTTCCATTCAGAAATGTTGTTTTTACATCCATTTGATGGATATTCCATCCCATTGTTGCAGCCAATGAAACCAAAGATATTATAATAGTATATCTTGCGGTTGGTGAAAATGTTTCTTCATATTCTATGCCTTCCTTTTGAGAGAAACCCATTGCAATGAATCTAGCTCTGTACTTGTCTTTGTTTCCATCAACAACGTGGTTGATCTTGTAGATCCATTTAGAAGTGACAATTGATTTGTCACTTGGTCAAGGAACGATTTCCCAAACCCCATTCTTCATGATGGATTGATATTTTTCCTATATAGCCTTCTTTCATACTTCTTGACGAGCCACTTCCTCAAATGTAGTTCGTTCAACTTATAGTAGTTTTTCCATGTATGCAACATATCTAGAATATCGTTTTGGTCTTTTTCTTTCTCTAAAAGTTCCTTTCGCAACTCCATGTCCTTTGACATCTTCAATAGTATCTTTTAACCAATTTGGCCTCTTCCTTGTGTCGGGTATGATCAAAGATTGAATAGGCTCACTTGGTCCTTCTTCTTCCTCTTCTTTATTTGTAGTAGGATTGTCGTGGTGCTCTTCTTATTCGAATAATGGTATGTCTTCGTCATTAGAATCAATAGGAATGCCTTTGTATCTTTTGTAGGCATGATTTTCATCAAGTATAACATCCTTGCTTACTTCAATATGTCTTCCTTCCTTGATGTAGATTCTATATGCCTTTGAAGAAAGATTGTAGCTAATGAAAATCCCTTTAACGCTTGTAGAATCTAACTTATTTCATTTCTCCTTTGGAACGTGGATATAGGTGGGACATCCAAATATTTAGAGATGGTCCACACATGGATTCCTTCCTACGAATGCTTCTTCGGGTGTCATATTATTCAGGATTCTATGAGGACTTATATTTTGTATATAAACATTGGTCATTGCTACCTATCCCCACATAAATTTTGGTATGTCTTGATAAAAAAACATTGTTTATATACATTCTTCAAGTGTTCTATTTTCCTTTCTACAACTCCATTCTGTTCAGGATTGTAGGGAACAATAGGCTTCCTCTTAATTCTTGCTTCTTTGCAATATGAAATTATTTATTTTGAAGTGTATTCTCCACCATTATTGGATCTCAAAGTCTTTATTCTTCTTTTGGTTAAGGTCTCTACTTCAGACCTAAATTCCTTGAACTTTTCAAATACTCTGTCCTTTGATTTGAGTAGATAAAGCCATGTCTTTCTTGAGTGATCATCAATGAAGGTTACATAATAAATATGATATCCAAGTGATTTATCAGGCATAGGCCCACACAAATCTGAATGAATGAGGTCCAATATTTTTTCTAGATCTTATTTCACTGCTTGTAAATGGCTTCCTTGTATTCCTTCCTAAGGCACATCCCTTGCATATTTCTTCAAGATATTCTTTGATATTGGGAACTCCATTTACCAATTGATTGAGAGAGGTAATAACCTTATAATGTAAATGTCCATATCCTCTATGCCATAGTTCAACGGGTTTGATTTCCATGTGAACTAGGGCTTGAGGAGATGGTGTTATGACTCTATATAGAATTCCTTCACGTACTCTAATTACCCTAGCTTTATCGATGCTTGAATCTTTTCCCCAAGCCAGAACTTTTTCATCTATAAAAGAAATTCTATCACCTTTATCTTCTAAGCAATAAATTGAAAGTAAATTCTTTTCCAAACCTGGAACATAGAGTATATTGTTGAGATGTAGCTTTGCTCCATTGTCTAGGTTCAAAGAAATTGATCCCAAGCCTTTAACAACATAACTTTTGTTGTTTCCCAGTTCCACTGCATGAGAAAATTGTTCCTTTGATAGAGTGTGTAGTTGTTTTCTATCTCATGTCCACTATCAATAATCCATCCATTGGCATCATTGAGTGAATCTGTGAGTGCAACCAAGAACCCTTTGCTTTTGACCTTATTGAATAAGTTGTAGATGATTCTTTTGATCCAACTTCCTGCAATATTGAATCATATTTTCAAGTATCTTATCATAGAGGGAGTAACTTTTCCTTTCAAGCCAACAGAGTGATCTCCAGTCTTACTTGACCTTAGCTTTGATACCATGTTGAGAAATCAATGCTAGTAGTATTAGAGTTTGATTTCTCTTTCTTGATAATTACATGTGAATTATGGTGGCTTATTTTACTTTTTTATTATATTATCTTTCATCAAGAAAGTACCAAATTATGTGTGTATGAAGATCACAAGAACAAGAGACACAAGATGTAGGCACTTAGCGAGGGAAAAGCCCCTATCTAAGGGAAAACCAAATCAAACTTCTTCCTTCAGTAGTTAAGACGAGATAATCCAAGACTCTTCGACTTAGACACAAACTTTCTCCAACCACCAAGTTTGCTCTTCCTTTCAACAACTTCAATATAGACCTTCGACCCCGTAGCAGTAGAACTTCGACCCAACAAATACAAAAATTCAACCTTCCCAGGAGCATAACTTCGACCCAAAAAATCCAAAACTTTGACCTTCCCAGTAGCAGAACTTCAATCCAACAAATCCAGAACTTCAACCTTCCCAACAACAAAACTTTGACCTAGAAAATAGCCCAGTAACTTTGCATAAAAGAGAGAGAGAGATAGCCCAAAAACATTGACTTGTTCTTCTTCTACAATCCTTCCTTCTTCTCCTTGAATTTTGAACTTTTTTGCACTTCTTGTGTATCAAACTTGTTGAGTTGGTGTGCAAATAGATCAAATTGCACTTGTATATATAGCCTCTTATGTGGGTCGAATTGTCCTCTTGTAGGCCGAATTCATCAGGCAAGGGCCGACTTGGTGTGGAGGTGACAAATTACATATTTGACTCAATAATAATTCTTTTTACATGATTCAAAAGCCCAAGAAGGGTCTCATTGAATGGAAAATGACTCTAATGACTCAATATAAAACCTAGAAGTCCTCAATGGGGACTTTGACCTATAACATGATGAGCTAAGCATGAAACCCATGCCTTAATAAGTCATTGTAACAATAATAAAATTTTGTTTTTCATTCTTTGATTCAAATATAAATATGAAGACTGAGCCTAGTTACATTCTTCAACAAAGTTGATGGTGGAAAATGACACCAACATGATGTGGCTATATGAAGGACACGTGGTAGTCAGATTCAACATTATTGAGTGGCCTAATGGGGAAAACCCTAGTGACATGTGTCACCACTAAGGAGACGCCACGTGGGGTTGATGACGAGAGCATGCTATCATCCTGGAAGCATATCGAAGGTCAGGGATTTTGTAACTCCACTGTAATTGCTTTTAAAAAAAGTTCTGATACTGGAGAGCTCCGATGTGTTTGGAACTTGGTCATGGAGCACAAAGAAACAAGGGTGTAGTGAAGTTATTAGCAACTAAGTGCTATGGTGGCCCCACGTGGGAAGTATTTTAGAGGTCGGAATTTCTTAACTCCTCTATAATTGTAATTTGAAGAAAGTTATGATACCAGGGAGCTTTGATTTTGATTAGCACTTGGTCATGAAGTCAAAAGAACCAAGGGCATAGTTAAGAGCTTCGCACCTAAGTGTTATGGTGACGTCACATGGGAAGTATTTCAGAGGTTGAAATTTTGTAACTCCTCTATAATTGGAATTTGAAAAAAGTTTTGGTACCAGGGAGCTCCAATGTGTTGGTGTTTGGTCATGGAGCCCAAAATAAATAAGGGTGGAGATAAAGAACATGAGGATATAGGCCCCTAACAGGATCTTTAAGGGCTTAGCACCTAAGTGCTATGCTGCGGGTCATAGAACCCGGTCCTATGGTGGGAAAACAATAAGAGGCTAAGAAAAAGGGGCTAAAGGCCAGGCTTGGAATTTTAGAATCTCGCAATTTCGTAACATATCCTGGAAATAAAGTTATGACATGTGGGGGATCCAAAATTTTAGCACAATGGCGTAGGAAGGATGAATGATTCAGAAAATATGTAAATGTGCATAGTAAGGTTGGTGTCACAGGAGTAATGGCGACTGCAGAGATCGCTGAGTGAAGGAAGAAAGGACCACAATTACACAAATGCATTAGTCGAGTCAATGGTGAAAGAGACAAAGAGGAACATGATTTGCAGAAGCAACAATTGACCCTAGAACAACCATGATTGAGCTTTCTTGCATACTACAGGGAGTCTATCATGAGCTGAGGCAAGCCATCTCTGATCTTGCTTCCATGCTATGAGAAATTGAATGAAGATCAAAACCTCAAGTATAGGAGATTTGTTCATAGAAAGAACAAGAGCCTTGTTGGGTGTGCTAGATTGATTGAAGATTTATGTCTCGACATGGGAACACTCAGGTTCCCATCCTCATGTTTAATGCAACAACAATGAGTGAGAGAAAAAAACCCATTCTCAGTGGTTAATGAGGTTGCAGTGCCTATGTATCATACATGACAACATGAAGGAGTGCTAAGTGCTAAGTACACACAAGTAGTGTGAATGGAAAAATTCAAGCCATGAGATGCAAAAACAAGATGGAGAAGGCATGTAGAAGTATACTTTAACAATGTGAATAGTATAGTGATGATTAACAATGACAACATCGATCACCATGTTTTAGTAAAACAAAAACAGTGATTGCAGAAGAGAAAGTGGGGGAAGAAAAATTGTTACTAGTGAGTTGTGTGGAGAGATTTGTGTGTGAGTGTGGTGCTGAGGAGATGCCAAGTGTGCCTATGAAGTGGAAAGAGGTGATGTGTGCCTATGTTGCAAAGAAAAGTGGCTAAGTGAGCCTGTGTTGTGGCGAGATGCTAAGAGATCCTGTGGAATAAAAGGGGCTGAGGATATATAATGTTTTCTATTAAGAACAGAGGTCAAAGAAGAGTAGGTGCTATTATTTCGAAGTGTTGAACATATCTTGATTGAGTGTAGAGGGCTGAGAATAATAGAGTGTTTTGTGGGTTGTGTGTTAGTGAATGTTGTTGAGAGGAAAAATGAGTTGCTACAAAGTTTGCAAAGGAAAGAAGCTGAAAGTGCCAGAGCATAAGAAGAAGGCCAAGAGTTGAGTGTATGTTGTTGAGATTAGAGGAATGAGTACAGTGTGTTGCTATAGAGTGAGGAGAGGATAAAGGGAATTGTGGGATGAGTAGAGGAAAGGCTGATGAGGATAACAAAGCTGATATCTACATAGAACATTAGTTCCTTATTGAGTGTGGGTTGGAGCTTGCATATAGGAAGTTGGTGCTTCCATCTCTAGCGGGTGTCTGAGAAGGCTTGGGGGTTGGTTCCTCCTGCAAGTTGGTGCTTGCATAAATCTAAGGAGTTGCAAGTTTGTGCTTGCAAAAAATACACAAAGTTGGTGCTTCTGGTAGGCTGATCAAGTGTCTGCAAAAGGAGGGAGTTGGTGCTTCTTGCTATTGGGTGCTAGAAAACAATCAAAGGGAGTTGGTGCTTCCTATGGGTAGTGGCTCACAAACATATTGATGTAGTAGATTAGGTGTTCTTATCTTTACATTAATAACAAAAACAATCTTGGTGGTTTTTTCTTGGACATGTTTCCACGTTAAAACTCCATGCCTCACGTGTTTGTTGCTTATGATGTGTATGCTTGCATTGGTTGATATGGTTTGATAATGGTTGATCTCATATAATGGATGCCAAATTTTGATGAGTAAAGATATGTTGGCATAAAAGTTAAAATTCGACTTAATACTGATTCACCCTCCCTCTTAGTATTAAAATTGTTTCCAGCAATTGATATCAAAGCAAGGTTCCTTAAGGAATAACTTAATTTCTAGAAGGTAGATCAAAGGGAAATAATGGCTAATCAACTTTGGCTAGCAACAAAAGGAGTTCCATTTTTAAATGTATCAAACTATGAGCTCTAGAATATCATAATGGAAGGCTATTTAATTCTGTTATATATGGAGAGAGTAATGAGTTCAATACATAAGCAAAGGAAGCCATCATGAAAGGGTTGTATAAGCCAGATGAAGATAAAGTGAGGAATTGTGAGTCAACAAAGGAAATGTTGGACATATTGCAATGTCTATATGGAGGAGAAAGCTGCACATGTCAAGAGGAGGTCAAAGAACCCTGTTGTTCAAGTGCTGAACCTAAATCTGGGAAGGTTGCTAATATTGAGAAGAAGAGAAGGAAGAAGAAAAAGACAAAGGAATATCAAAGGAAAGGCATTAAAAATATTGAATAGCCTTCTTCCAATAAGGAAGTTGCTTCCCATCACTCTCGAGTTGATGATGATGGATTATTATATGAGAGGTCATGTTGCTCATGAGGTAAGCTATTGCTTTGTGATTAATGTAAAGAAATAGGTCATCCATTATCTAGATGTTCATGTGAATCACTTGAAGATAGAGATACTCATGCATCTAGTAGTAGTAATGAAGATAGACTCACTTTAGTAGCAATAGAAAATGAGGGATCCTCTGAAGAAGAAGAGAATATATTTTATGAAGAGAATAGGGGTATCACTGGAAGTGATGAAGATG
This sequence comes from Pinus tabuliformis, assembly GCA_031772625.1. Classification (NCBI taxonomy): domain Eukaryota; kingdom Viridiplantae; phylum Streptophyta; class Pinopsida; order Pinales; family Pinaceae; genus Pinus; species Pinus tabuliformis. Next base: position 719,461,517 of record CM062818.1, read on the forward strand.
GAATACTCCTTAGACCTGTGGAAGATCCCATGGACATAGAGATGGGTTTATATCCATTTGAGGAAGAAGTAGATCTCTGCTATAAAAGAGGTCAAGGAGCTATCATAAGAAAATCTCAAGCAAAAGGAGAACTTGCATGAGTATGAGCTTGAGAATGAGAAGTTGAGCAAAAAAATAATTAATCTTAATTCTCAACAAGAAGAGGCTAATGTTTGACCAATTAGCTAAATGATAGAGAAGCTTACTATGAGAGACTACAAAGTGAAGTATCCTCATTGAGACAAGACATAGAAAGGAAAAATAAAGAGTTGTGTTGATATCAGAAGCTTGAGGAGAGCAAAAATACCTTGGATGAGATGCTTGTTAAGAAAATATCCCCACTCATCAAGGTTGGTTTGGGTTTTGAAGAAGAACGAGGCTCCAAGAAGGAAAATGTTGGAAGGTCAACCACTCATGTAAGGGAATTTAGAAATTCCAACAACAAAAAAGGAAAAGAGGTTTTTGTACAACAACATCAACAAGGAAAACAACAACAACAAGAGAAGAAGAGAAGAAAAAAAATGTTATGCAACAACAAAGGAAACACTAGAATGGTAATAAACAACAATGAGGAGAGTAATAGAAGAGAGCTAAGCAGTTGCAAGAAAGGGTGCCAGGCAGTAATGAAAATTTCTGTGGATGACACAAGAAGAATCAACAAAGGTCCTTCCCCCTCTAGGACAAAGCGCTGAAAGAAAAGGTAACTTTGTTGTCAAAATCATTTTCATGGTTATTGTTTCTCCTGCAATAATTTTGGACCTAAAGTCATAGAATGTAGATGAAATGCAAGAAAACAAGATATGTTGGGTAGTAGCAACCTAAGAATGCATAAAGTGGTCAGGACAAAGCATGTTTGCAGTGATAGGAGTTTTGACAAGAATGTTGTCGAGAATAGTAACTCCTCTTCCCCATTCCAGTGCTATGTCAAATGTTAGAATTGTGACAATCTTGGGCACAAGAGATCACGCTGTAGATATAGGGAGAAAAATCATGCTTCTTAGCATATGCATGAAAATGTAGGAGCTCAATATTTGAAGACAAGAAGAAATAATGGAGTAGAGGAATACAAGTTTGTCTTCAGTGCTCAATATCAAAAATGATAGATGAAAAGAGGAGGAAGAAATCAGAATATAGGAAGAATGATCCTCCTACTCTTGCAATAGACCCCCTTATAAGGAAAAAGGGAAACAAGAAGCCTTGGGTTAAGAAAGAGGACTTGAAGGAGAAGTTTTGTCGAGCCATGTGTAGCCAAGAGAAAGCCCAAACATGGGCAATGAAGAAGCTATAAGGTAATGCTTCTGTCAAGACTTAGTCATTGAAAGTTTGGAAAAAGAAGGAGTATGACCTACTCAGGGGGAGTAAATCCTTTATTTCTCTTCGGTAAAGGAAGAGAATGGCCTGAAGGGAGGCCAAATAAGTCAGATGCAGGAAGCTAGAAGGAAAAAACAGAAAAGTGCATCTAAACATTGAAATTATGGTCAAGTCCCCATGTTGATTACAATAAGGTATTTGTTTATTTCAAATTTATCAACATTAAAAGAGAGAGGAGAGTGTAGCTAACATGGTTTTAAGGGAGTACGCAACAACATTTTATGTCATGGGAAGAAGAAGATGAGTTGCAACAGAAGTGTGGAATGACAAAAGGTCCACAATCAAGTCAGGTCCACAAGATCTGTCTTCATGCAGATGCAAGGAAGCAGATGCAGGAGATCATAGAGTATTGGATCAGAGGGAGCTACTTTATTAAGTAGTAGCAGGAAACAATTTTCAGTCTCAGGAAGAAAGATTTCATAGGAAAGGAAAGGTTTATACCTTGGGTGAAATACACCTATTTCTTTTTTTGTTGAAGCAAGTGCCGATCCTAATTCATTAATTAAAAAGAAAAATTAAATCTTATACATAAAACCCAATTCCTTACAAGAATTCGGGAAAAAGGAATCCCTGCCAATGACCAAGATCTCCCAAGCTACTGTAGTGATCACCAAACTTTTGAGAAGTAAACATGGAAAGGCTACAAGAGCCCCCACCCACTAGGGAAGTTTCAGATACAACAAACTTCCCAAAGCCAATATACGACCATAGACGCCCCTGACCACGCGAAATCCACACGCCACAAAAGAGGGAAAAACCATGCCAAACTAGATGAACGGGTAAAGCTCACTTGGCCCCACAAAAACTACACGTTCGATCCCAACCATTGATCCTGGCTACTGGATCCAACAACCAGAAATCATATCGCACGACCTAATACGACCGAGAGATAGTGTTCGATCGAAGGCGGTTTCAAAGTCAGCCAACCTACCACGTGTTACAATCTCTATGGGATCACTCCCGAAACTACAAAACCATAAACCGCTCATGAATCGCGCGATCTTTGGAAAACCGACCATGCCGTGGTTTTTAGGCTTGAAAGCAGAAAGGGGGAAAATTCTAGCTACCAGAAAAACTAACCACGCATTCTATTTATTCCTGCTACAGAACTGGAATTCGATATTGTACTTGTTTGGGAAAAGACCCGACAGCTTGTCTGTCAATGAACTGAGAACCTCGTTCAATTGACTTCGGGATAAAATGAGACATACTTTAGCTTGCCTTCCAACCAAGTACATACTGAAAGGTTGTATAAGTTCATTCCAGAAAAATCAATTCACACTTGTCAACCTGGCCTGATATCTAAACACTTCTCTGTCTTCTACAGCTTGTTCTTCGCAGAGAACCTTTAAACGGTTTTGAAGTATCTCCTGCCACTTTTTCGCCATTCTGCCATCAGCATTGTTGACCCCTTGGTTGGCCAGGAGGTCCACTAATTTATTGGTAGAACGTCGAACATGGTTGAAACTAACTGTTCGAAGCCCCTGGAGGTGGACATGGATTATTTGGTAGACCTGGATTAGTTTCCAGTGAGTAGAGACTTTCTCCGGTCGAGTACTGCAGTTGATTATTTTCACAGAGTTAATGGTAATCTCTGAGTTTGCTTCAACAATGACGTTTGAGCCATGGTTCTAGATCAGAAACTATAGACATTGTTCCAGAGCCATTAATTCTGCCATATTATTTGTGGCTCTTCCCAAATGGCAGCGGAAGATAAAGATAATACTACCATTTTCATCTCTTAAAACTCCTCCAAAACCAGTTGTTCTCGGGTTGCCTTTGGAAGCCCCATCAATGTTGTATTTCAGATAGCCTTTTGGTGGTGGTTGCTAGAAATCCTTCTCTGTATCCGTAGTTATGTCCTTCTTGATCAGTCCTTGGGGAATAATCCCTTTCATTCCCAGTTGTCTGAGAATTCTCAGCTCAGTCTCAGAGGGGGGATTTTTAGGGAGATTGCGTACTATGATACTAACTGTCTCCCTGAGCTGTTTTAGGATCAGATCAAATAGTCTATGAGGAATAACCTTTTCATTCTTAAAAATTCTTTTATTTCTTTCTTTCCAAACATTCTAGATAATGAAGCTTGGCGTGAAGGCCTAGGCCAAATTAAGGAACTCATTCTTCGAATAGTTTCCTCTCCACTTGTTTAGGGTATTTGTGATACTACTTTTGTCCCTATCTGTCTGTTGGAAAATGGTAGAGAAAGAATCCCACAACCAGGTGGTGTAAGAGCAGCTATTAAGAATGTGCTCCATGGTCTCCTCCTGCTCTTCATAGAGCTGGCATTTGGAAGGCCCCATAACCCCCCTTTTCCTAATGTTGTCCCAAGTTAAAATTTCCTTTTGATGAACCAACCACATGAAAAGCTTGATCTTCATCCAACCTTGGTGCTTCGGTGCTGCCAGGTCTTTTCTGGAACACTGCAATCAAGCTCAAGGAGAATACCTTTGGCTTCCTTAAGATTAAAGGTTCCTTTATTATTATTTCCCCATCTCAGTTGATCCTGCCCCTTTGTTACTAAAATCATTCTTTGTTTAAGCAAGCTCCCTAGAGCCTCTGCTTTAGTTTTAATGGGGATATCATCTCTGCAGTCAATTTTTCTCCAGCTTCTCCACTTTCTCGAGTTCTGAGTAGGATCACAGAAATCCTTAACTTTGTTTAACCCTTGGGAATTTGTTTCCTGCTTGAGGCTTAACAAATCTTCTGTTAACAACGTTGGTTCTTGTTGCCATTTGTCCTACCAAAAGAGTTTAAGATCTCCTACTTTGATTTCCCAAAAACTATTTTTTTGAACTAGGATTTTATTTTCCCAGGCTCTGTTCTAGATGTGAGATCCTTTTAAATTTCTAGACATACTTATGAGATCATTAGTGTGCCAAGAGCTAGCATATTTTTCTTTCCAGATCCTTGCCCACTGGGCTATTGGCTCTTGAACCCATCGCCACCAAAGCTTGGCTCCTAGAACTTTACTAAGAATCTCCTGATCATCCAAGCCTAGACCCCCATGACTCTTGGGTTTACATATTTTATCCCAAGAGACTAGGGCCCACTTCTTCTTTGTTTCTTCCTTACCCCAGAGGAAATCTCTTTGTATATTCCTGAATTGCTCTAAAACCCCTTTGGGAGCTGGGAGGGCTGATAACATAAAAACTAGGATAGATTGCAAAACTGCCTTTGTTAGAACCAACCTGCCTGCCAAGTTCAAGACTCTGAAGGTCCAATTTTTGACTCTATCCTACATCTTATTAAGCACCAGTTCCCAGATACTCTTATGCATAGGTCTAGCTATGAGAGGGATTCCCAAATACTTTGTGGGGAGGGAATCCCTTTGGAAGCCAAGAATTCTTGAAATATTTCTCTGAATAGCAATGTTAGTGTTTAAGAAGAAGATTTTTGACTTAGAGAGATTGACTTCCATACCTGTAGCCATGGAAAATTCCTTTAGGATTTGATTGTAGGCTGAAGCTTCTTTGACTGTGGGGATTCCTTGTAGCATGGTATCATCTACAAATTGTTGGTGAGTCAGAGCTTGACCATTCTTAAATAATTGAAAACCTTTGATTTTTCTTATTTCCTTGGCATGCTTAATGGATCTGCCAAGTCCTTCCATCATGAGAATAAAAAGAAAGGGAGAGAGTGGGTCTCCCTGCCTGAGGCCTCTAGAAGGAATGAAAATCTCTAAGGGAGAGCCATTCACCAAAATTGAAAAGCTGGATGAAGTCACTAGAGCCATGACCCATCTGACCCAATTGTGATTGAAACCAAAAGTAGTGAGAACCTTCTTGATGTAAATCCAATTCACCTTGTCATATGCTTTGGCAATATCCAATTGCATGATCATCCCCACCTACTTTTTACTAGTAAGCATGTGAACCACCTCATGGGCTTGAATAATGTTATTTAAAATTTGTCTGCCCTCCACATAACCTGCCTGTTCCTCTGACACTAAGTAAGGAAGGAGAGGTCTTAGTCTGTTAGCAACAACCTTGGATATTATCTTGTATACTACATTACATAAAGCTATGGGTCTATACTTATTTGCAGTTTGAGCTGAATCCTGTTTGGGGATCAGGGAGATAAAGGATATGTTGAGGGCTTTCAAGATGGTTTTGCTACACTTGGAGTCCTCCACCAGATTTAGAATATACTGTTTGACAATATGCCAACAAGCTTTAAAAAAATCCACATTGAAACCATCCGGGCCTGGTTCTTTGCAATTCTGCATGTATTTGAGAACTTCGCTTACTTCCTCTTTAGTAATAGGTCTATTGAGGTTAAAAATGTCCTCTCTAAGATGCCAACTTAGGGATATGCCTTACAATTTCCTTGATAGATTGTTCCTTTTCTGGATTGTTTTCCCGAGTGATGTTTCGGAAATGCTTAACAAGCACAGCTTCAATATTCTTATGAGTGTTCTGAAGCTCCCCATTCTCGTTCTTTATCGTAGAGATTCTGTTGTGTGCTCTATTAGCTATGGTGGATCTGTGGAAAAATCTTGTATTCTGCTCTCCTTCCTTGAGCCATTGAACTCTAGACTTTTGCCTCCAAAATATTTCCTCTTGTTTGCATAAATTTTCCCATTCTTGATGATGTTTGTCAGCCTGATCACTTTTGACTTTGTCAAAGCCATCTTGGATCAATGCCTGGTTGAGTTCCTGAATTTTGATTTCCAATGATTTTTTGTTCACAAAAATGTTTCCAAAATCCTTCTTGTTCCATTCTTTGAGCCTGAACTTGACATGCTTTAGTCTTTTATGAAGGAGGTACATTTGTGATCCTTGTAATTGCAAGTCTTCAGACCACCATTTTTCAATGTTACTGATGAAATCCGGGTGGGAGAGCCAGATATTCTCGAATCTGAAGGGCCTATTTCTGGGAGAAACCATACCCTTGATTTCCAATTGAATCGGCCAGTGATCGGACCCTCCGAAGGGAAGGATTCTTGCTATTATTTCTTTATCTATAATCATTAGCTCCTCTAAAATCATGAACCTATCTAATTTAGAGGCTACCTATGCCTCACCTCCTCTTTTGTTGTTCCATGTAAAAAATCCATTGCTCAATTCTGAATCAACCAATTTCATATCATCTGTGAATGATTGGAATGCTAAAGAGTCTTTGGTTAGTGCTTTGGTTCCTCCTTTTTTTCTGAAAGAGACTTGATCATATTGAAATCACCTCCAATTATCCAAGGAATCCCAGCCTGTCTATTCCTGAGATCTATTAGGGATTCTAGCAATTTGAGTTTGTCATCTATTTTTTGAGGACCATAAACATTTGTGACCAGGAAGGTTTCCGAAACCCCCACTGGTTGCATGACCACTGATAAGTAATTTCTGGATGCTTCAGCATCTATTATGCTGATTTTCTGGGGATTCCAAAGAGTTAGAATGCCCCCTGCTGTGCTTTCAGCTTTGACCTCTAGAAACTCAAATCTATTGAGCCATTTGCTATGAATTTTTTTTATTTTATGAATGGAACATTTGGTTTCCTGGATGAAGATCATATCTGCATTTCTTGTTTCATTCTATAACTTAGCATTCTTTGTTTTCTTTTACTACCTAGACCTCTAATATTCCAGGATGTAAACTTCATAATTCAAGATTTGTAAAGGAGTAACTGGTTAGGTCTTTCATCTTACCTGAGTCTATCATTAACTTTCCACACTCCATTAAGAGGTCCTTCTGCTTTTTCCTACCCCTTTTCTTTCCTGCATTTCTGGTAGCTAATCCTGGAGTTGATTTAATTGTTTTCACACCTCTGTACTCCTGCTTGTCAATGGTTTTTCCTTTATCTAACCCCCTTTCCTGAGTTTTCCATAAAAACAATTGTTGAATTCTATTGCAATCTTCTTGGGGTAGTGAATCTATCCCTCCCGTGGTTCCCTGCATCAAGAACCCTTCTAGATCTAGGTGTTCCTTATCTAGAATTTCTTGAAGTTCATGGTCCTCCAGATCTGTTTCACTCTGGGTCATTTCCTGATCCATCTCTAGTTCTGTTTCACTCATCATAATTTCTTTCTTATTACCAATCTCTTGTGTTGGGTTGCAGTTTTCTTCCTTTTCCTTTTCATTAGGGCCATCCTCCATAGATTGGTCTTCATTTGCCATTTCTTCATTCTCTTCTAGTGCTTGATACCTATTTTGACTGGCCTTTTGACCCTCATTATGAAGATGCTTTGGTCCTTTTTTGCCTCCTTTTCCTCTACTTACCACTTTCTGAAAGCTTTCTATGTCCTTCATTGCATTTTGTTTTCTCCTGTTGTCTACTTTGCTAAGAGGGCAATCTCTGAACAAGTGTCCATGTTCGTGGCATTTATGACATCTGAATGGGATAGGCCCATAGTCCACTGTTTGCACCCATTCCTCATCAAAAACTTCCAGGATGACTTCATCCGGAAGGGCTCCTGATAGATCCATTTCTACACAGATTCTTGCATAGGAAGTGTATTTTCCCCTTCTTGTGGCTTCCAAAGCTTTGACAAAACAACCTAGTTTGCCAATGGCAGCAAGCGATTCAGTTTGCCAGTAGTCAAGAGGTAGAGAATAGAGCCTTACCTAAACGAGTACCAAAGTGAAAGTCTCTCGCTCTGGAACAAAGTTCATCATCCAAGGCCGCATATAGAGGCCAGCTGCTGCATAAAAGTAGGGTCCTCCTTCGAATATTCTGTCTTTGTCTTCGATGCTTGTGAACACCACGGTGAAGAATCCCTTTGACCCAAGATGCAGATCGATGCTTCCTTTGGGTTTCTAGTGGTACTTGATCCATATCTATAAAGCCTTTTCCATGGGCCATAGTCCCATGAATTTTCAGATTATAGCGTAAGTTCCCATATGTTCCCTGTGTGCCTGCAGTGCAGGATCATTTAGCACTACTCTAGGAGTAGTCTTTGTTTTGGGTCTGCATGGTCCCTTTTGTTTATTGTCCCTTGTTCTCTGGCTTTTGTCTTCTTCCTCCTTATCTTTAGTGCTGACATTTTCCTTTGGCCTGACCCCATTTGTCTCTTCTTCATTATTATTATTTTCCTCTTCCACCAAACCTCTGACATTACCCAGTGGGGACTTGCCTCTGCTGGCTACGACCTCCTTGTATGAGGGAGTGGAGCTCCCTCCTCTGCGGCCCTCCATTAGGAGCAAGCACTGAAACTCTCAGAAACCCTAGTTGTGCATTTTTCTCCCGCTCCTCTCTTCCGTAATCCTCCAAAAAAATTCCTTCTTAACTTTGTGGTCGGGTGAAATATGCCTATTTCATTTAGGTCGTGAATTTGATTTTTCCTAGCACTCTTGTGCTCATGAAACACAATAGGTACAAGATTTGAATGTCCATTAGATTTCAATTGGTATCACTATGTCAATTGGCAATCTAGGTTTGTATCGAGCAACCTTTTGTGCAAATGGGAATTTCTTTCTTAAAGGAATTTTAAGAGTTTTCCTGGTACAATATCCAATTTATATCATCTTTTTTGGTGCAATTGGTACCACAACAATCCATATTTGGAATAGCTTGATCTCAAGAGGATAAAATATGGTTAATGTAGATGCTTAGGAGAAGTAAGCATAGATAATGATTGGTATTTGCAGCAACAACAATACCATGAGAAATTTTAATTGGTATCAATTTCTTTTTAATTGGTACAAAATATGCATTGGCAGAGAGAGTATTCAATCGAAATCCATAAGGTTTCAAAAATTGGAGGCATTCAAAGTAGAGGCAGTATAGGTTTAGGGGGAGAATATAAAATATGTCCAGTTTATAGAATGACAGCTATTAGCCCTTGAAGAGAATTCTGTTGAGTGCAATGCACATCAACAACTAGATCCTTGTCATTGACAGTTAGTGATTGCATGGGGGAGAAGAAGCAACTTATAGCCCTTTTCCATTGATGTCAAAGGGTGAGAGAATTATTGGAAAAGATGTGATGGCCCAAGAAGAGGAAATAAAGCCATTGGTGGCCCCTGAAAGGATATGTGTGGAAGTAGCATGAGGATTGGCCATCAATGTGGAGAAGTGAATAGGTGTTTCCATTAATGCCAAAGGGGGAGATTGTTGGACAGTTGGCATTATTGTTCTGGCTAGTGGCAATAAGTGTGTTGGCATTGATGTCAACAGTCATGCTTGGAGATCAAGTTGCGCAGTTGGAATTTCCTGACAGTTACCAATTCTGTTGGCATTGGTGTCAACTAGATCAATATGGATGTATGTGCTAGCATGATGTTAGGGAAGACAACATTGATTTCCACTAGGCTAGTTCTAATAGCAATAGATGATACCATTGATGTGCTTGATGTGTCAAGTTCAAGGGGAGTTCTATGGTTGTTGTAGTATCTTGTAGAGAATCATTATAGTAGCAGGCTTATTGGAAAGGGCATAAAAAGATGACTGTGCTAGCCATGGAGTCTAGGATTTTAGGCACAAGAAGAAGTGTTAAGGTGCAAATAATGGTAGAGAGTTTGTAGAGATGTTTAGGTAAGAAATGGGATTAAGGTGATCCAGAGCTCAAAAATTTGCTCAAAATTCAAAGTTGTTGGATCGGTGTGGAACCTGAATGATTCTGTAGTTCTTGTCATCTTGAATCTGATGCAACTTGTTTCGTGTGAAATGAACATCGTGTGCTCTTGGAAACAAGTTCGTTCATTTTTTAAAACATGCAAATTTTTGAGAAAAAATGAAATGAAAGTATAGTCAGTAGTCCGTACTACTAACATGACACTTGTTAGAGTTAGTATTTGCATACTGCCATTAGTGATAAAAAAATCCTCTTTTATATCATATTAGGGTCCCATTATGAAATTTTTGTCATTCCACATAGGTCCTCATTTAAAAATTTACTCACTGATGGTAGCCCTATGTCAAAAGCCCTACTGTCTCTAAGAAAATCAATATTTGTTGGCCCACCTTTATGTGTCTTACTGAGCATACATTGACTATAAAGGCTCATTTCTTCATGTTTTATGTCAGTCAATTCCACCTGGAGTCTGCTTGTTCGAGGTCCCATTAGCTCTTTAGGTTTCATTTTTCCAAAGCCCAATAAAACACCATTTCACTACATAAGGCCAACAAAAGTATGAGAGTGAACAAAATAATATCCCTTTTTCAGTTAAAGAGGATTTGCAAGCATGTAACCATGGTTGCCAAACTTATATTTTTGATTTCATGTAAGAATTTCATTACAGTTTGTAATTTTATTCCAAAAACAAAGATGTAATCCTATTTTTTATATTTATGTAATTTTATGTCATTATATTTAATAACTATCTTTTCCCAAGCTATCAACTCAGTTCCAAAATGCCAAAGGACCAAAAGTCAAAGGTCAAAGTGTTTTCAATGTATATCAAGTGATCAATTTGTCAAAGAAAAAGTCAAGTGTAAAGGTATAGTTTCCAAGAGTAAAGTGAATGACAAAAGGAAGAAAGTGGGTCCTAAGGCCCAAATCATCAATTTAATGAAGTATAAAGGCCACCAAGACATCAAAAAAAAATTCATTTTAACTCTCAAAGGTCGAGCTCACACTCCCTTGGTTCAAAAACATGATTTTGTAGGTTCAAAGGAAAAAATTCTCTTGGTGTTGTGCTTAGGAGGAAGGCACTCCGCTTAGAACGGAGATGCTGCACTTAGAGTTGCGGTCGCTACCTTTTTTAACACAGGCGCTGCGCTTTTGGGTAAGGTGCTAGGCTCTTGCCCAGTGTGCTGCGCTTTTGCCCAGTGAGCCCCTAGAGCACCAAAATGCCTCCAAATTCTCTCAAAATTTCAACAAGGCCTTGTTTCCTCTTCTACCAAGTAAGTGACCCTATTTTCCACCTATTTTCACTCCTAAACAACATTTATTTTTAGTGTTTTGATTCCTAAGAAAAATTGGGCCCTGGGCAAGTGATAAAGCCATAAATTCATCCCTATCCCAAATTTGCTACCCATAGACCCTACAACACCTTCCTACATTACTATTAAATCCATCCCTACCCTTACATTATCATTTCCTAGTCCCTAAACACTTTTCCCATAAAACCCTAAGACCTAGGTTTCCAAAATTCCTAGGCAACCTTTACCATAAACATGTAATTTAATTATCATTCCCAACTCCCTTGACATTGTCACCTCCTATCACCTCCCACAACTCCATAATCCCTCCCCTCATCTACCCAATTTTTTATAGCCCTATCCCTATTCCATAGACCTATTTCCACTTCCCATTCCCACCTGCCTTATCACTAGGGTCTCTTAACCAAACATTATGGAGGAAGATAGAAATTATGTGGAAGAGGAGGATACACAAGTAGAAGAGGAAAGAGAATAAAGGAGGCCACGCAAAGGAGACAGAATCCTAAGGCTGGAGCCCACTAACTCAAATGAACTCATGGCTTTACCAATGGTAGTCTCATGTTTTCAGTATGTAGGTTGCCTTGATTTTTGCAAAATAATTTAAAGAGCTCAGAATCACCCTATTTTGACCAAACTTTTTGCATCAAACCTGAAAGATAATCAAGTGACCCTAGTAGGAGTGACCTTCACTTTGTCTACTTCCATCATTGCTGCTGCCATAGGGATTCCAAACATGGGTGAGAGGTGGTTTAAATAAAAATATTTGGAGGATCAGGATTATGAACCATTCATCAAACAAATGTACACAAATGAGAGGAGGTGGGTGTTCCCTTTTAGCTCCCTTCTTAATAGGCATGCCCCCATGATGAAAATCATCATGAAGTACTTCTCTTGTGAAGGAAGGTTCTCTAGTCTCTAGTCCATTGTGGAGAAGATAGATTATGACCAACAGATGAATAACCTTTTCCATCACTTATTGATCAAGATCATTTTCCTTCATGACCTTAAGCAGTTGAATATTTCATGGGACAATTTCATTGCCAATGATATTTTCACTACTCCACAAGATCCACATGCTAAAGATATGCCTTCTTCATCTCATCCAATTGATCATCATGCTGAAGCCACACCCACTCCATCTCATCCCACTACATCTATTCCTCCATCTAATCAGCCACCCTCAGCATCATCACCATCATCACCATTTCATGATCATGCAGGGTCACCTAGCAGAGTTGAGGTCATCAGGTCTAAGAGCACAGGTGTGAGCACATTGGCACATACTTATCAGAGAGGCCACAGGTAGGTGTTTTCCCCACAAATTGTGGGAGGGGTCTTACCTTCTTCATCAACAAAGCAGGTACACAAAGGTAAAGAAAAGATGACAGAGGTAGAGATCCAACAATAGGAGGAGGACCTCCATGAGACAGAACATGATTTTGAGCTTATTGATCCAAGTAAGCAGGATGACTATGAGGATTTTAGCATAGTCATCAAGGAGAAGGATGACCAAATAAGAGAGCTTCAGACTAACTTAGAGAGAGCTAAGTTTGTCATTTCTTTTCTTGAGCAGGAAAACAAGGAGCTAACGACCAAAAATCTGATCAATGAGGTGAAATTCATCAAGGTTCAAAGAGAAGCTAATAAAGCAAAGGTCATGCTTAATGAAGCATATGGGAAGTATGGTGATTTTGATGAGGAATAAGACCAAATTCCAAGACAGAGGCCCAGGACTAGAGGGCTGAAAGGATCTCTAGAACTAGAGAGGAAAAAGGAGGTTGAACTTGCCTATGAGCTCACTTTGAATGAAAAGTTTGCCATAATGATGAATAAGGACTGAGAATATTGGTTTGAAGGGGTAAATGAGAATCTTGATAAGATCTTGAAGACTTCGAAGAAGGAGAATGACTTACAAAGAAACATATCCAAACATTACTTCAAGAAAAATCAGATTGCAAGGTCCAAGCTCCAAAAGGTCAAAACAAGACTTGAAACCCTAGCCAAGCAAAAGGAGGAAGACAAGGTTGAAATCCTTGTTGAGGCATTACTCATGGCCTAACACATCTCATCAGCCTTCCATGTAGGTTTAAACCCTGTACAGAAATTACCTGCATACGAATTCTTAAACAAAGAAAATAAACAATGCGAGAGCATAACCCATAAAACACATATGCACAGAGATTTTTCCCTGGATCCCAAAACCGGGACTACCAGCTTGATTTTTCATTATGTTCCTTTCAATGTTACAATACATATTTATACATGCCGAAGCATCCAATACCATGGACCGAAAACCATCGCGTCCAATACCATGGACCGAAAACCATCGCGTCCAAAAAACATGTGCGAAAATCATGCACAAAACCATAGGTGGGTCCGCCCAACCTAACATATGGTCCAAAACCAAAATTTTCCGGGGCGCTGCCCCGGACCCCATAAAGTGGGGTTACGGGTGCCCTTCAAACCCCCTATTAACTACGTGGAAATAATATAACACAACCCAACAATCTCCCACTTGTTGTTTTCTTTCCACAGGGGGCCACATGAGAGCTTAGTCATTTTTTCAGCCCTGAGATTCCCATTGCTTCTCTACACCAAGAGAACTTCTCAGAGCTCACAGATTTTGTCAATGCATCTGCAGTATTCTTCAAAGTGTCCACCTTTACCAGCAACACCTTTCTGTCTTCTATCATATCCCTCACAAAGTGATACTGAACATCAATGTGCTTTGTCTTTGAATGATAAGCAGGGTTCTTTGCCAAGAAAATTGCACTTTGGCTGTCACAGTCTATTCTTATAGCTCCCTGTACTAACCCCATACTTGAACACAATCTCTGCAACCAAACTGCTTCCTTGCTTGCATGAGTGGCTGCCATGTATTCTGCCTCTGTAGTTGATAGTGCCACTACAGATTGTTTCTTACTCATCCAACTGACTGCACCTCCAAATAGGTTAAACACATACCCACTTGTAGATCTTCTCTGATCTAGATCTCCAGCCCAGTCTGCATCAACAAAGCCATGAATATCCAACACTCTGTCCAATCCTGGTCTTCCTTGGTAGCACAAACCATAATCACTAGTGCCACGCAAATACCTAAAAACCCGCTTCACTGCTGTCGAGTGCTCCTTCCCAGGTTTTGACATAAACTTGCTCAATACTCCCACTGCATGTGCAATATCTGGTCTAGTACAGCCCATTGCATACATCAGGCTACCCACTGCACTTGCATATGGAACACGGGACATGTCCTCTTTCTCTTCTTGTGTCTTGGGACACTGTTCAGCAGATAACCTCACACCTACAGGAATAGGAACCTTCACCGGTTTACTATCCTACATATTAAACCTCTGGAGTATTGTCTCGACATACTTCCTCTGGTTTAACCAGAGCTTCCTCTTTGACCGATCTCTTTTAATTTCCATGCCCAAAATATAGTTTGCAGCACCAAGATCTTTCATGTCGAATTTGGAGGACAATTGGGTCTTCAAATCCTGGATAATTTCTTTGTCATTTCCAACCAGCAACATATCATCCACATACAAGACCAGATAAATAATACGGTCACCAATTAATTTAAAATACACACAATGATCTGCTTTGCTTCTGGCGAAGCCAAGTCCCCGTATAAATGTATCAAATTTCTGATACCACATCCTTGGTGACTGTTTTAACCCATACAGAGACTTCTTTAACTTGCATACTAGTTCTTTCTTACCCTTCACTGTAAAGCCTTCAGGTTGCTTCATGTAGATTTCCTCTTCCAAATCCCCGTGAAGAAATGTTGTCTTCACATCCATCTGTTCTACCTCAAAATCAAAAGCAGCAACAACAGATAAAAGTAATCTAATAGAAGTTACCTTGGCAACAGGAGAAAAAATATCACCAAAATCAATTCTCGGCACCTGGGAATAACCTTTTGCTACCAACCGAGATTTGTATTTCTCCACGTTTCCTTCTGCATTTTTCTTCTTCTTGAACACCCATTTGCTGCCAATGGGTTTCCTTCCAGCCGGCAACTCCACCAGATCCCAAGCCTCATTTTTGTGGAAAGATGCCATTTCATCGACCATGGCCTCTTTCCAGAGTTTTCCATCCTCTGAATCCACTGCTTCCTTCACAGTTCTGGGATCATTATCAGTAACATACAAAGCAAAATTTGAACTAAAAGCAGATGGACTATACCTTTCTGGCTGCCTTCTTTCTCGAACTGATCTTCTCACAGCCGGAGTTTATGGCTCTTCATCTTCTGATTCCTCCTCTGCTGCAGAGTCTGATTCTTCCTCCTTTGGCTCAAACTCTATCTTCTCAGGTTCCTTTGGTTGGACTTCATGTTGAATAACATCTTTTACCTCTCTGAACAACACATCTCGGCTATACACAACCTTCCGTGTGACTGGGTTCCAAAGCTTATAACCCTTTAAACCATCCTTATACCCAATAAAGATGCACTTTTCAGATTTACTATCCAACTTGGTTCGTTTCTCCTTTGGAACATGTACATATGCATCACATCCAAATACCCTTAGATGTGAAAGAGAGGGTTTCTTACCAGTCCATACTTCTTGTGGAGTCTTATCCTCCAACGTTGATGAAGGTGATCTGTTGATCAGGTAACATGCAGTATCCACCACCTCTGCCTAGAATTCTTGTCCTAACCCGGCACCACTAAGCATGCTTCTTGCCCTTTCCATCAATGTCTTGTTCATTCTTTCCGCGACTCCATTTTGCTGAGGTGTATATGGAGTAGTCTTTTGCCGTGCTATACCACACTTCTTACAAAATTCTTCAAATTCCTTGCTACAAAATTCTCCACCATTATCTGTCCTCAGCACCTTTATCTTCTTCTCTGTCTGATTTTCCACCAGAGCCTTAAATTCTTTAAACCTGTCAAAGACTTCAGATTTCTTCTTAAGAAAATTTATCCATGTATTCCTTGAGAAGTCATCTATGAATGATACATAGTACACAAACTTACCTAGTGATGGAACCTTCACAGGTCCAAACACATCACTGTGCACAAGCTCTAATATTTGTTTCATCCTCTTACCACCAGAGGGGAAACTCACCCGATTCTGCTTCCCATATACACAATTTTCACAGAAATCAAAATCCAGAGAGCTATTATTCATACCTTCTACCATACCTTTACCATGAAGTATTCGAAGGCCCTTCTTTCCAATATGTCCAAGCCTTTGATGCCACAACATGGTCTTCTCTCCAGAGACCACTAGATTCTCTACTCCATTTTCAGGAACCATAGAACTATTGCACCCATCAACAACAGTGCTACCTTGCAGCTTGTACAAAGTTCCAATCCGAACTCCCCGCATTAATATCAGTGCTCCTCGAACCATCTTGCAGGTATCTTTCTCGAACACCGTCTTTACACCTGCATCATCCAACTTGCTTACAAAAATTAGATTTCTGGCCAATGCAGGAATATGTAGAAGACCCGGAAGTGTTCTAACCCTTCCACCTTGCAACTTCAATTTTACTTTTCCCCGACCAATGATTCTAGCCTTCCTATCATCTCCTAAGAAGACATCACCACCATCGTATTTCTCATACTCGCAGAACCACTCTCTATGGGGAGTGATGTGAAAGGATGCACCTGAGTCAATCAACCATGCCTCATGATCTACATGTGTACTTGAAGAAGCCAAGTACACATCCCCACCTTCATCTGAGGTGGTTTTCGCCTCTGCAGAAGGAGCATCATCAGATCCCTTTCCTTTATCAGGAGCTTTATATTTACAATCCCTTCTGAAGTGCCCTTCCTTTCCGCATTTCCAGCACACCACCTTTGTATGTTTTCCTAGAGATTTAGATCTCCCACTCGATGAGTTATTTTTGTTTCTGTTCTGCGACCGTCCTCGTATAGACAAGGCATCACCATTCTGGTTGTCCATATTTTTCCGTCTCATCTCCTCCGTCAGCAAGGCTGAGACTATTTCATCAAACTGCAAAGCAGTTGCATTGCTACCTATTGCAATAACCAGACTATCCCACGAATCTGGTAGAGAACACAACAGGCTGATGCACTTATCTTCATCTAAAATTTTAATATCAACAGATAATAACTGACTTACCACAGTATTAAACGCATTCAGATGCTCTGTCACCGAGTCTCCATCTTTCATCCTCAGGTTATACAGCTTTTTCCGCAGGAACAGTTTATTCACCAGAGACTTAGATTGGTACAAAGTCCCTAACTTGACCCACAAAGCCTTTGCCGTAGCTTCCCCTGATACATTCAGCAATACTGAATCCGAGACACACAATCGTATTTTTCTCCTTGCCTTCCGATCCAACTTCTTCCATTCTTCATCGGTCACTCCCGATGGTTTAGTACCCGGATCTACCGCGATCCACTGATCTTTATCCACCAAAAGATCCTCCATCTTGAGTTTCCACAACTCAAAATTCTGACCATTGAACTTCTCAATCTCTATCTTTCCACTGCTCGCCATCTTCTTTCACCACCATAATCGATCTCGCAGATCTCCCACTGAACAGGGTCTACCACAGGCCCGAGAAAAACCCTTCAGCAACAAAGGCGTCCCCTTGAAGCCAAAACAGCTCCGATACCAAATGTAGGTTTTAACCCTGTAAAAAAATTACCTGCATACGAATTCTTAAACAAAGAAAATAAACAATGCGAGAGCATAACCCATAAAACACATATGCACAGATATTTTTCCCTGGATCCCAAAACTGGGACTACCAGCTTGATTTTTCATTATGTTCCTTTCAATGTTACAATACATATTTATACATGCCGAAGCATCCAATACCATGGACCGAAAACCATCGCGTCCAATACCATGGACCGAAAACCATCGCGTCCAAAAAACATGTGCGAAAATCATGCACAAAACCATAGGTGGGTCCGCCCAACCTAACATATGGTCCAAAACCAAAATTTTCCGGGGCGCTACCCCGAACCCCATAAAGTGGGGTTACGGGTGCCCTTCAAACCCCCTATTAACTACGTGGAAATAATATAACACAACCCAACATTCCACATATCAAATTTTGAAGAATTTTGAGCAATTACGGAAAATTGTGGAGTTTTTTGCATTTTTTTAGCAAATTTTGCACCAATCACACTACCAAAAGCGTAACGCCCTAGGCACTGCACTTTTCCTAAAGACCTCCAAATGAAATATGGCCACTACCATTGGGTTCAGAAGGCCAAATACAGTAAGGAAAACCACTTTTCTAAGATTTTTTGGGTCAACTAGGCAGTCAAAAGGCCAAAAAACACCCAAACAGTCATGTTTCTGCCCTGTTTTGGAGGTTGGCACTGCATTTTTGACAAGTCTTGGGAGAATAAACTTTTGTAGGGTAAAAACTTGACTATTTTGGAAAATAAAGGTAGATTTGGAAACTAGACAGGAAAGGCTTTCCAATGAGCTATACTATTCTTAATTGGGACACAGAGAACCCCCTCAAAAGTGGAACTGAAGTTGGCGTTGCACTTAGGACAGTGGCGTTGCGCTTTTGACACAAATTTTTTGAGTTTCTTGATTTTGTAAATTTTCTCAGTTTTGATAGTTTCACCTTGACAAATCATGTTTTCACCAATGTAATTGATGGATGTAAATGTAATAATGGTGTTTTTACTATTACCTAGGGTAAATACATTAGGTGAAGACTCTTTTTTGTGATGTAATAAAACAGTTTTCAAAAAGTGAGGGATGAGTCACTTTGACCACCCTACACTCTAGCTATCAGTTTAGTTTTTGGTGTAACTGCTCATCCTCTCATGGATTCGACCCTTGAGGATGGGAGGAGTTTTTTTGAGGCCTATATCATGTAATTTTTAAGTCATTCTACAAGTTTGACTCCATTGGATGTTGTACTAGTGTTTTAGATCTTGGCATGGAATATATTATATGAGTTGCAGCTATTTTGGTGGGATTCCCGTGGCATGGTATTTTGATATTGTTTCTTATTTAGTTACATGTGTGTGAATGTTTTGTATCTTCCATGATCCATTTCACTTCTAAATATGTTTGATTTTCAAGGTGATAAGTAGAATTCATCTTCTTTGCTCTGTTTTGGGAAAATCATCATAATTTGTTTCATTTCTTTAGTTTAAAAAGAATTCATGATTTTCATGCTCTTTTTAGCACCTCATCAGTCTAAACCATTTCATCAATATACTACAAAGTGTTAAAGTACTTGCCTACCTTGCCCCATTAAATGTCTGCAATTTTGATTTTCTTTTGCCCTGACCTAGTTCACTCTCTGCCCTAATTCACTCGTCTAGTGACTACCCCAATCAAATTAAATAAAAACCCTGAGAAACTATATCTAGCCTAAAACCCTAATTCATCCATCCCTTTTGTGTTGTGATCCTTTGGAGAGATCCCTCTTCGGCCTGGTAGGGCTAGCTACCAAGTCAAAAGATTGGTCTGTGGTTACCTCAATTGGACTCTTCCTCAGCCTTAGAGATCCGGAAGAGTGATAACATACTGGCGTTGTTGCTGGGGAACGAAAGATTCATTTTCCCTGGTTGTATGACAAGTTTTCATTGGAATTTGGCGCTTTGGATGATGGGACTAAGTTTCAAAAAGGTTGATTCCATAATTGGTGTGTCAAGATTGTAGAGATGGCTTCAAGAAGACCAATAAGATCCAATTCCACATCCTGATCCAACTGATTTAGTGGAAGATATTCATAGCTTGTTCAAAAAACAAAGAAGTTCATAAATCACAAGTTCAAATAAAATCTCATTTCATTGGTAAGCTCTTGATCGTTACTTGTTAAATATTTCTATTGAAAGAAATTCCACAGTGTTGAATTTTGCAGATTTCTTTGTTCCGCTCAAGTCTGAATTCTTTTACCTTACATAGTCTTTGACCTTGTTAAGATTCTAGCTCTAAAAATATATACCATGTAAAACCCTCACCTAAACCCTCCTTCTCCTGTTGATGATCCTGAAAGATTGTTAAGAAAACCTAGAGTCCCTTTCCCTGAGACTGAAAGCACAAAGTTGGAAAGGACCACTTCCTTGCCAGATTAGATACTGAGTATTGAGAATATTCCTTTTGATATTAAATTCGAGCTATCCCTATTTCGTTCGAAGTTTGAGTCTTGTCTTATAGATGAAGTGTTTGATCCCATAAAGTTTTATTCATACTTACCCGCCTCCAAATCTTTGTTTAATCAACCTTTTGCTACATCATAGTCTTAAAAACTCAAGCATGAGGTTTGGTCTAATTTTGAGAAACTTCAAAGCCTAGCTGATCAATTGAAATTTACTACAAAAAAAAGCCTATATCCAGTATCAACTTGAAATCTTACCTTCTGCCACACCCTCTAATGCACATCTAAAAATAACTGTATTTGCACCTCCATCTTCATCCCAACCAACTCAACCCATTGTAATCCTTGTACGCCCTCCCCCAATATTCATGGTGAGAGTTTATCCCTTACAATTACTTGGTCAGTTGGAAACTTTACCTCAGACCTATGGCTAGAGACTTCCTCTTTTTGATGACAACCCGGGAGTCACAACACAACAACATATTGACAAGATTTCTGATTTCATTGACTTAGATGAGGTTGATGATGACAATGCCAAAATGAGACTAATGGCCCAAATTTTTTTCGAAGATGTGAAAAAATGGTTCCATGGTTTGGTAGCTGGATCCATTAATACTTCTTAGAGGTTAAATGAGTTGTTCTTAGCCAGGTGGTGGGAAAAGAAGAATCAATTGTAGATCTTGGCAGAATAAAATACATTGAAAAGGAATCCTAATGACACAGTTCAGGAGTTTACTATAAGGTTCAATTTGATTTACAATTCCATTCCAGATAACATGAAACATCCACCTGATTTAGCACTTCAAAATTATTCGGATGCTTTTGATCCAGAGATGGCTTATCATCTACAAGAAAGAGATCCTGCCACTCTAGAAGAAATGAAAAATAATGCAGTGAGTGTGGAAGCAAACTTGATGATAAAAAAGTCTCAGTTGAAACATGAGAGACCAGAGAAGAAAGTAACAATCAAAGAAGAACCCTCTTCTTCCAACAATCTCAAACTAGATTTTCTTATCAGAACCATGGAGAGTATGGCTAACCGAATGATAAATTTGGATAGATAGAAGGAGCCATAAGTCAGGAATCCAAATTTCAGAAACCAGCAACAACCCGAGTATAGGATAAAACAAAGAGAGTCGAAATCTCCTGAGGCATCAACATCTCAGCAGCAAATTCAGACACCCTTGCAGAAAAATTATGCTCAAGGAGAATCAGAGGATGAAATAGACCTGATTGTTGAAGAAAACCACTTCTTTAGGGAAGATTACCATCCCATTTTCTTGACTGAAAATGAGAAGTATGTCGAGAAGACGGAGGAACCTAAAGATGAAGAATACATACTGGAAAATGACTATGCATTGGAAACCCAATCAGATGATTATCAAAGAGGATACTTGAATGCACTTAGCTCTCAGCATAAGCAATATTCCTTGAGAAATAGAGATGTCCCGATCAATCACATCTAGAAAAGGACATCGCAGCAAAAGGATACTCAACCAAAGACAATTCCTTAAGGTAATCAAAGTAAAGGAAGAGAGCCGACAATAGCTAACCAAAGCAAAATAAATCATCCATCTACAAGAAATCCAAACAAGGACCATGGAAGTCAGAAGAAATATCAGACATCAAAATATCCGCTCGAGAAAAGAGACATCATCCAAAAAGAGGTAGATAAATCTAGCTCATTCAATTTAGAAACTAAAATTTCAAAGTTGAAAGTGTCAATCCCTCTTATTGAACTTGTCAAAAATAGATATTACAAGTCTGATGTAATTAAAATGTTGAAAGTTGACCCTATGTCTGACATGGTTAATGTTGAAGATGAGCAACCTAAATTGATTTTTGGTCCAGGCATAGATGGCCGGTCAGAAGATAGTGAGGTTCCTCCATTTTAATAGAGTTTAAGAATCCATCATTACATTCTTCATAACTCCATGATTGACTCTGGAGCCTCCCATAATTTAATGCCCAAGGCCATCATGGAAAATTTGGGTCTAGATGTAACTCGTGAATACCATGACTTGTATTCTTTTGATTCTAGTAAGGTCCATTGTCTTGGTCTAACAAAGGATTTGGTAGTATCCCTCAACCAAATCTAGGAAAAGAATGTCTTAATGGATGTGGTGGTAGCTGATATACCACCATGGTTTGGTATGTTATTGTCAAGGTCCCGGGGAGTGAAACTAAGAGGCATACTACAATTAGACTTCTCCTATGCCACAATTTCGGTTTTCGTGCAATTGAGAAAATTGTACCGAGAAACCAAAATGAAATTCACGATAACTAGGAAGGAGAAGCCCAATAATCATCCTATAAATGTTGTACATATAGATTTAGAGTCATTTATTTTATATAATGATAGTGGAATGAATGATGTAGATAGCCAGCTTGTGGAAATTAAAGATGTACCCGAGATTTCCATTTGTATAAGGATAGTTTCAGATCAGGAAAAAGAAAAGCTGCCAAGTTCATTTGAACAACCATCGGACAAGACAGAGAAAAGCTTAGAAAAGAAATTAGAGAAGGTAATAGAAAATTCAAAACAACATGAAGATAAAGTTAAGAAAATTGACCCAAAACAGAGACCATATTTACAACCCTTGGAAGAGGAGCACGGTCCTTGGACCATGGACTTTGATGGCACTCTTAGGAAAGATGGGGTAGGAATTGGCATTTGGATCTGATGTCCACATCATTAGCAAGGTGAGGTCCCTCAGAATGTTAGATTATTCTCATACAAGTTAGCGTTTGATTGCACTAACAATGAGGTGGAGTATAAAGCACTGATCACAGGCTTGAAGATCTTGAAAAGATGGGGTGCAAAAAGAATCTATGTGTATGGTGATTCAGAAATTGTGATCAAGAAAGTTAAAGGTGAATATAAAGCTCACCATCCGTGGATGACAAAATATAGAAATATTGTATTGGATATTTTGAGAATGTTTCTAGAATATACACTTTCGGTTGTACCAAGGAGTTAGAATCTTATGGTAGGTTTTTTGGCCACAGCTTCAAGCAATTTCAAAATCCCCATCTTTTCAAACAATAAATTTGAGATTCATGTAAAGCATCGACCCTTTGTTCCAAACAACTTGCGATATTGGCAAGTATTCTGGGATGAAAAGCAGGTAAATAACTTTCTCCAGAGTGAAGGAGAGTTTGAGAATTGTTCCATGGATGAAGTTTATGACAATGATGATCAAGTCATCGAGGCAACCCAAGTTGATATACTACAACTAAAGGAAAACAATATTCCAAAATGTCTTGAACCTTTGGAAGACTTGTTTGATGAAGATGATGTAGCAAGGAAGCCTACATTATTTCCTACATATAAAGGTGTTGAAGACATGAACATTGGAACAATAGACAAACA
Source organism: Pinus tabuliformis (assembly GCA_031772625.1). Lineage (NCBI taxonomy): Eukaryota > Viridiplantae > Streptophyta > Pinopsida > Pinales > Pinaceae > Pinus > Pinus tabuliformis. The sequence continues at coordinate 719,485,173 of CM062818.1, forward strand.
AAAAATGATCAAGCTGTCTAAAACATTATCTCCCAAGGTAAAAGAAATATATATTCATTTATTGTCTAAATTTTTTGATGTTTTCGCATGGGATTATGCAGATTTAAAGGGGAATGACAAGAAAATAATTTAGCATACCTTCCCAATTAAACCATATCAAAAGCCCTTTAGACAAAAGCTAAGAAGGATTGACCCATGGTTACTGCCATCCATAGAGAAATAAATTAACAGACTTTTCAAGGCGGGCATCATTGTTCCCATCATATTTTCTGATTGGATATCAAATCTAGTCCCGACGAGAAAGAAGACCGGAGAAATTAGGCTTTGTGTAGACTTCAAAAACTTAAACAAAGTATCTCTGAAAGATAATATCCGCTTCCCAAAATGGACCATATACTTCAAAGAGTTGTTGGTGCTTCCCAGATGTCATGATTGGATGTCTATTCTGGTTACAATCAGATTTTAGTGCACGAGGAAGATTTGGACACGACATCATTCACCACACATTGGGGCACATTTAAATATGCAAAAATTCCATTCGTTCTAAAGAATGCGCAGACCACTTTTTAGCGTGCCATGCACATAACCTTCGCCAATGGAAAATATGTTTTCTTGGTGGTATATTTAGATGATGTGACAGTATCTTCACATTCAGATGATGAACATTTGCATCATTTAAGAGTTATTTTGAAGAGATGTAGAAAGTTTGGTATCTCTCTCAATCCAAAGAAAAGTTTGTTTGCTTTGGGGGAAGTCAAACTTATCGGCCACATCATGCCAAAGGATGACATCTGGATAGACCCTTCAAGGGTAGAAGCTATTCAGCAAATTGATTTCCCTCGCAGGAAGAAAGAAATCCAAGAATTCAATGGTAAGATGAATTTATTATGCAGATTTATTCCTACTTTGGCTGAACATCTTAGAGAGATGAAAAATATGCTGGAAAAAGAGAATGATGTAAAGTGGTCCAAAGAAGCCCGCAAGTCCTTTCATGTAGTAAAGCTTTCCCTCACCACTGCCCCTGTTTTAATCAGTCCTGACTACTCCAATGATTTTATTATATTCTCTTTTGCTTCTGAGTATATAATGGCAGCGGTATTAATGCAGAAAAGGGATAAAACTGAGCTTCCAATTGCATTTTTCAGACGCAACATTAGGGATGTATCCCTTAAGTACAACATCCTTGAGAAACAGGTCTTGGCTTTGGTAAAGGTGGTGAAAGATTTAAGAGTTTACATTTTACATTCGCATACTCTTGCTTATGTGCCTAATGCAGCCGTAAAAGAAGTTCTTCTATAGAATGACCCAGAAGGTAGAAGAGGTAAATGGATAGCATAATTATTAGAATATGATATTGAGATCAAACATAGCAAGCTGATCAAGGGTCAAGGCTTAGCCAAACTCATGGATAAGTCAAATTTCCATGCTCTAGATATGAACCTTGTAGCAACATTGTCCAAAAATCAAGAAGAAGTAGATCTCATTCAAGTATCTGATATCCTTCTATCATCTCCACGATATTCTGATATTATTTATGTTTTGTAATATTTAAATCCCCCTCCAGGCATGTCTAAGGCTAAGAGCAGGTCATTGAAGCTGAAAGCTTCTAAATATTTCATTATGGACAATGCACTCTATTGGAAAGATCCTGGAGGTGTTTTGCTAAACTGTTTGACTGAAGATGAGTCTAAAGATGTAATCAATGACTTTCACAAAGGATATTGTGGGGGCCACTTGTACTAGAAGACCATGAGCAACGAAGTACTGAGAGCGGGTTACTATTGGCCTACACTTTTTGTAGATATCTACAAGGAAATGATGAGTTGTCATGAGTGCCAAGTTTTCTAAGGTAAAAGAAAACTTCTTCCTTTGCCTTTACAACCTATATCAGTTCATGCACCTTTTCAGCAGTGGGGCCTAGATTTCATAGGCAAGATTAGCTCATCATCATCCACAGAACACAAGTGGATATTGAAAGCTACATACTACTTTATTAAGTGGGTCGAAGCGATTCCAACTAGGCAAGCAATAGATTCAATTATCGTTCAAGTTTTAAAAACTAATATCTTGTCCCATTTTGGTTGTCCTAATAAGATCATCAGAGAAAAAGCGACAACATTCAAGTCTAAAAAGATGACTATGTTTTGTGACAAATACAACATTAAGTTGGGACATTATACAACATACTATCTGGCAGAATCCTCCAATAAATCCTTAATTAATATCATCAAGAAAATTTTGGAGGCCAACAAAAAGAATTGGCACAAAAAGCTAATCAATGCATTGTGGGTAGATCAAGTGAGTAGTAAGAAATCTCTTGGAATTTCTCCTTTTCAAATTCTGTATGGAGTAGATATTGTTTTTCCTTCATCATTACCAATCCCGGCCATAAAATTGTTACAAGAAGAGGGAAGTGAAGAGAATGATATATAGTGCCAGATCAATCAAATGATTCACCTATAGTAAACATAGGAAGAGGTACTTTAGAACACCTCTAAGCTCCATGAGAGGATAAAGAAAATATATGACTGGAAAACAAAGGAGGATGATTTCAAAATTGGAGATGTGGTGCTTTGTTGGGATGCCAAAAACGAAGACAAGGGTAAGCATGGTAAATTTGAAAATCTGTGGAAAGGCCCTTATCAGATTTCAACATTCCGAGGACAAAATACTTTCTTGTTGGACGAGATGAATGGAGAACCATGGTTAGGAGGACCAGTCAGTGGTAGGCTCCTTAAGCACTATCTTTTCTAAATTGTCTTGGTTTCATTGTACATAACAGTTTAATTTTTTGCAAGTGTGAAGTAGAGAATCACTGGAGTTTGGAGCCTGAAGTGAAGGCCATGGAGCTTCACTGATTTTCTGCCATTTTCAATGTTGAGTCATCAGTTAAGTAAGTTAGTTTTGAGTCAGTTTGTGTTATTCGAGTTGTCATAATTTAGTCATGCATTTCAGTTTAAGTTTTTGACCGTATTGGCCCACATGGTTAGGCACTTGGTCTACGGGGTTCTTGACACCTCCAAGGAGTTGCCATCCCCAAATAAGGCCAATGTTAGAGTTAGTATTTGCATACTTCCATTAGTGATCAAAACTCCTCTTTTATATCATATTAGGGTCCCATTATGAAAATTTTGTCATTCCACCTAGGTCCTCATTTAAAAATTTACTCACTGATGGTAGCCCTATGTCAAAAGCCCTACTCTCTCTAAAAAAAATCAATATTTTCTGGCCCACCTTCATGTGTCTTACTGAGCATACATTGAATATAAAGGCTCATTTCATCATGTTTTGTGTTAGTCAAGTCCACCTGGAGTCTGCTCATTCAAGGTCCCATTAGGTCTTTAGGTTTCATTTTTCCAAGGTCCAATAAAACACCATTTCACTGCATAAGGCCAAAAAAAGTATGAGAGTGAACAAAATAATATCCCTTTTTTAGTTAAAGAGGATTTGCAAGCATGTAACCATGGTTGCCAAAGTTCTAATTTTGATTTCAAGTAAGAATTTCATTCCAGTTTGTAATTTTATTCCAAAAACAGAGATGTAATCCTATTTTTTATATTTATGTAATTTTATGTCATTATATGTAATAAGTAACTTTTCCCAAGCTGTCAACTCAGTTCCAAAATGCCAAAGGACCAAAAGTCAAAGGTCAAAGTGTTTTCAATGTATATCAAGTGATCAATTTGTCAAAGAAAAAGTCAAGTGTAAAGGTATAGTTTCCAAGAGTAAAGTGAATGACAAAAGGAAGAAAGTGGGTCCTAAGGCCCAAATCATCAATTTAATGAAGTATAAAGGCCACCAAGACATCAAAAACAAATTCATTTTCACTCTCAAAGGTTGAGCTCACACTCCCTTGGTTCAAAAAGTTGATTTTGCAGGTTCAAAGGAAAAAATTCTCTTGGCATTGTGCTTAGGAGGAAGGCGATATGCTTAGAAGGGAGGATATATTTTTAGAGCTACGGGCGTTGTATTTTTTAACACAGGCATTGCGCTTTTGGGTAATGCATTGCGCTTTTGCCCAGTGATCCCCAAGAGCACAAAACGCCTCCAAATGCTCTCAAAATTTCAACAAGGCCTTGTTTCCTCTTCTACCAAGTAAGTGACCCTATTTTCCACCTATTTGCACTCCTAAACAACATTTGTTTTTAGTGTTTTGATTCCTAAGCAAAATTGGCCCTTGGGTAAGTGATAAAACCCTAAATTCATCCCTATCCCAAATTTTCTACCCATAGACCCTACAACACCTTCCTACATCACTATTAAACCCATCCCTACCCTTACATTATCATTTCCTAGTCCCTAAACACTTTTCCCATAAAACCCTAAGACCTAGGTTTCCAAAATTCCTAGGTAGCCTCTACCATAAACCTGTAATTTAATTATCATTCCCAACTCCCTTGAAATTTTCACCTCCTATCACCTCCCACAGCTCCATAATCCCTCCCCTCATCTCCCCAAATTTTTATAGCCCTATCCCTATTCCCTAGACCTATTTCCACTTCCCATTCCCACCTACCTTATCCCTAGGGTCTCTTAACCAAACACTATGGAGGAAGATAGAGATTATGTGGAAGAGGAGGATACACAAGTAGAAGAGGATAGAGAATAGAGGAGGCCACACAAAGGAGGTAGAATCCTAAGGCTAGAGCCCATTAACACAAATGAACTCATGGCTTCACCAACAGCAGTCTCCTGTTTTGAGTATGCACGTTGCCTTGATTTTTACAAAATGATTGAAAGAGCTCAACATCACCCTGTTTTGACCAGACTTTTTTGCATCAAACCTTAAATATAATCAAGTTGTTGGAAATACTGAGAGGGGGGTGAATCATTATTTCTTTTCCTCACTATTGTTTTACTAGTTAAAACATGTATGTTCAGAACACAAAATGAACAACAGGAATAAATTCTTTTCTTAATATAACTGTGCAGTAAAATAAATACAATAAATAGAATGTCACAATTGGTTGCCAAGCTCCAACTTGGACTTTGGTGAGGCTCCAACTTCCTGAGCACCAACTCTATTTTGCCAAGACACCAATCTTGGACTTAGGAGCACCAACTCCCAAGGACTTCAATCCTTTTCAATTCTGAGGCTCCAACCTCTTTGGTATACACTGGTGTGCTGCTGCGCTCTTTTCAGCTTCCATTGCTTCTGCTGCCCCCTTTTCTTCTGCTGCTTCCACTATCTCATGCTCAAGTTATGCCATCCACCAACGACACTTTCAATTCTCTGTTTTTTTTTTTTTTATATATGTTCCATCCCCCTGTCCATTCGTTTCCTCTTACATTCTGACTCTTTGGCTTCCTCCTCACTTGATCACTTGAAACTTCGGCTTCCAACCCAAGCGTTTTAATCAACCATCGGAAGCCACCAACCGAGCCTTTAATCAACCATCACCGAGCGCTTTAATCAATCTTAACCCCGCGGCCATGTATCATATAATACACGGAAAACATTATAAACCCCCGCTCTAATTCAAATGCCGGACTTCAATTATTATGCACCCGCCTTTACAATTATCGGCGGGTCCGGATTTCGCAACCATAACAAAAACTCTTAAGGCCTGACCTCCGATGAGGAGCAGACCCGATGCTCTTTTAGACTCCCTTCTATACTGGTTTCGGATCCGTCATATCGGCGGATTCGTATCGGCGGGATTGTTATAACAGAACGGGTTTGCGGACCCGATCTCCCATTCAACCATCCTCTATATAATTTCGGCTCCGGATGATTCGGCGATTTCGCTGATCGCTACCTCCGAAATGATACAAGTCCTCCGCGGACCCGATATGCAATGCACCACAGTTTATATTTTATCGCATCCGCCTCCGCCCAATGGTAATTCGTCGGCGATCGGCGATCGCTCGTCGCGGGTTATATCTGTATGCATCCGCCGATACAAAACTGGACCCGATCTCCCTTTAGGCTACTCTCTAATATGACTTCGGCTCCAGATATCGGAGCTCTCCACTTCGCAGTCCCGAAAGGCTCCACTCCTCCGATCTCCCGATCGCCGATTAGATCGGGACCGTCGATCCGGATTAGTGATCTGACGGCTCACAGCTCATCGCACTATTCCCATGTCTCCTGGACCGTTGATCTGGAAGGTCAAATGGCTCCTGTGTATGCTCTCGTCGTTCTGATGGAAAGTCTGGGCATGTATATATTAGTAGTTCATTTGATCGCCATCAAATGAATTCCTATATGCTCCGATAGCTCCGATAGCTCCTCCGATGGCTCCTCTTGCTCCTCTTGCTCTGATAGCTCCTCCGATGGCTCCTCTTGCTCTGGCACTCCTCCGATATGGCTCCTCTTGCTCTGATATATGTGGCTCCTCCGATATGGTCTGCTCCTCTTGGCTCCTTTTGCTCCTCTTGGCTCCGATATGCTCTGTCTCCTCCTCTTGAATATTGCCATATTGACATCAATGACAATCTGTGTCCAACAATCTCCCCCTTTGTTATTGATGGCAATATTCTTCTGCCTTCTCCCCCTTTGACATCAATGGCAAAGGAGTGCATATGAACTCCCCCTGTCAAGTTGCTCCCCCTGTCCTGCTGAATCTTTATGAATAGACTTGAGTGATGATAAAGGAATAACCCCCATCTTTTGTGACAGGTGTTCGAATGCTTCCCGAGGAAGAGGTTTAGTGAAAATATCAGCTATCTGCTCCTTAGTACTTATATATTCCAGAGCGATGTTTTGTTCAGCTACTTGCTCACAGAGGAAATGATACTTGATTGGTATATGTTTGGTTCTTGAGTGCATCACTGGATTTTTGCTGAGACTGATAGCACTAGTGTTGTCACAATAAACGGTAATTGGTTGATCTGTACATATGTTGACATCTTTTAGCACTTCCTTCATCCATAGTATCTGAGTACAACAGTCTGTTGCAGCAATATACTCGGCTTCAGTTGTGGATAATGATATGGATGACTGTTTTTTGCTGAGCCAGGATACCAAACAGTCTCCTAGGAAGAATGCATTTCCACTAGTACTTTTCCGATCATCTATATTTCCAGCCCAATCAGCATCGGTGTATGCAGTTACAGTCAGTGTTGAGCTCCTTGGGTACCAAAGACCGAAATCTGAAGTTCCCTTCAGATATCTAAGGATTCTTTTTACGGCTAATAAATGGGATTGTTTGGGAGCCGATTGAAATCTTCCCATCATTCCTACTGCTTGCATTATATCCGGTCGTGTAGCTGTTAAGCATAGGAGGGCTCCAATCATTGACCTGTAATGAGTTGCATCTACTCGAGGGGAGTCATCATATTTGCTCAGTTTGCAGTTTGTGGTCATGGGAGTGCTCATGGGTGCACAGTCCTCCATTCCATATTTTTTGAGCATGTCTTTTAGATATTTGGCTTGAGATATACACAATCCTGCTCTGGTTTGAGATACTTGAAGTCCAAGGAAGTGGGACAGTTCTCCTATCATTGACATCTCAAATTATTTTGCCATGCTTTGAGAAAATTCATGGCTCATTTCATCATTATTACTAGCAAAAATCAAATCATCGACATAAACAAGAGCAACTAGTAACTTACCTTGATCTGTCTTTATGTATAGATTGCTTCCAGCCACTCCCTTTTTGAAGCCTTGTTGTTGGAGATAGTTATCCAGTTTTGCATACTAAGCTCTAGGAGCTTGTTTCAACCCATACAAAGCCTTTTTCAACTTACAGACTAGGTCCTTTCCTGTTGTCAGATCAAAACCTTCTGGCTGCTCCATGTAGACTTCCTCCTTGAGTTCCCCATTTAGAAATGCTGATGTCACGTCCATTTGATAGATTTTGAATCCTTTCGAGCAAGCAAATGCTAAAAAAATCCTGATAGCTTCCATACGGGCCACTGGTGCAAATGTCTCTTCAAAGTCAACTCCTTTAATTTGCGAATAGCCTTTGCAAACAAGTCTTGCCTTGTTTCTAATAACCTTTCCTTCCTCATTCATTTTATTTTTGAACACCCATTTGGTTCCTATTATGTTTTTGTCCTTCGGATGAAGTACCATCTCCCATGTCTTGTTCTTCTCAATTTGGGACATTTCTTCTGTTATCACCCAGGTTGTTCCCTATGACTCCCAAGGGAATACGGCCGGGGTAACCACTAACCAATCTTTGGGTTACAGTTCTTAGCCTAACTGCAACCAGAGAGGGCTCTCTCTTTATGATTTGTCTCTGTTATGATGGTGTTTTAGGCTAGCTATTATGCTCAGGTCTTGGTTTATGTTTTGGTTGAAGGATTTCTTTCAGGTCTTATGATGCAGTGTTTAGACAGTATAATACCATTGGGCAATGGAGTCTGAAGTTGTGAAGTGATCTGATACGCTGGTTTGGTGGTGCTCAAACTGCAGGGCCTATTGTGTATTTTAAACAGACAAACTAGATCAAATGGTGATGTATGTCGATCAACAGAAAGCAATTAAGAATTTTCTATTGAGCTGGTGGATGGAGGTGAACTGCACAGGAGCAAAACTTGAATTCCTATGACAAAGGTCACTGTGATAGATGTATTCTGAAAGTGCAGCATTTAAGAATTACACTTAAGTAGATTACAGCTGAAGAAAACATTGATAAACAACGCAGATTGAACTCAGGTTACTCAATGAATAAATCCTGAAAGCTATTCTTTTTCCTTGTTGCTTAGTATTGAAAACAGATAACATATATGGATTTTAACAAAACAACTAATTAACAGAGAGAGATACAGAGACTTATTGTATGATGAAATACACAGGGATCCAGTAGTTATCAACAGACACCAGAACGCATCCAACACCTCAGAAATCCGAGAAATTCCATTGCTTTGCTCTATTAACTTCTGAAAAGGATTACAGCATAAGAACTTCTTCAGGAGAAATCAACAACAACCTTTGCAATCTTATGCGAAGGGGACTTTATAGAAATGCGTATACAAAATATCTCAGGCATTGAGTCATCTGAGAGAGAAAATATCTTCATTATTACGTTCAGAAAGTAGGCAAGGAGTTATTACAATTTTAAATGCAGCGTAAATGCCCTTTATGTCTGTCAGAGGATTGTTTTGACTTTTGAGAGTCACTGAGTCGGTTGCATTACTCTGTTTTAATTCTGGAAATACGCATTTACTTTTGGCTGCGCAGTGCATTCTCGGGTTTGCCAGCTGTGGTTTTCTTTTTCTGCTTTGTTGGCCGCTACATCCGCTGAGTTGGCTCAGCTTTGATTTATGCTGCATGCTGACTTTGCTGAACTGTGCTTTTTATAAAAAATTTGTAATAAAAACAGAAATTTGGTGAATGCCTTAGTGATTACAAAATTCTGTGTATTGCATCTGTCCACCATTCCTGTGTAGGGAGCTGATGCCTGAGGATGGCCTCCATTGTCTCTTCAGCTTCTGTATATTTGAAAAAATTTGGGGCCACATCAAACAAGTGATTAATTTCATTCATTATGAAAAATAGATTTTCTATTTTACTATAGAAAACCTGTCCTGTAATAGGCCCTGTGTCTTCTGAAGTGCTGGCCTTCTCATTGATCTGTGTTGAGGCAAAAACATTTACTCTTTTAGCATACTGTTCATGGGTGAATAATTTCCCTCCGCTGTTCAGTAAGCTAGGGAGTCCTCTACTCTGCAATACCTGAAATTTCTCCATGAACTTATTTGCCTCTGTTTGCATATCCTGGGTTCTTCTGTCCAATGTCTGCACCAGATTTCTAAGAGTAAGAACCCTCTTGATCATTTGAATAGTCTCAGTTCTATTTGTGATTCCAATGGTGGCTAACTGAGAACTTGTTTTGTGGTTAAGCACATTGATCATTCTTGTAGCAACTTCAGGCATATTTCCTAATAAGGCCCTTGATGTTCGGATTTTCTTCTGTGCCTTTGGGATGAGCTCTAGTTGCTCATGGATTGTCTCAATATATGGCCATTGGTTGTTGATGGATTGGCCAATATTGGACCATATCATTGCTCTGATCTCAGATATGATTTTATCTAGCTTGAGCTCATTCTCAAGCTCCTTGATCCTATCTTTAAGAGCTTTGATTTCCCTGGCCTTTTCTCCCACCTCTCTTTTTGTCTTATCATGCCTTTCATTGACCTTGGCCAGCTTAACTCTGGTTTCATGCAGCTCTGTCATCTGAGCTTCCAGGACTTGTATCTCATTCTTTAATTTCTGCATGTCTAGGCTATGTGCCTGTTCTGTACTTGTAGGTGCTGCTGAAGTGGATGTAGCTGTTTGTTCAGTTTGTTGAGGTGGAGGCACAGTGGAAGGAGCAGCATCCTCAAGATTGATAACTTGAGGAGGAGGCTGAGAAGTCTGACCCTCTTGTCTTTGCTTTAGTGCTGCTTGTAAGGCCGCTTGAGTAGCCTCAGACTCTCCTAATTTCTCTTGTGTCTGCAGGAGTTGTTTATAAATAGAAATCAATAAATCTGTGGTGTCCTTCTCCTGTCTTTGTTTGGCTACCTCATCTGTCTGAGGGTGCATGGTGGCTGGTAGTTTCATTTTCTTCCTCATGGCGGCCAAGTCAGCATCCCTCAACTTCAAAAGTTCCTGTACCCCTGACAGATCTTTGGGATCATGCCCAATTTCAATGATTATGTCTTCCAGGGATCTTATTCTATTGTCCTTTGCCTGGGATGATGCCTTCTCCAGTTCTAGTTGAGAGGCTGTGGCATTGAGACTGCTTTTTAGCTTATAATTTTCCAATGTCTCATCTGCTAATGAGGCATACACCATTTCGCCAGTTTGTTTATGCAGCTCAATTTTATCCATTGGGTGTATGTCTTTGGCCATGACCTCCAGGTTAGTCCTGAGGTAATCCGAGGTAGATTGGGGTTGTAATGCAGTAGGCATGAAATGGCTCATTATCATTTTGCCTTCACTTACATCAAAAGCAGACATAAGTCTCTGCTGATTGGAAGGAGCCATGTTTAGCAGGTGATTGTACAGTTGTACTTTAATAGGATCACTCCTCCTCTTGATGTCTATAAATTGCTGCTTGATGCTTACTTGTCCTTCTTTTTGCTGGCTGGAGGAGCTAACCTCCCCTCCCATGGTCCTGTCCTGTTCCTGCTGGAAGGAACTTGCTGAAGCTTCTCTGCTGGGTGGGCCCATGCCCAATGCCTCTCTTATTGCTATATACTCCTCTGGAAAATCATTTAGTCTCTGCCTTTTCTCTCCCTGGTTTATAGAGGATGTCAGGGGAGTTTCTCTGTCCCTTTTTCTAAAGACAAATGTATCCTCCTTTTGAGGGGTTTGGAGGACCGAGGCATCAAAGGTAGTGTCTTTTCTTGTAGGCACCGTTCTTTCAGTGGTCTGAGGAGTCTCCACTGTTTCCTTTTGCTGGGCAGACTGCTCCTGCCTTTGTTCTTCTTGATGTTGTCGCTCTTGCTGTTCTGATTCTTCTCGCTGCCCTTGCTGCAGCCCTTCTGCTTGCTGCTGTAACTCTGCCTGCTATTGTAACTCTTGTTTATTTATTGGCTCTGTCTCCATTTCCATCTCTTTGCCACTGCTGGATATATTCTCCGTTACCTTGGTATTTTGCTGCTTGGCAGTTGAGGAGGATTCAGCCGCTCCCGTTTGTGTACTGGGAAGTGTGAATACCTGTGGACAAAGCTCAAGGTCAGCCAACTTCTTTAGATTCCTTAGTGCCCTCTCATTCAGCTCTTCTTGTGACAAGGGCTCTTCTAAGGTCCCTCTCCTCCATTTATCTTGGTTTGCATATTTTTCAATGTGAGGGATGCTATGGTGATCATAAGCAAACAACTTATATTTGAGCCTCCTTGTAGTTATGAAATGGTTAGGGTCATAAGGTACCCATATGAAACTGGTTTGCAGGCCAAGGGCCTCAAGCATTCGCTCTGCTTCCCTCCATCCTTGTTCTCTCTCATTATAGATAATATGGCCAAGTTGGCTTCTGACCTTCAACTGTGCCTTTTTGCCTTTTCCTGAAAAATGAAGCACATCAACTCTGCCAAATTGTCTAAAGTACTCTAGGGCAAATAGCCTCATAGGCACATACTTGGGTAGTTTGAAAGGAGGAAGATCACACCCATATATCCTGATGACAGTGTGGTTTTGGTAGAAGTACCAATCCCCAATGCTATAAGCTTTTGACAGCTGAAGAATCCTTTGCATATCCTCAGTGACTCTTGGTGGGGGTGAGCTCATCAGCATTGCCATGGCTGGATGGATGAACAGATCCATGAATTCACAGTATGTGTATGGAGACTCGGGTCTGATATGGAAGACAGAGGACCAATAGACTATTGATCTGGGATTGCCTTGGGCATCCATTCTTTTGATTGAAAAGTGAAATTTCTGATGTTGATGATATAAGATCAAATGGTAAATGTAGGAGGTGTATCTGAACACCCTATCTCTCCTTAAATTCATCAATTGCTCATGAATCTTGTCTGATATGTAGGTGGCATAGTCATAGCAGATTGGTGACTTGCCAGGAGCAAACATAAGCATTAATACCAACACAGTTGTATCAATATGCTCGACTGAACTATACCCCAAGATGGGAGAAATCATATCTGCAAGGTCTCTGCCCAGCTCATTGAGATATACATGAAGAATTGGAGGGGCCATTACAATATTGGTTTTGATGTATAGTTGATTGAATTTAACAATTTGAGCATCTGTGAGTTTATCCCCTTGTTTTATCAGATTTATCAGTGATAAAGGAGCCAATTTCTTCTGAGGGTTGAAGCAGAGCATGTCTCTGATAGCCTGAGGGGTAACATAGAAAAGTACTGCACCAGATGGGTCAAGAACAGCTCGCTGAGAAACATCATATTGTTCAGCACAGAGGTGGATTAGTTCAGGGAACTGGTTGACCTGAGGGAGCTTAAAGATAGGGAGAAAAGAGTCCCATAAGCCCAGTATATCTGTCCCATTTTCATGCTTGGCTTTTAATTCATTTAGCAGACGAAGGTGGAATTTGCTGCTCATAAGCTTCTCTTCCTCAATTTGGTAATCCATATCTGCTAAGGCTTGCCATTTCAAGTCCTTTTGAGGAGCATTCAGAGGTTGAACATTTAGCACTACAGGTGTCTCCATTGCACAGGAGGATTTTGAATCAAGTGTAAAGTGATTTTTTTTTGAGCAGGACAGCACAGGGGAATGCCTCTGTATCAGGGAGGTTAGATTATCAGGAATAGAGAGGGATTCTAGAAAATAGCAGTTGAAATACTATTTATGGCAACTGGGACCAATGTTTGGCTTTTCCTTTCTCTCTCAATGGCGAAATTTGGTTTAAATGAACCTGCCGCGATTGCGCAGACAGAACTTAGTTTTTCAACCGAATGTAGATAGAACAAAGCTCGGCTGGTGTTTTTCGAGGTGGTAGTTGGAAATTGGAAGCTCTACAGAGGAATCCACTGGTGAATTTATAAGTTTTAACGTCCTTTAAGATTTCGGAGTGATTTATAGAGAATTGCAGGCGCACGGAGGATAAATGATGAAGAATACCTGGTAAAACAGTGAGCAGAGGTCGTATATGCAGGCTGGACTCGTACGCTGGAGGCCTCCTGGTCGATTTAGCAGGTTGACAGCAAGCTCGGACGTGAACCGCATGCAGCATAGAGAACGAAAAATGAACGAAAAGAACGTAAAAATGCGATTTTTGGCCATAATATAGACTTTTAGCAATTTGGCGCCTTTTTGCGATGACGTCAGCATGACGTCATTGGTGGGGTCAAGGTCGGATGACGTCATGCTGACGTCATCGGGTGACGTGGCGAGCCCTGACTGGCCCACGAGGATGATGAGGTGGCGGGACAGATCGGCCAATGACTGGAGCGAAAGTTGACGTGGCGGCATAGGTGGCGGTGACGTAAGGCGACGGGGAGCTAACGCGGCGAGGACGTAATGCAAGCGGAATAGGGAAACCGGAAACCGGCAGTGGTTTCGTATCGCACCGCTTACGGTACGGTGGCGGTAAATATCAGTTGTACCTCCGACGCGCTGTGGCGAGGGCGCGTGGCAGCGGAGTGACGTACCCAAAATACGGCCGTCGGAAGGTATCGCCCGGACAGAGGACCTGCTCCGATATGGATGCTGACCGTCGGATCTGGAGGAGCAAGATCCAACGGTTATCGGGAGTTTGACGTGACAGGAGGATAGTACGGTTAATGATCGGGCGTCGGAAGGGGTCCGATGCGATAAGGGCCGTCAGATCTGGAGGGCCTGATCCAACGGCCATCGGGAAGGTGACATGATCAGTGTATACGGCAGCGGGCGGAGGCAAAAATACGTGTTTTGAAAGATTTTTCCAATGTATTTCAAAAATCAAAGTGTATGCGCAAACTTTGGTTAGGGAATAGAAAGTGGGTTTTTTGGGAATTTTGGCAGTTTCAACGGGTTTTCATGGGTAAAAGGGTTTTTATAAGGTTTCTCTTGGCAAATAATGGTTTAGCGAGTGGAATGACTTGAGGAAAGGGAGGGTAGATGAGTTGTAGGTTCATCCAAGTGGCCAGATGCCACTTTGATTCCTGATATAGGACTTATTGGCTATATTGCCAAGGGGATGGGTATTTATATAATGCTTGGGGTTTATACACCATGGTGTTAGTATTAATAGGGGAAAAGGTAATATAGGGGATTTACATAGTAGAATTAGAGTTAGTATGGATGAGGGGGTAAGTGGAGGGGAAACCATTAAGTTTATGTGAAACAAACTTGGTTTTAAGAGTAGATCAAAATGAAAAGATTTTTAGACAAGAAATGTGGCTTCTAAAGATTAAGAACCACCATGAAACCTTAGTCTTTTCCATGAATCTTAGCTGATGGGGGAATGTTAGAAATGAAATTGGAGGGGAATGAGGGAAATTAGTCATGCTTCCTGCTGCAATTCGATGAAGAAGAACACCTTTGTCAATTAATTGACTTTGCTTTGATGCCCACAGTTACCATCTCTGCAATGGTAGGGAAAACCTTTCTGCAACCCCAACTACTTACCCAGCTACTTGCCTAGCATTTTTATTTCTTCTTGGAGGGTGCACTTGGGCTTGCAGACCCTTACTTGCCTTTTCTTTTCTTTGGCTTTTTTCTTTTGCTTTTTCTATCTACTTCTACCCTTATCTCTTCCAAGGTCCCAGATTAAGCTGTTGGGAGCCTTTTCTTCTCTACCTGAACTAGTTGTCTGCCAAGATTAAGCAGTTTGGACAGACTTCTTTCTCTATTCTATAACTGAAAATTGAAAACATGGCATGATCCAGATTAAACTGTTGGATCATCCACCAAAATTGACATAAGGTCATCAACATTGAAACACTTTACACACCTCTTGTTCTCTAGGAAATATGGGATCTTTGTGATATCAAAGCAGAGCATATTTGGACTTTCCCTTGCCAATCATGAAATATGAAACCTATTGGTATAGGTATCCAACAGTGGCTCCACATGGGGATGGTTTTTCTTTTGAAAGACCAAGAACAGCAGGTCAGATTGCCTTGCTCTTTGACTGCCCATACCAATCTTGAAATTTGCTGCTTTGATGTGTCAAAATTGTGTGCTTCTTTCTTGGAAGACCTCTGATTCTATTTGCCTTTTGCTGGTTGGTGAATCACTTAGAAAACTGCATTTTTGCAATCTAAATAGAAAATAATATGTACATCTACATATATACAAGGGAACCTCAGGTTGCACTCATGGGAAATAGTCAAAATAATGCTTCAGCATCCTGCCATTGACAGGACCTTCATCCAAGTCAGTTTCAGTTAGACTTTTGAGGAAGTAAGTGTTGTTACCTTGCACTGCTTGGACAACAAATGGTCCTCTCCAAAGGGAATCAAATTTCCCATGTTTTCCTTTTTCTTCTCTCCTTGCATCCCACTTGAGGACTTTATCACCAATGCTAAAATCTTCTGCCTTAGTTCTTCTATCAAAGGCCCTTTTTAATTTTTCTTGCAATATCTGAACTCTGCTGAAAACTTGTTCTCTAGTTTGCTGTAAACAGATTATCTGATTGATCCTCCTTTGCATATCATTTGGCTCTGCTTGACTCTCTTGTAGAAGCTTCATAACAGGCACTCCTAGTGATGAAGGAAATTTGGCTTCTAATCCATAGACTAACTCATATGGGCTGGTCCCAATTGACCTTTTTGTTGTTAGTCTATCTGCCCATAAAGCATTGACTAGTTTCTTATGCCAGTTCTTTTTGTTCTCTTCCAGCACCTTCTTTATGATATTTATTAAGCTTTTGTTTGATGATTCAGCAAGGCCATTTCCTTGGGGATAGTATGCGGTAGAATGGCCCAAAGTAATGTGAAATTTATGGCAGAAGTTCACCATTTTATTGGATCTGAAAGCAGCAGCATTGTCTGTTATTATTTTGTCTGGACAGCCAAATCTAGCCAGTATATTGTTCTCCAAGAACTGAATAATTATTGAATCATTTGCTTGTCTGCATGGGGCAGCTTCAATCCACTTGGTGAAGTAGTCTGTTGCTGTTAAAATCCATCTGTGTTGGCCTGAAGATGAAGGATGAATTTCCCCAATAAAATCCAAGCCCCATTGTTGGAAAGGTCTCTCTGTTGCAATAGGTCTTAAGGGGAGTGGCAGCAACTGTCTTTTGCCCTCAAATACTTGACATTGATGACATGAGGTGGTGAATCTCTTAACATCTGAGAACATGGTGGGCCAGTAATACCCTGCCCTTAGTATTTTATCCACAGTGGACTTCCAGTACAAGTGTCCACCACAGTGTCCTGCATGAAACTCCTGCATGATATTGTTAGTTTCATTTTCCATTAAACAGTGCAGCAATATACCTTCATGGTTTTTCCAAAGCAGATTTCCATCCATCACACAAAATCTTGATGTTTTCATTTTTAAGAACCTACACTTAGTTCTGGACAGTCCTGGGGGAGCACACAGGTTTTGTAACACATAACAGATATCAGAGTACCAAGGAGATTGTTCAAAGGCTACATTGATCTTTGGAGTCGCCAGCTCTGTTTCACTGTCCAGCTGATTGATATCTAGGGCTTGGAAATTTGATTCTGTCATTAATTTGGCCAAGCCTTGCCCTTTTATTAGCTTTGTAGGTTTTATTTCAATGTCAAATTCTAGTATGTTGGCAATCCATTTTCCTCTTCTGCCCTCTAAGTTTTCTTGGGTGAGAATGTCTTTGACAATAGGACTTGGTACATAAGCCACAACATGGGAGTAAAGGATGTAAATCCTAAAGTCTTTAACGGCTTTGACCAGAGCATAGGCTTGTTTCTCCATAATTTGATATTTTAGGGGGGCATCTCTAAGAGCCCTGCTGAAGAAGGCTATAGGCTTCTCATTCCCTTGGTCATCTTTCTGTAATAAAACAGCAGCAATAGTGTGCTGGGAGGCGAAAGAGAAAATGATAAAGTCTCTGTCAAACTGAGGATTGGTTAACACTGGGGTTTGAGTCAAGGCCAATTTTATACCTTCAAAGGCTTGTTTTGCTTCAACAGTCCACTTTACTTTTGAATCCTTTTTTAGCATGTTGTTTAATAATCTGATTAGTTCTGCTAAGTTTGGGATAAACCTTCTTAAAAAATTGATTTTTCCTAAGAATCCCTGCAACTCTTTGACATTCCTTGGGTGGGGCATTTGTAGGATAGCTTGTATCATATCTGGATCAATTCTTATGCCATCTTTTGAAATAATGTGTCCTAAGAGTTTACCTTCTTCCAAGCCAAATAATGACTTCTTGGGATTTAAGGAAATACCATATTTCCTGCATGTTAGGAAAATCTGTCTCAAATGTTTCAGATGTTCTTGGTCAGATTTTGAAAAGGGTGTAAGATCATCTAAGTAAATGACTAGGAAGTCATGAATCTCTTTTGCAAAAGCAATATCCATTGCTCTTTGAAATGTTGCCCCTGCATTTTTCAATCCAAAGGGCATTTTTACATATTTGAAAGTTCCCCATGGGGTTGTAAATGCAGTTTTGTCTTGATCATCAGGGTGTACTAGGATTTGATTAAAGCCTGAGAATCCATCAAGCAATGACATCCTTGAAGCCCCCACCACTCTTTGGAGAATGTGATCCATTTTGGGTAAAGGGTAGTTATCTTTGAGTGATACTTGATTTAGATTCCTTAAGTCTACACAAAGTCTAATCTCACCAGTCTTTTTTCTTGTAGGGACTAAGTTGGAAATCCATTCAGAGAATCTGATTGGTGCTATGATGCCAGCTTTGAACATTTTTTGCAATTCCTTTTCAATGGAAGGAAGGAGTATAGGATTGATCCTTCTCAACTTCTGCTTGAATGGTTTTTGATTAGGCTTGAGGGGAATGGTATGCTGAATGACAGAAGTGTCATAGGACTTTAGGTCCTCATAGCCCCATGCAAAGACATCTTGGAACTCTTTAAAGAGGTCAATGTACTTGGGTTTTTGATCAGGGGGCAAAGAAGCAGACAGCTTTATTATTTTGGGCTTGTGAATGGTACCAATATTGCATTCTTCAATGGCTGCATCTAATGGCTGCATTTTTGGCTTCCTAGGGATGTCATTTGAATCAAAAATGTCCTCTAGCGGGGTAAGGCCTGTTGGAAGGAAATTGTCTTTGAGTTGTATGATCTCAGCTTCAGCGCTGGTCACCTCTTCACAGTCAATTTGGTGAATTTGCTGAATGTTTTCGTTGTTGAAGATGGTTGGATTCAGTAGTTGTTTTGCTGTTCTAGGTGATATTGGATGAACCATTTGTTGAAACAGTATTTGTGATTGACTTGCTGATTCAGTGTCAATATTTAATCCTGCAAACTCTTGTTGTAAGGTTAGAAAATTGTTTATTTGCATATCATCCTCAAATACTTGCCATTCTTTAACATTGTTTGGAATGGAGGGTCTGTACTTGACCTCGGCTGTGAAGCAGTTGTTGGTTTCCAGTGGAAATTTGAAAGTGCTGGCAAATGTTGCCAAACTGTGTGCATGAAGATTGTGGCCCCTTGAAATTTTTGTGATAAGGAACTCAGAGAAAGTGTCCAATATTTCAATTACAGCAGACCTGTAAGACCTCAACCTTTTGTCATTGGTGACAAAACTTCCTTTCACTTGTTGAATCACTAGATCAGAATCTCCCATGATCGAAACCGTAGGAGCTTGTAATGCCTTTACTAGCTTGAGACCTAGTAACAGAGCTTCATACTCTGCCATGTTATTAGTGCATCTAAAGTTTAACCTACAAGCTCTGCCTTCTGCATGGGTTTTCTCTTTGTTATGTATCCAAACTCCAGCTCCTGCCCCTAACTTGTTGACTGAGCCATCAAATTCTAAGACCCACAGGATATCTTGCTTGACAGGAGATTTAAAGATCTGTTCATGGGATGGCAATGTAAGCAGGAGTTGGGGTTTCTTCTTTGGCTTGTGTTCTAGGACAGTTTCATCACTGGATTGAAAATCTTTGACAACTAGAGGAGGGGTCGTGTCCAGTGCTTGACTGATCGATATTTTATGGGTGGTACTTCCTTGATTAATGTTTTGTTCTTGCATGAGGGTTTCGGTCCTAATGTCATTGTTTGAGAGGCTTGCGCTGTGATTGAAGAGAATGAATGAATCTATGTCTGAATGGACAGCATATACAGGAAAGTTTTGAGGCTTTTCCTCACTGCTGACCATGTATTTCATGAGTGTTTCTCTGTAGAGTCTCTTTGGTTGCCCAAAGACAGAGATGGTGGCATATGACATATCTAATTGTAGGGAGCCTTGGAGTTTGGCTCCCCATGATCTTGATAACAGCATCCCATATTTAGGTGGGATATCAGCGACTACAACATCCATTAGAATGGTTTTGTTGGGGTATTGAACCAGAGACACACATAAATCTTTTATTAGACCTAAACACTTGACTTGGCTGGAGTCAAAGGAAAACAGGTCCTTGTATGGTCTTGTTATATCCAAATTCAATCTTTCCATGACTGCTTTTGGCATGAGGTTATGAGAGGCACCTGAGTCAAACATCGCATTATGCAGTATTTTGTCATGAATATGCAAGCTGACATAAAAAGGTAATATCCCTGTAACTGTTGTTTTTCCATCTACCTCTGGGCCAAACAGTAATTCCGGAGTGTCATCTAACACATTTACATCATCTTTGCTATTAGTGAGTTGAAGGGATTTCTTAATCTGTTGTTTATAGATGTCATGCTTAGCTAGTTCTGAGAGGGGAATTGCTATCTTTAGCTTGCCAATCTCTGTGCCTAGGTCAAAAGGTTTATCAGCTTGGGTTTTGGAGTTATGGATAGCAGCCCTTTCTTTGCTCATTAAATCTTCTTGTTGGTTTTCATCTTGACTTTGAGACCTGCCCCTTTTACTCATGTTTGGAGGGGTAATATCTAAATCAGGGTGAGAGGACGACGTTGCCATAGGCTGATGTAGTGGTGACAAAAGTGTGGTGACCTCTTCAACCACTACTTCTTCTGTAGGCAAGTTTGTTTTGTCATTAGGTTCTGTGACTATGGTTCCTTTAGACTGCTGTTTATCTTTTATCTTTTCAGGCTGATTTACATTTACAGTCCTACTCCTTAGCTTGTACTGTTTATGAACTTCATAGACAGCACTATCATATCCTTGTTTAAAATCAAAGGATTCTCCTGATTTAGTTTGGAATATTTTGATTTCATCATCCTCATGATCCTCTTGTGTTAAGAAAACCTGGCTTTTACCATCTAGACCCATTAGATTAATCTCAGGGTCTTCATTGGGTTGAGTTGATGTTGAAGTTTCTGCATAATTTTCTTGGAAAGGGGGTCTAATGTCTTGGTCAGCACTTGTCCTACCAATGTTCTGGTTTTGGGCTCTCCTAAAATTCGGATTTCTAGGAGGGTTGTTTTGTGGTGCTTCCCATGATGACTTTCTTTCAACCGATTCCACTCTTTCACCCAATCTCTTCATGCTATTTAGTATTGCATCCAGCTTTTGATCAAAGCCCGAGGGTTCTTCTTTGAAGGCAGTCCTTTTCTCCAACTTTGCCCTGTTTCTTTTGGCAATTAGGTTAGCTTCCACTGTGACAGCAACCCTTTGAGCTTCTTCAAGGGTTGGAGGATCTCTTTCCTTCAACTGATAGGCCATATCAGGGTCAAAACCATCAGGGAATTTATACAGGGCTAAATCAGGAGGAGGCCTTAAGTTCTGTGGGATAGCATTATATACATTGTTAAACCTAGCACAATATTCCAAAACTGTCTCCTGGGGACCTCTCTTAATAGTGTCATATTCACCAAGTACGTGGAGAGGATCTTTCTTCTTCTCCCATCTGTCAGTAAAAGCTTCGTAAAGCTGATCAGGAGTTGTAATGGAGTTTGCATTGAGGGATCTGAACCAAGTTCTAACATCCCCAGTTAAGCTTTGAACAAAAATTCTCATTCTGACAGTGTCATCATCTATTTCATAGGTCTCAAAGTGGTCTTGCATCTTCTTGGCATGCTGGATAGCTGTTAGAGAGCCATTTGAGTCAAAATATGAGATTTTGCTTTGATAATCTTGAGGTAAAGCCGTAGCATTAGCTGGTATCTGCAGAGGTGCATACCTGTTAGCCATATTTATGAGGTTTAGAGGGTTAATAGGAACAAACGGGACAGCAGGGATCACTGGTATAACAGGGTTAATGGGATGAGTAGCTAGTGGGAGACTGGTTAAAGGAGTATGTGCAGTGGATGAAGATGTGAGAGGAGGACTTTGCGATGTTGATGGTGAACTAGGGGAACTAGGGGTAGACCGGAAAAGAACTTTGCAAGGAGTGGGAATGAGGCTGGGATGATCCGAACTTATATTTGCATCAGCAGGCTCCTCCTGCTTTTGCTGTCTCCGGATGTTTCTTTGGATGGTATTTGGATTATCAACAATGATGGGTGGATTAGGGTCAGGATTTGCCCTAGTATGCCGTGGATTTTTCTTAGGAGCCAACTTCCAACCTGTTTTTTGGGATTTTGTAGGAAGTTTTTATATTTGCAAGGACCAGATGAAGATTTTGGAATGGCTATATATTCTCAAAGCTGAGACGAAGATTCCCCAAACAAGCTCCTCCTTAAAGCTGTTAATGTGATGCAGAAACAGTTCTAAGGCCTCTTGGATGGTTTCAGGTTTTATGGTAGCTTTGGAAAACAGATAGTAATTGAAAAATCCTAAGAAGTTCCCCAGCGGAGTCGCCAGTTATGTTATCACCCAGGTTGTTCCCTATGACTCCCAAGGGAATACGGCCGGGGTAACCACTAACCAATCTTTGGGTTACAGTTCCTAGCCTAACTGCAACCAGAGAGGGCTCTCTCTTTATGATTTGTCTCTGTTATGATGGTGTTTTAGGCTAGCTATTATGCTCAGGTTTTGGTTTATGTTTTGGTTGAAGGATTTCTTTCAGGTCTTATGATGCAGTGTTTAGACAGTATAATACCATTGGGCAATGGAGTCTGAAGTTGTGAAGTGATCTGATACGCTGGTTTGGTGGTGCTCAAACTGCAGGGCCTATTGTGTATTTTAAACAGACAAACTAGATCAAATGGTGATGTATGTCGATCAACAGAAAGCAATTAAGAATTTTCTATTGAGCTGGTGGATGGAGGTGAACTGCACAGGAGCAAAACTTGAATTCCTGTGACAAAGGTCACTGTGATAGATGTATTCTGAAAGTGCAGCATTTAAGAATTACACTTAACTAGATTACAGCTGAAGAAAACATTGATAAACAACGCAGATTGAACTCAGGTTACTCAATGAATAAATCCTGAAAGCTATTCTTTTTCCTTGTTGCTTAGTATTGAAAACAGATAACATATATGGATTTTAACAAAACAACTAATTAACAGAGAGAGATACAGAGACTTATTGTATGATGAAATACACAGGGATCCAGTAGTTATCAACAGACACCAGAACGCATCCAACACCTCAGAAATCCGAGAAATTCCATTGCTTTGCTCTATTAACTTCTGAAAAGGATTACAGCATAAGAACTTCTTCAGGAGAAATCAACAACAACCTTTGCAATCTTATGCGAAGGGGACTTTATAGAAATGCGTATACAAAATATCTCAGGCATTGAGTCATCTGAGAGAGAAAATATCTTCATTATTACGTTCAGAAAGTAGGCAAGGAGTTATTACAATTTTAAATGCAGCGTAAATGCCCTTTATGTCTGTCAGAGGATTGTTTTGACTTTTGAGAGTCACTGAGTCGGTTTCATTACTCTGTTTTAATTCTGGAAATACGCATTTACTTTTGGCTGCGCAGTGCATTCTCGGGTTTGCCAGCTGTGGTTTTCTTTTTCTGCTTTGTTGGCCGCTACATCCGCTGAGTTGGCTCAGCTTTGATTTATGCTGCATGCTGACTTTGCTGAACTGTGCTTTTTATAAAAAAATTGTAATAAAAACAGAAATTTGGTGAATGCCTTAGTGATTACAAAATTCTGTGTATTGCATCTGTCCACCATTCCTGTGTAGGGAGCTGATGCCTGAGGATGGCCTCCATTGTCTCTTCAGCTTCTGTATATTTGAAAAAATTTGGGGCCACATCAAACAAGTGATTAATTTCATTCATTATGAAAAATAGATTTTCTATTTTACTATAGAAAACCTGTCCTGTAATAGGCCCTGTGTCTTCTGAAGTGCTGGCCTTCTCATTGATCTGTGCTGAGGCAAAAACATTTACTCTTTTAGCATACTGTTCATGGGTGAATAATTTCCCTCTGCTGTTCAGTAAGCTAGGGAGTCCTCTACTCTGCAATACCTGAAATTTCTCCATGAACTTATTTTCCTCTGTTTGCATATCCTGGGTTCTTCTGTCCAATGTCTGCACCAGATTTCTAAGAGTAAGAACCCTCTTGATCATTTGAATAGTCTCAGTTCTATTTGTGATTCCAATGGTGGCTAACTGAGAACTTGTTTTGTGGTTAAGCACATTGATCATTCTTGTAGCAACTTCAGGCATATTTCCTAATAAGGCCCTTGATGTTCGGATTTCCTTCTGTGCCTTTGGGATGAGCTCTAGTTGCTCATGGATTGTCTCAATATATGGCCATTGGTTGTTGATGGATTGGCCAATATTGGACCATATCATTGCTCTGATCTCAGATATGATTTTATCTAGCTTGAGCTCATTCTCAAGCTCCTTGATCCTATCTTTAAGAGCTTTGATTTCCCTGGCCTTTTCTCCCACCTCTCTTTTTGTCTTATCATGCCTTTCATTGACCTTGGCCAGCTTATCTCTGGTTTCATGCAGCTCTGTCATCTGAGCTTCCAGGACTTGTATCTCATTCTTTAATTTCTGCATGTCTAGGCTATGTGCCTGTTCTGTACTTGTAGGTGCTGCTGAAGTGGATGTAGCTGTTTGTTCAGTTTGTTGAGGTGGAGGCATAGTGGAAGGAGCAGCATCCTCAAGATTGATAACTTGAGGAGGAGGCTGAGAAGTCTGACCCTCTTGTCTTTGCTTTAGTGCTGCTTGTAAGGCCGCTTGAGTAGCCTCAGACTCTCCTAATTTCTCTTGTGTCTGCAGGAGTTGTTTATAAATAGAAATCAATAAATCTGTGGTGTCCTTCTCCTGTCTTTGTTTGGCTACCTCATCTGTCTGAGGGTGCATGGTGGCTGGTAGTTTCATTTTCTTCCTCATGGCGGCCAAGTCAGCATCCCTCAACTTCAAAAGTTCCTGTACCCCTGACAGATCTTTGGGATCATGCCCAATTTCAATGATTATGTCTTCCAGGGATCTTATTCTGTTGTCCTTTGCCTGGGATGATGCCTTCTCCAGTTCTAGTTGAGAGGCTGTGGCAATGAGACTGCTTTTTAGCTTATAATTTTCCAATGTCTCATCTGCTAATGAGGCATACACCATTTCGCCAGTTTGTTTATGCAGCTCAATTTTATCCATTGGGTGTATGTCTTTGGCCATGACCTCCAGGTTAGTCCTGAGGTAATCCGAGGTAGATTGGGGTTGTAATGCAGTAGGCATGAAATGGCTCATTATCATTTTGCCTTCACTTACATCAAAAGCAGACATAAGTCTCTGCTGATTGGAAGGAGCCATGTTTAGCAGGTGATTGTACAGTTGTACTTTAATAGGATCACTCCTCCTCTTGATGTCTATAAATTGCTGCTTGATGCTTACTTGTCCTTCTTTTTGCTGGCTGGAGGAGCTAACCTGCCCTCCCATGGTCCTGTCCTGTTCCTGCTGGAAGGAACTTGCTGAAGCTTCTCTGCTGGGTGGGCCCATGCCCAATGCCTCTCTTATTGCTATATCCTCCTCTGGAAAATCATTTAGTCTCTGCCTTTTCTCTCCCTGGTTTATAGAGGATGTCAGGGGAGTTTCTCTGTCCCTTTTTCTAAAGACAAATGTATCCTCCTTTTGAGGGGTTTGGAGGACCGAGGCATCAAAGGTAGTGTCTTGTCTTGTAGGCACCGTTCTTTCAGTGGTCTGAGGAGTCTCCACTGTTTCCTTTTGCTGGGCAGACTGCTCCTGCCTTTGTTCTTCTTGATGTTGTCGCTCTTGCTGTTCTGATTCTTCTTGCTGCCCTTGCTGCAGCCCTTCTGCTTGCTGCTGTAACTCTGCCTGCTGTTGTAACTCTTGTTTATTTATTGGCTCTGTCTCCATTTCCGTCTCTTTGCCACTGCTGGATATATTCTCCGTTACCTTGGTATTTTGCTGCTTGGCAGTTGAGGAGGATTCAGCCGCTCCCGTTTGTGTACTGGGAAGTGTGAATACCTGTGGACAAAGCTCAAGGTCAGCCAACTTCTTTAGATTCCTTAGTGCCCTCTCATTCAGCTCTTCTTGTGACAAGGGCTCTTCTAAGGTCCCTCTCCTCCATTTATCTTGGTTTGCATATTTTTCAATGTGAGGGATGCTATGGTGATCATAAGCAGACAACTTATATTTGAGCCTCCTTGTAGTTATGAAATGGTTAGGGTCATAAGGTACCCATATGAAACTGGTTTGCAGGCCAAGGGCCTCAAGCATTCGCTCTGCTTCCCTCCATCCTTGTTCTCTCTCATTATAGATAATATGGCCAAGTTGGCTTCTGACCTTCAACTGTGCCTTTTTGCCTTTTCCTGAAAAATGAAGCACATCAACTCTGCCAAATTGTCTAAAGTACTCTAGGGCAAATAGCCTCATAGGCACATACTTGGGTAGTTTGAAAGGAGGAAGATCACACCCATATATCCTGATGACAGTGTGGTTTTGGTAGAAGTACCAATCCCCAATTCTATAAGCTTTTGACAACTGAAGAATCCTTTGCATATCCTCAGTGAGTCTTGGTGGGGGTGAGCTCATCAGCATTGCCATGGCTGGATGGATGAACAGATCCATGAATTCACAGTATGTGTATGGAGACTCGGGTCTGATATGGAAGACAGAGGACCAATAGACTATTGATCTGGGATTGCCTTGGGCATCCATTCTTTTGATTGAAAAGTGAAATTTCTGATGTTGATGATATAAGATCAAATGGTAAATGTAGGAGGTGTATCTGAACACCCTATCTCTCCTTAAATTCATCAATTGCTCATGAATCTTGTCTGATATGTAGGTGGCATAGTCATAGCAGATTGGTGACTTGCCAGGAGCAAACATAAGCATTAATGCCAGCACAGTTGTATCAATATGCTCGACTGAACTATACCCCAAGATGGGAGAAATCATATCTGCAAGGTCTCTGCCCAGCTCATTGAGATATACATGAAGAATTGGAGGGGCCATTACAATATTGGTTTTGATGTATAGTTGATTGAATTTAACAATTTGAGCATCTGTGAGTTTATCCCCTTGTTTTATCAGATTTATCAGTGATAAAGGAGCCAATTTCTTCTGAGGGTTGAAGCAGAGCATGTCTCTGATAGCCTGAGGGGTAACATAGAAAAGTACTGCACCAGATGGGTCAAGAACAACTCGCTGAGAAACATCATATTGTTCAGCACAGAGGTGGATTAGTTCAGGGAACTGGTTGACCTGAGGGAGCTTAAAGATAGGGAGAAAAGAGTCCCATAAGCCCAGTATATCTGTCCCATTTTCATGCTTGGCTTTTAATTCATTTAGCAGACGAAGGTGGAATTTGCTGCTCATAAGCTTCTCTTCCTCAATTTGGTAATCCATATCTGCTAAGGCTTGCCATTTCAAGTCCTTTTGAGGAGCATTCAGAGGTTGAACATTTAGCACTACAGGTGTCTCCATTGCACAGGAGGATTTTGAATCAAGTGTAAAGTGATTTTGTTTTGAGCAGGACAGCACAGGGGAATGCCTCTGTACCAGGGAGGTTAGATTATCAGGAATAGAGAGGGATTCTAGAAAATAGCAGTTGAAATACTATTTATGGCAACTGGGACCAATGTTTGGCTTTTCCTTTCTCTCTCAATGGCGAAATTTGGTTTAAATGAACCTGCCGCGATTGCGCAGACAGAACTTAGTTTTTCAACCGAATGTAGATAGAACAAAGCTCGGCTGGTGTTTTTCGAGGTGGTAGTTGGAAATTGGAAGCTCTGCAGAGGAATCCACTGGTGAATTTATAAGTTTTAACGTCCTTTAAGCTTTCGGAGTGATTTATAGAGAATTGCAGGCGCACGGAGGATAAATGATGAAGAATACCTGGTAAAACAGTGAGCAGAGGTCGTATATGCAGGCTGGACTCGTACGCTGGAGGCCTCCTGGTCGATTTAGCAGGTTGACAGCAAGCTCGGACGTGAACCGCATGCAACAGAGAGAACGAAAAATGAATGAAAAGAACGTAAAAATGCGATTTTTGGCCATAATATAGACTTTTAGCAATTTGGCGCCTTTTTGCGATGACGTCATTGGTGGGGTCAAGGTCGGATGACGTCATGCTGACGTCATCGGGTGACGTGGCGAGCCCTGATTGGCCCACGAGGATGATGAGGTGGCGGGACAGATCGGCCAACGACTGGAGCGAAAGTTGACGTGGCGGCATAGGTGGCGGTGACGTAAGGCGACGGGGAGCTGACGCGGCGAGGACGTAATGCAAGCGGAATAGGGAAACCGGAAACCGGCAGTGGTTTCGTATCGCACCGCTTACGGTACGGTGGCGGTAAATATCAGTTGTACCTCCGACGCGCTGTGGCGAGGGCGCGTGGCAGCGGAGTGACGTACCCAAAATACGGTCGTCGGAAGGTATCACCCGGACAGAGGACCTGCTCCGATATGGATGCTGACCGTCGGATCTGGAGGAGCAAGATCCAACGGTTATCGGGAGTTTGACGTGACAGGAGGATAGTACGGTTAATGATCGGGCGTCGGAAGGGGTCCGATGCGATAAGGGCCGTCAGATCTAGAGGGCCTGATCCAACGGCCATCGGGAAGGTGACATGATCAGTGTATACGGCAGCGGGCGGAGGCAAAAATACGTGTTTTGAAAGATTTTTCCAATGTATTTCAAAAATCAAAGTGTATGCTTAAACTTTGGTTAGGGAATAGAAAGTGGGTTTTTTGGGAATTTTGGCAGTTTCAATGGGTTTTCATGGGTAAAAGGGTTTTTATAAGGTTTCTCTTGGCAAATAATGGTTTAGCGAGTGGAATGACTTGAGGAAAGGGAGGGTAGATGAGTTGTAGGTTCATCCAAGTGGCCAGATGCCACTTTGATTCCTGATATAGGACTTATTGGCTATATTGCCAAGGGGATGGGTATTTATATAATGCTTGGGGTTTATACACCATGGTGTTAGTATTAATAGGGGAAAAGGTAATATAGGGGATTTACATAGTAGAATTAGAGTTAGTATGGATGAGGGGGTAAGTGGAGGGGAAACCATTAAGTTTATGTGAAACAAACTTGGTTTTAAGAGTAGATCAAAATGAAAAGATTTTTAGACAAGAAATGTGGCTTCTAAAGATTAAGAACCACCATGAAACCTTAGTCTTTTCCATGAATCTTAGCTGATGGGGGAATGTTAGAAATGAAATTGGAGGGGAATGAGGGAAATTAGTCATGCTTCCTGCTGCAATTCGATGAAGAAGAACACCTTTGTCAATTAATTAACTTTGCTTTGATGCCCACAGTTACCATCTCTGCAATGGTAGGGAAAACCTTTCTGCAACCCCAACTACTTACCCAGCTACTTGCCTAGCATTTTTATTTCTTCTTGGAGGGTGCACTTGGGCTTGCAGACCCTTACTTGCCTTTTCTTTTCTTTGGCTTTTTTCTTTTGCTTTTTCTATCTACTTCTACCCTTATCTCTTCCAAGGTCCCAGATTAAGCTGTTGGGAGCCTTTTCTTCTCTACCTGAACTAGTTGTCTGCCAAGATTAAGCAGTTTGGACAAACTTCTTTCTCTATTCTATAACTGAAAATTGAAAACATGGCATGATCCAGATTAAACTGTTGGATCATCCACCAAAATTGACATAAGGTCATCAACATTGAAACACTTTACACACCTCTTGTTCTCTAGGAAATATGGGATCTTTGTGATATCAAAGCAGAGCATATTTGGACTTTCCCTTGCCAATCATGAAATATGAAACCTATTGGTATAGGTATCCAACATCTTCTTCCATTTCTTTTACCGAATGAGGATCCTTACTTGCTTCTGTGAATGTTTCTGGTTCTATCATAGATAGGAGGGCAATGGCTTTTCTCTTGGGTGAGGTGGTTATCCTTCTTCTGGTCTGCACACCTTCATCTTTATCGCCAATGATTTGTTCTTCTGGATGGTATCTTTCTACATACTTCATTTTTGATGGAGTATGAGACGATTCTCTTTCCTCTTCTTCTTCTTCATCATCTATCTCTTCTTCTTTAGATTCTTCTTCTTCAATGAGAACGTCATCTTCCTGTTCTTCAATTTCCTTTTCTGGAAGATCTTCGTCAACCTTAACATCGATGCTTTCCACTATTTTCTTCAGTCGAAAATTGTAGCACTTGTAAGCCTTGCTCCGTGGAGAGTATCCAAGAAATATCCCCTCATCAACCCGAGAATCAAATTTTCCAGGTGAACCATCATTTATTTTTATGAAGCACTTGCTTCCAAATATTTTGAAGTACTTCACCGAAGCAGGTCTTCCTTTCCATAGCTCATAAGGAGTTTTGTCACAGTTTGGTATTAATTGAGTCCGATTCAATGTATAGACAGCTTTCCCTACTGCTTCCCTCCAGAATTTAGGTTGTAGGTCTGCTGCTAACAACATGGTTCTTGCCATTTATTGGACAGTTCGGTTTCGTCTTTCAACTACCCCATTTTGCTGAGGTGTTCTGGCAGCCGAGAATTCCCTTTTAATTCCATGAATATTGCAGAACTCACTGAACTCGTTTGATGTGAATTCTCCTCCTCTGTCTGTTCTGAGACACTTAATTTTTGAATCTTTTTCGTTTTCTATAAGGGCTTTTAGATTCTTAAAACACTCAAAAGTTTCAGATTTATACTTTATGAAATATATCCACATCATTCTAGTATAATCATCAACAAATAACACAAAGTACCTTTCTCCTTGGAGTGCTTGATTTCTAGTTGGCCCACACACATCAGCATGGATGATCTCCAAGGGCTTTGATGTACAATGTTCCTTTGTCTTGTGGCTGGTTCTGGTCTGTTTTCCATGTTGACATGGACCAC
The DNA here is from genome assembly GCA_031772625.1 of Pinus tabuliformis. NCBI lineage: Eukaryota > Viridiplantae > Streptophyta > Pinopsida > Pinales > Pinaceae > Pinus > Pinus tabuliformis. The sequence continues at coordinate 719,515,694 of CM062818.1, forward strand.
ACACTGCTTGCTTTGGTTTGGACAACCTTGGGATGTCTTGTACAGCTTTGATTTTGCTGATATTGACCAGATTTTCGAAGCTGGTATGTCCAAGTCTCTTGTGCCACAACCAACTCTCATCTGCCTGACTCAAGTAGCATTTGTTCTCCTGAATCTTGTTTAGAATGTAAATATTGTCTGGTGTTCTTACTCCTTTTTCCACAAGTTTTCCAGAGACAGAGTTCCTTATTTCACAGTCTTTGGTGCTGAAGACAACTTTATGTCCTTGATCACAAATTTGGCTGACACTCAGAAGGTTGTGTTTGAGTCCATCAACCAACAGAGCATCTTGAGCTTTTCCTTTTCCATTGATCAGAGTAATTGTTCATCTTCCTGCAATTTTTCCAATTCCGCTTCCAAAGGACACATTCCCTTCCTTTTTGCTCAGTGAGATAAATTTCCTTCTGTCTCCTATCATGTGTCTGGAGCATCCACTATCCACAAACCACTGGTTTCCATTATTTTGCGCAAATAGAGCCAGGCCACATTTGTCCATTGCAGAGATCTTGCTACTCGTCTTTCTTCCTTTGAGTGGGTAGTTTTTTTCATAGTGTCCATTATTGTAGCAAAAAGAGCAAGTCAGATCAAATTTAGTCAAGGGATCGAATGAATTGAAGGTTTTGATTTGTCCCTGTCTTTTGGGAGCATATGAGTTGATTACTCGGTCCTTTTGCATTGTCTTTTCACTTCTGCGAGCCATGCAGTGTCTAGCTTGGTGACCGAAGTTTTTACAGTGAAAACAGTGTCCAAGAAATATGGTTTTGAAGCAACCACGGTTTAATTCGCCTTCCTTTCTGAGAATTACTCCTCCCTCGTCCTTTGGATTTTTGATGGGTCCTTGGTGGAGTACAGGTTTGTATTTGCTGTAGTGTCCATGATTCGACTCCACATTCTTCTTTGGAATAACTCTTTCTTGATTCTTGGAATCTGGGATGCACTTTTGATAAGATACTTTTTCATCTTTTGGGTTGCAGGAAAGTGGATCGGCATAGCTTTTCACACTATTCTTAGTGCTTGAGGATTCTCCCTTGAAACCTATTCCAGACTTATCATGTTGAGGTTTTTGATTTTTCAGAATAGTATCAAGTATTTGAGAGCTTTTACAACCCTTTTTAATTTGCTCCAACTCCTTTCTCAGAGATACTACTTCGGCCTCTCGTTCTTCACAAGTCTCTTCTTTTTCCTTAAGCTTTGTTTCCAAGAGATCTTCTCTCCTTCTTATTTCCTCGTTTTCCACTTTGAGAGAGACAATTTTGTTCCATAGTTTCTCGTTCTCTTCAATGGTACTTATTAACAGTTCATCCACATTTCCTTCTAGCCCCGAGTCATCATCATCTGTGAGTGCCATGAATAATGCTTCTTGGCTTTCATCATGATCGCTTTCCTCATCTGATTTTTTTTTGATGACCATAAACTCATCCTCATCAGACTCATCTTGCTTGGAGAGAAGGTTTTTCTTATTGAACCCTTTCTTTTTGTATGTCATTCTTTTAGAATTTCTTTCATCATCACTGTCATGTTTATGAGGACATTTTGCTGCATAATGACCTATTTTACCACATTTAAAACAGATAAGAGGATACTTGCCTTTAAGCTTACATCCTCTCTTCAGCTTTCGTACATATTGAGCCAATTCGGATTCCACATATGACTCATCACTACAGTCATTCCTTTCTTTCCCTTTCTTTGACTTTGAGGCCTTGAATGATGCATATTTGGAGCTAGGTCCACCTTTTCTCATTTCATAGGCAGTAAGAATTCCATGGAGTTCATCCATTTTGAGGGTGTCAAGATCCTTTGATTCTTCTATAGCACTTATTTTTGAGTCAAATCTGTCTGGAAGGGACCTTAATACCTTTTGTACAATAGTACTTTCTTCAACCTTTTCGTCCAATCCTTTCAGGGAATTTACCACTTCAGCTACTCAGAGGAGGTATGCTGCAATATCTTCTTCCTCTTCCATCTTCAAACTTTCAAATTGTCTTCTGTGAGTTTGAAGCTTTGCCTTTTTGACTTTTGAGTCTCCATTGTACAAGATAACTAGCTTCTCCCACATTTCTTTGGCAGAGTTACAGTGCATGATTTTTGTAAACTCGGAATCAGTGATTCCACTAGTGATGGAGTTCATGGCCTTTGCATTTGCAATGTAGGCTTTCCTCTCGTCTTGGTCTGTTGGAAGAGAGGAAGTCGCTTGGTATTCAGTTTGAAAAAATTTCCAGACTTCAGGTCCAAGGGACATTAAATAGTAAGTCATTCTTTTCTTCCAAAAACCAAAGTTAGTGCCATCGAACAGAGGAGGTTTTCCTGATGCTTCATGATTTCTCATCATGGTTGCTGATCCTTCTTCAAGCTGTTAGGCTAGAATGAAGAAGCCTGCTCTGATACCAATTGTTGGAAATACTAAGAGGGGGGTGAATCAGTATTTCTTTTTCTCACTATTGTTTTACTAGTTAAAACATGTATGTTCAGAACACAAAATGAACAACAGGAATAAATTCTTTTCTTAATATAACTATGCAGTAAAATAAATACAATAAATAGAATGTCACAATTGGTTGCTAAGCTCCAACTTGGACTTTGGTGAGGCTCCAACCTCCTGAGCACCAACTCTATTTTGCCAAGACACCAATCTTGGACTTAGGAGCACCAGAAGAGAGATTATGACCAGAAGATGAATAGCCTTTCCCATCACTCATTGATCAAGATCATTTTCCTTCATCACCTTGACAAGTTGCATATTTCATGGGACAATTTCATTGCCAATGATATTTTCACTGCTCCACAAACTCCACATGCTGAAGATATGCCTTCTTCATCTCATCCCACTGATCATCATGTTGAAGCCATATCCCCTCCATCTCAACCCACTACATCTATTCCTCCATCTAATCAACCACCCTTAGCATCAACACCATCATCACCATTTCATGATCATGCAGGGTCACCTAACAGTGCTGAGGTCATCAAGCCTAAGAGCAAAGATGTGAGCACATTGGCACATACTTATCAGAGAGGACACAAATAGGTGTTTTCCCCACAAATTGTGGGAGGAGCCTTTCCTTATTCATCAAAAAAGACGGTACACAAAGGTAGAGAAAAGATGACAAAGGTAGAGATCCAGCAGCAGGAGGACCTCCATGAGATAGAACATGATTTTGAGCTTATTGATCCAAGTGAGTAGGATGACTATGAGGATTCGAGAATAGTCATCAAGGAGAAGGATGACCAAATGAAAGATCTTTAGACTAACTTATAGAGAGCTAAGTTTGTCATTTCTTTTCTTGAGCAGGAAAACAAGGAGCTAAAGACCAAAAATTTGATCAATGAGGTGAAACTCATCAAGGCTCAAAGAGAAGCTAATAAAGAAAAGGTCATGCTTGATGAAGCATATGGGAAGTATGGTGATTCTGATGAGGAAGAAGACCAAATGCCAAGACAGAGGCCCAGGACTAGAGGGCTGAAAAGAGCTCTAGAACTAGAGAGGCAAAAAGAGGCTGAACTTGCCAATGAGCTCACTTTGAATGAACAATTTTCCATCATGATGAATAAGGACCAGGAATATTGGTTTGAAGGGGTAAATGAGCATCTTGAGAATCTATTGAAGAATTCAAAGAGGGACAATGACTTACAAAGAAAGATGGCCAAACATTACTTCAAGAAAAATCAGATTGCAAGGTCCAAGCTCCAAAAGATCAAAACAAGACTTGAAACCCTAGCCAAGCAAAAGGAGGAAGAAAAGCTTGAAATCCTTGCTGAGGCATCACTCATGGCCTAACACACCTCATTAGCCTTCCACAGATCAAATTTTGAAGAATTTTGAGCAATTTTGGAAAATTTTGGAGTTTTTTACAATTTTTGAAATTTTTGCACCAATCACACTACCAAAAGCGCAGTGCCCTGGGTCCTGCGCTTTTCCTAGAGACCTCCAAATGAAAAATGGTGACTACCATTGGATTCATAAGGCAAAATATAGTAAGGAAAACCACTTTTCTAAGATTTTTTGGGTCAATTGGGCAGTTAAAAGGTCAAAAAACACCCAAAAAATCATGTTTCTACCTTATTTTGGAGGCTAGCGCTGCGCTTTTGAGCAGTCTTGGGAGAATAAACTTTTGGAGAGTCAAAACTCGACTATTTGGTAACTAAATTTAGATCTGTAAACTAGATAGGATAGGCTTTCCAATGAGCTATCCTGGTCTCAATTTGGATACCAGTAACCCCCTCAAACGTGGATCTGAAGTTGGAGCTACGCTTTTGACACAATTTTTTGAGTTTCTTCATTTTGTAAATTTTCTTAGTTTTGACAATTTCACCTTGACAAATGATGTTTTCACCAATGTAATTGATGGATGTAAATGTAATAATGATGTTTTTACTGTTACCTAGGGTAAATACATTAGGTGAAAACTCTTTTGGTGATGTAATGAATCAGTTTCCAAAAAGTGAGGGATGAGTCACTTTGACCACCCTACACTCTAGCTATCAGTTTAGTTTTTGGTGGAACTGCTCCTCCTCTCATGGATTCGACCCTTGAGGATGGGAGGAGTTTTTTTGAGGCCTATATCATGTACTTTTTTAGTCATTCTACAGGTTGGACTCCATTGGATGTTGTACTAGTGTTTCAGACTTTGGCATGGAATATATTGGATGAGTTGTAGCTATTTTGGTGGGATTCCTGTGGCATGGTATTTTGATATTGTTTCTTCTTTAGTTACATGTGTGTGAATGTTTTGTATCTTCCATGATCCATTTCACTTCTAAATATGTTTGATTTTCAAGGTGTGATAAGCATAATTCATCTTCTATGCTCTGTTTTGGGAAAATCATCATAATTTGTTTCATTTCTTCAGTTTAAAAAGAATTCATGATTTTCATGCTCTTTTTAGCACCTCATCAGTCTAAACCATTTCATCAATATACTACAAAGTGTTAAAGTACTTGCCTACCTTGCCCCATTAGATGTTTGCAATTCTGATTTTCTTTTGCCCTGACCTAGTTCACTCTCTGACCTAATTCACTCATCCAGTGACTACCCCAATCAAATCAAATCAAAACCCTGAGCTACTATATCTAGCCTAAAACCCTAATCCATCCAACCCTTTTGGGCTATGATCCTTTGGAGAGAGCCTTCTTCGGCTTGGTAGGGCTAGCTACCAAGTCAAAAGATTGATCAGTGGTTACCTCATCTGGACTCTTCCTCGACCTTAGAGATCCAGAGGAGTGATAACATACTGGCTCCATTGCTGGGGAATGAAAGATTCATTTTCTCAGGGTGTACGAAAATTTTTCATTGGAATTTGGTCCTTTGGATGATGGGAATAAGTTTCAAAAAGGTTGATTCCATAATTGCAGTGTCAATATTGTAGAGCTAGCTTCAAGAAGACAAATAAGATCCAAATCCACATCCTGATCCAACTGATTCAGTCGAAGATATTTAGAGCTTGTTCAAAAAGCAAATAAGTTCATAAATCACAAGTTCAAATCAAACCTCATTTCATTGGTAAGCTCTTGATTGTTACTTGTTAAAATTTTCTATTGAAAGAAATTCCACATTGGTGAAGTTTGAAGCTTCCTTTGTTCCACTCAAGTCTGAATTCTTTTACCATACATTGTATTTGACCCTGTTCAGATTCTGGGTCGGAAAATATATGCCAGGTCAAACTCTCACCCGAACCCTCCTTCTCCTGTTGGTGATCCTGAAAGATTGTTAAGAAAACCTAGAGTCCCTTTCCCTAAGACTGAAAGCACAAAGTTGGAAAGGACCACTTCCTTGCCAGATAAGATACTTAGTATTGAGGATATTCCTTTTGATATTAAATTCGAGCTATCCCTACTTCGTTCGAAGTCTAAGTCTTTTCTTACAAAGGAATTTTTTTATCCCATAAAGTTTGATTCATACTTACCCACCTCAAAATCTTTGTTTAATCAACCTTCTGCTACATCACAGTCTTCAAAAATCGAGCACGAGGTTTGGTCTAATTTTAAGAAACTTCTAAGCCTAGCCAATCAATTACAAATTACTGCGGAAAAATCCTATATCTAGTATCAACTTGAAATCTTACCTTCTGCCATACCCTCTTCTACACTTTCAAAAATAACCATATCAGCAACTCCATATTCATCCCAGCCAACTCAACCCATTGTAATCCCCGTAGACCCTCCCACAATAGTCATGGTGAGATTTTCTCCCTTACATTTACTTGGTCAGTTGGCAGCTATCCTAAGACCTATGGATAGAGGCTTCCCCTTTTTGATGGCAGCTCAGGAGTCACAACACAACAACATATTGACAAGATGGCTGATTTCATTGACTTAGAGGAGGTTGATGATGATGATGCCAAAATGAGACTAATGGCTCAAATTTTTTCTAGAGATGTGAAAAATTGGTTCCGTGTATTGGCAGTTGGCTCCATTGATACTCCTTAGAGGTTAAATGAGTTTTTATTAGCTAGGTGGTGGGAAAATAAGAATCCATTGCAGATCTTGGTAGAATACAATACATTGAAAAGGAATTCTAACGAGACGGTTCAAGAGTTTACTATAAGGTTCAATCAGATTTACAATTCCATTCCAGATAACATGAAACCTCCACCTGATTTGGCACTTCAACATTATCCAGATGCTTTTGATATGGAGATGGCTTATCAATCATGGGAAAGAGATCTTTCCACTCTGGAAGAAATGCAAAATAATGCAGCGAGTATGGAAGCAAACTTGATGATTAAAAAGTCTCAGTTGAAACATAAGAAACCAAAGAATAAAGTAACAATCAAAGAAGAACCCTCTTCTTCCAGAAATCTCAAACTATATGCTCTGATTAGAACCATGGAGAGGATGGTTGACCGAATGATAAATTCAGATAGGAAACAACAGCCACAAGATAGGAATCCAAATTTCACAAACTAGCAACAACCTCAGTACAGGATAAAACGAAGAGAGCCAAAATCTCTTGAGGCATCAACATCTCACCAACAAATTCAGACACCCTTGCAGCAAAATTATGCTCAAGGAGAATCAAAGGATGAAATAGACTTGATTGTCGAAGAAAACCACTTCATTAGGGAATATTACCATCCCATTTTCTTGACTGAAAATGAGAAGTATGTTGAGAAGACGGAGGAACCTAAATATGAAGACTACATACTGGCAAATGACTATGCATTGGAAACCTAATAAGATGATTATCAAAGAGGATACTTGAATGCACTCAACTCTCAGCAGAGGAAATATTCCTTGAGAAACAGAGATGCCCCGATCACTCCCATCCAGGAAAGGACAACACAGCAGAAGGATACTCAACGAAAGACAATTCCTCAAGGTAACCAAATTAAAGGCAAAGAGCTAGCAGCAACTAACCAAAGAAAAATAAATCATCTGTTTACAAGAAATCCAAACAAGGACCATGATAGTCAAAAGAAAGATTATACAACAAAAGATATTCCTGAGAAAAGAGACATCATCCAAAAAGAGGTAGATAAATCTATCTCATTCAATTTAGAAACTGAAATTCAAAGTTGAAAGTGTCAATCCCTCTTACTAAACTTGTAAAAAATAGCCATTACAAGTTTGATATAGTTAAAATGTTGAAAGTTGACCTTATGTCTGACATGGTTAATGTTGAAGATGACCAACCTGAATTGATTTTTGGTCTAGCCATAGATGGTCAGTCAGAAGATAGTGAGGTTCCTCCATTTTACCTAAGTTTAAGAATCCATCAGTACATTCTTCATAACTCCATGCTTGACTCTGGAGCCTCCCATAATTTAATGCCCAAGGCCATCATGGAAAAGTTGGGTCTAGATATAACTCATGAATACCATGACTTGTATTCTTTTGATTCTGGTAAGGTCCATTGTCTTGGTCTAATAAAGGATTTGGTAGTATCCCTCGACCAAATCCCAATAAAGAATGTCTTAATGGATGTGGTGGTAGTTGATATACCACCACGGTTTGGTATGTTATTGTCAAGTTCCTGGGGAGCGAAACTAAGAAGCACAATGTAGTTAGACTTCTCCTATGCCACTATTCCCATTTTCGGGCATTTGAGAAATTGTATCGAGAAACCAAAATGAAATTCATGATAACTAGCAAGGAGAAGCCCAATAATCATCCTATAAATGTTGTACATACAGATTTAGAGTCATTTATTTTATATAATTATAGTGGATTGAATGATGTAGATAGTCAACTTGTGGAAATTAAAGATGTATTGGGGATTTCCAATTGTATAAGGGCAGTTTCAGATCAGGAAAAAGAAAAGATTCCAAGTTCATCTGAACAATCACTAGACAAGGCAGAGAAAGGCTCATAAAATAAATCAAAGAAGGTAATGGAAAATTCGAGACAACATGAAGAGAAAGTTCAGAGAATTGACCCAAAGAAGAGACCAGATTTACAACCCTTGGAAGAGGAGCACGGTCTTTGGACCATGGACTTTGAGGGTGCTCTTGGGAAATATGGGGCGGGCATTGGAATTTGGATTCGAATTCTACATCATCAGCAAGGTGAGGTCCCTCAGAATGTTATATTATGCTCATACAAGTTATCTTTTTATTGTGCTAACAATGAGGTGGAGTATGAAGCACTGATCACAGGCTTAAATATCTTCTAAAGATTGGGTGCACAAAAAATATCTGTGTATGGTGCTTCAAAACTTGTGATCATGCAAGTTAAAGGTGAATATAAAGCTCACCATCTGCAGATGACACAATATAGAAATGTTGTATTATATATTTTGAGAATGTTTCCGGAATATACACTTTCGGTTGTACTAAGGAGTCATAATCTTATGGAAGATTCTTTGGCCACAGATGCAAGCAATTTCAAAATTCCCATCTTTTCAAACAAGATATTTGAGATTCATGTAAAGCATCAGACCTCAGTTCTTGACAACTTGCGATATTGGCAAGTATTATGGGATGAAAAGCAGGTAAATAACTTTCTTCAAAGTGAAGGAGAGTTTGAGAATTGTTCCATGGATGAAGTTTATGATAAGGATAATCAAGTCATTGAGGCAACCCAATTTGATATACTATATTTGAAGGAAAACAATATTCCAAAATGTCTTGTACCTTTGGAAGACTTGTTTGATCAAGATGATGTAGCAAGGAAGCCTACATTAGTTCCTATAGAGAAAGGTGTTGAAGACGTGAACATTTGAACAACAGACAAACCAAAAATGATCAAGCTGTCCAAAAAATATCTCCCAAGGTAAAAGAAAAATATATTCATTTATTGTCTAAATTTTATGATGTTTTCACATGGGATTATGCAGATTTAAAGGAGTATGAGAAGAAAATAATTCAGCATACCATCCCAATTAAACCGAATCAAAAGCCCTTTAGCCAAAAGCTAAGAAGGATTAACCCAAGGTTGCTGCCATCCATAGAGAAAGAAATTAATAGACTTTTCAAGGCGGGCATCATTGTTCCCATCAGATTTTCTGATTGGATATAAAATCTAGTCCCAATGAGAAAGAAGACTAGAGAAATTAGGCTCTGCGTAGACTTCAGAAACTTAAACAAAGTATCTCTAAAAGATAATTATCTGCTTCCCAAAAGGGACCATATCCTTCAGAGAGTTGTTGGTGCTTCTCGAGTGTCATTACTAGATGGCTATTCCAGTTACAATAAGCTTTTAGTGCATGAGGAAGATTAGAACAAGGCAACGTTCACCACACATTGGGGCACATTTAAATATGCAAAAGTGCCATTCGGTCTCAAAAATGCATGGGCCACTTTTTAGCGTGCCATGGACATAGCCTTCGCCAATGAAAAAGATGTCTTCTTGGTGGTATATTTAGATGATGGAATGGTATTTTCACATTCAGATGATGAACATTTGCATCATTTAAGAGTTATTTTGAAGAGATGTAGAAAGTTCAGGATCTCTCTCAATCCAAAGAAAAGTTTGTTTGCTATGGAGGAAGAAAAACTTCTCGGCCACATCATCTCAAGGAAGACATCTGGATAGACCCTTCATGGGTAGAAGATATTCAACAAATTGATTTCCTTCGCAGGAAGAAAGAAATCCAAGCATTCAATGGTAAGATGAATTTCTTATGCAGATTTATTCCTAATTTGGCTAAACATCTTAGATAAATGACAAATATGCTGAAAAAAGAGTATGATGTAAAGTGGTCCAAAGAAGCCTGCAAGTCCTTTCATGCAGTAAAGCTTTCCCTCACCACTGCCCCTATTTTAATTAGTCCCGACCACTCTAATGATTTTATTATATTCTCTTTTGCTTCTGAGCATACCATGGCAGTGGTATTAAAGCATAAAAGGGATAAAACCAAGCTGCCAATCACGTTTTTCGGTAACAACATCAAGGATGCATCCCTTAAGTACAACATCATTGAGAAACAGGCCTTGGCTTTGGTAAAGGAAGTGAAATATTTCAAAGTTTACAATTTACATTCGCATACTCTTGCTTATGTGCCTAATGCAGTGGTAAAAGAAGTTCTTGTGCAAAATGACTTGGAAGGTATAAAAGGTAGATGGATAGCAACATTATTAGAATATGATCTTGAGATCAAGCCTACCAAGATGATCAAGGGTCAAGGCTTAGCCAAACTCATGGATAAGTCAAATATCCATGCTCTAGATATCAACCTTGTAGCAACATTGTCCGACAATCAAGAATAAGTAGATCTCATTCAGGTATCTAATATCTTTCTATCATCTCCACGATATTTTGATATTATTTATGTTTTGCAACATCTAAATCCCCCTCCAGGCATGTCTAAGGCTAAGAGTAGGTCATTGAAGCTGAAGGCTTCTAAATATTGCATTATGGACAATGCACTCTATTAGAAAGATCCTCGAGGTGTGTTGCTGAACTGTTTGACTGAAGATGAGTCTAAAGATGTCATCAATGAATTTCACAAAGGAGATTGTGGGGGCCACTTGTACTGGAAGACCATGACCAAAAAAGTACTGAGAGCGGGTTACTATTGGCCTACACTTTTTGCAGATATCTACAAGGAAATGATGAGTTGTCATGAGTGCCAAGTTTTCCAAGGTAAAAGAAAACTTCTTCCTTTCCCTCTATAACCTATATCAGTTCATGCACTTTTTCAGCAGTGGGGCCTAGATTTCATAGGAGATATTAAGTCATCATCATCTGCACAACACAAGTGGATATTGATAGCTACATACTACTTCACTAAGTGCTTGTTATGCTCATTTTTAGATGGAATATGGGGTCTTGAATTGAGAACCCTTTTCTTGCTAATTGTATCGTGACTGACTATAGGTTGTCATGCTTTTAGAGTGTGAGTTCTTTGTAGAAGATTGTTTCCTTGAAGGGGAAACTAGCCACTCTTTTGGTCAACACATTTTATGTACTCTTTATCATTGAATTATTTTGAGCATAATGAGATTGGGTCAAGCCATTGCAAGATGGACCAAGGAGACGTAGCCCAGGAGGGGTGAAATCCTTTATCAATTTCTAAGTGTATTACTATTATTCTTTTGTTCAATGTTTTTTTTAATTCATGTTTTAAGCTCGTGAATTACATATAAAGACATGAAAACTCACTTAAAACTTGCAATTTACCTCATAATCCTCAAGCACTTTGCTTACTATTCTAAATTTGAATTTAGCACAAAAAATACTAAGTCTCCAACTCATATCAAGTTTGTATCAGAGCTCTTCATTTTCTTTTTGCAAGGAGGATTTAACTGTTTGCAAGTGAATGCGAAGCTTACAAGTTTGAAGCTCAAAAGAGGAGAAGGTTTGGATAGGAGAGAAAAATTGCCACAATCTCCACCACTAGTTCTACCTCAAATTATAGCTGAAGCTTCAGTAAGCATGGGCATGAGTTCAAAGCATGATAGTCTCCAATATTTGGAGGAAATTATTGAATTTCTCCAACAAGAGAATATGGAGATCAAAAGACTACTTGAAGTTGCTGAGGAAGAGAAGCAAAAGATGCGCCTCATGTTGCCGAATATTGTGAAGGAACAAACTGATGAATGTTGTTCTACCAAAGCAAGAAAGAGTCCCTCCAATACTACGTAATCTTATGGGCATGGAAAGAATGAAACCTATGGCTCTTGTCAAATGGAGGACATGTCCTATGTACCATGGACATAAGGAGGTTTCCTTGAAGCATCATCAACCACTTCATCTAGAGCAGAGAAGAAGGAGGAATTGTTGGATGAGTACCCATAAGAGGCTAGTGTAGAATGTCACTCAGAGAAGGAAGATGGTCAAGACTGCATGCTTTGTCCGAATGATGTTGAGGTTGAGGTTCTATCAATGCCAAAGTTCAAGGAGCTGAAAGAATAAAGACCAAGAGTCCAAGAAGACATCTCAAGAATTATGAAAGAGTTTAAGAGAATCTTTGTCCCTCAGTCGAAATATGAGGAAAATGGTGAGAATTTACATATTTAAGCTCTTTTGTAGCTTTTGAGAAGCATATCAAAGGCATAGGAGTAATTCTATTTTACAATATGGGTTACAAGGGATGAGTCCTTGGAGTGAACAATCAGGGCATTATCCATCCAATTAAGCAAAAGAAGAGACCTCAATATGAAGGTTTTGGATATGTTGAAAAGGAAGAATGGTCTTCCAACGATAGCTCTTAGGTATCTTTTTATTTTGTCATAAGAGAGGACTTGAGGAGGCAAATTGTTTGGATTTTCATCTGGAATTGGTACGAGCTTGGTTTCTAAAGCAAAAGGAGGACATGAAATGAAAGAATTCTCAAAAGAGAGATGAGCAAGTTTAAGAAGAGACTAAGACAAGTTCTGCTCACCATTCATGTTCTCCTCGCTAGGCGCATAATCCAAAGGACGACCATAAGAGGTATAATTGTTCTGATTATTCAAAGGCTTTTGATGATTGCAAACAACATGACGATTTGAATAACATGTTGTGGAATGTTTTTCCATGCACGTTTTGTCATGCACCTAACCATTGTGTAGCTAAGTGCCACAAAAGGAAAGCATTAGTCAAGAATATGAATATTTCAATTGGAATTGAGACCAAGAAGGGAAATTCTCATCCAAGTTTAAATACATTTGTGCCAAGAAAATCTCACAAGTTTTTTTTCACTCATTGCAACATAAGTGGGCGTTGGATTGAAAAGTGTTAGAAGTTGAATCTACATCTTCATCCAAAGAAGGACAAACAGGTAATGGAATCACCTGAGAAGGAGAAGGCATAGGAATGTGCATGGCACACCATAACCATTCTAGAAGTAGTTCCAGAAGGAAGCAAAGTGCAAAAGGAAAATTCCCTAGCATGGTTGGGTAAGAAATGGTTGGACTATTTGTCTAATTAAAGACTGTATTTATTTTGTATTTCACTTGTTGCATGTCCCCACAGTTGGGCATTTTGTAAAAATGATGTTTGTGAATAAATCACTTATATGCAACAATAATTTATTTGGCATTGTTATGCTATTTTTGGCTTGATGATGAGTCAATTTGTATGGGAATTTGGGAGTAAATTTTATTCCATATTGTAAGATGCATTTCTATTTGTGGAAATTTTAGTAAGCATCCTAAACTTTGGGATGAGTAGTTGCAACACATTCAACATGTTACAAATGTGTCAAACACTCATTTATACAAGTATTACTTCCTATGAATGCTTCTTCGGGTGTCATATTATTGGGGATTATATGAGGAAGTCTATTTTGTATATATACAATGGTCATTGCTACTTCTCCCCATATAAATTTTGGTGTGTCTTGATAAAAAAATCATTGTTTGTATAAATTCTTCAACTGTTCTATTTTTCCTTTCTACAACTCCATTCTGTTCAAGATTGCAGGGAACAATAGGCTCCTCTTAATTCCTTCTTCTTTGCAATATGCAATTATTTATTTTGAAGTGTATTCTCCACCATTAATTGGATCTCAAAGTCTTTATTCTCCTCTCGGTTAAGGTCTCTACTTCATACCTAAATTCTTTGAACTTTTCAAATACTCTATCCTTTGATTTGAGTAGATAGAGCCATGTATTTCTTGAGTGATTATCAATGAAGGTTACATAATAAATATGACCCCCAAGTGATTTGTCAGGCATAGGCCCACACAAATCTAAATGAATGAGGTCCAATATTTTTTCTAGACCTTGTTTCACTATTTGTAAATGGCTTCCTTGTATTCTTTCCTAAGGAACATCCCTTGCATATTCCTTCACGATCTTCTTTGATATTGGGAATGCCCTTTACCAATTGATTTGAGAGAGGGAATAAAACTATAATGTAGATGTCCATATCTTCTATGCCATATTTCAATGGGTTTGATTTCCATGTGAATTAGGGCTTGAGGAGATGGTGTTATGACTCTATATAGAATTCCTTCATGTACTCCAATTACCCTAGATTTATCGATGCTTGAACCTTTTCCCCAAGCCATAAATTTTCCACCTATAAAATAAATTCTATCACCTTTATCTTCTAAGCAATAAAGTGAAAGTAAATTCTTTTTCAAACATAGAACATACAATATATTATTGAGATTTAACTTTGCTCCATTGTCTAGCTTCAAAGAAATTGATCCCAAGCCCTTAACAACATAACTTTTGTTGTCTCCCAATTCCACTCCATGAGAAAATTGTTCCTTTGATAGAGTGTGAAGTTGTTTGCTATCTCATGTACACTATCAATAATCTATCCATTGGCATCATTGAGTGAATCTGTGAGTGTAGCCAAGAACCCTTTGCTTTTGACCTTATTGAATAAGTTGTAGATGATTCTTTTGATCCAACTTCCTACAATATTAAATCATATTTTCATGTATCTTATCATAGAGGGAGTAAATTTTCCTTTCAAGCCAACCGAGTGATCTCCAGTCTTACGTGACCCTAGCTTTGATACCATTTTGAGAAATCAGTGCTAGTAGTACTAGGGTTTGATTTCTCTTTCTTGATAATTACTTGTGAATTATGGTGGCTTATTTTACTTCTTTATTATATTATCTTTCATCAAGAAATTACCAAATTATGTGTGTATGAAGATCACAAGAACAAGAGACACAAGATGTAGGCACTCAACCAGGGAAAAGCCCCTATCTAAGGGAAAACCCACTCAAACTTATTCCTTCAGTAGTTAAGACGAGATAATCCAAGACTCTTCGACTTAGACACAAACTTTCTCTAACCACCAAGTCTTCTCTTCCTTTCAGCAACTTCGAACTAGACCTTCAACCCCATAGTAGTAGAACTTCGACCCAACAAATACAAAAATTAAACCTTCCTAGGAGCATAACTTTGACCCAACAAATCCAAAACTTTGACCTTCCCAGTAGCAGAACTTTGATCCAACAAATCCAGAACTTCAAACTTCCTAACAACAGAACTATGACCTAGAAAATAGCCTAGTAACTTCGCATAAAAGAGAGAGAGAGATAGCCCAAAAACTTGGACTTGTTCTTATTCTGCAATTCTTCCTTCTTCTCCTTGAATTTCAAAATTTTTTGCACTTCCTTCTTGTGTATCAAATGTGTTTAGGTGGTGTCCAAATAGATCGAATTGCACTTGTATATATAGCCTCTTATGTGGGTCGAATTCTCCTCTTGTAGGCCGACTTCATCAGGCAAGGGCCGACTTCATCAGGCAAGGGCCGACTTGGTGTGGAGGTGACAAACTACATATTTGACTCAATAATAATTCTTTTTACATGATTCAAAAGCCCAATAAGGATCTCATTGTATGGAAGATGACTTTAATGACTCAATATAAAACCTAGAATTCCTCAATGGAAACTTTCACCTATAAAATGATGAGCTAAGAATGAAATCCATGCTTTAATAAGTCATTGTAACAATAATAAAATTTTCTTTTCCATTATTTGACTCAAATATTATTCAATGATGGTATGTTCTATGCTTAAATAAGTTTACTTATTTTTCTTCTTATTATCCACATATTATCAATCACATATACATAAAGTAAAGTGCAGATAGAACATTAAATGATCAACAGAAAACAAGCCAAGACAAGAGACACAAGATGTGGCGGCTAGCCAGGGACAAACCCTAATGCAGGGAAACCCTTTGATCAAATCTTATTTTATCTTCAATAGTTTAGCAGAGAGAAATAATACAAAATCATAATTTTGTAATTTTATATAAACAAGAGCAAATCCTAGATCAACAAAGTCAAATTTGGTCAAACGAGTGGAAATTGACCTCCAATATGTTTGGTCAATTTCTGGTAAGCTAACCCTCGAACAGCCTGAAGAAATAGCCCTTGAAACAACCCAAAAATTCAATCAAACTGTCGTTGACTGAAGTCAAATTGCTTCCTTGAACTAGGGCAGTCAACACTGATCAAAATAGAGGTCAGATCACCTTGGTTTTTGTGCCAAAATCTGCAGCATTCCTAGGAGATGCAACCACACCAAATCCAAACTCCTAGATGGTCAACGCTTGGTCAACGCTGGTAAAAGAGATGACATGCAGCCCTTGCATCCTTCTTCCTGCATCTGCCTTGCCCTATTGCATCTTCTTTCCAGCCACACGTGAGAGAGAGAGAGAGAGGGGCTCCTTTGATGCGTAGGAGAGAGAGAAGATGAGTGATGTGATGAGTTTCAAATGACTCAACCTCTCTTCTATTTATATGAAACGTTGGGCATGAGTGCCACACACTTAGCTGCTGGCCAACCTTGACAATTTGTCAAGTCATTAGAAATAAATTCATATCTCCATAAATACTTGTTGGAATCTGATGATCTTTAGATCAATCCTACACCTCTCAACGAGAGGAATCTAGGAAAAATATCAGCAGCCATAAATAAGGTGACCCATATGGAGTTTTTCCCTAGTTTCCAATTTTAACACTCCCTCTCAACTAGGGAGAACTCCATCTGCAATCCGTTTGACCGTCGCTACTATCCTAGCCATCAAATGCACTGCCCTGCACAACTGGTCCTGCTCTGCTCTACTCTACTCGAACTATGAAGAAGAAGAAATGATCAAGGATGTATCATACCATCCTCCACTGACTCGAAGTCAGTCTCAGAGTGTGTCATAACACTCTCGTTGATCCCAGATCAATGGAGGTCATCCTAGCATAGGGAGTACGGTAGATACAACGATGTTTCCATCGATAGTGCTACTATGGTCCCTAACCTCATTTCCCTGCTCATTGATAAGATGAGAGGTACTTCCCATGAGTCCCAGACTACATGGGTAGGATGCTTGGATAGTATAACTAATCATCCTATCCACAGGAGAACGAATCATCCTGTCCAATAGATAGTCCTGAATATATACTATTTAGGTGGCAGTCCTCCAAGAGTTGTGAGTGTCATTTCCCTGTCAGGAATTACTTCCCCAATAGATAGGAGATCGTTCTTGATCTCAGTGATCCTTAATAAATATGCTTGCATACTCTCATCCTTGCCCTTCTTAATTTCCTTCATCTTATTTCTAAGGAACAAAACTTGATTTGCATCATTAACTTTAAATAAACTTAACAGTCTATTGTAGATTTCCTTGGAGGTGGTCAGCTTGGAAACATAGGCCCCTAGGCACTTGTCGATAGAGTCCCAGATGATCTTCCTTGCTTTGACTTCTCCCTTGGTCTATTTGTTCCTAGCAGCAATAGATGCATTTGATGGAGGCTCAAAAATTCTACCTGTCACATGGTCCAACACTTCCTTCTCTTCTAATGTTAGATCGAGAGACATCTTCCATCCATGATAGTTAGACTTCTCATGGAGTTTGTATTCAACAGGGAAGTGTGTTGAGGACCCCATGATTTCTTTAATATAGCCTTTTCAACCTTCTCTTTGGTGATTGCTCTTGCTCTTGCTCTTGCTTGGGCTTTGTCTTCACCTCAACTCTGATACCATGTTAAATTATGGTATGTTATATGCTTAGAGCAGTTTACTTATTTTTCTTCTTATTAGCCACAGATTAGCAATCACTTATACATAAAGTAAAGTGCAGGTAGAACATTAAATGATCAACTAAAAACAAGCCAAGATAAGAGACACAAGATGTGGCAGCTAGCCAAGGACAAACCCCAATGCAGGGAAACCCTTTGATCAAATCTTCTTTTATCTTCAATAGTTCAGTAGAGAGAAATAGTACAAAATCAAAATTTTGTAATTTTATATCAGAAGCAACAAACCCTAGACCAACAAAGTCAAACTTGGTAAAACGAGTGGAAATTGACCTCCAATATGTTTGGTCAATTTCTAGTCATCTAACCCTCAAACAGCCTGAAGAAACAACCATTGAAACATCCCTGAAAATGCAGTCAAATTGCAGTTGACTGAAGTCAACTTGCTACCACAAACTAGAGCAGTCAACACTAGTCAAACCAGAGGTCATATCACCTCGGTTTTCATGCAAAAATCTGCGGTCTACCTAGGAGAGGCAGCCACACCAAATCCTAGATGGTCAACGCTTGGTCAATGCTGGTCAAAGAGATGACCTGCAACCCCTGCGTCCTTCTTCTTGTGTCTGCCTTGCCCTACTGCGTCTTCTTTTCTAGCCACATGTGTGAGAGGGAGGGGCTCCTTTGATGCGTAGGAGAGAGAGAAGACGAGTGATGAGATGAGTTGCAAATTACTCAACCTCTCTTCTATTGATATGAATCGTTGGGCATGAGTGCCACACACTTAGTTGTTGGCCGACCTTGACAATTAGTCAAGTAATTAGAAATAAATTCATATCTCCATAAATACTTGTCAGAATCGGATGATCTTTAGATCAATCCTACACCTCTCGACGAGAGGAATCTAGGAAAAATATCAGCAGCCATAAATAAGGTGATCCACATGGAGTTTGGCCCTAGTTGCCAATTTTAACAAATATAAATATGAAGACCAAACCTAGCTACATTCTTCAACAAAGCTGACAGTGGAAGATGACATCAACATGATGTGGCTGTAAGAAGGACACGTGGTAGTCAGATTCAACATTATTGAGTGGCCTAATGGGGAAAACCCCAATGACATGTGTCACCACTAAGGAGACGCCACGTGGGGTTTATGACAAGAGCATGATATCATCCTGGAAGCATAATGGAGGTCAGAGATTTTGTAACTCCATTGTATTTTTTTTTTTTAAAGTTTTGATACCGGAGAGCTTCGATGTGTTTGGAACTTGGTCATGGAGCACAAAGAAACAAGGGTGTAGTGAAGATATTAGCAACTAAGTGCTATGGTGACTCCAGGTGGGAAGTATTTCAAAGGTCAGAATTTCTTAACTCCTCTATAATTATAATTTGAAGAAAGTTCTGATACCAGGGAGCTCTGATGTTGATTAGCACTTGGTCATGGAGCCAAAAGAACCAAGGGCATAGTTAAGAGCTTAGCACCTAAGTGTTATGGTGACGCCACATGGGAAGTATTTCAAAGGTTGAAATTTTGTAACTCCTCTATAATTGGAATTTGAAGAAAGTTCTGATACCAGGGAGCTCCAATGTGTTGGCGTTTGGTCATGGAGCCCAAAAGAACCAAGGGTGTAGATCAAGAACATGAGGATATAGGCCCCCAACGTGATCCTTAACGCCTTAGCACCTAAGTGCTATGCCACCAGTCACAGAATCCAATCCTATGGTGAGAAAAGAATAAGAGGTTAAGAAAAAAGGGGCTAAAGGCGAGGGTTGTAATTTCAGAATCTCGCAATTTCGTAACATATCCTGGAAATAAAGTTATGACAAGTGGGGGATCCAAAATTATAGCACAATGGCATAGGAAGGATGAATGATTCGGAAACTATGTAAATGTGCATAGTAAGGTTGGTGTCACAGGAGTAATGGAAACTGGAGAGATCGCTGAGTGAAGGAAGCAAGGACCATGATTGCACAAATGCGTTAGTGGAGTCAATGGTGACAGAGACAAAGAGGACCATGATTTGCAGAAGCAACAATTGACCCTAGAAAAACCATGATTGAGCTTTCTTGCACACTACAAGGAGTCTGTCATGAGCTGAGACAAGCCATCCCTGATCTTGCTTCCATGCTACGAGAAATTGAATGAAGATCAAAGCCTCAGGTACAAGAGATTTGTTCATAGAAAGAACAAGAGCCTTGTTGGGTGTGCAAGATTGATTGAAAAATTATGTCTTGACATGGGAACACTCAGGTTCCCATCCTCATGTTTAATGCAACAACAATGAGTGAGAGAACAAAGCCCATTCTCAGTGGTTAATAAGGCTACAGAGTCTATGTATCATACATGAGAACAGGAAGGAGTGTTAAGTGCTAAGTACACAAGGGTAGTGTGAATGGAAACATTCAAGCAATGAGACACAAAAACAAGATGGAGAAGGCATGTAGAAGTATACTCTGATAGTTTGAATAATAGAGTGATGGTTGACAATGACAACATCGATCACCGTGTTTCAGTGAAACAAAACCTGTGATTGCAGAAGAGAAAAGTGGGGGAAGCAACATTGACTAGTGAGCTGTGTGGAGAGCCTTGTGTGTGAGTGTAGTGCTAAGGAGAGGCCAAGTGTGCCTATGAAGTGGAAAGAGGTGATGTGTGCCTATGTTGCAAAGAAAAGTGGTTGAGTGAGCCTGTGTTGTGGCGAGAGGCCGAGAGATCCTGTGTAATAAAAGGGGTTGATGACATATAATGTTTGTTATTGAGAATAGAGGTCTAAGAAGAGTAGGTTCTCTTATTTCAAAGTGTTGAACGTATGCTGATTGAGAGCAAAGGGCTGAGAACAATAGAGTGTTGTGTGGGGTGTGTGCTAGTGAATGTTGTTGAGTGGAACAATGAGTTGCTGCAAAGTTTGCAAAGGAAAGAGGTTGAAAGTGCCAAGGCATAAGAAGAAGGCGAATAGTTGAGTGTATGTTGTTGAGAGTAGAGGAATGAGTACAGTGTGTTGCTATAGAGTGAGAAAAGGACAAAGGGAAGTGTGGGATGAGTAGAGGCTAATTAGGAGAAAAAATTTGATATCAGGCATAGTAGCCTCCATCTACATAGAACATTAGTTCCTTATTGACTGTGGGTTGGAGCTTGCACATAGGAAGTTGGTGCTTCCATCTCTAGCAGGTGTTTGAGAAGGCTTGGGGGTTGGTGCCTCATGCAAGTTGGTGCTTGCATAAATCTAAGGAGCTACAAGTTGGTACTTGCAAAAAATCCACGAAGTTGGTGCTTCAAGTAGGTTGATCAAGTGTTTGCAGAAGGAGGGAGTTGGTGCTTCTTACTAGTGGGTGCTAGAAAACAATCAAAGGGAGTTGGTGCTTCGGTGCTTCCTATGAGTAGTGGCTCACAAATAGATTGATGTATTATAGTAAGTTCTCTTATCTTTACATCAATTAAAAAAACAAGCTTGGTGGTTTTTTATTGGAAGGGTTTCCACGTTAAAACTCCACGTCTCACATGTTTGCTTCTTATGATGTGTATGCTTGTATTGGTTGATATGGCTGTTGTTATGGTTTGATAATGGCTGATCTCATATAATGGATGCCAAATTTTAATGAGTAAAGATATATTGGCATAAAATTTAAAATTAGACTTAATACTGATTCACCCTCCCTCTTAGTATTAAAATTGTTTCCAACAATTGATATCAGAGCAACATTCCTTAAGGAATAACTTAATTGCTAGAAGGTAGATCAAAGGGAAATAATGGCTAATCAAATTTGGCTAGAAACAAAAGGAGTTCCATTTTTAAATGGATCAAACTATGAGTTCTAGAATATCATAATGGAAGGCTATTTAATGGTAGTCAATGAAGACATTTGGCTATCTGTTATATATGGAGAGAGGAATGAGTTCAATACAGAAGCCAAGGAAGCCATCATGAAAGGGTTGTCTAAGCTAGATGCTGATAAAGTGAGGCATTGTGAGTCAACAAAGGAAATGTTGGAAATATTGGAATTTCTATATGGAGGAGAAAGCTACACAGCTCAGGAGGATGTCAAAGAACCTTGCTGCTCAAGTAGTGAACCTGAATCTGGGAAGGTTGCTAATATTGAGAAGAAGAGAAGGAAGAAGAAAAAGACAAAGGAATATCAAAGGAAAGACATTAAAAATATTGAAGATCCTTCTTCCAGTAAGGAATTTGCTTCCCATCACTCTCGAGTTGATGATGATGAATAATTATATGAATGGTCATGTTGCTCAGGAGGTAAGCTATTGCTTTGTGATAAATGTAAAGAAATAGGTCATTCATTATCTAGATGTTCATGTGAATCACTTAAAGATAGAGATAGTCATGCATCTAGTAGTAGTAATGAAGATAGAATCAATTTAGTAGCAATAGCAAATGAGGGATCTTCTGAAGAAGAAGAGAGTATATCCTATGAAGAGAATAGGGGTATCACTAGAAGTGATTAAGATGGAATACTCCTTAGACCTGTGGAAGATTCCATGGAAATAGAGATGGGTTTAGATCTCTGTGGTGGCTCAACTGGCACCTATTATAGCAAAGAAAATGATCTATATAAAAGGATCTATTTTAGGAAGAAGTAGATCTTTGCTATAAAAGAGGTCAAGGAGCTATCATAAGCAAATCTCAAGCAAAAGGAGAAGTTGCATGAGTATGAGCTTGAGAATGAAAATTTGAGAAAAAAAATAGTTAATCTTAATGCTCAAAAAGGAGAGGCTAATGTTTGAACAATTAGCTAAATGATAGAGAAGCTTATTGTGAGAGACTACAAAGTGAAGTATCCTCATTGAGACAAGACATAGAAAGGAAAAATAAAGAGTTGTATCGATATCAGAAGCTTGAGGAGAGTCGAAAGATCTTGGATGAGATTCTTGTTAAGAAAATATCCCCACTCATCAAGGTTGGTTTGGGTTTCGAAGAAGAACCAAGCTCCAAGAAGGAAAGTGTTGGAAGGTCAACCACCCATGTAAGGGCATTTAGAAATTCCAACAACAACAAAGGAATAGAGGTTGTTGTACAACAACATCAACAAGGAAAGCAACAAAAATATGAGAAGAAGAGAAGCAACAAAATGTTATGCAACAACAAAGGAAACCCTAGAATGGTAATAAACAACAACGAGGAGAGTAATAGAAAAGAGCTAAGTAGTTGCAAGAAAGTGTGCCATGCTGTAATCAAAAGTTTCGTGGATGACACAAGAAGAATCAACAAAGGTCCTTTCCCCCTCTAGGAAAAATCCCTGAAAGAAAATGTAACTTTTGTCATCAAAATCCTTTTCATGGTTATTGTTTTTCTTGCAATAATTTTGGACATAAAGTCATAGACTGTAGATGACATGCAAGAAAACAAGATATGTTGGGTAGCAGCAACCCAAGAATGCATAAAGTGGTCAGGAGTAAGCATGTTGGTAGCGATAGGAGTTTTGACAAGAATGTTGTCGAGAATAGTAACTCCTCTGCCCCATTCCAGTGCTATGTCAAATGTTACAATTGTGGCAATCTTGGGCACAAGAGAGCACGCTGTAGTTATGGGGAGAAAAATCATGATTCTTAGCATATGCATGAAAATCTAGTAGCTCAAGATTAAAAGACAAGAAGAAAAAATGGAGTAGAGGAATACAAGTTTGTCTTTAGCGCTCAATATCAAAAGTGAAAGATGAAAAGAGGAGGAAGAAATTAGAACCCAGGAAGAATGATCCTCCTACTCTTGTAGTATACCTCCTTGTAAGGAAAAAGGGCAGCAAGAAGCCTTGGGTTAAGAAAGAGGACTTGAAGGAGAAGTTTCCTCTAGCCATGTGTAGCCAAGAGAAAGCCCAAACATGGGCAAAGAAGAAGCTAGATGGTAATGCTTCTGTCAAGACTCAACCATTGAAGGTTCGGAAAAATAAGGAGTATGATCTATGCAAGGGGAGTAGATAGTTTATTTCTCTTCAGTAAAGGAAGAGAATGGCATGAAGGGAGGCCAAATAAGTCAGATGCAGGAAGCTAGAAAGAAAAAATAGAAAGGTGCATCTAAACATTGAATGTATGGTCAAGTCCCCATGTTGATTCCAATAAGGTATTTTTTTATTTCATATTTATCAGCATTAACAGAGAGAGGAGAGTGTAGCTAACATGGTTTCAGGGGAGTACACAACAACATTTTATGTCATGGGAAGAAGAAGATGAGTTGCAATAGAAGTGTGGAATGACAAAAGGTCCACAGTCAAGTCAGGTCCACAAGATCTGTCCTCATGCAAACGAAAGGGAGCATATGCAGGAGATCATAGAGCATTGGCTCAGGGGGAACTACCTTATTAAGTAGTGGCAGGAAACAATTGTCAGCCTCAGGAAGAAAGATTGCATAGGAAATGAAAGGTTTATACCTTGGGTGAAATACCCCTATTTCATTTAGGTTGTGAATTTTATTTTTCCTAGCGGTCTTGTGTTCATGAAACACAATAGGTACAAGATTTGAAAGTCCATTAGATTTCAATTGGTGTCACTATGTCAATTGGCAGTCTGGGTTCGTATGGAGAAACCTTTTGTGCAAATGGGAATTTATTTCCGAAAGGAAGTATTAGATTTTTCCTGGTACAATATCCAATTTGTATCATCTTTTTTGGTGCAATTGGCACTATTTTAATAACAATCCATATTTGGAGTAGCTTGATCTCAAGAGGAGAAAATATGGTTAATGTACATTCTTAGGAGAAGTGAGCATAGAGAATGATTGGTATTTGCAACAACAACAACACCATGAGAAATTTTAATTGGTATCAATTTGTTTTTAATTGGTAAAAAAGATGCATTGGCAAAGACAATATTCAATCGAAATCCGTAAGGTCTCAAAAATTGGAGGAATTCAAAGCAGAGGCAGTATAGGTTTAGGGGGAGCATATAAAATATGTCCAGTTTATAGAACGAAAACTATTAGCCCTTAAAGACAAGTCTGTTGAGTGGAATGCACATCAATAACTAGACCCTTGTCATTGACAGTCAGTGATTACATGGGGGAGAAGAAGTAGCTTGTAGCCCTTTTCCATTGATGTCAAAGGGGGAGAAAATTATTGGAAAATATGTGATGGCCCAAGAAGAGGAAAGAAATCCATTGGTGGCTCATGCAAGGAGATGTGTGGAAGTAGCATGAGGATTGGCCATCAATGTGGAGAAGTGAAGAGGTTTTGCCATCAATGCCAAAGGGGGATATTGTTGGACAATTGCATTATCGGTCTGGCAAGTGGCAGTAAGTGTGTTGACATTGATGTCAACAATCATGCTGGGAGATCAAGTTGGGCAGTTGGAATTTCTTGACAGTTAGCAAGTGTGTTGGAATTGATGTCAACCAGATCAACATGGATGTATGTGCTAGCATGATGTTAGGAAAGACAACATTGATGTCCACTAGGCTAGCTGTGATACTAGTAGATGATAGCATTGATGTGCTTGATGTGTCAAGCTCATGGGGAGTTCTATGGTTGTTATAGTATCATGTAAAGAATCATCATAGTAGTAGGCTTATTGGAAAAAGGCATAAAAAGATGATTGTGCTAGCTGTGGAGTCTAGAATTTTTGGCACAAGAAGAAGGGTTAAGGTGAAAAGAATGGTAGAGAGTTTGTAGGGATGTTTAGGTAAGAAATGGGCTTAAGGTGATCTAGATCTCAAAAATTTGCTCAAAATTCAAAGTTGTTGGATTGATGTGGAACCTGAACGATCGCATAGTTCTCTTCATCCTAAATCTGACACAAATTGTTTTGCACGCAAACAGACATTGTATGCTGCTGGAAACAAGTTCATTCATTTTTCAAAATAGGCGAATTTAAAAAAAAATGAAATGACAGTCCAGTCAACAGTATGTACTACTAACGTGGCACTGACTGGGCATGCCTATGTGGTATGGTGAATATGCTGATTTTCCTTCGGCAAATGACAATTGGAAACATGGAAGGTGTCTATATGGTGTGTTTTGATTGGGTTTTGGATGGCCAATCACAAGATTCCATATGGCAGCTCGAGGGCCACAAAAATTGTGTTGAGGTTGGACTGCACTTTGTGAGGTTCGATCACTGAACCTGTTACAAACTAAACACCGCATTCACCAACGCGCCAAGGGTAGGAATTGTTAAAGGATGGTAGAAATATTGTATTTAAGGTTGCAATTGGAGCTCATATGGGGGAGGGTCAGGTTAGGGCCTAGTCCCCAGCCACCTTAGCGCCACATGACCACGACGAGGGGACAAGGGCTCAACCATAGCCTGACCCACATGGGGGTAACCATAACTGAAACTGCAACATGTGTGCATTCAACAGAACTGTGGAATTTAACCTGACCACAACACTTAACATTAAAACCCCCACCATAATCGTTGCCATGTGACAACAGTGCCCATAGCATTAACCGCCTACACAAATTGTTAATCGCCATCTCCACCAATACCACTGAGCGTGCCATATGAATGCGCTCACCCAAAATCATAACTGCCGGCTTAGCCCAGGACATGTGGCGGCAATGTGGCCATGATTTCCAGAAATAAGGCGTTATTAGGAATTTAAATGCTCCGACAATTTCACTTAGAGTTTGGCGAAATTAGCGCTCTGTTAGTGGATTTTGGGGTGAAACTGTAGGACTAGTGCCATATTTGTGGGAATTTGGAGAGCGAATAGTGCAATAGCTAGGGAAGCTCATATCTTCTTTAATTTTTGGTCTTTTTAGTAGCAGGAAGAGGCTAGACATGCATTTTTGGGTCTTCTGAAGCTAATGGAATAGATTTTAGAGTCACTAGAGCACTTTTGAAGAGAGTTTTTGCAATTTTAATTCTATGAGTGCTAGGATCAACCACTGGGTTGAATTATTTTTTGAAGGAATTTGAGAATGAGGAGGACCTTGTAGGGATTTTCTATCCTTCATGTATTTTCTACAGCAGCGGAGACATCTATGGTGTAGCTCATGTTTCTTTTTTCTCATTATGTCTTTGAGGAAATTTCTCTTTTAGTACTTCAAGTGAATTGTTGTACTTGTTATGCTCATTTTTAGATGGAGTATTGGGTCTTGATTTGAGAACCCTTTTCTTGCTTATTGTTTCATGACTGAATTTAGGTTGTCATGTTTTTAGAGTGAAAGTTCTTTATAGAAGAATGTTTCCTTGAAGGGGAAACTAGCCACTCTTTTGGTAAACACATTTTATGTACTCTTTTCACTAAATTATTTTGAGCATAATGAGATTGGGTCAAGCCATTGGAAGCTGTACTAAGGAGACATAACCCAGGAGGGGTGAAATCCTTTACCAATTGCTGAGTGTATTACTATTATGCTTTTGTTTAATGTTTTTTTAATTCATGTTTTAAGCTCATGAATTACATATAAAGACATAAAAACTCATGTAAAACTTGCAATTTACCTCATAATCCTCAAGCACTTTGTTTACTATTCTGAATTGGAATTTAGCACAAAAAATACTAACTTTCCCATTCATATCAAGTTGGTATCAGATCTCTTGGTTTTCTTTGTGCAAGGAGGATTTAACTATTTGCAAGTGAATGTGAAGCTTACAAGTTTAAAGCTTAAAAGAGGAGAAGGTTTGGATAGGAGAGAAAAATTGCCACAATGTCCACCACTAGTTCTACCTCAAATTGTATTTGAAGCTTCAGTAAGCATGGGAATGAGTTCAAAGCATGATAGTCTCCAAGGTTCATAGGAAATTATTGCATTTCTCCAACAAGAGAATATGGAGCTCAAAAGACTACTTGAAGCTGCTGAGGAAGAGAAAGAAAAAGATGCACCTCATGTTACTGAATATTGTGAAGGAACAAACTGATGAATGTTGTTCTACCAAAGTAGCAAGAGTCTCTCCAATACTAAGCAATATTGTGGACATGGGAAGAATGAAACCTATGGCTGTTGTCAAATGGAGGATGCCTCCTATGTACCAGGGACATAAGGAGGTTTCCTTGAAGCATCCTCCACTGCTTCATATAGAGCAGAGAAGAAGGAGGAATTGTTGGATGAGTACCCACAAGAGGCTAGTGCAGAAAGCCCCTCTGAGAAGGAAGATGGCCAAGACTACACTTTTTGTTCGAATGATGTTGAGGTTGAGGTTCTATCAGTGCCAAAGTTCAAGGAGCTGAAAGAAGAAAGACCAAGAGTCCAAGAAGACACCTCAAGAATTAGGAAAGAGTTTAAGAGCATCTTTGTCCCTCAGTCGAAATATGAGGAAAATGGTAAGAATTTACATGCAGTTTATTTACATGAAAATGTTGATTTAAGCTCTTTTGCAGCTTTTGAGAAGCATAAAAAAGGAATAGGAGTAATGCTCTTGTCCAAGATGGGTTACAAGGGAGGAGGCCTTGGAGTGAACAATCAGGGAATTATCCATCCAATTGAGGAAAAGGAGAGACCTCAATATGAAGGTTTGGGCTATGTTGAAAAGGAAGAATGGTCTTCCAGCGATAGCTCTTAGGTATCTTTTTCTTTTTCTCATAAAAGAGGACTTGAGGAGGAAAAATGTTGCAATTTGCATCTGGAATTGGTACCAACTTGGTTTCTAAAGCAAAAGGAGGACATGAAATGCAAGGCTTCTCCAAAGAGAGATGAGCAAGTTGAAGAAGAGACTAAGACAAGTTCTTGTTGTCATTCAAGTTCTCCTCGTCAGTCTCATAAGCCAAAGGACAACCATAAGAGGTATAAGCGTTCTGATTATTCAAAGGCTTTTGATGATTGAAAAGAAAATGATGATTTAAATAAGTTTTTATGGAATGCTTTTCTATGCACTTTTTGTCATGCACCTAACCATTGTGTAGCTAAGTGCCACAAAAGGAAAGCATTAGTCAAGAAGATGAATATGTCAATTAGAATTGACCAAGAAGGGAAATTCTCATCCAAGTTTAAAGACATTTGTGCCAAGAAAATATCACAAAAAGTTTTGCACTCATTGCAACATAAGTGGGCATTGGATTGAAAAGTGTTGGAAGTTGCATCCACATCTTCATCCAAAGAAGGAAAAACAGGTAATGGAATCACTTTAGAAGGAGAGGGTAGAGGAATGTGCATGGCACGCCATAACCATTCCAGAAGGAAGTGAAGTGCAAAAAGAAAATTCCCTAGCATGGTTGGGT
Source organism: Pinus tabuliformis (assembly GCA_031772625.1). Taxonomy (NCBI): domain Eukaryota; kingdom Viridiplantae; phylum Streptophyta; class Pinopsida; order Pinales; family Pinaceae; genus Pinus; species Pinus tabuliformis. The sequence goes on from CM062818.1 coordinate 719,544,636, forward strand.
AAGAAATGGTTGGACTATTTGTCTAATTAAAGACTGTATTTATTTTGTATTTCACTTGTTGCATGTCCCCACAGTTGGGAGTTTTGTAAAAATGATGTTTTTGAATAAATCAATTATATGCAACAATAATTTATTTGGCATTGTTATGCTATTTTTGGCTTGATGATGAATCAATTTGTATGGGAATTTGGGAGTCAAATTTATGCCATATTGTAAGATTACTTTCCATTTGTGTACGTTTTAGTAAGCATCCTAAACTTTGGGATGAGTAGTTATTGCACATTCAATATGTTAAAAATGTGTCAAGCATCATTTATGCAAGTATTTCCATGTGAAGCTTTTCTGGGTTATTTGCCAAAGTCTTTTTGGATTTTATCCTTGGTAAATATTTTGTAGAAGATCACCATTGGATTTCATTCTTGGGAAGGATTGTTCTATTGATGGCCATAGCGACATAGACAAAGCCAAGAATTTCAATGAGCAAATCCAATTGGTACATCAAATAGTTCAAGATCAACGTGAAAAGCCCCAATACCAAATGGATCAAGATTGGAAAGGTAAGGGAACTATACCTTCAACTACTGAATAAATTAAAGTGCTCTTTTGGGGTTCAAAAGCTCGTAGTGGGGAGGAGTGATCTGGAGCTCAAAAATTTTCTCAAAATTCAAATTTATCGGATTGGTGTGGAACTTGAATGACCATGTAGTGCTCATCGTCTTGAATCTGGCGCAACTCATTTTGTGTGAAACTGTTGTTGGGAAAAGTATCCAATACGGAATGACCCTATCCCACTCTAAGGGTGATAGTACCTCAGCAACAACCGAATGCAAAGCTATTCAAGATTACTTCTTTATGAGATGTAAGAGAGAGGAGGAAGAGATCCACTAACCGTTATCTTCCGCTAATGATTGATCCAATCTTCCCTCTTTGCTGCTTGCTCCCAGCTCCTTGCTCTTTCACTGGCCCAGCTACACAAAGATCCTGCAAAATCACAAGAAAGGGAAACTACAAGAAGCATACATCCATAACTGATTCAAGGATTAGAATAAATCAAATATACAAGCATCAATACACCATTAAGACACATGCATATAGAAGAACCTCAAATGCTTTATTAATGGAAGAAGTAAAGTTCTGAGAATGTTACAACCATAAGAGGCCCAATCCAGCAACACCTCCCAGCAGAAAGAAATCTCCTCTTCACCTCCTTCAAAGAAATCACCCAATAGTTCTATGCACAAACCAACAGCACTTCCTTACATTCACAAGATTCCAGCCTCCCTAGACCTCATGAGAGAGCTCTATATATAGGAGTTTTGGAGAAAGGATGAGTCAGCTTGAGCTTGGCATGAAGCTGACTAGTGTCCTCTCCCACTTCAGTTATACTTCAGTTCTTGAGTCCACTTGGATTTTCTTGCTTCCACTTGGAGATCTAGATCCTCTTACTCATCACAAGGCGAATTCCTTGATCCAAGTGTCATTTTGGAAGCTTCCTGGGCATTTGACACCTTGCAGAATGACTGTGCCACTTGGCCAATCTCGCCCAGTGCAGGTAGCCTTCATTGCTTTTGACATTCAGCGCAGGTACAGAGTGGAGCAGTTGACATTCAGCGCAGATGCTCAGTGGAGCAGCTGACATGATCCAGAAATAGCTTGTTTTTTAGTGTTTTCAGGTGGAGAACTGATTTTCAGTGCTGTGGTTTGCTGACCTTGTTCCTCTAGGGGTAGGAACAACATGTTTAGGGACTTTGGATCCCTTAGATTATCGACATTTCATGCTTCATGCTGTTAGGCACAAAAATGTCTATAACAATTGCCCCCTAAAGTATGAGGTCGTTTATCGGGTGAAATGCTTTATCAGGAGGATCCGAAGTTCATTCAATCGCTGGGAGGTGCCCTGTAATAAAATACAATACAATACATTATTTTTCATTCTGCTTTCATGATCTAGCTGAGGCGGGCATTCCCATGCTCAGCTTTATAAATTCATTTTGGTACATAGAACAGACGATCGTCTGATGGTAGACTGATAATTCTCTGCTGAAATTATCATCCTTTGAGTAGGATGATCATCTGCTGCAATGATGTACATAACAAATGTCTTTATATCCTGAATATATATCGCAGCCCGGATGGATGAAACTAGATCTGGGGTCTTCAAACTCGTTCGATCTTCACTCTAAGTACAAGTCGATCCATGTGAGAATTGCGCTGAAGTCGAACATGGAAAGACATCGCTTGATTACCGGTCAATAATGTAAACCGTTAACAAGCGCGAGAGGAATCACCAATAATGACAATGACCCTCAAGGTACTGCAGTACAATTCACGTGGTGTGAATAAAGGACTTGGCGTCGAACACCACGCAAAATCTTCTGGTCGAAGGTCATTGATGTATACCTGTCGCCGGAAGTGAGAAACTTGCCATTGAGGCATGCAAGCTTCAAAGTACTGGGGGGGTTGTTCCTAGATCAACTTCTTGGATAATGAGCTGAAGTCGACAAGAAGCGATCCGTCAAAGGAGGGCCTTAATGAATCCCACATCAATGACACGGAACAGAGCTAATGATTTTAGTGGAGGTGAAAACAATCTGTGAAATATGATTCAGGGTGGCGATCATGGGTGGATGAAGGATAATGTATGGCAGTGGATGGGACACGGTTGACTCTTTCTGAACAACATCTCTTGAACATATAACGACACTGATGTGATGGATCGGTAGCATTACCCCAAATGTGGATGGTTTGGCGAGGACCATGGTGATGAGACCGGTGAATGAAACAACCCAACCCGATGTGATACGGAGGACAAAGTGTCATGTTCAAGAGCGACTTGCTACCATTAAAGCTTTGAGGTTCTCCCAATTTTTCCCCAGTCATTTCTGACCAGTACCTCTTTATTTTTGTCAAGCTTGAGGAGGATAACATATGCTTGTTCTATAACCTGCCCTTCGGGCAAGCCCATCGCTATGTTTTAACGAGCCTAGCGATAGGGAAACTCGTTCTCGTCTAAAGACAAGTTTGTCGCTATTTAATCATTTTAACGAGTCTAACGACAAGGAAAACTCGGTCCTTTTCATTTTTAGAGAGTCTGAAAAGGTACAGAAAGTTAACTCCAAAATTCCTTTTTCGTCATCTAATCCCTTAAGTCCGAAAAAGTATAAAACAATACAGAAGGGATGAGTTTTCGATAACTTTAACGAGCCGAATAAAACAAGCGCTCGACCTTTTTGTGCAATAATCCCTCAGGTCCAAAAAGATTAAAATCTAGAGGAGGGATAGCTCTTCCGGTCACTTTAACGAGCTGGAAGGCCAAAACTCGGCAAACTTTTCATATTTTACGAGTCAGATGAAAAGAGCTCAAAGAAGACTCGTCTTTTGAGGAACGAGTGATAAACAGGGATAGCAGCAGATTCCAGGTACAGGTTGGAATTTTCCAATCACGGCAGTGTCACAAGGATGGCTAAGTGAAATCACTCTTCACAGCTGTTCCTCAAAATGGGTAAACAATCATATGGAGGTGAACGATTGGCCAAATGAAATGGAGGTGACGGGTGCAAACACGACCAAGGCTTTTTATGGCTAATAAATTTACGATCACAATGGTTATTTACCGGAATAGGTTCATTTTTTAATGAGCTTGAACTCTGGAGGAAACCCTTGCTCAAAAGCTTATGTTTATTTTTTAACGAGCATGAACTATGACGCTAAAACTGCTCGGATCTCGCTTTTCTATTTTTTAACGAGCATAAATTCCACGGTAAAACTGCTCGATATACCAGTCATAAGATAAGAAATGTCTCCTGCAAGATTCCAATTTTTATAGAGCTTGCACCTCACATAAGCTGTGCTCCATCTCATCCTTTCTTTATGCAAGTTCGGAAACGGTTAATCTCAAAAACAGATAAACAACCGCCCCTAGCTTGCACTCCAAAAGGTTTGCATGCCCCCAGGTATAAAGTATAATTTCAAGGCTGCCCCTACTTATCCGATAAAACATTTGTTTTAAAGGGTGAGGCTTGCCTCTTCCTGGTTACCCAAAGATTGTTTTGTTAACACCATCAAACGAAAACACTTCCTCGGCACTGTCTACCGAAGTAGACAATGGTGAATGACCTTTGTCAGACAAGTAACCTTATCAAAAGAATCCTGTTCTAGAACAACCCCTCTTCCTTCCACGGACGGGGTACGGACTAGTCATATTCCTTCACGGAAATTCTACTTTATACCCAGGGTTTCCTCTGCCCAAAGCAGACCAGGATGCATGCCCCTTGGGTTCCAGTCCCATCTTTCCGAATCAATCGCACTCATCAGGAAGGAGGACTGGGGGTGGAGACATTTCTTGGGTGAATAGACCATTGAGGGTTGGTATGTGACTATTTGCGATGCGTGATCCTGGAAATGAAAGTTGGTCTACGAGCTTGACCATTCTTCCTTCGTGTGGAAAACACATTACTCTAAAGAGTGAGGAGACTATAGCTCCCATGCAATATATATAGTCTCGTCCAAGGAGTAGGTTATAATCCAAGGGTCCTTGAACGACCATCACGTTCATTTGAACGGTCTTCCCTTTCAATGTAACAGGCACATTGGGGAGGATCCCTAACGGTCGACTGGTTCCTTTATCAAAACCCGAGAGATTTCTTATCTCAGGCAAAAGCTCCGGAGAACCCAGTGCTTTCCAAGCAATAGAGGAAAGGATACTCACAGATGCCCCTTCATCAATGATAGTTCCAGCCATTACCATCCTGTAAATTTGGACGATGATTCTGAATGGTATACTGGCTGGTAACCGGGGTCTGCCTAGTTGGTTCCAATCAAAGGACACAACCAGGTTGCTTGGTGGTGGGACCGAATACACGGCCGGATACGACCCTGACGATGTTCCTTCCTGCGATAAAGGAATGGGCGCATTGCCCTGATGCTCATCAAAATCTGTGTTGATGAAAAGAATCTGGATGGTGTCATCCTTATTCTCTTCAGTGAGGGTGTCATTTGAAGATGAATCTTCAGTGACGGTGTCATTTGAGGATGAAACCTCTGAAGGAAGAACCGGGTCAACTGCCGTATCGACCTTTAGACTTTCGTCTGGTCTGGATTCAGTAGGTTCATTTTCAATGACTGACGCTTCAGCTGACCACTTGAGCAGGCCAGCTGTATTTTCAACCAACGAAGGACTCGGCACGAGTTTTTTGTATCCAGGAGGAAGTCTCATCGGTGAAACCGGGCGATCTTCCAAAACTCTCTTCGCCTCGTCTAAGAAGGGACAACGGTGGATGGCGTGATTGCCTTCACACAATTTACAGGGGGATCTTGCTCCCCCCTTTTGTCTTGAACCTTCACTTTCGCTGGTTGACGGTAAGCACTCAACCTGGCTATTAGAGGTTGACGCCCCCGAATTGTGCAACCGAGGGGACCAGTCCCTTAGTATCCGGGGAATACAGGGACAATCTCTATGGAAGTGGTCTCCTCTACATATGACACATGGCAATTTAGGCCCGGTCTGTGCTGTGTGTGGATTTTTGTTAGATGTCTTTTGCTTGCCCCCAGTCGCCTTAGGCTCCTTCTTCTTCTTCTCTTTCTTCTTCTTTTCCTTCTTCTCCATGGGAGCTTGGATTTTGCCAGCCCTACCTTTTGAAGATGAAGGATTGGAGGAAGAGTTATAGGAAGTAGAAGGCTGGTGGGCAGCTCTAGACTCATCTAACTGTTGACTCGACTGTTCAGGAACCATGGTGTTCTGAACTACATTAGTTGAGAATAGCCAAATAGGCAGGCCAATTGTCAGTCCTGGAAGCGACAATGTGGCCATGTGGGGCGCACCAACTTCTCCCCAAGAGGAGAAAGGACTAGGATTTCCATCATGTGGAATTCCTTGGTTGGGGCGTTCCATGTTCTCAACTTAAGATCAACGCGGGAATAGGAGGTGATTATGTTCCGTTTAAAATAAATTTTATAACGACGCTTAGACACAACTTGCTTTTTCACTTTTTAAGAGTCGAGAAAAAGCTAAAGATGACTCTAGTCTCCTTCGATGTTTTAACGAGCCCGAAGTGACAAATGCTCGGATGGACTTTTTCAGTTATAGAGTTTGAAAAAGGCCAAAAGAAACTGCTCTGGAGTTCTAGGCAGAGGGTGTGCCAAAATTTTCGCAAAACCACAGAATACGTTTTACGGTACGAGTGGTCGATCTTCGTGAATGTTGTGTTCACTGCATTGCGATCAGTAGGGCGGCCGACACGGTTTCCTATTGGATAAAGGCTTTATTCCTATAGGGGTCTCCCAATATATACGCGACGGTACGTGGGAGCACAAGTCCGTATTGATACTTATCGCTTCACCGTGGAGGAATCACCCAACCACTCAACGCTAAGATATCACGTTTAACGACGCCGGAACACGTCTCTAGCTTAGACCTCTATGTGTTTGCGTTATGTTTCAATGCGTTGTTATGTAAATTCAATTTATTTTAAGGTTGATCTTGTTTAGCAGTTTGCCTTTATGGATCACCACGAGATGTATGATAACACTCCTAAATGCAGTCTAAGATGATAAGCAAGCTTTTCAATCTTTCAACTTTGAAAATCTTAACTACTGAGGGAAAAGAAAGATAACATCTTTTCACACAGATCATAGAGCACACACTAATGCACTTTTTCCTAAATCAACATGCAAGCTGTCATAATGCACATGCACAATGCAAGTATTTCTTTTCTCTTTCTTAATGTTGGCGTAATGCAAAAAGAAAGCTGTTGTATAATTTTGAATTCAATTTCAAGTGAAAGCAAACAAGCTTGTCCAAAATCAAAAGACACCTTAAGATTTACTTGTTTCGACACTAGAAATATATAAACTCAAACCAAATGACGAAAGCAAAAGCTCAATCAGCTATGAACAGCAAACAAACTAACTCTTAAGATCAAAACGACACTTTATCACAGGTCTAGATCTAAGAGGTCACAGCAAGACTAGTTCACTTTCGTTATGGGAAACTGTAAATGCACAAGAAATACACAAAGAACAAACACAGTTTCTTTATACAACCGAGGCGGAATAGTGACAAGGAAAGTTGGTTTCAGATAGGCCCACTGACTGGTAACAAACAGCAAAAAACAAGAGTGAAAACAGGGCAAGAAACAGCAGGAAACCCCAGTAGCACAAAGTAAGACTGGTCCAGCGCAGGTGGGACACTGTCTGTTTGACCTTCAGCGCAGGTAGCCCCTTCGGGAACTGCGTTGAAATGCAGACAACCTTTGTACAGCCTGCACTGAAGAACGAAACTTTCGTTTCTCTTGGTTTCTGGGTCACAGATTGCTCAAAAATTCACAGTTTTTGCTCAAATCAGAAGCTATCAGTGAAGGACACACTAAGGGATGACAAGGAGGATGAAAAGCTATCACTAAGAGCTTATTAGAGTCCTTGTGGATCAGCTCTTCAAATCATAAACTTGCCCAGAAACTGAGCTAGAGTAGCTGCCCTCTACTTTGCATTTGAAAGATTCAAACACAGTTCGATTCGGTACTCCCTTTGTTTATGAAATGAATAGCAAAAAAAACACAAACAACCAACAAGATACGATCCCCAGCGGAGTCGCCAATTTGTTGTTGGGAAAAGTATCCAATACGGAATGACCCTATCCCACTCTAAGGGTGATAGTACCTCAGCAACAACCGAATGCAAAGCTATTCAAGATTACTTCTTTATGAGATGTAAGAGAGAGGAGGAAGAGATCCACTAACCGTTATCTTCCGCTAATGATTGATCCAATCTTCCCTCTTTGCTGCTTGCTCCCAACTCCTTGCTCTTTCATTGGCCCAGCTACACAAAGATCCTGCAAAAGCACAAGAAAGGGAAACTACAAGAAGCATACATCCATAACTGATTCAAGGATTAGAATAAATCAAATATACAAGCATCAATACACCATTAAGACACATGCATATAGAAGAACCTCAAATGCTTTATTAATGGAAGAAGTAAAGTTCTGAGAATGTTACAACCATAAGAGGCCCAATCCAGCAACACCTCCCAGCAAAAAGAAATCTCCTCTTCACCTCCTTCAAAGCAATCACCCAATAGTTCTATGCACAAACCAACAGCACTTCCTTACATTCACAAGATTCCAGCCTCCCTAGACCTCATGAGAGAGCTCTATATATAGGAGTTTTGGAGAAAGGATGAGTCAGCTTGAGCTTGGCATGAAGCTGACTAGTGTCCTCTCCCACTTCAGTTATACTTCAGTTCTTGAGTCCACTTGGAGTTTCTTGCTTCCACTTGGAGATCTAGATCCTCTTACTCATCACAAGGCGAATTCCTTGATCCAAGTGTCATTTTGGAAGCTTCCTGGGCATTTGACACCTTGCAGAATGACTGTGCCACTTGGCCAATCTCGCCCAGCGCAGGTAGCCTTCATTGCTTTTGACATTCAGCGCAGGTACAGAGTGGAGCAGTTGACATTCAGCGCAGATGCTCAGTGGAGCAGCTGACATGATCCAGAAATAGCTTGTTTTTTAGTGTTTTCAGGTGGAGAACTGATTTTCAGTGCTGTGGTTTGCTGACCTTGTTCCTCTAGGGGTAGGAACAACATGTTTAGGGACTTTGGATCCCTTAGATTATCGACATTTCATGCTTCATGCTGTTAGTCACAAAAATGTCTATAACAGAAACAGACAACGTATGCTCCTAGAAATGAATTCTGTTCATTTTTCAAAACAAATGGTTTTTTGAAAAAAAATGAAATGATAGTCTAGTAAGCAGTCTGTACTGTTGATGTGGCATTGATTGGGAATGCCTATGTGGCATGGTGACTGTGCTGGTTTGACTTTTGACGAATGAAAAATGGACACATGTTAGGTTCCTAGATGGCATGTTTTGATTGGGTTTTGGATGGCAAATCATAGGCTGCCAATTGGCACAGCCAGGGGCCGACACGTGGAAGCTCGAGGGTGACCAAAATTGTGTTGATGTTGGACTACACTCCATGAGGTTTGATCACTGAACCTGTTACAAACTAAACACCACATTCACCAACGCACCAAGGGTAGGACTTTTTAAAGGTTGGCAGACATATTGTATTTAAGGTTGGAATTAGAGTGCATATGGGGGAGGGTCAGGCTAGGGCCTAGCCCCCAGCCACCCCAGTGCCATGGGACCATGACAAGGGGCCAAGGGCTAGACTGTAGCCTGGCCCATGTGGCGGTAACCATAACCAAAACTGTGACATGTGTGCATTCAACGGAACCATGGCATTTAACCTGACCACATCACTTAACATTAACCCCCGCCCCCCACCATAACCATTTCCATGTGATAACAACCCCCGTAGCATAAAATGCCAGCGTAAACTATTAACCGTAAGCTCCACCAATACTGCCAATCACGCCATTTGAATGCGCTCACCCAAAACCATAACTGCCGACTTAACCGCCGAGCAGAGGAGTTAAGGGGCCATTAATGGGGGCCAGTCCCATGACGTGTGGCAGAAATGTGGCCACGATTTCCATAAATAAGGAGTTATTAGGAATTTAAACGCTCCGACAATTTTGCTCGAATTTTGGTAGAATCGGTGCTCCTTTAGCGGATTTTGGGGCGAAATTGTAGGACCGGTGTTGGATTTGGGGGAATTTGTAGAGCGAATAGTGTAAGAGCTAGGGAAGCTCATATATTCTTCAGTTTTTTGTCCTTTTTAGGAGTAGGAAGAGGCTAGACATGCATTTTTGGGTCTTCTGAAGCTAATGGAACATGTTTCAGAGTCATTGGAGCACTTTCGAAGAGACTTCTTTCAGGTTTAAGTCTATGGGTGCTAGGATCAACTAGTGGGTTGAATCAATTTTTGAAGGATTTTGAGAATGAGGAGGACCTTGTAGGGGTTTTCTAGCCTTCATATGTTTTCCACAACAACTGAGATATCTATGGTGTAGCTCATGTTTCTCTTTTCTCATTGTCTTTGAGGAAAATTCTATTTTAGTACTTCAAGTGAATTGTTGTATTTTTTATGCTCATTTTTAGATGGAGTATGGGGTCTTGATTTGAGAACCCTTTTCTTACTAATTGTTTCATGACTAGCTGTAGGTTGTCATGGTTTTAGAGTGAGAGTTCTTTGCAGAAGAATTTTTCCTTGAAGGGGAAACTAAACACTCTTTTGGTCAACACATTTTATGTACTCTTTATCGCTGAAGTATTTTGAGCATAATGAGATTGGGTCAAGCCTTTGGAAGTTGGACCAAAGAGATGTAGCTTAGGAGGGGTGAACTCCTTTATCAATTGATGAGTGCATTACTATTATGTTGTTGTTCAATGTTGTTTAAATTCATGTTTTAAGCTCATGAATTACATATAAATACATAAAAAATCATGTAAACCTTGCAATTTACGTCATAATCCTCAAGCACTTTGTTTACCATTATGAATTGGAATTTAGCACAAAAAATACTAACTTCCCCATTGAGATCATATGGACTGCATCAGATCTTCTCCACTAGAAAGTGCTTTGAAAATGATTTCTAATGGTATGTGGAAGTCCATAAATGTATCTCGGGATCAAAATTTATTGATATCCAAAGTAAGGGTATTAAAGTCCTTAGAAGCAGGCCAAATTTCATAACTAGGTAGTAGGTTGAATTTAAGAATTTCGGAATAGGGAACCAGGCTGAATTTCAGAACCAGGAAACAAGCCAAAATTCATAACTTCAGAATTTCAGAGGGTTGAGTCTTGGGACCTTAGAGTGTCGGAATATCGGAGCCCCTTGGAACTTTAGAACTTCGGAATTTCGAAGTTTAGAGTCTCAATCAATCGGAAGGTCGGTATATCATAATTTCGGAACCTCGTAACTTTTTACAAATTAAATTCTTTAAAATTGATAAGGGTTGCAGGGAGAAGAGATTAACAAAGGAAATCATTTACAAAACCAAGGACTGAGGGACCCTTTCTCTCTCCTCAGACAAGACACATGGCAGCAGGTGATTGACCCTTAGGAGCTGATGGTGGAATATGACATCAACATGACGTGGTTGTATGAAGGACATGTGATAGTTAGATTCAACATTATTGAGTGGCATAATGGTGCAAATCGTGGTGACACGTGTTACCACTAAGGAGACGACCCGTGGGGTTGATGATGAGAGCATGATGTCATCTTGGAAGCATATTGGAGGTCAGGGATTTCATAACTCCATTGTAATTGTTTTTTTTTAAGTTCTAATACCAAGGAGCTTCGATGTGTTTAGAACTTGGTCATGAAGCCAAAATAACCAAGGGTGTAGTGAAGAGCTTAACACCTAATTTCTATAGTGACACCATGTGGGAAGTATTTCAAAGGTTAGAATTTTGTAGCTCCTCTATAATTGTATTTTGAAGAAAGTTCTGATGCCAGGGAGCTCTGATGTTGATTGGAACTTGGTCATGGAGCCCAAAGAAGTAAGGGAGTAATGAAGATATTTGCACCTAAGTGTTATGGTGAAGCCACATGGGAAGTATTTCAAAGGTCAAAATTTTGTAACTCCTTTATAATTTTAATTTGAAGAAAGTTATAATACAGGGAGCTTTGATGAGTTTCCATTTGGTCATGGAGCCCAAAAGAACCAAGGTTGTAGAGAAAGAACACTAGAAGATAGGGCCCTGGCAGGATCCTGAATATCTTAGCACCTAAGTTTTATGCCATTGGTCACAACACCCAGTCATATGGTGGAAAAAAATAAGAGGCTAAGAAAAAGGGGTTAAAGGCTAGGCTTAGAATTTTAGAACCTTGCAATTTCATAACATATCCTCGAAATAAAGTTACGAAATGTGGGGGCTCCGAAATTGTAGCACAGAGGTGTAGGAAGGATGAATGAATCCACAAAAAAGTAAATGTGCATAGTAAGGTTGGTATCATAGGAGTAATGACGTCTGCAGATATCGCTGAGTTAAGGTAGCAATGACCACGATTGCACAAATGCGTTAATGGAGTTAATGGCGACATAGACAAAGAGGACGATGATTTGTAGAAGCAACCATTGACCCCAAAACAACCATGCTTGAGCTTTCTTGCACAGTACAAGGAGTCTATCTTGAGTTAAGACAAGCCATCCCTGATCTTGCTTCTGTGCTACAAGAAATTAAATCAAGATAAGAGCCTCAAGTACAAGATATTTTGTCATATAAAGAACAAGAGTCTTGTTGGGTGTGCAGGATTGATTGAGGATTTATATCTCAGCATAGGAACACTTAGGTGCCCATCCTCATGTTTAATGCAACAATAATGAGTGAGATAAAAAATCCCATTCTTAGTGGTTAATGAGGTTGCAGTGCCTATGTATCAGACACAACAACATGAAGGAGTGCTAAGTGCTAATTACAATCTGGCAGTGTGAATGGAAAAATTAATTAATGAGACATAATAGTAGGATAGAGGAGGCATGCAGAATTACACTCTGATAGTGTGAGTGGAAGAGTGATGGATGACAAAGACAACATTGATAACTATGTTTTAATGAAACAAAACCTGTGATTACACAAGAGAAAAGTGAGGGAAGCAACAATGTTGCTAGTGAGTTGCGTGGAGAGCTTTGTGTGTGAGTTCATTGTTGAGGAGAGGCCAAGTGTGCCTATGCATCAAAAAGAGGCGGTGTGTGTGCCTATGTTGTGAAGATAAGGGGTTGGGTGTGTTAGCGCTCGAGATTTCACCTCAGGCTGAGAAAGGTAAACTTCAAGGCAACATCAAACCACTTAGCCTCGTAGCTAGCCCTACGGGGCAGGAGAGGGCTCTCTCCGGTATATCTCGGTAAAGATCTTCAACGAGTGAGATAACCAATAAGGAAACACTGATTTTAGGCTAGTAAACTGATCAAGAGGTTTAATTTGGGATTTTTAAAGTTTTGGTGGAAAATTGGGGAATGGCAATTTCGGGTGCGGGGATTGGACACAGTTTTCGCAGGGGGTTCTTTGGGGCGAGGTAGGAAACAGTATTGATGCCTTTGATAGAGATGGATGGATGAGAATGACCAGTGAGGAGTTAAGGAGAGCAAGCAATAACCTTGAATTCCCCTTAAACAGCTAAAAACATTGATATTAAGCAAACTTAAAAGCAGAGCATGACAATCATGAATTCTACTTTAACACTTCATTTGCCTAATTTGCAGAAGGAAAAGTAAGGAGATGATTCACATAACACACTTACAAGTACAAAGAGAAACACACCATCAATACATGTGACCACAAGAATCCCAAAAAGGACTGCAAAACCTTGGTCTTCCTTTGCCAAAAATTGCAGAGATACAGTGAGTAATACAATAAGAGCTTCTCCCTCAAGAGTCCAACCATGAAAATGAGCAAGAAAAGTACATAATATAGGCCATCTAACATCTTTCCCTACCTCTAGGGGTCGAGCTCACTATCCTAGGAGTTGTTTCAACCAATTCTAAACTAAGCACTGAAAACTAGGCAGTCAAAACAACTTGCCTCTATAAGCTAGCAAACCAGTTCATTCATTTAATTTTCACCTATCTCATGAATGAATCTTCTAGAAGAGATACATAAGTGTAAAAGTGTCATAAAATTACATCATTTACAACAAGGAGGATAAAAATCAACTCCAAAAAGTCAAACATAGTCAAAGCTACGTTTTGCTGAGCTGTAGGCTGAAATCCTGAGCAATTTGCCTGATGGGTCGCGCGCCTTTGTGAGCACCTTTGGGGCACTTCCAGGTGTCCAAATGGGGCAAGAGTAGGCTTGTTGGAAAGGTCTGGATGTCTACTTTCAAACCCAAGTGGAATTTCTGAATTTGGTGGTCATTTACCCCTCCAAAATTTCAATCTCCCAAGACTGCTTTCTGTGTGTCAAAAATGTGGCAGAAAGTCATTTTTTGCTTGTTTTTTGACTTTCTGGAGGCCCAAAACTTCATAAAATCTCTTGGCAATGGATGAGCATGTGTAACTTTTCATGAAAAATCCAGAAATGCTGAGTTTTCCCGGAACGGAGTAGCCAAATGAAAGGGTCGCGCGGGGGGTGAGACCAGTTGAGGGGACAAAACCTGTTTTTTGCCTGAAAAAACCAAAAATGACCCAAAATACTCAAAATTTCTTGGAATTTGTGCTGGGGCTGAGCTATTTAGTGCCATGCTCCTTCAAGGAAGCCTCGGCCAAGATGTGGAGGGGGTCGGACCTTTTTCTTCGTTTTTGTGCTTTGGCCAACCGCCTTTGGAGCACTTTCATCTTCGCCTTGCACACGTGCATCCGTGCCCAATAATGCTTCTTCATGTTTCTAAGCAATTTCTTATCTTGGTTGGCCTTGGCCAACAACCTCTCCAAATGAGCATTGAGCCAGATAAGCATAGACTCTCACTCAACGGGTACTAAATCACCGGGTCTTCTTCGATTCAAGTTGCGGTCACTACGAATCCTCCACAACTCATCAAGAGTTTGCTCATCCTCCAACTGCTTGTTGCGTTGCTCTAAATAGGTGATTGTCCACTGTGCCATCTCTAACTTCTGTTGCAACAAGCGGTTTTCGGCCTTCTTTTGCTGAATGACCTCATGAAGCTTCGTGGTAGGAGAGCGGGTATCAAGATCAATGATATCAATGTCAGGATCACCGGTCATTCCCTCCTCGATCATGGGCTGCTTGCCCCTCTCTGATACCTGTGCTGCTGTCGGAGACGAGGCCCCTTCCACCTGATGTGGAGATAACACTCGTGGTGCTGATGAAGAAGGCGAGACTCCTTCCACCTGGTGTGGAGAAAATACTCGTTGAGCTGCTGCAAATAAGGCCCTGTGGCCTCTCTGATAAGTGACCAATGGAGGAGAGCTGACATGTCTAGTGTCAGGGATATCATGCTGCTGTGATGGTCCTCCCTCCTCATGAACAATCTCAGGATGTGGTGGTGGTACTGTGAAAAACTCACGAGAGATAAACTCCTCCCATGGGATGCCATGCTGAGCCAACTGATGTATGACCACAAGCTGGATCAAGCCATAATGATAAAGGCTCCTATATTGTTGTGCTGGGCTTTTAGTATTTTTGGTAGGGAAACTAAAGAAAAAAGATAAGGGAGTAAGAAATGGGATGTAGGAAAATGTAGGGAAAAATAGGGGTGAAAAGGATGACCTTAAAACAGAAAAACAAACACTAGCACTTTGACATTTTTAAATAAATGCACATGGAGTCCTTATTTTGCAAATGATGGCTTTTTAAGAATATTCTCATGCTATTTACAAGCTTTAGCAAATAACAATCTTGATGATGGAAGGCCTACCTGCAAGCTCGAAAAATTCCGGGGTCGTTTGGCAGTTCACTGGCAAATTTCTGTGGAGAAAACCCCAACGGGTCGCGTGCACTGCCCAACGGGTCGCGCCCGTGTAATTTTTGCACTGGCAAAGGCACTCTGATGGGTCGCGCTCACCCAACAGGTCGCGCGCAAGGCTCAACGGGTCACTCTTTTGCAGGAGGCATTTGGAGGCCTTCCCGGTGTAAGAATCAGGTGCAGGATAGCTCGTTGGAAAGGTATTTGAGCCTACTTTCTAACCTAACTAGAATTTTTCAATTTGGAGTTCATTTTACCTATCAAAAATCAAATCTCCCAAGACTGGTCAAAAAGTGCCAAATGAGGCTGCCTCAAGGAAGAGTGATGTTGCAATCAACTTTTGAATGCCTTTCTCAACCCCAAATTGAGCTCATGATAGCTCATTGGAAAGATATTTGTGTCTAGTTATCAGTTTACCCATAAAAAAAATCATTTGTCCAAAAAAGCTAGGAGAAAACGTGATTTTCCCAAGGTCACTTCAGAGGTGTCTTTGATTCTCCTGAGGCAACGGTATTCTTGACATTTCTCTCAAACTGTGACACCTGTGTAAAACGTGAAAGAGGTTTTTCTTGCTTGGCATGTTTTGGACAGAAACCTCTCTCAGTTTCCCAAAATTCATCTTTGATTTCTCTAAAACATCTTTTTTGTGAAACTTATCCCGATGTGTGGAACAGGGGATTTTGCCGAAATGAAGCGGAATGAAGGGGATAAGAGGCTTCTAAATTCTTGGGGAAATTTTTGGAAGTAAGGCAGGATGTTAGGAAGCAGGGGAAAGTGGAATCTTAGAGATTGAGTGAGGGGAAGGGGTCCAAAAGGGAAAAACACAGGCCCAACCTAGAAAATTGCCAAGTTGTAGCTAGAAACTAGGGTTTGTGCAAAAATGAGGATTTTGGGGGATCTCAGTGATGGGAAGCATTTGATAAGGTACTTTAAGGATAGGGGAAGGTGTATGAACATCAGGATACAAGTTTCGCTAATGATTTGACTGTCCAAGCGATATTGCCATCAAAACCCTAGGAGAGGGAAAGGAGCTTGCCTAGGTGCGACTGAAGCATGAACAAGATGTAAAATGACTCATTAGACACTGACATGATAATGACAACCCTATGAATGATGATAGACTCAGCTGAATAGTGACATAGATTGGCATTTGGGCAACTTTTAGAAGGAGTGAAAGCAAACCCTAGACCTAATGCCTAGTGACCAAATTTTGCTTGAAGACTCACTGAAATGACAAAATTTGACCTTAACACTTCTAAATCACTTTGTAAGAGCACGTTTGATCACTGGAGGAAGGCTGGAAAGACTGACACTAACATTGGCTCCAATGGGGATGGTAGCTCCTTGGAGGTGCCAAGAACCGCAGATCTCTGTAAGAGCTAGACAGTGCCTTCATCTATTGGGCAATGGAGTCAAAAACTCAAGCTGCAATGCATGACTGAAAACTGATGACTTGACAACACAAATTGACTCTCACTCAACTAAAAACTAACTCAATACTTAAACACAACCGACAAACTGAAAATGATGCTCAAAGTGGAGCTTATTCATCAAAACCTACTCTAACAGTTTCATTCATCACCTGATCAAGTGAAATGAAACAACCAATGCAACCAAGTAAGTATTCTGTCTGCTGGTTGAATTCTCCACAAGTTCTCGCTTATGAATAACAAGAGAGAACTACTGAAAGGCAACTCCCATGACAACTTAGAAACAGATCCGTTGAAAGATATGAATTCTCTATCCACCTCCAAAAACACTGCATAAGGATCTTGAAATTCAAGCACACTGGAACTTAGCTCATCCAATGGATTACTTCTCTTTCCTTCATACCATGAATGCAAACTTTGATCTGAGCCTTGTGACGAGACCTCTGCTGAAAATAAGAAAGAAACTGGCTGCCGGATCAAATTCATATCAGCACATGTTTCAAGCTCACATGTAGTCAATGGAGAAAGACTTTGACTGCAAACCTCATCCAAAACATCAGCTATTGGATCATGAAAAAATTGAAAAGACTGCTGCAATGTATCCATTGAAAATGTATGACATCCTTCTAGCTGTTCATCTTTTTCTTGAGAGATTTTACGAAGATTCTGCCTTATAAACTGAAATGCTTCGAAACAAAAGGGCATAGAATCTTCCTGCATCATCAAATCATGTATTTCGGCTGCCATACCTTCATCTGTAATCTACCCTTCAAGTTCATTTGGTGGCTGCAAATCTGATGCTACAGGCTGCTCAAGAATTTTGTTATCTGTCTCATCCTCAACATTAACACTGAGAGATCGCTGATTTGTTATAGGTTGTTCATTTGAAGATTTACTATGCAATCTACCCTTCAAAAACTGAAATGATTCAAAACAGAATGGTACGGAGTCACCTTGAATCATTAAATCATGTGTGTCCACTTCCAAGTCTTCAGCTGCAACTTGACAATCAATGGCTTCCGGGGGTTGCGAATCTGAATAGTAAAGTCTTGAACAAAATTTTCATTGCTCTCAAGATGATTCAAATCAAGACTTGTTGACATTTGATTTCTGATTGCATGGTAGTTATCTCTGATGAACTGAAACGAATCAAAACAAAAAGGCAAATATCCTTCACTTACTTCAAACTTTGATGCACTTTCCTCAGCAATGTCATAGCTAATATGTGATGGCTGAACATTGTTTTCAAACTGCTGAAAATGAACTTCTTCCTCCCACAAACTAGCTGCTGATTTGTCTACAAGATTAGCTTCTTTTTGGAGAACATAATCATCATCATACTGATCAAACTGAGGCAAATCATCAGTATAAAACACATCATCAAGCATACATGTCATATCAACAGTTCTTTCTTCTTCACAATGATCTATAAAACAATCACTATGACAACTAGGATGAGAAACAAAATCTTTTGGATCAGCCATTTGTTCTTCTTCATTCGACAAGCCATGGGATTGAACATCATAATCATTCCTTGCGTTGATCTTGTCCATCATCTTTTCCATTGCACTTACCAAAATGTCAAGCTTTACCTCTAGAGATGTTGATTTTTCCGGATCTATGTTTTTAATCTCTTCTTCTTTCAACCTTGCCCTTCGGATCAGCAGATGAGCTTCTACACTTACTGCACTGTTCTGCATCTCATGAAGTGTTGTAATATCCCTTTCTCTCAGCTGAAACTCCATCTCCGGATCAAAGGCACCCGGATAGTGCAAGAGAGCAGATCTAGGAGAAGGTCTAATATCAACTGGCATCGAATAATAAACTTGGTTAAATCTGGCTGAAAACTGTTGTACTGTCTCCCCTGGTGGTCTTTTCAACTGGTTATACTCTTCTATAATCAAGAAAAGGTTCTGCCCGATCATCCACCTGTCGAGAAAAACTTTGAAAAACTGTTGGAAATCTGAAATGCTTGCATCAGGCAGGGTTTTGAACCAACTCTTCACTTTGGCTTGCAAAGAAAGAGCAAAAAGCCTAATACTAACATCTTCATCATCAACTTCAAAAAGATCTAGAAAAGTCTCAACATTCTGCACATGTTGCTCAGCGTTGATATTCTTACATTCACCATCAAACCTCGGCAAGTATAGATCATAGTTTTTGGGGAAAGCATGGAGAACAGAAGGTAAAACAAGAGGTTTATACCGATCTGGAATTTTACAAGGTATAGGGGTATGTACAGAAGGTATAGAATCAGTCTTGGTCTCTTGAGATTCATCAATCTGAAGATGGTCATCACAAAATTTAGAAGAAAGGTCTTGATCAAGCTCAAAGGTATGCAAATCTTTGGTATTCACAATCTTCAAAGGGAAAGAATCAACTGCAGGCCGAGGATCTCTTCTCAAATACAATATACTTTGCAAAGCCTTCTTGACATTCTTGGGAAAAGAGAAGAAATAATTTATGACAAAGAACAAAATGTCTTGGATGAAATTCCAACTTGAATACCTGGTCTGTCCATGTTGTCCTTTCATGTTTTTGCTGGTCGGGATCATCCTCCAGTGGAGTCTTTGGATCTGATCTCGAAAATGATTTAGAGTCGCCAAGTGAATGATTTCAGCCTTTCAAGTGTCTGATCGTTGTCCACTATCAACAATCAGATCTGAACTTGATACATGTACTAGGGTAAAATGCAAATGAAGTGCTGTATTCACAAGCTCACGGAGATTGACTGAAGCAGCATTTATCTACTTCCGCTTATGCAAAGAAAAAGCGTTTCGAAGGCTACCTGGCATAACTTCAGGCTCCATCTAAGACTTATGAAACAAACACATCAACCCACAAACAAGTTTGTTCTCCCCAGTATGGTCGCCAATATGTTAGCGCTCGAAATTTCACCTCAGGCTGAGAAAGGTAAACTTCAAGGCAACATCAAACCACTTAGCCTCGTAGCTAGCCCTACGGGGCAGGAGAGGGCTCTCTCCGGTATATCTCGGTAAAGATCTTCAACGAGCGAGATAACCAATAAGGAAACACTGATTTTAGGCTAGTAAACTGATCAAGAGGTTTAATTTGGGATTTTTAAAGTTTTGGTGGAAAATTGGGGAATGGCAATTTCGGGTGCGGGGATTGGACACAGTTTTCGCAGGGGGTTCTTTGGGGCGAGGTAGGAAACAGTATTGATGCCTTTGATAGAGATGGATGGATGAGAATGACCAGTGAGGAGTTAAGGATAGCAAGCAATAACCTTGAATTCCCCTTAAACAACTGAAAACATTGATATTAAGCAAACTTAAAAGCAGAGCATGACAGTCATGAATTCTACTTTAACACTTCATTTGCCTAATTTGCAGAAGGAAAAGTAAGGAAATGATTCACATAACACACTTACAAGTACAAAGAGAAACACACCATCAATACATGTGACCACAAGAATCCCAAAAAGGACTGCAAAACCCTGGTCTTCCTTTACCAAAAATTGCAGAGATACAGTGAGTAATACAATAAGAGCTTCTCCCTCAAGAGTCCAACCATGAAAATGAGAAAGAAAGTACATAATATAGGCCATCTAACATCTTTCCCTGCCTCTAGGGGTCGGGCTCACTATCCTAGGAGTTGTTTCAACCAATTCTAAACTAAGCACTGAAAACTAGGCAGTCAAAACAACTTGCCTCTATAAGCTAGGAAACCAGTTCATTCATTTAATTTTCACCTATCTCATGAATGAATCTTCTAGAAGAGATACATAAGTGTAAAAGTGTCATAAAATTACATCATTTACAACAAGGAGGATAAAAATCAACTCCAAAAATTCAAACATAGTCAAAACTGCGTTTTGCTGAGCTGTAGGCTGAAATCCTGAGCAATTTGCCTGATGGGTCGCGCGCCATTCCTGAACTGGTTGCGCGCCTTTGTGAGCACTTTTGGGGCACTTCCAGGTGTCCAAATGGGGCAAGAGTAGGCTTGTTGGAAAGTTCTGGATGTCTACTTTCCAACCCAAGTGGAATTTTTGAATTTGATGGTCATTTACCCCTCCAAAATTTCAATCTCCCAAGACTGCTTTCTGTGTGTCAAAAATGTGGCAGAAAGTCATTTTTTGCTTGTTTTTTGACTTTCTGGAGTCCCAAAACTTCATAAAATCTCTTGGAAATGGATGAGCATGTGTAACTTTTCATGAAAAATCTAGAAATGCTGAGTTTTCCTGGAACGGAGTAGCCAAATGAAAGGGTCGGGTGAGACCCGTTGACGGGACAAAACCTGTTTTTTGCCTGAAAAAACCAAAAATGACCCAAAATACTCAAAATTTCTTGGAATTTGTGCAGGGGCTGAGCTATTTAGTGCCATGCTCCTTCAAGGAAGCCTCTGCCAAGATGTGGAGGGGGTCGGACCTTTTTCTTCGTTTTTGTGCTTTGGCCAACCGCCTTTGGAGCACTTTCATCTTCGCCTTGCACACGTGCATCCGTGCCCAATAATGATTATTCATGTTTCTAAGCAATTTCTTATCTTGGTTGGCCTTGGCCAACAGCCTCTCCAAATGAGAATTGAGCCGGATAAGCATAGACTCTCACTCAACGGGTACTAAATCACCGGGTCTTCTTCGATTCAAGTTGCGGTCACTACGAATCCTCCACAACTCATCAAGAGTTTGCTCATCCTCCAACTGCTTGTTGCGCTGCTCTAAATAGGTGATCGTCCACTGTGCCATCTCTAACTTCTGCTGCAACAAGCGGTTCTCGGCCTTCTTTTGCTGAATGACCTCATGAAGCTCCGTGGTAGGAGAGCGGGTATCAAGATCAATGATATCAATGTCGGGATCACCGGTCATTCCATCCTCGATCATGGGCTGCTTGCCCCTCTCTGATACCTATGCTGCTGTCGGAGACGAGGCCCCTTCCACCTGATGTGGAGATAACAGTCGTGGTGCTGATGAAGAAGGCGAGACCCCTTCCACCTGGTGTGGAGAAAATAATCGCCGAGCTGCTGCAAATAAGGCCCTGTGGCCTCTCTGATAAGTGACCAATGGAGGAGAGCTGACATGTCTAGTCTCAGGGATATCATGCTGCTGTGATGGTCCTCCCTCCTCATGAACAATCTCAGGATGTGGTGGTGGTACTGTGAAAAACTCACGAGAGATAAACTCCTCCCATGGGATGCCATGAAGAGCCAACTGATGTATGACCACAAGCTGGATCAAGCCATAATGATAAAGGCTCCTATATTGTTGTGCTGGGCTTTTAGTATTTTTGGTAGGGAAACTAAAGAAAAATGATAAGGGAGTAAGAAATGGGATGTAGGAAAATGTAGGGAAAAATAGAAGTGAAAAGGATGACCTTAAAATAGAAAAACAAACACTAGCACTTTGACATTTTTAAATAAATGCACATGGAGTCCTTATTTTGCAAATGATGGCTTTTTAAGAATATTATCATGCTATTTACAAGCTTTAGCAAATAACAATCTTGATGATGGAAGGCCTACCTGCAAGCTTGAAAAATTCCGGGGTCGTTTGGCAGTTCACTGGCAAATTTCTGTGGAGAAAACCCCAACGGGTCGCACGCACTCAATCGGTCGCGCCCATGTAATTTTTGCACTGGCAAAGGCACTCTGATGGGTCGCACTCACCCAACAGGTCGCGCGCAAGGCTCAACGGGTCGCTCTTTTGCAGGAGGGTTTTGGAGGCCTTCCCGGTGTCAGAATCAGGTACAGGATAGCTCGTTGGAAAGTTCTTTGAGTCTACTTTCCAACCCAACTAGAATTTTTCAATTTGGAGTTCAGTTTACCTATCAAAAAGCAAATCTCCCAAGACTGGTCAAAAAGAGCCAAATGAGGCTGCCTCAAGGAAGAGTGCTGTTGCAGTCAACTTTTGAATGCCTTCCTCAACCCCAAATTGATCTCATGATAGCTCATTGGAAAGAACTTTGTGTCTAGTTATCATTTTACCCATCAAAAAAATAATTTGTCGAACCAAGCTAAGAGAAAACTTGATTTTCCCAAGGTCACTTCAGAGGTGTCTTTGATTCTCCTAAGGCAACGGTATTATTGACATTTCTCTCAAACTATGACACCTGTGCAAAACGTGAAAGAGGTTTTTCTTTCTTGGCATGTTTTGGACAGAAACCTCTCTCAGTTTCCCAAAATTCATCTTTTATTTCTCTAAAACAGCTTTTGAGTGAAACTTATCCCGATGTGTGGAACAGGGGATTTTGCCGAAATGAAGCGGAATGAAGGGGATAAGAGGCTTCTAAATTCTTGGGGAAATTTTTGGAAGTAGGGCGGGATGTTAGAAAGCAGGGGAAAGTGGAATCTCAGAGATTGAGTGAGGGGAAGGGGTCCAAAAGGGAAAAACACAGGCCCAACCTAGAAAATTGCCAGGTTGTAGCTAGAAACTAGGGTTTGTGCAAAAATGAGGATTTTGGGGGATCTCAGTGATGGGAAGCATTTGATAAGGTACTTTAAGGATAGGGGAAGGTGTATGAACACCAGGATACAAGTTTCGCTAATGATTTGACTATCCAAGAGATATTGCCATCAAAACCCTAGGAGAGGGAAATGAGCTTGCCTAGGTGCGACTGAAGCATGAACAAGATGTAAAATGACTCATTAGACACTGATATGATAATGAAAACCCTATGAATGATGATAGACTCAGCTGAATAGTGACATAGATTGGCATTTGGGCAACTTTTAGAAGGAGTGAAAGCAAACCCTAGACCTAATGCCTAGTGACCAAATTTTGCTTGAAGACTCACTGAAATGACAAAATTTGACCTTAACACTTCTAAATCACTTTGTAAGAGCACGTTTGATCACTAGAGGAAGGCTGGAAAGACTGACACTAACAGGGTGAGCCTATGCTACGATGAGAGGTCGAGAAAGCCTGTGGAATAAAAGGGGTTGATGACATAGAATGTATGTTATTGAGAGAAGAGGGTGGAGAAGAGTAGGTGCTCTTATTTCCGAGTGTTGAATGTATGTTGATTGAGAGAAAAGGGGAGAAAATAGTAGAGTGTTGTGTGGCATGTGTGTTAGTGAATGTTGTTGAGTGGAACAAAAAATTGTTGCAGAGTGAGCAGAGGAAAGAAGCCCAAAGTGCTAGAGTAGAAGAAGAAGGTCAAGAGATGAGTGTATGTTGTGGAGAGCAGAAGAATGAATACAATGTGTTGCTACATAGTGAGTAGAGGACAAAAGGCAGTGTGGGATGAGTAGAGGAAAGGTTGCCAAGGAGAACGTAGCTAATATCAAGCAGAGTAGCTGTCATCTACATAAAACATTGAGTGTTGGTTGGAGCCTGCATACAAGAAGTTGTTGCTTCCACCTCTAGCGAGTGTTTGAGAAGGCTTGAGGGTTGGTGACTCTTGCAATTTGGTGCTTTCATAAATCCAAGGAGATGCAAGTTGGTTCTTGCAACAAATCCATGAAGTTGGTGCTTCATATGGTTCTTCTAATAGGTTGATCTGGTGTCTGCAAAAGGAGGAAGTTGGCACTTCTTGCTAGTGGGTGCTAGCAAACACTCAAAGGGAGTTGGTGTTTCATGTGAGTTGTGGCCCACAAATATATTGATGTAATAGTGTAGGTTCTCTTATTTTTTACATCAATAACAAAAACAAGATTGGTGGTTTTTTCCTAGAACGGTTTCCACGTTAATCCTCCGTCTTTCATGTGTTTCTGCTCATGATGTGTATGCTTGTATTGGTTGATATGGCTAATGTTATGGTTGATAATGTCTGATATCATGTAATGCCAACTTTAAATGAGAAAAAATAATTTGACATAAAAGTTAAAATTAGCCTTAATACTAACTCACCCTTTCTCAGTATTAACATTGTTTCCAATAGAAATAAAATTATTTATAAAATTACATGAACAAATTCCCATAACCTTTTATTTTCTTATACCTAATGGGGATTTATTATAAAGTCCTTCCATATGGTATATCTTTCATGTTATGATTAAATCTTCAATTTTAATGAAAAAATTAGTCCAACCCCTTATTTTTGTTGATAGAACAATACATACACTGGGGTCTGTCAAACTTAACAACGCCTAAGTAATTATATAAACGTCTATATATGAACTCTTCCTAGTAATACAAAAAATGTTATGAATATTGGAAAATAAAAAATAAAAAAACATTCAAAAGGAATAAACATGTCATTATGAATCTTCAACAAAGGAGTCCAATTCAAAGTCAACTTTCAACCTCCCAAAATGCCTAATTCTAATACCCAACTATCCATATGTTTTGAATATCTTATAATACTCCCTGACCTTTTTATTAAATAATATATTATTTTCAAATTCGAGAATTTTAAATCTTTATATATATATATATAGATGATATAATATTTTTTTATTATTAAAATTTTAGAAATATAATTAATTTATTGAGAATGTGTCTTTATATATAATGAAAAATATTATTTATAAAAATATTTATTTAGGAAATTGAAAAGTAATATGTAAAAAATAATTTTTGAATATAAAAATGTTTATTTTTAGTAATGATTTGAATTATTATTATTATCTAATAAAAAGTTAATATATATTAAATAATAGTAATTAATAATATTAATTGATAGCAAAATAGTATATCACTATTAATAATGTTAATTATTATTTCACAACAAAATATTCAAAAATTACCATTAAATATTAAAACAAATGGTATCCAAAATCATAATAATTTATTGAAATGGAAAATTTATGGATATTATTCAATATACATTATTAACAAAGATTAATAACAATTAAGGCATTCCATTGATAATATTTTAAATCCAAAACTATATATATGGTAACCATTTAATATTAACAAGATGAAAAAAATTTAACATTAATTTAAATCAATAAATTTAAATAAAATTAGTTTGCAAAACTTCACTTAACTATGGTAACAACTTAGTAAATGACTAAATGTCAAAATATGAATGACAATTAGCTGCATGATAACATTTATGGAAGAAACACGAAAATGTTTAACAATATGTGGAATTTCCTTAGTTTTAAAAGCTCGAGGAGTAGGATAATCTACAAAATCCATGTCTTTGCTCAATAAAGTCTTTCTCTATATTTTTTGATCTGATGATGAAATGGGAGAGTGCCCATTGGGTTCATAATGTGCATTCCATAAACCCGGTTAGCCATCTCTATTAAAAAAACTAAATGTAAATGTTTTTCCATCAGCGAAAAAACATATAATAATATTATCTTTGAGTTCAAATTATGCGATTCATATCGTTTTGAGATAGTTCTTCTAGTTGAAAATGCAACAAGAAAATCCCAATTTAATTTTGTCCTTGAATTAAATTAGGAATAAAATTGTAATTCCACATCACAAGAAACCTTGTACAGGTTAACTAAGTTAAATTGACTTAGTTGGCTTAGTTAATTCGAGTTGAGGGTCTAACTTGAGTCATGTAGAGTGTATCCTACATTATAGGAGACCTGGTTGAGTTTATTTTTGGTTGTAATTAATTAAGTTAGTTTAACTGAGTTAAAGTTAGTTAAACTAGTTCCAACTGATGGAGGAACTAGTAGGAGGTCAGACGGTGGGGTGCTGCTTCATGTGTTCAACTAGTTAACTAATGATTCACTCATAAATAACTCATGCATGTCAGATACGAGAGTTACCCCATTGAGATTGGAGTTCAAGGAAAAGTACTATTAGTTGTATAATCATTTGAATTATACAACTGGTGCATGCAGTCAAAGGAAGGCCTACGAGGATTGCACAATTCCAACGAAGGAATTTCCCTAATTAATAGGGGACTAATTCCCAAGGAAACAACGTAAGGAAATCGGAGCTTGGAAGGTAGAAAAATTGGTTAAGTATTTCCCAGAGTCAAATTGTGAGGCAGTGAGACAGATAGAGATAGTGTAGAGGTTGCTCGGGCTTGAGAAAAACATTGTAATATTCTCATATATTCTGGCTAATGAAATATATAGATAACAGGGTTTTTAGATGTGGATTTCCCTAGGAAATCATTGTGTAACGTGTTGATTTAATTCTTTCTCTTGTATGCTTTGTAATTTCACGATTGTTTAATTTTTTTTGCTAATGAGTAGAGTAGATTTGAGTCTATTATTTTGGTAAATTACAATTAGAAGTTTGAATCTATAAGGAATTTCTACATGGTATCAGAGAAGAAATCACTCTAGAAGAGGAGAATATGAGTTTGTCTTTTGCAGGTGAAATCGAATTTACAGTATCATTCTTCAGAGCCAACAGGATGTCATTCTATGGATTGAGACTCAAATATGCCCTTAAGGGTAGTTCGAACTATATTGCTTGGAAGGATAGGATGGAGGCAGTGTTGGAAGACAACGGGCTGAAGGAATTCATAGACAAATATATTCCTAAGCCTCCAGCAACTGATGCTCAAGATCTGGCAGAGTGGAGGAAATGTGTTGCAAAGGCGAGAAGGATCATACTAGAAGGAGTTCGAGATCATATTGTCTCAAACCTCCATGGGAAGGAGACTCCATATGCAATGTGGAAGGCCTTGATAGACCAATTTCAAAATAACAATGACCACATGAAGTTTGCACTGAAAGAAAAGCTTAGGAAAATGAATATGGAGAAGGGCGACACAATACAAAAGTACTTGACCAAGTTCACCCAATGTTTGGATGAGCTTGGAAGTGTTGGCGTTGTAGTTGTTGAAGATGATCTAGTCAGCCTAGCACTTCTAGGCATTCCCAAGAGTTGGTAAAAATATACGGATTCGTTAATGGGAGGGAGAAGCTACCAGAGTGGGAAAATTTGTGGTTTGACTTGGTGCAAGAAGATATTCGATGGAACATAAGAGATGGATCCTCATACAAGCATGATGATGAGGAGAATTATGCCTTGGCTAGAAAGGATAAGAAAGGGAAAGGGAAGTCATCTCATTCCAAATCAGATTCTAGTCAAGCAAGCAAGAAGGACTTGTCAAAGATTAAATTTTTTCAATGTCACGAGCAGGGACGTTATGCCACAAAGTGTCCACACAAGAAGGCCGGAAAGATTCCCTCAAGAGGAGCAATAGGTGAAGCTCTTGTGTCACAATTCTAGTTGGATTTCACCCTCATTTCTTGCATGGTGACATCGATGGTGGGTAGTGTGTGGTATCTGAATAGTGGAGCCTCATTCCATATGACTGAAAACAAAGAATTTTTTAGCGACTTGGAGGAGAAGGACCTCCAGATGCACATTGAAATGGGATATGATGGAAGGTATAGTATGTCCGACATCGATACTGTCACTTTTCAGAGGGAGTCTAGTTATCCTCTCACATTAAAAGATGTCATGTATGTTATGGGTTTGAAGAATAATTTGGTTTTAGTTGCTATGTTGGAGGACCGTGGCTACGATGTGATATTTAGCAAAGGAAATATTTTCCTTCATCACATAGCCTCAACATAAGTGAAGCAAATCAGGGTTCGAGTGAAGAACCTCTATAAATTGGATGTAGAAGACTGTCCTGCTTTGAGCACGAAAGTAGAGAAGGTGCAGAGCCAATATATTGATGAATTATGGCATAGAAGATTGGGCCATCTTCACCATGGAGCTTTGAAGATCATGCATCATATTTCTATAGGACTTCCCAAGGGTGCAATAGAGCAGAGAGATACATGCAAAGGGTGTACATTGGGGAAGTACACCAAATCCACCTTTCATGATAAAGACAGTTGAGTACAAGCGATCCTTGAAAGAGTTCACTCAGATGTGTGTGGACCGTTCTTGACAACTTCCACAACCAAGAACATGTATTATATAATATTTTTAGATGATTTCTCATGTAAGTGTTGGATTTCCTTCATGCAGAAGAAAGATTAGACGTTCTCTAAATTTTGTGAATTTAAAGCACTTGTTGAGAAAGACACTGGAAGGAAAGTTAAGCCTCTCAAGAGTGATAATGGTGGAGAATATGTGTTGAATGAATTCAAAAAATTATGTTCATTAGAAGGCATTTGACGGGAGTTAATAACACCCCATAACCCAAGAAAGAATGGGGTGGTTGAAAGGGAGAATAAAAGTATTGTGGGAGCTGCATGGGCGATGTTGCATGATTAGGGCCTACCATTTCACTTGTGGGTTGAAGCATGAAACCAAATTTTATACATGTAAAAAATGATTCGTCATCAGATTCTCGAGATGATTACACTAGAAGAACATTTTTTCAGGTAAGAAATTAGATGTGGCACACTTCGAGATCTTTGGTTCATTAGTTTACTGTCATGTTACCAAGGATGCAAGGAAAAAGTTAGAACCAACGACTAAGTTAGTCATATTTGTGGGGTACAATGATACACCTCAAAACTATCAGGTGTACCTTCCATCTCACAGGATGAAAGTGGTTCTTAGAGATGTGAAGTTCGTTGAAGAGAAGGCCATGAGATTTTCCCTTGAGAGAGAGCTTCAGTTACATAAAGATGAGGAGCTTTTGGCTTCAGAGGAAGAACCTCAGGATGATGCGGAGGAGCCATATGTAGAGGAGCAGAGAGTGGAAGCACCCACTCATGCAAAAACTTCCAGAGATGGAAGGAGGCACACCAGAGAGGTTGACAAATTGATGCATGATGCCAGAGAGAATATGGGAGCACCCACATCACAACATAGGTAGAGGATGTCACTAGATTAGTACACTGGCTACATGGCTTTGATGAGAGAGAGTGTAGAGATTGAGACATCCTCATTCGAGGAATCAGTGCAAAAACCAATATGGGTTGATGCCATGATAGAGGAGTATGAATACATTATCAAAAAAAATGTTTAGGAAGTAGTCCCAAGGCCAACAGACAAGTCAATGGTGAGTTCTAGATGTATTTACAAGGTAAAACAAGAAATAGATGCGAGTGTTTAGAAGCACAAGTTTAGATTTGTGGCCAGAGGGTTCTCTCAGGTGGAGGGAATTTATTATGAGGAGACCTTTTATCCAGTAGTAAGGTACTCTTCAATCATATCTATTCTAGCACTTTCAGTGAAGATGGGATGAAAGATACATCAGTTGGATGCGAAGACAACATTCCTCAATAGAGTGATTGAAGAAGAGGTGTACATTGAGCAACTAGAAGGATTTGAGACCTTCAAAAGAGAGTCACATGTGTGAAAACTCAAGCAATCATTGTATGGATTGAAACAAGCACCCCGTACTTGAAAACAATAGGATTGACAACTATTTCACTAGGATTGAAGGTAAATTGTTGATTATAGTATTATATGTCGATGATTTAATTCTAATAGGTGATGAGAAGCTGGTAAAATCATGCAAAGATGATATTGCAAGAGAATTCAAGATGAAGTACTTGGGGTTCATGCATTATTTCCTTGGTATGGAAGTATGGAAAGGAGATGAGGAACTGATTGTCTCCTAGGGAAATTATGCCAACGAGATACTAAATAAGTTCCACATGGAGAGTAGCAAAGCCATGGAGACTCCTCTAGCAGGAAATTGGATGAAGGAAGATGCTACCTCAGGTGAAGTAGTGGAGGCTACTATTTACAGGAATCTTATGGGTTCACTTATGTATTTGGTGAACACATTAATGGACATATGTATTACAGTTAACCAACTTAGTCAAGAAATGGTTAAGATAACCAAACTATATTGGAAGGAAGCTAAACATGTGTTGAGATACCTCAGAGGCACCACTCAGTTTGGTCTTTGGTACAGGTGGATAGAGGGAGTTAAGCCTCAAGGCTTCTCAAATGCAGATTGCGTAGGGAGTCCATCTGATAGGAAGAACACATCAGGGGGGAATCTTCAGTATTGGGTCAACAACAATATCTTGGTATAATAGGAAGAAGAGATTAGTTGCACTGAGTTCGGAAAAAGTAGAGTACATGGCTACCAATCAAGAAAATTGTGAGGCTATATGGATGAGGAAGATCCTTGTTGGGTTGTTTGGTCAACAAATGAATCATATAGTGATTTAAGTTGAAAATCATAGTTGTATCAAACTATAAGAGAATCCAGTTGTTCATGATCGGTCCAATCATATCGACATCCGGTGTCACCATCAGGGGAGAATCATGTTGCTGGAGTGCATTCCTACAGAGGAACAAGATGTAGATATTTTGACTAAGGCACTGTCAAGAGGAAAATTCAAGTTTCATAGAGGCAAGATTGGGGTATCTGATAATCCCTTTCTCGTGTTAAAAATAGCAACAAGAAATCATAATTTAACTTGTCCTTGAATTATATTAGGAATTAAATCGAAATTGTAATATGATAGCAACTTGTAATAGTTAACTAAGTTAATTTGACTTATTTGGCTTAGTAAATTTGAGTTGGAAGTCTATTTGGAGTCATGTAGAGTGATCCCTAAATTTTAGGCGCCTAGGTTGAGTTCTTTTGAGTTGTAATTAATTAAATCAGTCTAACTGAGTTATAGTAAGTTAAAATAGTTCCAACTGCTGGAGAAACTAGTAGGAGGTCTAGTAGTGGGGACAAGCACCAATGCAACTTCACTGCTTCACTAGTTAACTGAATATTTACTCATAAATAACTCATGCATGTTAGTTCAGAGGAATACCTAGTTGAGATTAGAGTTCAGGGACAATGTAGTATCAGTTGTATAATTTTTTGAGTTGTGCAGATGGTGCATGCAATTAGTTGAGGGCCCATGGATGGATTTAGCAGTTATGGAGAGAGAATTTCCCAATTAAATATGGGCTAATTCTCTTAGGAATTGCACAAGGAAGTAGGGGCTTGAGCTGGTTTTTGAAGCATAAAGATAGATTGTACTTGTGCAAGAATTGTTTGGGTTAAACAAGCATTGTATTTTCTTCTTAGATCTTCTGGCTAATGCAATATAGGTAGTTGGGGTTTTGAGGAGTTGCTTTCCCAAGAATTTTTTTTGTGTTATGTGCGATTGAAATTATTCCTTTTCTTCTTAGTGTCTTAATTCATTAATTTTGGTTTTCATTGATGAGTAAAGTAGATTCTTGTATTTTGTTTTAGCATATCACATAAATTTTTGAATAATACAAGTAAAAATCTACATGGTATCGGAGACAAGGACAATATAGAAGAGGAGAATTCGAGTTTGTTGTGAAGGTGAAATGGAATTTGCAAGTTCATACTTGAGAGTCAACAATATGTCATTCTACAGTTTGAGACTTGAGTATACCCTGGAGGGTAGCTTGAATTACATATCTTGGAAGGACAGGATGAAGGCAATGTTGGAAGACAATGGTCTCAAGGAATTCATAGATCATGATATTCCGAAGCCTCCAACATCTGATGCTAAAGATTTGGCTGAATGGAGAAAGTGTGTGGAAAAAGCGAGAAGGATTATCCTAGAAGGAGTTCGAGATCACATTGTCTAGAATCTCCATGGTAAGGAAACTCCATTTGTAATGTGGAAGGAATTGACAAACCTGTTTCAAATTAGCAGTGATCTCAGGAAGCTGGCACTGAAGGATAAACTCAGAAATATCAGTATGGAGAAGGGTGGCTGAATTCTGAAGTACTTGACCAAGTTCACTCAATGTTGGGATGAGATTGGAAGTGCTAGGATTACTGTTGCTGAAGATGTTCTGGTGAGCCTAGCACTTCTAGGACTTCCCAAGACCTAGCACAGTTACTAGGACTCAGTTAATGGGAGAGCGAAGCTACTAGAGTGGGAGTGGCTGTGGTTTGACTTGGTACAGGAAGAGATTTGGCAGAAAACCAGAGACAGATCCTCATAAAATAATGATGACGAGGATAATTGTGCCTCAATGGGTAAGGCAAAGAAAGAGAAGGGGAAGTCATGCCATTCCAG
Source organism: Pinus tabuliformis (assembly GCA_031772625.1). Taxonomy (NCBI): domain Eukaryota; kingdom Viridiplantae; phylum Streptophyta; class Pinopsida; order Pinales; family Pinaceae; genus Pinus; species Pinus tabuliformis. The sequence continues at coordinate 719,577,091 of CM062818.1, forward strand.
ATCAAATTATTGTTAGGATGACAAATCAAATTCAAATGCTTTCATTTTCAGATTCTGGGACACTTTGCCACAAAGTTTTAGCTCAAAAATGCCAGTAAGAAGGCCTCAGTAGGAGTGATAGCTGAAGCTCTTGCTTCACAATTTGAACTGGACTTTACCCTCATCACTTGTATGGTGTCATCGATGATGGGTAGTGTGTGGCACCTAGGCAATGGAGCTTCTTTCCACATGACTGATAACAAAGAGCTCTTCTGTAACTTGGAGGAGAAGGATCTTCATATGCATATCGAGATGGGTGATGATGGGAGGTATAACACTATCGTCGCTGGTAGAATTACCTTTCAAAGGGAGTTGGGTTCTCCCCTCACTTTGCTAGATGTTATGTATGTTCCTGGTTTGAAGAAGAACTTGGTATCTGTTGCCATGTTGGACGATAGAGGCTATGATGTGATATTTAGTAAGGGAAATGCATTCCTTCATCACATAGCCAGAGGATAGTTGAAGAGGATAGGGGTTCGACTAAAGAACCACTACAAGTTGGAGGTAGAATATTGTGCTTCCTTGAGCACTGAGGTAGAGAAGGTGTAGATCCGACACATCGATGAGTTTTACCACATGAGATTGGGCCACTTGCACCATGGTGCTTTGAAGATCATGCAACAAATTTCTATCGATCTTCCTAAGGGTACACTAGAGTAGGTAGACACATGCAAAGGGTGTACATTGGGAAATTATACCAAATCTTCCTTTCATGACAAAGACAGTCAAGCACAGGTGATCCTGAATTGATTTCACTAAGATATGTGTGGACTGTTATCGAAAACATCCATGGCCAAGCACAAGTATTATGTGATATTTGTTGATGATTTTTCTCATAAGTGTCTGATCTTCTTCATGTAGAAGAAATATAATACTTTTTCTAAGTTTTGTGAATTTAAAGAACTTGTCGAGAAAGTTACTAGCAGGAAAGTTAAATCTCTCAGGAGTGATAATGGTGGAGAGTATGTGTCGAATGAGTTCAAAATTTTTTGTGCATTAGAAAGCATTCGAAGGGAGTTGATAGCACCTCATAACCCACAAAAAAATGGGGTGGCTGAAAGGAAGAACATGAGCATTGTGGAGCAAAGCAGGCAATGTTGCATGATCAGAAGCATGCAACACAATTGTTTATTTGCATATAATAATCCCTTGTCAAATTCTTGGGATGAGTACAGTAGAAGAGGCTTTTTTAAGGGAAGAAACTAGATGTGGTGCACTTTAGGATTTTTGGTTCATCGGTCTACTTCCATTTAACTAAAGATGCATGGAAAAATCTTGAACCAACAACATATTTGGGCATATTTATGGGGTACACTGATACACCTCACGACTATCGAGTGTATCTACAAACCAACGGGATGACAATGGTTTGTAGAGATGTAAAATTCGATGAAGAGAAGGCCATCTAATGTTCCCTTGAGAGGGAGCTTCAACTGCATGCGGTTGAGGAACTTTTATCTCTAAAGGAGGAACCTTAGGATGATGTGGAGCATCCACATGCAGAGGAGAAGGGAGTGGAGACACCCACTCATGCAGAGATGGGAGAAAGTGCACCAAAGAAGTTGATAGGTTATTGCATGATGCTAGAGATAATGTGGGAGCACCCACATCATAGCACGTGCAAAGGAGGTCATGAGAGAGGTACACTGGCTACATGGATCTAATGAGTAGATGTGTATAGATTGAGCCATCCTCTTTTGAGGAAGCAGTGCAACAACTAGTTTGGATTGATGCCATGGTTGAGAAGTATGAATCCATTTTTAGGAACAATGTTTTGGATGTGGTCCCAAGGCTGACAGATAAATCAGTGGTGAGTTCTAGATGGATTTACAAGGTAGAGAAAATAATATATAGTAGTGTGGAGAAACAAAAGGCTAGGTTTTTTTCCAAAGGGTTTTCTCAGGTGGAGGGGACTGATTACGATGAGAATTTTTCTCCTATAGCAAGGTACTCATCAATCAGACCCATTCTAGCACTGTTAGCATGCATGGGATTGAAGATACATTAGATAGATGTAAAGACAACATTCATCAATGACACGATTGAGGAAGAGGTGTATATTGAGTAGCCTCAAGGATTTGGCACCTTCAACAGAGAGTTGCATGTGTGCAAAATCAAGCGAGCATTGTATGGACTAAAACAAGCACCCCGTGCTTGGCACACTAGGATCGATAGTTCTTTCACCGGGTTGGGCTTCACTAAAAGTGAAGCAAATGCGAACCTTTACCATATAGTGGTTGAAGGTAAATTGTTGATTATTGTTTTACATGTCGACAATTTGATTCTGATAGGTGATGATAAGCTGATCAAGTCTTGCAAAGAGGATCTTGCAAGAGATTTCGAAATGAAGGACTTGGGGCTCATGCACTACTTTCTAGGGATGGAAGTATGGAAAGGAGATGAGGAACTATTTGTCTCTCATGGAAAGTATGCCAAGGAGATACTCAAGAAGTTCTACATGGAGAGCAGTAAACCCATGGAGACTCCTCTAGCTGGTAATTGGAGGAAGCAGGATGCTACTTTTGGTGAAGTAGTGGAGGCTGCTATTTATAGGCATCTTGTGGGTTCACTCATGTATTTGGTGAACACACGATTAGACATGTGTTATGCAGTTAACTAGCTTAGTCCAACAATGGTTAATCTTTCCAAGATGTATTTGAAGGAAACCAAACATGTGTTGATATACCTTAGAGGCACTACTAAATATGGTCTTTGGTATAGACATACACAGTGAGTGAAGCTTCAAGGCTTCATCGATATAGATTGGGCATGGATTCCGTTTGATAGGAAGAGCACATTAGGTGGGATCTTTAGTATTGAGTCAACAACTATTTCTTGGTACATCAGGAAACAAAGATGAATTGAACTTAGTTCAACAGAAGTAGAGTACATGGCTACTAGTCAAGCAACTTGTGAGGCTATCTAGATGAGGACAATTCTTGTTAGTTTGTTTGGTTAGTAGATGGATCTAACTATGATTACTGTGGCAATGATAGTTGTATCAAACTCTTTGAGAATCTAGTTTTTCATGATCCGTCTAAGCATATTGATGTCTGATATCATCATCTTTGAGATGTGTGCAGAGGAGAATTATGTTGTTGGACTACATTCCCACAAAGGAACATGATGCAGATATTTTGACAAAGGCTTTGTCAAGATGCAAATTTGAGCTTCACAGAAGTAGGATAGGGGTAGCAGATAATCCATTTCTTGTTGAGAGGGAGTGTTAAAAATAGCAACAAGAAATACTAATTTAATTTGTCCTTGAATTAAATTAGGAATTAAATTGAAATTCTATTCTCATAGAAACTTGTAATAGTTAACTAAGTTAATTTGACTTAGTTGGCTTAGGAAATTCGAGTTAGAAGTCTATCTAGAGTCATGTAGAGTAATCCCTAAATTTTAGGGGTCCAGGTTGAGTTATTTTGAGTTGTAATTAATTAACTCACTGTAACTGATTTATAGTCAGTTAAACCAGTTCAAACTTTTGAAGGAACTATTAGGAGGTCTAGTAGTGGGGACGGGCAACAGTGCAAATTCACTTCTCCACCAGTAAACTAAATATTCACTAATAAATAACTCATGCATGCCAGTTTAGAGGAAGACCCAATTGATATTAGATTTAAGGGACAACGTACTATTAGTTGTATAATATTCTGAGTTGTACAGATGGTGCATGCAATAAGTTGAGGGCATATGGATGGATTGTGATGTTATGGAGAGAGAATTTACCAATTAAATATGGGATAATTCTCTTAGGAATTGCGCAAGGAAGTAGGGGCTTTGTAGGCAACAAATTTGGTTAAGTGTTGGCTTGAGCTGGTTTGTGAAGTGGAAAGATAGATTGTACTTGTGCAGGAATTGTTTGGGTTGAAAAAGCATTGTATTTTCTTCTCACATCTTCCAGCTAATGTAATATAGATAGTTAGGGTTTTGAGCAGTTTCTTTCCCCAGAAAAATGTTGTGTTATGTGTGATTGAAATTCTTCCTTTTCTACTTAGTGTTTTCATTGATCAATTTTGGTTTCTGCTAATGAGTAGAGTAAAATATTGTCTTGTGTTTTAGTATATCACATAATTTGTTGAATCTACAAGTGAAAATTTACATGGTATCAGAGATGAAGAAAATATAGAAGAGGATAATTGGAGTTTTTTGTGTAGGTGGAATTGAATTTGTAGGTTCATACTTCAGATTTAGTAATATGTCATTCTATGGTTTAAGACTTGTGTATGCCCTAGAGGGAAGCTCAAATTGCATAGCTTGGAAGGACAAGATGGAGGCCGTGGTGGAAGACGATGGGCTCAAGGAATTCATAGATCATGATATTTTGAAGCCTCCAACATCTAATGCTAAAGATATGGATGAATGGAGAAAGTGTGTAGCAAAAGCAAGAATGAAGGCATTGGTGGACTTGTTTCGAAATAGAAATGACCACAGGAAGTTGGCACTGAAGGAAAAACTTAGAAATATCATGATGGAGAAGGGTGAGTCAATTCCGAAGTACTTGACCAAGTTCACCTAACGTTTGGATGAGCTTGGAAGTGTCAGGATTACTGTTGTTGAAGACAATCTAGTGAGCCTAACACTTCTAGGACTTACCAATACTTTGTTGGGAATAATACTGAGAGGGGGGGGGGGGGGTGAATCAGTATTATCACATCAATAAAACTTTTTCATTTCCATATTTAGATTCATATATTCTTCTTCCACAACTTCTTATGATTAAGTTAATTGATCTTCAATGAGTGCATTAGAACATTATCAACCATAGTATCAGTTAACAGATGCAGTAAAATAGAATAGATCATCACACATAAGGCACACACATGAACACCATGATATAAGGTGGAAACCCAATGTGGGAGAAAACCACCTGCTGCAAGTCATCTCAATCTTCTTCTTAATAAGAAAATCCTTTTACAATATTTGTACTGGTGCAGTCTTATACCAGTACGGGAGCTACAACCCCCTTTGCTCTTGTACTAGCCGATCCATTTACTAGTACACAGGCTCCTACCTGCTACAATGCTCCAAAGATCTCCCTTAGCTTTTGTACTAGCTTAGATACTAGTATGTAGGTGCTGACCTACAATCTTCTCTCCTCCAGGTACCACATTTTATCAATTTTCATACTGGATACACTGAAGCACAACACATAATCTGAAAGGCCACATTTCATCCAATTTTCACACTGGACCCAACAACAACATAAAAAAGCTTCTGAATCACCCAAGCACTAGATCCATACATATACAAGTGAGTCATCAACCAAATCTAGTCCATCAGATCACATGAAGATAAGTCATTATGAACCCGATCCATTCATCTATCAAAACTGAAACATACTCTATCACTTCTCAGAATACTGTTATAATATCAGAAACCAGACATCACTTCAAAACCCAAAACACAGCAATGATAAACATGGATAGCTAAATATATTTCAAGAGAAGTACGTAGCTTCACCCATGTAATGCCTGCGTACAGTACGCACTGTTCCCAACTGAGCACCTGCGTACCTACGCACTGTGCCTCAAAGCCTTCCTGCGTACCTGCGCTCTGTGTCCAATGAACTGCCTGCGCACCTGCGCAGCTGCAGCACTTTTGGTCCTGCGTATCTGCGCACCTGCGACGCTTCTGTGCCTGCGTATCTCCGCTCTTTTCTTTCACTGTACCTGCGTACCTTTGGGTATAGATAATTTCAAGACTTCAAGAATAACCTAGACAGTCAGATCTACAGATCTGATCATGCGCCGAAGAGATCTCAATCCATCAGTAGATTCACCTTATTTAGATCTAGACATTACTCCCAAGAGATCATAATATTTCAGATCTAGCTCTCATAAGATGTTCAACCTCAAAAGCATACTCAAGCCAAATGATCTCCTTTGCTTTATATAGGCAGGCTCTTCCTCAAATCATGGATCAATACCACGGGCCAAAACCATAATAACACAATACCGTCGGCTAAATACCAAGGGTTGAACATAACAAACCCCACGTGTGCTTTTCTCTGCCTTGAATTGAGTGCACTGGGGGTACGCACCTCCTGAACGGGATAACTGCGGGTATGTAAGCACTTTATGTAACATCGTCCTGCGTGTACGCACCTTCTGTAAGGTGTACCTGCGTACCCCTTATTTTCTTCAATATTTGATAGCTGATCATCAATCTCTGCTGCTGTCTTGAAGTACTGTGATCTATCACCTGAATGGGTTGCCATCAAGGACAACACTTTAGCCATAATGCCAACAATCTCCCCCTTTGGACTTGATGGCAAAGCTTACTTGTGAACTGTCATCTGATCCCTTTGTGCTGTCCGGTAACCCATGCACTCTGTCACATCTGATATTTCTTCTGTAGATTCATCTGAATGTATACAAGTGAGATGATCTTCTATGAGAGGGTTGCCATCAAGTACAACACATGCATCATAATGCCAACAATCTCCCCCTTTGGACTTGATGGCAACAACACCAAATCACTCTCCCCCTTTGACATCAAGGGCAAAGGGTTATGCTCCCCCTAAGAACATGCTCTCCTTGACTATAAACCAGATCTGCTGAAGTCTCTGAATGAACTCCCCCTTTGTATATGCCATGGTGCTCCAATCTGATAATGCTCTTTCTGAGAACAAGCTGAGATGTCTGCTCTGCTATATAGTGTTGTTCATGCTCAAGCTCCCCCTGACTGCAAAAAGATGTTCTACAAGAAGAACATGACTCTATATATCATAAATGACCTTCCTATCACCAAAAGACTCAATACATACATTCATCACAATGGTGATACATCAAAAGTTTACATATGATAACATCATTCATCCCAGGCATAGTGGGGAAACATAGGCCGTTACATGACCTGAAGAGATAACTATAATAGAGACCCACTATTACATCATGAGTAAAGACAAATCACCTAAGATAAACATAAGCAACAACACTGTATGATCAGCTTCATAGTATCTGTCAACAGCAAGGTACTTCTGCATCAACTCATTCATAACCATCCAGATCTACATGAACCAAGAGCCATCAAAAGGAAGCATCTACATCAATCAACATATGTACGAAACAACCTATCATCATATAGGTAAGATCTCATCATCATCATGCCTCCAACAATGCAACTTTGAATAATCATCCATGTATCCAGCCAACAATCCTCATCCATATATGTGCCAAGAATAATAAAGACTCCATGCAAGCATCATTAGAGAATCAACCACAAATCTGATCCAAGGACCATGTGAACAACTCATAACCATAGCAAGATGAAAAATAAGCATTGTCACCAAGGACCATAATGCCAACAATGCATTAAGAACATATGCTCCTCCTAAACTGGTGCCATCTGTCAGATCTGATCATGCATATCAATAAGAAGAGTCAGCCAATAAATGCCTTAAGACAGGTACGCAGTTTTTCTTTATCTGCCCTGCATAGTCACGCACTTCACCTTCTGCTACCCTGCGTACACCCGCAGAGATCCTTTTGCTGTACTGCGTACATACGCAGACAGTCTTTAACTACACGGCGTACCCATGCATCTGTTCCATCAGTTGCGTCGCGTGCTCCACGCACCTTTTCTTCTATCGCGCCGCGTACTTCTATGAACCTACGCAGGTTATCCTTCTATCGCGCCGCGTACCTCCGATCTTACTACGCACCTCTTCTTCTGTCTCGCCGCGTCCTTCCGCATGTGCTCTTCTGATAAGCCGCGTACCTCCGCACCTTAACTTGCGTACATCCACACCCGGTCTTATGCTCTGCTGCGTACGCCCGCACTTTCACAGTGAATGATCTGCGTACCTTAGATTAGGACCCAATTCAGATTTCCAGATCTGATCTTGTGCTCGAGAGATCATACTTCATAGATCAATTTCACTTTTCTTACTGCCTTTCTTCAATCATATACGCGATTGTGCAGTATCCAACTCGCGTATATATGCGACTTTCCTTTATGGAGTTTGCATATGAGATTCAGGACACTAAAGTTTTGTACTTTCAGCTCCCTCTGATTCTGGTATGTCTGTACATTGTGCTGTACCACCTTTTTCTGACTGTACTTCCTTTTTCCTCCATATCTTCAAGCATGATGATGACATTTTCTCCTTTTGATATGGTGCCCACACTTTGTTCCTGCATTCCTTAGCTATATGTCCAAGCTTGTTACATGCATAACATCTTACATGTTTCATATTCCTCCTGTAACAATCAGCAGCTTTGTGACCAAACATATTGCAAGTAAAGAAATATCCATAAAAGTACCTTGATTGAGATGACCTTTCTGCATAATGGTCTTGAACTCTTCTTCTTCTACATCTAGCTGCAACATGTCCAAGATTATGACATACATAACATTCAACATTATTCATAGGAGGAGTAAAGGGTTTTCTTTGAGGAATCTCTTTCCTTGGTTGATGATGAGATGGATCTTTCATTTCTTCGTTGATCACTTTAGATTTCTCTTTAGAGTTCCTTGCCTCACCTTGTGAACTAGATTCACCTTCAACAGATTCATGGAAACCAAGACCAGTCTTTATAGCAGGAGACCTTTGAATACTAAGAATATCATCCAAGACTTTAGAGCTATCTTGAAATCGTAAAAGATTATCCTTTTCTTCTATTTTACCTTTCAATATATTTACCTCAACCTGAAGCTGTTCTTCCTTTTCAAGAGATTTCCTTTTCAAATCTTCTTCAGCTTTTCTTCCTTCTTCCATTTATTCTCTTAGTTTGAGAATCTCCTTTTCTTGTTCTTCATTCAGATCCTGCTGTATTTGACGAACTCGGAAGGCACTTTCCAGCTGGGATTTTAAGTTGATGACTTCGTTGTCTTGTTTTTCAATTGTTTGATGTAGATCTTCAATCTGCTTCTTTGATTCTTCAAGATCTCCTTTTAGTGAGAGGATTATAGCTTCAAGACTTTCATAGTAGCTGGATCTATCTCTGAGTTTCTTGATGGTTGTGTCCTTTTTATTGACTTCATTTCTTAGAGATGTTACTTCATCCTGCAACTTTTGACATTGGTTTTCCTTGTCCTTAAATAACTTTCGTTGAGTCTTAGCAACTTCTTTGAGGGCACCATCCTTTATGTCTAAAAGTTCTTCTTGAGTTCTAATTTTGTTTTTCAGATCTTTAAATTCTGCCTCTATTTGATATTTTTCTTGTTCACCCATAAGAGCAAATTCAGTAGTTTCGCTATCACTTCCATCTCTTTCACAAGGAAATATAGCTGGAACATCAGAGGATAACACATTCATACCTGATAATGATTCTGAGTCTGATTCTGAATCTGAAGAGCTTCTTATGCCTAATCCCCAATCGATTCTCCCACTGTCATAATTCTTTTGAGATGCCTTCCTTTTCTTAGGTGCTTTCTTCTTAAGCTTCTTTCCCATTGTTCCACGGATCTCCTTCAAGAGATCAAGCTTCTATCAAAGAACCTGGCTCTGATACCAATTGTTGGAAATAATACTGAGAGGGGGGGTGAATCAGTATGATCACATCAATAAAACTTTTTCATTTCCATATTTAGATTCATATATTCTTCTTCCACAACTTCTTATGATTAAGTTAATTGATCTTCAATGAGTGCATTAGAACATTATCAACCATATTATCAGTTAACAGATGTAGTAAAATATAATAGATCATCACACATAAGGCACACACATGAACACCATGATATAAGGTGGAAACCCAATGTGGGAGAAAACCACCTGCTGCAAGTCATCTCAATCTTCTTCTTAATAAGAAAATCCTTTTACAATATTTGTACTGGTGCAGTCTTATACCAGTACGGGAGCTACAACCCCCTTTGCTCTTGTACTAGCCGATCCATTTACTAGTACACAGGCTCCTACCTGCTACAATGCTCCAAAGATCTCCCTTAGCTTTTGTACTAGCTTAGATACTAGTATGTAGGTGCTGACCTACAATCTTCTCTCCTCCAGGTACCACGTTTCATCAATTTTCATACTGGATACACTGAAGCACAACACATAATCTGAAAGGCCACATTTCATCCAATTTTCACACTGGACCCAACAACAACATAAACAAGCTTATGAATCACCCAAGCACTAGATCCATACATATACAAGTGAGTCATCAACCAGATCTAGTCCATCAGATCACATGAAGATAAGTCATTATGAACCCGATCCATTCATCTATCAAAACTGAAACATACTCTATCACTTCTCAGAATACTGTTATAATATCAGAAACCAGACATCACTTCAAAACCCAGAACACAACAATGATAAACATGGACAGCTAAATATATTTCAATAGAAGTACGCAGCTTCACCCATGTAATGCCTGCGTACAGTACGCACTGTTCCCAACTGAGCACCTACGTACCTACGAACTGTGCCTCAAAGCCTTCCTACGTACCTGCGCTCTGTGTCCAATGAACTGCCTGCGCAGCTGCAGCGCTTCTGGTCCTGCGTATCTGCGCACCTGCGATGCTTCTGTGCTTGCGTATCTCCGCTCTTTTCTTTCACTGTACCTGCGTACCTTTGGGTATAGATAATTTCAAGACTTCAAGAATAACCCAGACAGTCAGATCTACAGATCTGATCATGCGCCGAAGAGATCTCAATCCATCAGTAGATTCGTCTTATTTAGATCTAGACATTACTCCCAAGAGATCATAATATTTCAGATCTAGCTCTCATAAGATGTTCAACCTCAAAAGCATACTCAAGCCAAATGATCTCCTTTGCTTTATATAGGCAGGCTCTTCCTCAAATCATGGATCAATACCACGGGCCAAAACCATAATAACGCAATACCGTTGGCTAAATACCAAGGGTTAAACATAAGAAACCCCACGTGTGCTTTTCTCTGCCTTGAAGTGAGTGCACTGGGGGTACGCACCTCCTGAACGGGATAAATGCGGGTATGTACGCACTTTATGTAACATCGGCCTGCGTGTACGCACCTTCTGTAAGGTGTACCTGCGTACCCCTTATTTTCTTCAATATTTGATAGCTGATCATCAATCTCTGCTGCTGTCTTGAAGTACTGTGATCTATCACCTGAATGGGTTGCCATCAAGGACAACACTTTAGCCATAATGCCAACAATCTCCCCCTTTGGACTTGATGGCAAAGCTTACTTGTGAACTGTCATCTGATCCCTTTGTGTTGTCCGGTAACCCATGAACTCTGTCACATCTGATATTTCTTTTGTAGATTCATCTGAATGTATACAAGTGAGATGATCTTCTATGAGAGGGTTGCCATCAAGTACATGTTACACTAAAAAATGTCACCATGGCTATTTACAGTTGGTATGGCTCTATCAACAGTCATAGTACCCTCTTAAGCAAGTCTTATGCCTCTGCTATTCATGTCAAACTCCAAGAAAGAGAGAAAGTCTTTATAAATATGTTTATCTCTGGGTACGCAGGTTCTCTCAAACCTTGCCTGCGGGTACACACCTATTGTTCATAAGGTCTACGTCCAAGGATGCTCTGTATCTAAAGGGGCAAGTGCTTCCCTCTGAAAAGGTTAAAATGCGCAAGTTTTATCTTCAAAAACTTACTTGTGGTCATTTCTAGAGCATTCTAGAAGGTTGTTTGACGTGTATTGAGCGCCTCCAGATGGTTCATGCACTCCTACCAAAGAGGAACTTATCCCATCAATAAGGGAGTGATCCCATCCAAAGAGGGGACTATCCCATTGATGGTGGACCTGATTAACTTCCTCTTGAGCACTATAAATACAGGCATTGGGCCAGAAGGAGAAAGGTTGAAAGCTATACATTTCTAAGGGTAAATGCTACAGGAATTAGGACTCCCATTTAGAAGCTTGTGAGGAGAGATTGCCATCTTTGCTTGTTCTATTTGGAAGTGGGTGAGCTTTGTCAAAGTAGAGGAAGACTCTTGTGGACCCTGGAAGGAGCTTGCACAACACCAAGGCTCAGGTTGTAATGGTTCCTTTTGATTACCTTTAATGCAAATTGGTCCATTCTTCTCAATAACTTGTTGTTTATGGGTTATTTCATGTACTCCTTGGTCTATATGTTGAATATGCTTTGTTTTATGTTATAATCAGGTGCTATTTAATTGTTTGACTGTTGGTGATTGCAGGTTTTGGAGAAAAGGAGGAACTCATCCAGATCAACAAAGCTTGGACTTCTACAACAGCGTTTGGACAAAGGTAAGAACGAAACACTTGATTTCTCATATCACAATGCATGTTTAGAGAAGGATAGTTCTAGTTTGTCTTGTTTGTCATTAGAATGTCTTAGACTTCTAGGAAGGTCGGTTGTGTCCGCACTCTTGACTGTTTCCGTGTGACAAATTGGCGACTCCGCTGGGGATAGATTCCATTGATGAGAAGAGTTTTTCTTTTGTGTGAACTTTGCTTTGAGAAAATTGGTTTATTTTTCTGGTTTTGGCTCTTTGACCTTGTCTCTGGGTGGGTTAGCTTAGGATTAGTTTTATTTTGGGTTTTCTTGAGTTTTTCAGTAGGACGCACCCTCTGAGTGCTGCACAGTGCGTCCCTGGACGCACTGTCGCTGTGTGCACAGTGCGAGCCCGCACCTGTCTTAACGGGTTGCCTGCGTCCCCTGTTAAAATTTGAGAAAATTCCATTTTTTGCATTTTTTGCTCTTAGATTTTGTTTTTTCTTAGTTTTTTCTGCCCAGATCCATTAGTCTCTTGTCAAAGATCTTCACCTAATCTTGTTTCATCAGCATTCCTACTCTAAGCTTTCATCAATTGGGTGTTTTGAGTCTCTTTTTTGAGAAATTCTTGATTTGATTTCCTTTGGTCATTACTTGGAGGTTTGTCTCAGTCTTTTCACAATTTTGCATCTTTTTGCTTTTGCAAAAAAATTTCCCCCTCATTCGCCGGGGGGGGCTAAATTGTGTATGAGTGTTAATCGCCTTTGAGTGTTTTTATGTTTTGATCTTTGGAACTCTCACCCAATTTTCTCGACTTGCACTTGATTGGTTCTTAGATCACATTAGAATCGTCTTGTGTCTGAGAATTCTCTTGCATAGATCACATTTGCATAATTAGAATTCTCATTTTCGGAATATGAATGAAAAATGTGCATAGATTACATTTGCATACTTGTCGAGTGAATTGTGCATAGATTACAATTGCATAGTTTACATTCTGGAAAATCAATCGTAGATTTAGATCAGTTTTCTTTGATTTGAATTTACACAAAAATAAAAATAAAAAAAAATGGTTTGGAATTGATTTGCATTAGTTTTTCTTGATAAAATTAGTGCATTAGAGAATTTGTTATATTTTCTCTTAATGATCAATTTTTTGCATTGTTGGAAGTGAATGGAAACTCTCTCCTTACTTTAGTTAGGATTCATCGAATTGAAAAGATTACATTATCATATTCGATTGCATTCAGTTGAGTCGGGTCATAACACCATTGGTTTCATCTCCATTTACCCATTTGAGTAATAACAACCTTAATAACACAGCGCTTAATTAAAATTCATCTAGTAATTTTCACATTTCTAGGGCTCTGAAACACCAACATAGCTTAGGCTAGTGTCTTGGAGTAGGTGAGTACTTAACTCTCCAAGACAGTAAAACCAAACAAGTAGCTGATCTTGTGATAGAATCAAATCCAATTGTTACATTTACACTCTGGGAAAGCTCCTCTTAAAGGAGAAGCACGAGCTCGTGTCCGAACCAGTGAGGGGATCCATCCTCCCTCGTTGGGAACGACGCCAGACAGTACGTATTACAAACGGTAAACCTCGGATTAACCATTGTCGAGGAGCCAGGGGTCACTTATCGGTAAACCTTGGATTACTGTCAAGGAGCCGGTAAGGGGATTGAGCTTGCTACTCTGCCCTTGCGTGCTGTCGGAGTTTAGACTGTTCCCCCAGGTGTACTTGTTGCCATTGGTAACCTTAGTGACCATAATCTTTAGGATTCTACCCAAGGTGACGGTGGAGGGAAGATCCCACTGTACCTGGAGCAGACGTCGGCTATACTCACTTGGATTTTCTGGGGGGTTCACTTCACTCGAGACGGTTAAAGTGGAGGAACTTGGTCCAGTCTATTCATTAAGCAGGTTGTCGGGGTAACTGTTCCACCCACCATTTCTGTACTGAATTCTGCGAGGTTGGGCTTCATCACCAACTAGTGTTTTCGGTCCGGAGAGCTTACTGTTTGTGTGTGGTTTGACTCCTAGATTTGATAGCGCGTGTTAATTTGTTTGTTTTTACTTTTAGAGACCATAGGTGTGAATTGTGAATTTTAATTGTTAGGTGTGAATTGTGAATTGTTAATTTTAGTTTTAAATTGTTAATAAAATTCACTGAAGTTGAATATAATGGCAAATGTTCCAGAATTTATCAACCTAGGAACCCCTCCTAATGAGAATCCTAGTACTTTTCCTTACTTTGGAAATGTTGGTCCTCCTTATATGGCTACTTTGTCATTACCTGGATTTACAATAGGATTACCGATATGGTTATTTTCAACTTCGTTGGCCCAAAGTACTCCAATTGTTCCACCTCAACCGGATGCTTCACCTCAAAAGAGTTCACCATCTCAACATCACCAACCTTCTGTTGACCCTTTACCTTCTTTGCCTAATTTTTCTTCCTCCATTTCTTCCTCTTCGCCTGGTAAAAGCCTTGATGCTAGTAACCAGGAGTTTAAGAAGAAGAAGAAAGGGAAGAAGAAGAAGAAGAAGAAGAAGCAAGATAAGAAAGAAGTCAACCAACCAACCACGACTGTAAGTGTTAGTTGTGTTGAGGAAAACTCCGACATGCATCGTAAACCCAAATACCCTTGCAGGCTTTGTAAGGGTGACCACTTCCTTGTCAATTGTCCTGGTATTCCAAAGGTCTTGGAAGTATGGTCAGAAAAATCTCATCAAATTTCCGTTGATCCATCAACCAGTGATAGTTGGGTTCCTGGGAAAAAGGGTAAAGTTAGGTTTCCTTGTAAGTTATGCAAAGGGAGTCATCAAACTCACATTTTCCCTTACATGGATGAAGCCTCAACATTGTTGGAAAAACTTACTGTTCCACAGCAAGAATTTCCAACTGGTTACCGTAAACTTTCTCCCAACCTACCGTCAACTGACGGAGTGATTGATCTAAATTCAAGTACAGTCAATCACACTCTTCCATTGGAGAGTGAAACTCATGTCACTCAGGTTGATGATCCATTAGTTGATCAAGTGGTCGATTCAATTTCACATTCGGTCGATCCCACTTTCCATTTAGAGAGTGAACTTCATACCGCTCAGGTTCTTCTTGTTACATCAGATTCTTTTATGCCGGGGGGCATTTCACCTGTTTCTACAGAACCCCCTCCAAGTACTGAGGTCTTTTCCTTTGATTGGAATAGACTGACAGAACCTCGTCTTCCTTCCTCCATCCCTTTCCAAATCATTGTCAAGGCTGGTGGTAGGGACATACATCGTACTCAGGTAGATGAAGGTGCTTCTGTTAGTATTTTATCCTCAACTGTTTGGAAAGCTTTGGGTTCCCCTCAGCTTGCGCCTATTACGCAGAATCTGAAAGCTTTTAACAGAACCATTAGTGAACCTTTAGGGATCCTTCCTAAGTTTTCTATTACCTTGGAAGGTAAAACTGTCTGTATTGATCTTATGGTAGTTCGAGGTCCCTTGGATTTCAATTTACTCCTTGGACGAGACTATGTTTATGCAATGAAAGCTGTCGTATCGACACTCTTTCGCGTGATGTCTTTCCCTCACAATGGACATATTGTGACTGTAGACCAGCTTTCGTTCCCTAGTCTTGTTTCGACTACCAATAATATGACAGCCCTAAATGTTCCTGATTCTCAAGTGGTATCTACCCTGCCACGGGTTAATTATGTGGCAACTGGTCCCATGTTTTCAGTTACCGATGTAAGTGAGCCTCTCACTGTTGATTTAGATCCGGTAATTGACATGGAAAACTCTATGGGATTACTTGAACACGATGTTCTTATCCCTTTTGAGTCCCTTGACATGGATTCCTTCCAGAGAACTATTCTTCCTTCTGATGAAGACCTCTTGGAAGCCATGATCAAGGTGTGTCCATTGACATGTCTTTCTTCCAGTTGGAAGCCATGATCAATGTAGCGAGGATATTTTTTTCCTATATCAACCTCGTTAAAAAATGAAATAGGCTGGTGAGGATAGTTTCTTCACTGGAAGTCATGAGCATAGTTCCTTGTCTTGTGTCAAGCTCATTAAAAAATGAAACAAGGAGTTGTGAGGAAAGTTCCTTTTACTGTGTCAACCTCATTAAAAAATGAATCAGTGTGTGTGAGGAAAGTTCCTTTTACTGAGTCAACCTCGTTAAAAAATGAATCAGTGTGTACGAGGATAGTTTTTTTCCTGTATCAACCTCGTTAAAAAATGAAACAGGATAGCATGAGGATAGTTCTTTTACTGAGTCAACCTCATTAAAAAATGAATCAGCTAGATTTTAGGATATGTAGTTAGATTGTAGAAAGTAGGGTTACGAGGATAGTTTGTTCCTCTCTCAACCTCGTTAAAAAATGAAACTGGATGGTACGAGGAAAGTTCCTTTTACTGTGTCGACCTCATTTAAAAATGAATCAGTGAGTACGAGGATAGTTTTTTCCTGTATCAACCTCGTTAAAAAATGAAATAGGTTGTAATGAGGATAGTTCTTTTACTGAGTCAACCTCATTAAAAAATGAATCAGGTAGATTTTAGGATAAGTAGGTAGATTGTAGAAAATAGGGTTTTGAGGATAATTCCTGTTACTGAGTCAACCTCGTTAAAAAATGAATCAGATATGAGGACAGTTCCTGTTACTGAGTCAACCTCGTTAAAAAATGAATCAGGTATGAGGATAGTTCTTTTCTTGTGTCAACCTCCTTAAAAATGAAACAACTCCCTTTTCAAGATAAATATTGAAAGTAAACCTTCATTTCATCCTGCCGGTTGAATGCAATGAAGCCTGGGGGGCATGTACCTCGCTTTGCATCATTATGCTGGGGGCATGCGAATTTTTTGAGCATAGTTCCTTGTCTTGTGTCAAGCTCGTTAACAAATGAAACAAGGGTAGGTTAAGAATGTAGATTGTAGAGTAGTTATGAGCATAGTTCCTTGTCTTGTGCCAAGCTCCTTAAAAAATGAATCAAGGATTTTAGAGCATAGTTCCTTGTCTTGTGTCAAGCTCATTAAAAAATGAATCAAGGATTTTAGAGCATAGTTCCTTGTCTTGTGTCAAGCTCGTTAAAAAATGAATCAAGGTTTTTAGAGTAAAGTTTTTGTTAGGTAGATTGTAGAGAGTAGTTATGAGCATAGTTCCTTATCTTGTGTCAAGCTCGTTTAAAAAATGAAACAAGGGTTTTGAGGATAGTTCTTTTCCTGTGTCAACCTCACTAAAAAATGAAACAGCTCCCACAAGTCTTTCCAAGATCTTGAAAGTAACGCTTCATTCCATCTACCTCATTGAATGCAATGAAGCTTGGGGGGCATGTACCTCATTTTGCGTCATTATGCTGGGGGCATGTGAACTTATAGCAAGCATAGTTTTCCGTTTCAAGCTTGCGTAAACATGAAACTGAATCCGAGCATAGTTCTTTTCCTGTGTCAAGCTCGTTAAAAAATGAAACAAATCCTCCTCTACTTGAGTCGAGAGATTGACTAGATCTCATAAATGTTAAGTATTTAGGTTAGTTATTTCAGTTTTTGCATAATTTTCTTACAGTTTTAGGTCAAGTCTTTCAAATGATCTCGTAACTGAACCTTCATTTCATCCAACTGGTTGAATGAAATGAAGCTGAGGGGCATGCACTCTAGCAATTATGCTTAGGGGGCATCAAGCACAGTTTTTTCTCTGTTTCAAGCTTGTTTAAAAAATGAAACTACTTTGAAGCATAGTTTTTATCTGTTTCAAACTTTTGTAAAAATGAAACCTATCTCGAGTCAATTTTAGTTATTTTCAAGACTCGTTAAACTCATGAAAATCCCGAGATTATTTTGCTATCTTTCATTCTCGTAAAACAAATGAAAATGCTGAGTTCTTTCCGTCTTTTCCTGCTCGTAATTTAAATTGAAAGTCGGCCATATGAGTACATTTTTATCATTTTTTCGAACTCGTTAAAATTTACGAAAAAGTGAAAACCATGAGTACATTTTTATCATTTTTTCGAACTCGTTAAAACTTACGAAAAAGTGAAACCTTAGAGTCATCTTTTAAGCCCTTTTCTGACTCCTAAAAAATGAAAAGATTGCCGAGCGTTTCTTTTACACTCGTTAAAACGGAATTAAAAGACGGTCCCCTTATAGCTCTTTTCTGACCGTAAAATCAGGAAAAGATTGCCGGGTTTTTGTTGTTTCAAACTCGATACGGAAATAAAACGACGTGTCCTTGATCACTTTTTACTTTTCAGGTCAGTGGCACTAATTATGAAAGTACTCCTTGGTCGCAAGATCAAGCGGTTCCCCCAAGTATTATTTTATACTTTTTCGGGCTTGAGGGACACAAATCTACGAAAAAGTTCAACTTGGAGTCTTCTTAAGTTTTTCAGACTCTCTAAAATTGAAAAACACCGAGTTTCTCCTATACTGGGCTCGTTAAACATTTCACAGTAAAGGACCTGTTCAATTACAAACAGGAACAAACCACTCCTTCCTAGGGTTCGAATCAAAACTAGGTTGGACTCATCTGAAGGATGAGCTTATAATCAAGCATATGTTATCCTCCTCAAGCTTGTTAAAAATAAAGAGGTACTTGCCAGAAATGGTGGGGGAAAAGAGAGAAGAATGAACCTGTTTGTTACCTTTTGTCTCAAAAGAAACTTTATTACCACTCTTGAACACGACACTTTTCATTCACCTGGGTTGGGAAATCTTTTACCTCACAGTTGATCAAACCACTTTGAAAGTCTTTAACCGGGTTCCGGGGATTAACTTTGAGTTATTCGTCACCAAGCCATCTGTCGTGTCGTTATGTGTTCAAGAGGTCTGCAAGCAAAACTTTCATCTGCAAAATACTTGTCATCCATTTGACCATCCCTGAGTCAGTCCTTACAGCAACATTTCTTCAACTTGAACAATGATTTCGTGTTGCGGGCTTGCCTGCAACGGGTCGCTTTCTATCGACATCAACACATTATCTAGAGAGATGACTTAGAAATCGTCAGTGCCTTGAAGTCTGCATGCATCAATGGCAGGTTTCTCGCCTTTGACGTCAGTTTACATCATTGACTTTCGATCGAAGGATTCCGTGAAATGTTCGACATCAACTCATTCATTCACATCTCATGGATTGTACTGGGTACTTTGAGAACCATTGACATTACTGGCGGTCTCTCTCACGCTTGTTAACAGTTCACATCATCGACTGGTAATCAAGTGGTTTCTACCATGTTCGACATCGACTCATTTATTCGCATGGCTAGAATCGTACCAATTCGAGAAGTAGGAATGAAGACCCTGGATCGAATCTTTACGATCCAGGCTGCGAGGAGTTTTGTATTCATTATCTAAGTAGACTAACCATAAACAGATGGCTGCGCCCATACTGTGTCTACAAAAGTCTATGATTATGATGTACTGCAAAATCATTTCTGTATCAGAGTAGTTAGTCTGTTAGTTAAAATTTTAATATGAGTATGGGAATGCCTACCTCAGTGATGATATAATCTTATACATGTATTTTGTGTTGAAAATTGCAGGTTCTGACCAGGTTCTCCATGAGATAATCCTCGAAATGATAAAGCGCTTCACCCTTCCTAGATAATACGAAACCCTAATCTATTCCAGGCTTTGCACTTTAGGGGGCAATCTGTTACACTAAAAAATGTCACCATGGCTATTTACAGTTGGTATGGCTCTATCAACAGTCATACTACCCTCTTAAGCAAGTCTTATGCCTCTGCTATTCATGTCAAACTCCAAGAAAGAGAGAAAGTCTTTATAAATATGTTTATCTCTGGGTACGCAGGTTCTCTCAAACCTTGCCTGCTGGTACGCACCTATTGTTCATAAGGTCTGCGTCCAAGGACGCTCTGTATCTAAAGGGGCAGGTGCGTCCCTCTGAAAAGGTTAAAATGCGCAAGTTTTATCTTCAAAAACTTACTTGTGGTCATTTCTAGAGCATTCTAGAAGGTTGTTTGACGTGTATTGAGCACCTCCAGATGGTTCATGCACTCCTACCAAAGAGGAACTTATCCCATCAATAAGGGAGTGATCCCATCCAAAGAGGGGACTATCCCATTGATGGTGGACCTGATTAACTTCCTCTTAAGCACTATAAATACAGGCATTGGGCCAGAAGGAGAAAGGTTGAAAGCTATACATTTCTAAGGGTAAATGCTGCAGGAATTAGGACTCCCATTTAGAAGCTTGTGAGGAGAGATTGCCATCTTTGCTTGTTCTATTTGGAAGTGGGTGAGCTTTGTCAAAGTAGAGGAAGACTCTTGTGGACCCTGGAAGGAGCTTGCACAACACCAAGGCTCAGGTTGTAATGGTTCCTTTTGATTACCTTTAATGCAAATTGGTCCATTCTTCTCAATAACTTGTTGTTTATGGGTTATTTCATGTACTCCTTGGTCTATATGTTGAATATGCTTTGTTTTATGTTATAATCAGGTGCTATTTAATTGTTTGACTGTTGGTGATTGCAGGTTTTGGAGAAAAGGAGGAACTCATCCAGATCAACAAAGCTTGGACTTCTACAACAACGTTTGGACAAAGGTAAGAACGAAACACTTGATTTCTCATATCACAATGCATGTTTAGAGAAGGATAGTTCTAGTTTGTCTTGTTTGTCATTAGAATGTCTTAGACTTCTAGGAAGGTCGGTTGTGTCCGCACTCTTGACTGTTTCCGTGTGACAGTACAACACATGCATCATAATGCCAACATACTTGGCATAGTTACTAGGACTCAGTTAATTGGAGGGAGAAGCTACTAGAGTGGGAGTGGTTGTGGTCTGACTTGGTATAAGAAGGGATTCGGTGGAACACCAGATTTGGATCCTCATCAAAGCATGATGATGAGAAGAATTGTGCCTTAGCGGGTAAGGAAAATAAAGGGAAGGAGAAGTCATCCCATTACCAATCTGATTCTTATCACGACAACAAGAAGAAGGACATGTTGAAAGTCAAATGCTTTCACTGTCATGAGCAGGGACACTTTGCCACAAAGTGCTCGCTCAAGAAGGCCGATAAGAAGCCCTCACGAGGAGTGGTAGGTGAAGCTCTTGCTTCACAGTTCGAATTGGACTTTACCGTCATCGCTTGTATGATGTCATCAATGATGGGTAGTGTGTGGTACTTGCACAATGGAGCTTCTTTCCACATTGGTAACAAAGAGATCTTCAATAGCTTGGAGGAGAAGGATCTATAGATGCATATCGAGATGGGTGACGATGGGAGGTATAGTACTAGTGACATCGGTACAACTACCTTTCAAAGGGAGTCAGATTCTCCCCTCACTTGGTATTTGTTTCCATGTTGGAGGATAGATGGTATGATGTGATATTTGGTAAGGGAGAGGTATTCCTTCGTCACATAGCCATAGGATAGGTGAAGAGAATAGGGGTTTGAGTGAATAACCTCTACAAGTTGGAGGTATAAGATTGTGTTGCCTTGAAAAACAAAGTAGAGAAGGTGTAGAGCCGAGACATTAGTGAGATTTGGAATAGGAGATTGGGTCACTTGCGCCATGGTGCTTTGAAGATCATTCAACAAATTTCTACCAGTCTTGCTAAGGGTGCACTAGAGCAAGTAGACACATGCAAAGGGTGTACAATGGGAAAGTACATCAAAAATTCCTTTCATGACAAAGAGAGTCAAGCACAGGTGATCCTTGATTGAATTCACTCAGATGTGTGTCGACTGTTCTCAACAATATGTAGGGCCAATCACATGTATTATGTGATATTTGTTGATGATTTTTCTCGTAAGCGTTGGATATTTTTCATGCAGAAGAAAGATCAGACTTTTGCTAAGTTTTGTTAATTTAAAAAACTTGTTAAGAAATATACTGGCAGGGAAGTTAAAGCTCTCAGGAGTGATAACAGTGGAGAGTATGTGTCGAATGATTTCAAAAAATTCTGTGCATCAGAAGGCATTCAATGGGAGTTGATACCACCTTATAACCCACAACATAATGGGGTGGCTGAAAGGAAGAAAAAGAGTGTTGTGTGAGCAGCATGGGCCATGTTGAATGATCATGGCCTACCATTACACTTGTGGGTTAAAGCATGCAACATAATTGTTTATTTGCAGAACATAATCCCTCATTGAATTCTCGGGATAAGTACACCGGAAGAGGATTTTTTAGGGAAGAAACCAGATGTGTCACACTTTAGGAATTTTGGTTCATCTGTCTACTGCCATGTAACCAAGATGTATGGAAAATATTGAGCCAACAATAGAGTTGGGCATATTTGTGGGGTACACTGATACACCTCACAACTATCGAGTGTACCTACCAACCAACAGGATGACTGTGGTTTGTAGAGATGTAAAATTCGATGAAGAGAAGGCCATGAGATGTTCCCTTGAGAGGGAGCTTCAACTACATGTAGTTGAGGAGCTTTTAGCTCCAAAGGAGGAACCTCAGGATGATGTGGAGCAGCCACATGCAGAGGAGTAGGGAGTGGAGACACCCACTCATGTAGAGTCTTCTAGAGATGGGAGAAAGTGCACTAGAGAAGTTGATCAATTATTGCATGATTCTAGAGAGAATGTGGGAGCACCCACATCATAGCATAGGCAAAGGAGGTCACTGGAGAGGTACAATGCCTACATGGTTTTGATGAGAACATGTGTAGATATTGAGCCATCCTCTTTTGAGGAAGTAGTGCAACAACTAGTTTGGGTTGTTCCCATGGTTGAGGAGTATGAATCCATTGTCAGGAACAATGTTTTGGATGTGGTCCCAAGACTAGTAGACAAGTCAATGGCAAGTTCTAGATGGCTTTACAAGGTAAAGCAAGAAGTGGATGGTATTATGGAGAAACACAAGGCCAAGTTTTTGGTGAAAGCGTTTTCTCAGGTGGAGGGGATTGATTACGATGAGACATTTTCTCCTCTAGCTAGGTACTCATCAATCAGATCCATTCTAGCACTGTTAGTGTAGATAGGATGGAAGATACATCAGATGGATGTAAAGACAACATTCCTCAATGACATGATTGAGGAGGAGGTGTATATTTAGAAGTCTGGATGATTTGAGACCTTCAACAGAGAGTCGCATGTGCGGATACTTAAGTGAGAATTGTATGGACTGAAATAAGCACCCCATGCTTGGTACACCGAGATCGATAACTATTTCGCTAGGTTGGGCTTCACCAAAAGTGAAGAAGATGTGAACCTTTACCATATTGTGTTTGAAGGTAAATTGTTGATTATTGTTTTATATGTCGACGATTTGATTCTAACAGGTGGTGATAAGTTGATCAAGTCTTGTAAAGAGGATATTGCAAGAGAGTCTGAAATGAAGGACTTGGGTTTCATGCACTAGATTCTAGGTATGGCAAGGAGATGAGGAATTATTTGTCTCTCAGGGAAGTATGCAAATGACACACTCAAGAAGTTCCACATGGAGAGCAGTAAACCCATAGAGACTCCTTTAGCTAGTATTTGGAGGAAGGAGGATGCTACTTCCGGTGAAGTAGTGGAGGCTACTATTTATAGGCATCTTGTTGGTTCACTCATGTATTTGGTGAACACATGACCAAACATGTGTTATGTAGTTAACTAGCTTAGTTAAGCAATGGTTAAGCTAACCAGGTTATATTGGAAGGAAACCAAACATGTGTTGAGATGCCTCAGAGGAACTACTTAGTATGGTCTTTGGTACAAACAGAAAGAGGGGGCGAAGCTTCAAGGCTTCACTGATGCAGATTGGACGAGATTACATCCAACAAGAAGAGCACATTAGGTGGAATCTTCAGTATTGGGCCAACAACCATTTCTTGGTACAACAGGAAAAAAATATTAGTTGCACTCATTTTGGTAGAAGTAGAGTACATGGCTGCTAGTCAAGTAGCTTGTTGGTGTCCGAGTGTGAATAAACTATTCCACCCTTTTCCACATTAATTCATCAATCTGGGTGCATACAACTTTCAAGGTAATGCACAAGGTATATGCAGGGGCAAGGTTACAATCTTACATCAACCAAGGATTCATGGCTAAGAAATCAAAGCATTGTTGTAACAATAATTAGAAATAAATTGCAGAACTTAAAAAGCATTCACAAAAATCAATAAAGATATGCAACAATAATAAGGAATTAACACACAATAATGAAAACAACACACATAAAATAAATACACGGCACTTGATTAGAAGAGCCGACCCAACTCTCTGATCAGGGTTGTGTTAAATCACAGCTAACAAGAGAACAAAAACTTGCTTGTACTTGATTAATATGTAAAGAGTTGTTACAATATATGCCTCTGTGCGGCTAACCCTTCTCACAAGAATAAAACCCCTTTTATAGAAATACATGGGAATGACATATTCCCAAAAACTTGGAAACTAATGCCCAAAATATACAACATTTCAGAACAATGATTAATTACTGAGAGAGCGAGAACAAAAAAGATCCAAAATAGGATTTAAAAGCAGCTACGAATTGGTTATGTTGTTGCAGTGTTGTCGAACAGCTGTTGTGAACACAGATCATTGCTGCAAGATGTGAAGGTGATACATGTTCATCAAAATCTATGGAAATAACAAGGTTTACTAGTTCGCATAGGCAAAATCCCCGTGACCTTACTTCACCAATTAAATATTCCAAGAGACTTAGAAAGAAGGGTTACCTCATAGAGTTATCACAATAAATGCATATCATTTGGTGCAAAAGGATGAAAGGATAGAGGAAAATATAAGGAAAAGATAGGCAGATTTGGTGCCCAACATATCCCCCCAACTAGCCTTCTGCATGCCCTCATGCAGTTCGCCACTTCCGCAAGTTGGCATTAGAGCGGTTGTAGTCAATGTGGAGTTGGGCGAGATCATACTCATCTACCATGCCTGTTCCTGGGGTTTTGTACCCTTTTGTGAGAAGAACATCCTTCCACCAATCACCTGGTACATTGTAAGTTGGGGTGTAATGCTTTGCTGGCAACCAAATGATGGGGAACCTGAACTGAAGTCCCATCCACTAGACCCCACATGTTTGGATGCATGCTACATATCTTGGCACACGACTTAGTGCCCGTGCAAAATTTGGCGCTCCAAAAGGTTCCTTGTTCTAGACAGTTGTAGGTGACATCATCCACCTCTTCTGACAACTATCAAGGGCCTCATCTTGAAACGTGACTATTTGTTTGACACAAAGGTCAATACACCACTTCTATGTCCTCAGCATCCGTTCTCTATTTCCCTCAATCTCTAAAAAGGTGTTGTGCTTATTGTACATAGTCACAGACCGTTCATGCTCCCCTCTCATCATAAGAGACTTCGTGTTTTGATTTGACTCAAACATATTAGAAGCCTTCTGCCAGTTTATCTGGTTGATAGTATAGGAGGTGAGAGCCCTTAAATGAATTTCCCCCACATATGGGACTAGGTTAAATTCTTTGTCATTGCGCAGGAAGTATCCATGCAGATAAAGCTCACACATCAAATGTTGGGTTACCAAATCATGGATTCTCAGTATACGGAGGAACTATATAGAGTCCTCGATCTCATGACTAACCTCCTTCTTAATACTTTCCAAACAGAAGAAAAGAAATTGCTCATGCAAGAACAAGGCATAACTAGAAGTAGGAGGGTAGCATGCCATTACCTGTTGTGCCAGGCTGAACATCTGTTCTTTGTCAGTCTTCAATTCCAGCACTTTCCCTTCCAACTGTTCTACTTTGAGCTATTACTTTGTATACCTCAACCGTAATATGTCCACTCGCTCTATATACTCGAAGATAGCCTTGGACAACTGTTCTTGGACCCTTTTCACCTCATTCTGATAACGGGTCGTGGTGGATTTCCAAGTTTGAATCTCGGCTATTAAAGAGAATTCACGGCCATCGAACAAGTGCTCGATAGGATCCATTTGAGTAGCAGTAGAGGTCATTGACACATCATCTACTTGTGTTGCTGCTTCGACCACCATGGCCTGAGGCCTCTTAGCCCGCTGTTTATACTTTCTTACCTGCTTCTTGAGCCGATGTGCCTATCTTCTTAGCCTTCGAACCTATTTTTTCAACCGCATCATGTCCCTGAACTGTAGTTGATATTTCTTTTTAAGGGGCATCCTCCTCTACTCACATAGTTCTATCCATTCTTGCTTAACAACCACTTCATCTGGCCCTGCGGCTGGTTCAGCAGGTGGCAGATTACTCAGAGGAGTATCCACTGGTCCTTCTGCCAGATTCTATGTCCTTGGTTCCTCCCTCTCGGGAGCAGTTGCTTCTTGTTTGACAACCAACTCAACCGGCCCTGTAGCTAGTTCAACAGGTGGTGGATTACTTGGAAGAGTATCCACTGGTCCATCTGTTAGTCCCTCCCTACTTGGTTCCCCTTTTTCAGGAGAAATTTCTTCCTCTTTGAAAATTAATGCAACCAGCCCTGCAACTGGTGGATTACTCAGAGGAGTATCCACAAGTACTTCTACCAGGCTCTCCTCACTTGGTTCCCTTGTTTCAGAAGCAATTGCTTCTTCTTCCCTTCTGGGCTCCAGGGAATCTGTTCCCTGAACAACACCTCCTTCATCCACTCGATGTTCCCAATCTTCTGCAAGGTGTTCCTCCTCCCTCTATTCTTCAGAATGACCTTGTTGAGAATCAACAACCAACAGAATAACATTAGCTGAACCTTTAATCAACCCATCAAAGTTTAAAATGGGAGGAACATCAACCTCCTTTTCTGAGCATCAGGAAGAATGAGACACTCTTGCTCCTCTTGGAATGGTGGCACAAAAAGGAGACTGAAAGATGTTTTTTCCCTGGTCTACATGAATTTGTCTGTGACCTCGAGTTCCTTCCCTTATCCTATGACAATTTTGCTCTGGCCTGAGGTTTCCTCCTGCATTAACTCCTGTCCCGCAGTTGACACTCGTTCTTGTGGGACAATGTCAACCTTAGGACTCATCCTTTCCACATTTTCTGGGACTAGATGGGTTGGTGGTGGTTCTTGTGTGGCACCACCACCCGTATCTGACGCTTCCTGAGCAGATGGTGCTGACATTGTTTCCTCTGACACTTCATTAATAAAAGTGGATTCTTGTATCACCATGTCAATCCCATCCATCATGTCCATAATTCCTTCCTCCATTAGCTCCACAGTTAAGGCTGGTTCTTGTGTAACAACCTCGGCTGTAGCACTGACTATCTCTTCTGTCTCGAGCCTTTCCTGCTCTAGTTTCTCTTCTTCCATCGGCTCCACAGTCGAGGCTGGTTCTTGTGTAACAGCCTCAACTGTAGCACCGACTGTTTCTTCCACTTCAAGCTCTCTTTCTTGCTCTGGTTTCTCTTCTTCCATCGGCTCCACAGTCGAGGCTGGTTCTTGTGTAACAGCCTCGGCTATAGCACCGACTGTTTCTTCCACTTCAAGCTCCCTTCCTTGCTCTGGTTCCTCTTCCTCCATTTCCATCTCTTCAGGTTCTTCTTGGTCCACGTATTCATCCTCTACTGGTTCTTCCTCCATTCTCTTTGGTTCCTCTTCTCTAGCAGCTATAACAGCTGCTACTTCTTCTTCTGTTGATTCCTGAAACACCGTCCAAGGAATTTGAAATTGGGTCAATGCATGCATGACCAGTAATCGAACTAGCCCGTGATTAGTGATAACTTCTAAAACCTGTCGTGACCGTTGCATAGATTGTGCCATCAATTGGAGGCTCTTCAGTAAAAATAAAGGCATGTTCAAAGAGAAGACCTCTGACTATGGAAATCGAAGACGAGCTAACACCCTGAAATGATACTTGAATACAGTGGTGTACCATCCTTCACAGGTTATGTATTTCATCACAAAACCTACTACATCGCCCCATGGATGCGGTAATGAGTTTTGGTCATACCATCAACCTTTTTGGACGACGCTCTCACCGACTTACAGAAATACTTCAAGAAACTCTGGGAGGGAAGTCCTTCGTGAAAACCAGCTCTGTCCCCGCTGAGGAAATCCACTGACTTCTGCAATAACTTCCTCTGTGACAGGGATTTCTATCCCTCTGACCTGAGAGTTGTCTTCATTCAAATTGAGTGTGAATTCCACTGCAATCCCCTCATCGAATCCCTGCAACCTGTTAAAATAAACATCCCAACCTGCATTGACGAAAATCTGCCACACCTCTCTATTGTTACGGACCAAGGTGGTATCCTCCGGCTCGTGATGCACAACCAACCCACCCATTGCTGTAGAAATAGTAACAACACTTGGACATAGTCGATTGTTGGGGAAGAGAGTAACAACAACCAAATTACAGTGATGGGTAACGACATGGTGGGACGCGGGATAAAAAGCGGTGAAAGCGGCTAGTAATTTTTTGAAAAATGCAAAGAATTATGGCGAATCATGGTAAGTACGATGAAATAATTACGATAATTAATTCGTATGAATTGGAAAAGACTGATTGGTTATTGAATGTACGTAATTCAAATTCCAATGCATCGAACTAATTATTACGGAATCATGGAATTTATGGGTGTACTGTTCACACCAGATTTAATAATGATATATGATATGTCATTATTATGGTTTTAAATACGCTGTCGTTTACTTATGACGGGACCCCCCAACTTAAATGTAGCCATCCATGGCACGTATATGTCTCATCGATGGAATATTTTAATTGAATCCGTAAGAGTCAACGGAGACGTACTTGGAAACCTACCTGGAGGTGGAGTAACGATAGAGTAACTAATGGAGTAACAACAACATCAGAGTAACAACAACAGTAGAATAATAACACCGATGGAGTAATAGCAGTAGCAGAATAACAACACTGACAGAGTAACAATAGCAGCGGAATAATATCACCAACGGAGTAACAGTAGTGGCAGAGTAACAACACCGACGGAGTAATTGTAGTGGTGGAGTAACATCATCGAAGGAGTAACAACAACAGTGGAGTAACAATATCTGGCTCTTAGAAAAAATTTCAGGGGTAATAATAGTGGTAGAGTAACATCACCGACAGAGTAACAACAGTGGTGGAGTAACAACATCCGACCCTTAGAAAAATTTTCAGGAGTAACAATAGTGGCAGAGTAACAACACCGACGAAGTAGCAACAACGGTGGAGTAACATCATCCGACACTTAGAATTTTTTTAAGGAGTAATAACAATGGCGGAGTAATAACACCGACAGGGTAACAACAGTGGTGGAGTAACAACATTCAACACTTAGAATTTTTTTCAGGAGTAACAACAGTGGCGGAGTAACATCATCAACTACTACTTGGAATTTTTTTTTTAGCTCCTCCTCATCAGATTTCGATTGTTATTCCTGCAAAAGACAAATAAGTAATTAGTAACAACATATTATTATTATTATTTTAAGAAGAGAACACATAGGAAGCATTCTTTGCACCAACAACCATCAAACCAAATTTATCAGAGAGATGTTTGATGAAGGCATCCTTAGAAGTTGGACAGTGGTATAATTTCAGACAGTGTCCATTCACTAAGAAGGAAGCATGAGTATCATCTATTGTAACCAATCTGACTGTTCCATTGTCAAACACAATGTCCACTTCATAAGGTCCCATCCAGTGAGTGAAAATCTTTCCTTTAAAATATTTAAAACGGGAGTCATAGAGCAGTGCCCAATCTCCTTTATGAAACACTTTATTCTAGATAAATTTATCATGCCATTTCATTCCTTTCTTTTGAATAGCAGTAGTTTTCTGGACAACCAATGAACGGATTTCATCTAACTCATTTCGCTGTTCCATCCAGTGTTTCTGGGCCTCCAATAAGTCTAATCCTACTTCCAAAGATGTTCTGAGTGTGTTGATCTCAAATTATATCGAAAACAAGGGGGATTTCCCATAGACTAACTCAAATGGTGAAAACCCAGTTGTATTCCACCATGTTTTCTTGTATGCCCAGAGAGCTTCTGGAAGTTTTTGAGACCAATCTCGATGATGGCTTGCTATAATCTTTGTCAAGATATTTTCCAATACCTTGTTTGTACTTTTTACCTGTCCATTCACTTGGGGATGGTATGGAGTTGTCACCCTGTGTTTGACTCCATATTTATGCATAAGCCTTGCTATCATGTGGGATGTGAACTATGCCCCTCCATCTGAAATAATCTCCCTTGGAGTACTATATCAAGCAAAAATCTCTTCAAAAAGGAAATCAGAAACCACTTGTTGCGTTGCTTTCACAACAGCTTTGGCTTCCACCCACTTAGTCACATAGTTAGTAGAGACTAGAATGTGAAAATTTTGATGAGAAAGTGGCTTGAAAGGTCCAATGAAGTCAGTTTCCCACTTCTCAAAAGGCTCGAGGACTACCTGGGGCTGCAATGGAATTTCATTTGATTTTCCAGGTTGCCCCATGTGTTGACAACTATCACATCTTCGGACGTAATCTCGAGCATTCTAAAAGATAGAAGGCCAATAATATCCCATTTGCAACACCTTGTGGCCTGTTCTTTTATCTGCAAAATGTCCTCCACAAGGTCCATAATGGGTAGTCCTCAATATGTCATAAATGTCGTCCTAAGATACACAACGCCAAATCTGTTGATCAACCCCTGTGTGAAAATGGTATCCTGCCATCCATGAATATTGGGTACTATGATGAATAATTTTCCATTGTTCCTTGTATGATAGGTGACGAGGTACTTTCCCTGTAGTAAGATAGTTAGCAATATTTGCATACCAGGGAGTGTTAGTAGAAATTGCAAAAGGATGATCATCTAGAAAACTATCTTCTATGGTTGTACTTTCAGCGTTATTATCTAGTCTAGATAGAAAATCAAAAACCACATTATCCTTTCCTAGTTTATCTACTATGGTGATGTCAAATTTTTGAAGTAACAACATCCATCTTGTAATATGACCAGGAGTAATGGGTTTATTCATCAGATACCTGACTGCTGCTTGATCACTGTGTACAAAGGTAGGATACCTAGTAATATAATGTTAGAACTTGTTGATGGCATAGATGACAACAAAGAATTCTTTTTCAGTCATTGTGTAGTTCAACTCGGTAGGAGCCAAGTTCTTACTAACATAGTAAACTACATATGGTACCTTGTCTACTTGTTTCCCCAGAACTGCCCCGACTGCTGTCTGAGAGGCATCAACATGGATACGAAATGGTAATGTCCAATCCGACCCTCAAAGGATCAGAGCTCTACAGACAAGTTCCTTGATCTTCACAAAGGCTACATCATAGTGATCTGTCCACACAAAATCTCCATCTTTTGTCAGAAATTGAAAAAGTGGATGCGTTATCTTAGAAAAAATTTCTATAAAGCACCTATAATAACCAGCACAACTGATAAAGCTACATACCTGTGTGGGTGTTTTGGGTATTGGAAAGTGTAATATTACCTTTATCTTAGATGGATCCATTCGAATTCCAGCAGTTGAAAGCAAATGTCCCAAGACTTTTCCTTCCTCCATCGTCATGTGGCACTTTACTGTACTCAAAGAGACACGCATCCATTTACGTCTTTCAAGAACTTTTTCTAGATGTGCTAGCCCTTCTTCGAATGAATCCTTGTATGCAGTAAAATCATCCATATAAATTTCAACGCTGTCATCTACCAGATTAGAGAAAATCCCTAAAATTTCCCTTTGGAATGTTGCAGGCACATTACTAAGGCCAAATGGAAGGACTCGGTATGCAAAAGTTCCCCAAGGGCACGTTAAAATGGTTTTATCTTGATCCTCTTGAGCTATTTGGTTGTACCCACTAAATCCGTCGAGGAAAGAGAATAACTTCTTCTTAGCCAAAGTATCCAAGACTTGGTCAATGAACGGTAAAGGGAAATGGTATTTCTGTGTTTCCTTATTTAATTCTCTGTAATCTACACATATCTACCATTTACCATTTTTCTTGGGAATAATCACCAATGGGGAAACCCATTGGCTGTCCAAAATGGGGTAAATAAATCCTATATCCAACAACTTTTGAAGTTCTTCCTCGAAAATGTTTTTCAGAGTGGGGTTCATCCTCCTCTGGGGTTGTCTCACAGGACGAAAGTCCTCTTTGATGTATATATGATGGGTACATAGATTGGCAGGGATCCCCTTCATGTCTGTATAGTCCCAGGCGAAGGCTTCTTTATGATTTCAAAGAACATTTAGAAGTTTTTTTGTTTGGGATTCTGGTCCTTCTTGGTTCTACCTCCATAGGAATGTTGTCATGGGACACCGTTGTGGGTAGATCTTCAAATCCATCTACTGTTTCAATACTTTCCTGCGTTTCAGAGCTCAACACCGATTCTAGAATTAGTTGATTTGAATCTGAAACAGAACAAGGGTCACTAATGAAGGTGGTAATTTTATCATCTTCTATTTCTGTTTTCAGCTGAAGGGCCTACCCAATAGTAAGGACTAGTCTTAATTCTTCATCCTCAGATTCAGACTCTTCCTTTGGTAAAGGTTTCTTGCAACCAGATGGCTTCAATAATGGGCTAGGTTTTGCAGAAGGATATAACACAAGGTTTTTAGTAACCTACCTGTTCGAGATAACCATATTTCCATAATGACAACCAATGTAGGCATTTGCGGTTGCCAACCACGATCTTCCCAAAATCAAGGGATGGCCACCAGCTAGGGACTCTGTTTGCAAGACTAAGAAATCCATAGGGTAATGCCATGAATCAATTGAGATTGTAATGTATTCTAACTTCCCTATCAGTTTGACTATAGATCTATCTGCCAATTCTAACACCATAGGTGTATGTTTCAGGTTTCGAAGACCCAATGTATGCATAGATTCAACAGTGATGACATTTATAACAACACCCAAATCTACCAACACATTTGGAATTTCCACCTCATTAATTTGCACAGTCAAAATTGGGTTCCCTGGGTCCCCATACTTCACAGGCATATCCTTTCCCATCATAAAATCTGATAACTTTCCCATCACATGAATGGTGAGTGGGTCCCTTGATTTCTTTCTAGGCTTTTTAGCACAATATTCCCTAAGAGTTTTTGCATATATAGGTACATCTCTCATTGCTTGTAATGGGGGAATCTTAACAAACATATTTTGTAACTCCCCTAACAGGTCAAACTTAGCCTGAGGGATCTGTTTACTAAAGGCCAATATTTCAGAATAGGGCGGGTCAACTCGGTGTTCTTGAGTGATTAGCAGTTGTGGAGATGTCTGATTTTTACTAGCTTGGTTTGATTTCTCTTCAACTGTTTCTGGTTCTTTAACCTCACTACCAACTTGTTCAATAATAACAGGTGAGGGTTGAGCATCTACTACCCACCCAGATCTCAAATTCATCTCATAAAGTTTTGTGGTAGAGATGTTGTATGAAGGCAAGTTGAGGGTGTAAGCTTGCTGAGCCCCTTTATTGTTAGGATTCAGATTGGGTTGGATAGGAAGTTGAGGGTGAATAGGCAGATTACTAGTAGGTATATTAGAGGGTAGCTGAAGTTGTTGTTCTGGCATTGAATGGGGAAACTGTCTAGGAGGAGAGGCTCCATGCCGGTTCAGGGCCCATTGAGAATTCGAACTAGTTTGAGGAGCCTACTTTTGCCAAGGTGGAAATTGATATTGAGGCCACATAGGTGGATAAGGCATGGACTAAGGACCCATATTAAAATTATTAAAATACTGAGATGGATCCTGTAACATACCTTGATTTCCGGTTGGTGGTTGCGGTTTCCATGGCTTTTTGGATCCCATAAAATACAGTTGGTCTACATCTTCGGTTGTCCCTTGAAAGACCACTTTCAATCTTGGCAAGGAGGGGCATGAACTTGTCACATGGCTCAGCTCTCAAATTGCGCATTCTTCCATGAAGTACAATGGACATTCTTTATGTGCATGCTTCTTTCTGCGTTTCGGGAAAAATATAGCCATAGACTTTTCCAATTCCATTTGTTTCCGTTTTACTTTCATTGTGTCCATCTGTGCAGAAAGGGTACTCAAGATATCAGTCCTCAAGTTATCTAGTAGGTTTCCAATTTATGCTTTCGTGACACCTCCACCAGATGCTTTTGTTGACCGAATTCCTTGTTTATTCCTTGCAACTCCCCTCAAGCACTAGATGCACATCTCATAGATGCTATCAAAGTCCTCTTTTGATATATCTCCCTTTCCTACTATGTTTAGCAGTTCCAGAGAGTCTTCTCAAAAAGCCCGGAGAAGGATAATTTTCAAAATCTCCTTATCCATGTTAGAATGGCCTAATATCTATAATGTGTAATTAAATCGTTCCACACAGTCCTCCATATTCTCATCTTATTTTTTCAAGAACTTAAAAAGTTCTTCCTTAATATCCCGAGATTTGTAGTAATCTTGATACTTCTCCAGAAAAGAGGTTTTCATACCATCCCATGCGGAGATAGTATTTCCTCCTAGACCCATAAACCATCATAGGGCTATCCATTTTAATGTAGTAGGGAAGATTTTTAGTTTTTGAGCATCGGTTATATAGTCATATCCTCGACACACAATATCAAATTCAAAAAGGAATGTGTCGGGGTCTTCAGAAGTCAGCCCATGAAAGCTTGGTAAAGCTATCAAAGGAATGGGCTTCATTGGTGTGCCAGTCCCAAGATCCTCAATTGGGAAGTCAATAGTAGAGGTTGTGGGTGCCATGAATATCCTCCAATAATCACTGGGAATTTCAGCAGGCCCTGCAGGGAATGATGGAGGGGGTCTTGTCACGAAAGTTTGAGTTGCTTTAACAAAACTCCCCTTATCTCGTGGTGATATCAATACCCTTATAGCTCCTTCCTCCCTGACATAGTGGCTTGATCCCTTAGACCCTTTTCCTACTACTTCTCCTTCCCTACTGGAATGGGCTAATTCCTTAGACTTTCTACTTGCAACTTCTTCTTCCTTTGTTATTAGTGACGATACTCCATCAGGTACACTGCTGCATACTTCTTCTGCTGCTGGAAGGTTTTTCTATATTGAATCAACAAGAGGTACTGTGGATAGCAATGACTATTCAACATATTATCCCTCTAATTTCGTTCGAGTCCCTACCCTCACAACAATACGAGAAGATGCCTCAGATTCAGCTTTTGCGATGATTTGTTGGATATAAGTGTTCCTTCCCAAATCCTGTCCTCCTTTCTTAGGGGATTTTCCTCTACCCTTTTATTCGAGTCTCTGTTCATGCAAGTTGGTAAGAGGGAAATATCTAAACTAAATCACTACACTCAGGACCTGTAGTATGGTGTCAAAGGATAATTCCCTCCCTAGGACGAGAGGTAGGGGTTTTAACAAACAGGAAAAGAAAATGACTAGAAAAAAGAAATCTACGGTTCAAGACCTGGAGCAGGGTGTCAAAAGACCCTTCCCTCCCCAGGAAGAGAGATCCAATAAGAAAAGAACATGCATAAAAGGAAATCTAAAGCTCGAGACTTGGAGCAGGGTGTTAAAAGACCATTCCCTCCCCAAGACGAGAGATCAGGTTTTAATGACTCAAAAAAATTCAGAACAAATAACCAAAGAAAGTGACTCGACCCAAAAACAATAAAAATGACAGAAATCAAAATACTATGCTCAAGACTTAGAGCAGGGTAGCACTTCCCTCCCTAAGACAAGAGATTGATCCTCTAGTCAATACAGGTCATGTCTTGCACCTTATTAACCTTCCCCGACAACGACGCCAAAATGTTGGTGTCCGAGTGTGAATAAACTATTCCACCATTTTCCACATTAATTCATCAATCCGTGTGCGTAAAACTTTCAAGGTAACGTGTAAGGTATATGTAGGGGCAAGGTTACAATCTTACATCAACCAAGGATTTGTGGCTAAGAAATCAAAGCATCGCTGTAAAAATAATTAGAAATAAATTTTAGAACTTAAAAAGCATTCACAACAATCAATAAAGATCCATAACAATAATAAGGAATTAAAAAACAATAATGAAAATAGCACACATAAAAGAAATAAACAACACCTGATTAGAAGAGTGGGCCCAGCTCTCCGATCAGGGTTGCGTTAACTCACAACTAAGAAGAGAACAACAACTTGCTTGTACTTGATTAATATGTCAAGTGTTGTTACAATATGCCTTTGTGCGGCTAACCCCTCACACAGGAATAAAACCCCTTTTATACAAATACATGGGAATGACATAGTCCCCAAAGCCTAGTGACTAATGCCAAAAATATACAACAGTTCAGAACAACAATTAATTTCTGAGAGAGCGAGAACATAAAAGATCCAAAATAAGCTTTGAAAGAAGTTGTGAATTGGTTACTTTGTTGCAGCATTGCCGAACAACTGCTGTGAACACGGGATTGCTGCTGCAAGCTATGAAGGCAATACTTGTTCACAGGAATCTCCGAAAATAACAAGGTTTAGTAGTTCACATAGGGAAAATCCCCATGACCTTACTTCACCAATTAAATATTCCAAGAGACTTAGAAAGAAGGGTTACCTCATAGAGTTATCACACTAAATGCATATCATTTGGTGCAAAAAGGATGAAAGGGTAGATGAAAATATAAGGAAAAGATAGGCAGATTTGGTGCCCAACACAGCTTGTGACACTATCTGGATGACTAAGATTCTTGTTGGTTTGTTTGGTCAACAGATGGATCCAACTGTGATTTACTGTCATAAACAGAGTTGTATCAAATTCTCTAAGAATCCAGTTTTTCATGATTGGTCCAAGCATATTGATATTTGGTATCAGCATCTTTGACATTGTGTGCATAGGAGAATTATGTTATTGGAGTATATTCCCACAAAGGAACAAGATGCAAATATTTTGATAAAGGCCTTGTTAAGATGAAAATTTGAGTGTCACATAGGCATGATCGGGATAACAGATAATCCCTTTCTTGTTGAGAGGGAGTGTTAAAAATAACAACAAGAAATCCTAATTTAATTTGTCCTTGAATTAAATTAGGAATTAAATCCGGATTCTATTCTCATAGCAACTTGTAATAGTTAACTAAGTCAATTTGAATTAGTTGACTTAGGAAATTTGAGTTGGAAGTCTATCTAGAGTCATCTAGAGTGATCCCTAAATTTTAGGGGCTCAGGTTGAGTTCTTTTGAGTTGTAATTAATTAACTCAGTGTAACTGAATTATATTCAGTTAAACTAGTTCCAAACATGGAAAATTTTAGGGGCTAATGTTCGCCCAGTGGGCTAATTTTCCTTGATTTTTCCAAAAAAAGATTCGCCAATTACCAATTTTTATAAAAGACGATTCGCCCAAATTTTAGAATATAAAATTATTTTACCTCAAAAATCGCCAACATTATATAGAGACTATATATAAAATCATTATAGATTTGAATAATTTTACAAATATATCAATACACATTTTATAGTTTACATATTAGGGATTAGTGAGATTCGCCAATGTTTTTAAACTTCAAGAAAAATTTCCATCCTTAAAATTTTCCTTGGTTCCAAATGTTGGAGGAACTAGTAGGAGGTCTAGTAGTGGGGATGGGCACCTGTGCAACTTCACTACTCCACCAATTAAATGAAGATTCACTCATAAATAACTCATGCATGTCAGTTCAGAGGAAGAGTCGAAGACCCAGTTGAGATTAGAGTTTAGAGACAATGTACTATCAATTGTATAATTTTCCAAGTTGTACAAATGGTGCATGTAATCAATGGAGGGCCTATAGATGGATTGCATGGTTATGGAGAGAGAATTTCACAATTAAATATGGGCTAAGTCTCTCAAGAATTGCGCAAGGAAGTAGGGGCTTGGCAGACATCAAATTTGGCTGTGTTGGCTTGAGATGGTTTGTGAAGCAAGGAGATAGATTGTACTTGTGCATGAATTGTTCGGGTTGAACAAGAATTGCATTTTATTCTCAGATCTTCTTATTAATGCAATATAGATAATTGGGTTTTTGAGAAGTTTCTTTCCCCAGAAAAATATTGTGCTATATGTGATTAAAATTCTTTCTTTGCTACTCAGTTATTTCTTAGATCAATTTGGGTTTTCGCTGATGAGTAGAGTAGATTCTTGTATTTTGTTTTAGCATATCACATAAGATGTTGAATCTACAAGTAAAAATATACATATTTTTGAGAGGGAGTGTTGAAAATGCAACAAGAAAATCATAATTTAATTTTGTTCTGGAATTAAATTAGGAATATAGTTGTAATTCCACATCACAAGGCAACTTGTACGAATTAATTAAGTTAAATTGACTTAGTTGGCTTAGTTAATTCGAGTTGAGGGTCTAACTTGAGTCATGTAAAGTGTCTCCTACATTATAGGAGCCCTGGTTGAGTTTATTTTGAGTTGTAATTAATTAATTCAGTTTAACTGAGTTAAATTCAATTAAACTAGTTCCAACTGATGGAATATCTAGTAGGAGGTCAGATAGTGGAGTGTTGCTTCATGTGTTCAACTAGTTAACTGATGATTCACTCATAAATAACTCATGCATGTTCGAAATGAGAGTTACCCAGTTGAGATTGGAGTTCAGGGACAATGTACTATCAGTTGTATAATCATCTGAAATGTACAGGTGATGCATGCAGTTAGAGGAAGGTCTACGAGGATTGTGCAATTCCAATTGAGGAATTTCCCTAATTAATAGGGGGTTAATTACCAAGGAAAAAATGCAACGAAATAGGAGCTTGGAGGGAAGAAGAATTGGCTAAGTATTGGACAAAGTCAACTTGTGAGGTAGTGAGACATATATAGATAATGTAGAGGTTGCTCAGGCTTGAGCAAAGCATTATAATCTTATGATATTTTCTGACTAATACAATATACAGATATCATGGATTTTTAGCTATGGCTTTCCTCAGGAAACCATAGTGTAATGTGTTGATTGAATTATTTCTTTTGTATTCTTTTTTTTTTCACGATTGTTTACTTGTTTTTGCTGATGAGTATAGTAGATTCAAGTCCATTGTTTTAGAAAATTACAATTAGCAGTTTGAGTCTACAAGGAATTTCTACACTCCTAGAATAATCACACCATCAATTTTTGATGATGTGATTATTCCTGAAGAATTATTTTAAAATAATAATATCAATTTAATCTAATTAATACATAAAATAGTTTCCTTATAAAAAAATAAAATAGTTTCCATAGTAACAACTACATGGAGTTGAGGAACTTTTAACTCCAAAGGAGGAACATCGGGATGATGTAGAGCATCCACATGCAGAGGAGCAGAGAGTGGAGACACCCACTCATGCAAAGTCTTCCAGAGATGGGAGAAAGCACACCAAAGAAGCTGATAGGTTATTGCATGATGCTAGAGAAAATGTGGGAGCACCCACATCTCAATGTAGGCAGAGGAGGTCACCAGAGATGTACATTGGCTACATGGCTTTGATGAGTGTATGTGTAGATATTAAGCCATCCTATTTTGAGGAAGCATAGCAATGAATAGTTTGGGTTGATGCCATGGTTGAGGAGTATGACTCCATTGTCAGGAACAATGTTTTGGATGTGGTCCCAAGACTAACAGACAGGTCAGTGGTGAGTTCTAGATGGATTTACAAGGTAAAGCAAATAGTATATAGTAGTGTGGAGAAACACAAGGCCAAGTTTTTGGCTAGAGGGTTTTCTTAGGTGGAGGGGATTGATTACGATGAGACTTTTTATCCTATAGCAAGGTACTCATCTATCAGATCCATTTTAGCATTGTTAGTGCAGAAGGGATGGAAGATACATTAGATAGATGTAAAGACAACATTCATCAATGACATGATTGAGGAAGAGGTGTATATTGAGCATCTTGAAGGATTTGGGACCTTCAACAGAGAGTTGCATGTGTGCAGACTCAAGCGAGCACTGTATGGACTGAAAGAAGCACCCCATGTTTGGTACACTAGAATCGAAAACTATTCCACCATTTTGGGCTTCACCAAAAGTGAAGTAAATGTGAACCTTTACCATATTGTGGTTGAAGGTAAATTGTTGATTATTATTTTATACGTCAAAATTTTTATTTTGACACGTGATTATAAGCTGATCAAGTCTTGCAAAGAGGATCTTGCAAGAGAGTTCGAAATGAAGGACTTGGGGCTCATGGACTACTTTCTTGGGATGGAAGTATGGAAAGGAGATGAGGAACTGGTTGTCTCTCATGGAAAGTATGCCAACGAGATACTCAAGAAGTTCTACATGGATAGAAATAAACCCATGGAGACTCCTCTAGCTGGTAACTAGAGGGAGGAGGATACTACTTCTAGTGAATTAGTGGAGGCTACTATTTATAGGTAGCTTATGAGTTCACTCATGTATTTGGTGAACACACGACCGAACATGTGTTATGCAGTTAACCAACTTAGTCCAGCAATGGTTAATTCGACCAAGTTGTATTGGAAGGTAGCCAAGCATGTGTTGAGATACCTCAGAGGCACTACTCAGTATGGTCTTTGATATAGATAGATAGAGGGAGTGAAGCTTCAAGGCTTCACCAATGCAGATTGGGCAGGGTGTCCATCTGACAAGAAGATCACATCAGGTCAAATCTTCAGTATTGAGTCAGCAACTGTTTCTTGGTACATCAGGAAACAAATATCAATTACACTCAATTTAGCAAAAGCAGAGTACATGGCAGCTAGTCAAGCAACTTGTGAGGCTATCTAGATGAGGAAGATTCTTTTTGGTTTGTTTGGTCAGCAGATGGATCCAACTATGATTTATTGTGAAAATCAGAGTTGTATCAAACTATCTAAGAATCCAATTTTTCATGATCTGTTCAAGCATATTGATGTCTGATGTCATCATCTTCGAGATTGCGTGCAAAGGAGAATTATGTTGTTGGAGTACATTCCCACAGAGGAACATGATGTAGATATTTTTGACAAAGGCCTTGTCAAGATGAAAATTCAAGTTTCAGAGAGGCAAGATCAGGGTAGAAGATAATCCATTTCTTGTTCAAAGGGAGTGTTAAAAATAACAGGAAGAAATACTAATTTAATTTGTCCTTGAATTAAATTAGGAATTAAATCGAAATTATATTCTCATAGCAACTTGTAATAGTTAACTAAGTTAATTCGACTTAGCTAGCTTAGGAAATTCGAGTTGGAAGTATATCTAGAGTCATGTAGAGTGATCCCTAAATTTTAGGGGCCCAGGTTGAGTTATTTTGAGTTGTAATTAATTAACTCAGTGTAATTGAGTTATATTTAGTTAAACGTGTTCCAACTGTTGGAGGAACTAGTAGAATGTCTAGTAGTGGGGACAGGCAACAATGCAACTTCACTACCCCACTAGTTAACTAAAGATTCACTAATAAATATGTCATGCATGTGAGTTCAGAGGAAGACCCAATTGAAATTAGAGTTAAGGGACAATGTACTATCAATTGTATAATTTCCTGAGTTGTACAAATGGTGCATGGAATAAGTTGAGGGCCTATGGATGGATTACGTAGTTATGGAGAGAGAATTTCCCAATTAAATATGGGCTAATTCTCTTGGGAATTGCACAAGGAAGTAGGGGCTTTGTAGGCAACAAATTTGGATAAGTGTTGGTTTGAGCTGGTTTGTGAAGTAGAAAGATAGATTGTACTTGTGCAGGAATTGTTTGGGTTGAAAAAGAATTGTATTTTCTTCTCAGATCTTCTGGCTAATACAATATAGATAGTTGGCATTTTGAGTAGTTGTTTTCCTCAGAAAAATATTGTGTTATGTGCGATTGAAATTCTTCCTTTTCTTCTTGGTGTTTTCAGTGATCAATTTTGGTTTCTGTTGACGAGTAGATTAGAATCTTGTCTTGTGTTTTATCATATCACATAAGCTATTGAATCTACAAGTGAAAATATACATGGTATCAGAGATGAAGACAATATAGAAGAGAAGAATTGGAGTTTGTTATGAAGGTGAAATTGAATTTGTAGGTTCATACTTCAGAGTCAGTAATATGTCATTCGACGGTTTGAGACTTGTGTATGCCCTGGAAAGTAGCTCAAATTACATAGCTTGAAAGGATAGGATGGAGGCTGTGCTGGAA
Source organism: Pinus tabuliformis (assembly GCA_031772625.1). Classification (NCBI taxonomy): domain Eukaryota; kingdom Viridiplantae; phylum Streptophyta; class Pinopsida; order Pinales; family Pinaceae; genus Pinus; species Pinus tabuliformis. The sequence goes on from CM062818.1 coordinate 719,619,160, forward strand.
GACAATGGGCTCAAGGAATTCATAGATCATGATATTTCGAAGCCTCCAACATCTGATGCTAAAGATATGGATGAATGGATAAAGTGTGTGCAAAAAGTGAGAAGGATTATCCTAGAAGGAGTTCGAGATCACATTGTCTCGGATCTCCATAGAAATGAAACTCCATTTGCAATGTGGAAAGAATTGGCAGACCTCGTTGAAAATAGCAGTGATTAGAGGAAGTTGGCACTAAAGGAAAAACTTAGAAAGATCAATATGGATAAGAGTGACTCACTTCCGAAGTACTTGACCAAGTTCACCCAATGGCATGATGAGCTTGGAAATGTTAGGATTACTATGGTTGAAGATTATTTTGTGAGCCTAGCACTTCTAGGACTTCCCAAGGCCTTGCATAGTTACTAGGACTCACTTAATGGGAGGTAGAAGCTACCAGAGTGGGAGTGGTTGTGGTCCGACTTGGTATAAGAAGGGATTTAGTGGAACACTAGAGACAGATCCTCATCAAAGCATGATGATGAGGAGAATTGTGCCTTAGCGGGTAAGGAAAAGAAAGGGAAGGGGAAGTCATCCCATTCCAAATCAAATTATTATCATGGTGACAAGAAGAAGGACGTGTCGAAAGTCAAATGCTTTCACTATCATGAGCAGGGACACTTTGCCACAAAGTTTCCACTCAAGAAGGCCGATAAAAAGCCCTCAGGAGGAGCAGCAAGTGAAGCTCTTGCTTCACAGTTCGAAATGGACTTTACCCTGATTTCTTGTATGGTGTCATCGATGATGGGTAGTGTGTCGTACTTGGACAATGGAGCTTCTTTCCACATGAATAGTAACAAAGAGATCTTTAGTAAATTAGAGGAGAAGGATCTATAGATGCATATCGAGATGCGTGATGATGGGAGGTATAGTACTACTAACATCGATATAGTTACCTTTCAAAGGGAGTCGAGTTCTCCCCTCACTTTGGGAGATGTTATGTATGTTCCTGATTTGAAGAAGAACTTGGTATTTGTTGCCATGTTGGATGATAGAGGCTATGATGTGATATTTAGTAAATGAAAGGTGTTCCTTCGTCACATAGCCATAGGACAGGTGAAGAGGATAGGGGTTTGAGTGAAGAACCTCTACAAGTTGGAGGTATAAGATTGTGCTGACTTGAGCACTAAAGTAGAGAAGGTGCAGAGTCGAGACATTGGTGAGATTTGGCACAAGAGATTAGGTCACTTGCACCATGATGCTTTGAAGATCATTCAACAAATTTCTACTAGTCTTCTTAAGGGTGCACTAGAGCAGGTAGACACATGCAAAGGGTGTACAATGGGAAACTACATCAACGCTTCCTTTCATGACAAAGATAGTTGAGCATAGGCGATCCTCGATTGAGTTCACTCAGATGTGTGTCGAATGTTCTCAACAACATCCACGGCCAATCACATGTATTATATGATATTTGTTGATTATTTTTCTCGTAAGCATCAGATCTTATTCATGTAGAAGAAAGATCATACTTTTGCTAAGTTTTGTGAATTTAAAGCACTTGTCAAGAAATACACTCACAGGAAAGTTAAATCTCTTAGGAGTGATAACAGTGGAGAGTATGTGTCAAATGATTTGAAAAACTTCCGTACAACAGAAGGCATCCGATGGGAGTTGATAGCACCTCATAATCCACAACATAATGGGGTGGCTAAAAGAAAGAACAAGAGTATTGTGGGACCGCATGGGCGATGTTGCATGATCATGGCCTACCATTATACTTGTGGGTTGAAGTATGCAACACAATTGTTTATTTGCAGAATAGAAGCCCTCATTTAATTCATGGGATGAGTACACCGGAAGAGGCTTTTTTTGGGAAGAAATCGGATGTGTCACACTTCAGGAATTTTGGTTCATTCGTCTACTGCCATGTAGCCAAAGATGCATGGAAAAGCTTGAGCCAACAAAATAGTTGAGCATATTTGTGGGGTACACTGATACACCTCATAGCTATCGAGTGTACCTGCCAACCAACAACATGATCGTGGTTCGTAGAGATGTAAAATTTGATGAAGATAAGGCCATGAGATGTTCCCTTGAGAGGGAGCTTCAACTACATATGGTTGAGGATATTTTAGCTCTAAAGGAGTAACCTTATGATGATGTGGAGTAGCCACATGCAGAGGAGTAGGGAGTGGAGACACCCACTCATTCAAAGTCTTCCAAAGATGGGAGAAAGTGCACCAGAGAGGTTGATCAGTTATTGCATGGTTCTAAAGAGAATGTGAATGCGGAGGTCACCAGAGAGGTACACTGGATACATGGTTTTGACATTGAGTGGATGTGTAGAGATTGAGTCATCCTCTTTTGAGGAAGTAGTGAAACAACTAATTTGGGTTGTTTCCATGGTTGAGGAGTATGATTCCATTGTCAGTAAAAATGTTTTGGATGTGGTCCCATGATTGGTAGATAAGTCAGTGGTGTGTTCCAGATGGCTTTACAAGGTAAAACAAGCAGCGGATGGTATTGTGGAGAAACACAAGGCCAAGTTTGTGGCGATAGGGTTTTCTCAAGTGGAGGGGGTTGATTATGATGAGACTTTTTCTCCTGTAGCTAGGTACTCATCAATCAGATCCATTCTATCACTGTTATTGCATATGGGATGGAAGATATATCAAATGGATGTAAAGACAACATTCGTCAATGACATGACTGAGGAAGATGTGTATATTGAACAACCTAAAGGATTCGAGACCTTCAATAGAGAGTCGCATGTGTGCAGACTCAAGTGAGCATTGTATGGAATGAAACAAGTACCCCATGCTTGGTACACCAAGATTGATAACTATTTCACTGGGTTGGGCTTCACCAAAAGTGAAGAAGATGCGAACCTTTACCATATTGTGTTTGAAGGTAAATTGTTGATTATTGTTTTATATGTTGATGATTTGATTCCAACAGGTGATGATAAGTTGATCAAGTCTTGCAAAGAGGATCTTGCTAGAGAGTTCGAAATGAAGGACTCGGGGCTCATGCACTACTTTCTATGGATGGAGGTATGGCAAGGAGATGAGGAACTGTTTGTCTCTCAGGGGAAGTATGCCAACGAGATACTTAAGAAGTTCCACATGGAGAGCAGTAAACCCATAGAGACTCCTCTAGCTGGTATCTGGAGGAAGGAGGATGCTACTTTCGGTGAAGTATTGGAGGCTACTATTTATAGGCATCTTGTGGGTTCACTCATGTATTGGTGAACACACGGCCAAACATGTGTTATGCAGTTAACCAACTTAGTCTAGCAATGGTTAATCCTACCAAGATGTATTGGAAGGTAGCCAAACATGTGTTGAGATACCTCAAAGGCACTACTCAGTATGGTCTTTGATTAGATAGACAGAGGGAGTGAAGCTTCAAGGCTTCACCAATGCATATTGGGCAGGGAGTCCATCCAACAGGAAGAGCACATCAGGTGGTATCTTCAGTATTGGGTCAACAACTATTTCTTGGTACAACAGGAAACAAAGATTAGTTGCACTTAGTTAAGCAGAAGAAGTGTACATGGCTGCTAGTCAAGCAACTTGTGAGGTTATCTAGATGAGGACGATTCTTGTTGGTTTGTTTGGTCAACAGATGGATCCAACTGTGATTTATTGTCATAATTAAAGTTGTATCAAACTCTCTGAGAATCCATTTTTTCATGATCGGTCCAAGCATATTGATATCTGGTATCAGTATCTTCGAGATTGTGTGTAGAGGAGAATTATGTTGTTGAAGTACATTCCCACAAAGGAACAAAATGAAAATATTTTAACAAAGGCCTTGTCAAGATGAAAATTCGAGTTTCACATAGGCAGGATCGGGATAATAGATAATCCTTTTCTTATTGAGAGGGAGTGTTAAAAATAACAACAAGAAATCCTAATTTAATTTGTCCTTGAATTAAATTAGGAATTAAATTGAAATTCTATTCTCATAGCAACGTTGAATTAAATTAGGAATTAAATCAACATTCTATTCTCATAGCAATGTTGAATTAAATTAGGAATTAAATTGAAATTATATTCTCATAGCAACTTTGAATTAAATTGAAATCCTATTCTCATAGCAACTTTGAATAAAATTAGGAATTAAATCGAAATTCTATTCTAATAGCAACTTGTAATAGTTAACTAAGTTAATTTGACTTAGTTGATGGAAATTTGAGTTGGAAGTCTATCTATAGTCATGTAGAGTGATCCCTAAATTTTAAGGGCCTAGATTGAGTTCTTTTGAGTTGTAATTAATTAACTCAATGTAACTGAATTATAGTCACTTAAACTAGTTCCAACTGTTGGAGGAATTAGTAGGAGGTCTAGTAGTGGGGATGAGAACTTGTGCAACTTCACTGCTCCACCAATTAACTAAAGATTCACTCATAAATAACTCATGCATGTCAGTTCAGAGGAAGACCCAGTTGAGATTAGAGTTCAAGGACAATGTACTATCAATTGTATAATTTTCCGAGTTGTACAAATGGTGCATGCAATTAGTTGAGGGCCTATGGATGGATTGCGCAGTTATGGAGAGAGGATTTCCCAATTAAATATGGGCTAATTCTCTTAGGAATTGCGCAAGGAAGTAGGGGCTTGGTAGGAAACAAATTTAGATAAGTGTTGGCTTGAGCTAGTTTGTGAAGTAGGGAGATAAATTATACTTGTGAAGGAATTGTTTAGGTTGAACAAGCATTGTATTTTATGCTCAGATCTTCTCGTTAATGCAATATAGATTTTTGGGGTTTCGAGAAGTTTCTTTCCCCAGAAAAATATTGTGTTATGTGCGATTAAAATTCTTTCTTTTCAGCTTAGTTATTTCATCTATCAATTTTGGTTTTCGCTGATGAGTAGAGTAGATTCTTGTCTTTTGTTTTAGCATATCACATAAGCTGTTGAATCTAAAAGTAAAAATCTACATCTTGTTGAGAGGGAGTGTTGAAAATGGAACAAGAAAATCATATTTTAATTTTGTTCTTGAATTAAATTAGGAATATAATTGTAATTCTACATCACAAGACAACTTGTACGAGTTAACTAAGTTAAATTGACTTAGTTGACTTAGTTAATTCGAGTTGAGGGTATAACTTGATTCGTGTAGAGTCTCCTACATTATAGGAGCCCTGGTTGAGTTTATTTTGATTTGTAATTAATTAATTCAGTTTAATTGAGTTAAATTCAATTAAACTAGTTCCAACTGATGGAGGAATTAGTAGGAGGTCAGATAGTGGGGTGTTGCTTCATGTGTTCAACAAGTTAACTGATGATTCACTCATAAATAACTCATGCATGTCAGATCTGAGAGTTACTCAGTTGAGCTCAGGGACAATGTACTATCAATTGTATAATCATCCAAAATGTATAGGTGGTGCATGTAGTAAGAGGAAAGCCTATGAGGACTGTGTAATTCAATTAAGGAATTTCGCTGATTAATAGGGGGTTAATCCCCAAGGAAACAATGCAAGAAAATAGGAGCTTGGAAGGAAGCTAAATTGGTTAAGTATTGGCCAAAGTCAGCTTGTGAGGCAGTGAAACATATAGAGATAAAGTAGAGGTTGCTCGGGCTTGAGAAAATCATTATAATCTTCTCATATTTTCTGACTAATGCAATATACAGATAGAAGGGAATTTTAGTTGTGGCTTTCATCAGGAAATCATTGTGTAATGTGTTTATTGAATTCTTTCTTTTTTATTCTTTGTGTTTTCACGATCGTTTAATTGTTTCTGTTAATGAGTAGAGTAGATTCAAATCTATTGTTTTAGTAAATTATAATTAGTAGTTTGAATCTACAAGGAATTTCTACTCCTGGAATAATCACACTTTCAATTTTTGATGATGTGATTATTCGTGAAGAATTATTTTAAAATAATAATATTAGTTTAATCTAATTAATAGATAAAATAGTTTCCTTAGAAAAAAATAAAATAGTTTCCATAGTAATATTTTTTTTTTTAAAATATAAAAATAGTTTTATTCCAATACAAATCAACAATGTGGAAGGAATTTGCAAACAAACAATATGAATCCCATACACAATCTATATTGAAGGAATTTACAAATAGTAATGCATATGAGAATCTCTTCTTGTATGCCAAATTTGATATAAGCAAACACTACCTTTCTTGTGTACGGCATGGACAATGGGCTTCCACTTTTTCACCTACTACTCCTTCCATATTCCAAGTATATTTGGAGTCATCGAATAACTTAGAAGTTGAGGAATATTTAAGATAAATAATAGCAAGACTGTGAATGTAAACTTTATATTTGTAATTCTTCATATAATATTTGCAAAAAAAAAAATATAATATTTCATTCTATTTATGTGTTATATTATCTACCCTTAAGAGTATATGGTATGCCAAAAACTTTTACAATGAGAATGCCAAAAACTTCTACAATGAGAAAGCCTCTGATTAAAAAAGAACATAAACTAAAAGCAATGTTCTAACTTGAATGTTCTCGGCCTATTGGATCAGAACAATGGTACTCTAACCTGCAGTTATTCCCATGTAGTTAGGTTAGTTAAGGGATAGCTAGTAGAACGTGCCCAAGAAAAATCAATTTCTCTTTTCACGTATATAAATGCATCAGATGGCGAGGGCAGGTTAGTCCTTGCCACTTTAAGTGGAAATCATGCTTTCATAAAAATTACAAATTGATATATGCACTGGAAAAATTAATTGCCAATTAAGGGTCAAGGAGTTGCATAAATTTTGGTAGGTAGAAAACACTAGTAATGGTGCACATTTACATTTGTACTCATACTTATTAAAGTGCCAACCAACACAAAATAATGGTGTAATACATCTTGTTACTATCCATTTTTTGTGCAAATACTTTCTTAAATTTCCAAAGATTTTAATTTGGTTGGTTTTCCTATGAAGCTTAACAATGAAAAATTACTCAAAGAATATATCAGATTCATAGCATAAATATTGCAATTGCATCCAAAAATTATCCACATGGTGCAAAGACTGCAATAAGATCTTGAAGTTTATGGTCCAATCAAATGTTTGAAAAATATTTTTTTCACCTATATTGAAAAATAAATATTTGTTTAATAGAATGAAGATTTCCAAAGTTATTCATATAAATTTCTTCAAATATTTTTTTTTTCAAAGTTAAACATTATAATCTGTATTGGTGAATATTAAACTATACTAGCCAACATAGAAATCAATTGCTAGTCTTTCCTTGGGATAAACTAATAATAAATCTAGAGTTGCTAGTCTTTCCTTGGGATAAACTAATAATAAATCTTACGATGATAGAACACTTATGTGACACAATATTATCTTATTCTCCTTTCCATAAGCCAAGTGTATGAACTTGCTTAATATAGATAGTTGACTGGTTTGACCAGGTCATAGCTTAAGGGAAAAACTTTAAGGTTTTTACCTTTATGGTTCACCGTAATTGATAAGGTTATTGTAAAAATTATTACCTTTTGATCTCCAATGTGTATTTTGGAATATGATGTAAGAGTATTGAGAATAAGCTTATAGGTAAGTAAAAAATTTAAGATAATGACCATGTCAAGATAATAAAAAGAATATATATGAAAAATTGTGATTAAAGAAGGATAGATGAACCATGCATAAGAAATATTTTTTTAGAATTGATAGAAATAATGGCTACCAAGAGCAGTGTTATGAAGAATGTTTTTTTTTTTTTTATATAAACTTCAACATTGTTTATGTTTTACATGTATGAAATGACATAAAATAAATAAAATAAAAATAAAGAGTAAAAAAAACTAAAAATTGTAAAAAACTAAAATAAAGACAAAAGGTTTGTAAAGCAAATAAGACATCACAATTCAAAAGACTATTGAGAAAACAATTCCTTCTTGTGATTATGAATAATGTTTATAATATGGTGGAATTATCATGATATAGACCAATTCATTCTACAAATCATGTATCGTGAATAATGTTTGAATAATATAGTGGAACTGTCATACTGTAGACCAATTCATTCTACGAATTTATATGAGAGTGAGAAATGAGAAGAGAGAAAAAATGGGGATGAAAATTTGTAGAGAAAGTCATGGAAATATTGTGAAAAGAATTATGGAAATAGTTATGCATTTAATTTTAATTGAAAAATAAATTTTAACATAATTGTTATGTTCACCTGGTGATATATATTAACTTTTGCCCTTAGTGTACGCTCCTTGGCATCCTTCCTCATGTGTAGCGTTGCGTTAATCTGCAATTGTGTGCTGCCACGTTGTGGGTTGCATAGCGTGGTATCATGATAGCTCTCCATTTCGCCCTTAAATTTATGAGCGTATGCCCCTGGCATCCTTGCTCATGTGTAGCGTTGTGTTAATCTGCAACTGGGTGCTGCCACGTTATGGGTAGCATAGCATGGTATCATGATAGCTCTCAACGATTTGTCTATATTTTGGTGGATGAATTTCTGCAACTAGCTGTATATTTAATAGGTGATAGAATAAATGAATTGCTCTGAAGAGAACATTGTCGTAGGTCCAAAAGAGAGTCATAAAAGAGCTAGAAAAACAACAATGTAGTAGAATCCATAGAGAGTCAAATCGAAGCTCCAATCCTCGGCATTAAAGAATAGTTGAAGTTCCAGTTGCCAAAGAAGTTGTCAATTACACCATGACTGTTTGCATACAACTCATTGGCTTGGAGTTAGTTGAGCATGGTCAAGTGACGGGGAGTTTCTCATGAGTTCGTTGAGCATGGTCAAGTGACAGGGAGTAGAAAAGGAGAAGCATGAACGTGTCATGCTGGAAGTGATGATGCAGATCAGTCATGCTTTTTCATAATGCTTCCATCTGGACATTCAAGTGGATATGAATCTATGCATATGATTTAGAAAAGTTGTCTTGGAATGCTATGCATATGATTTAGAAAAGTTGTTTTGTTTTGCATGATTATGGCAATTTTGTCAACCGTGCATTGCCACCCTAAGTGATGTATTTTTGGAAGGAGAGGAGCTGTCATCAAAGTGAAAATGCGGGGAGAAATTGTTGCCCCAGATGTGTGAACAGTTTTGGTGTTGCACACCCACTAGAAATTGTTGTCAAGGAGTGAGCTGTCGTCGTAGATGAGAGTGCCAGTGTTTCTTGCAGATCTCTGTGGGCTACTCTGGAAGAACGTTATGTTGGAATTACGTCAGAGAAGCTGTGGGGCATTGACTCTTGAATGAAATATCATCATCATCATTCTGAGTTCCGAGGATAAGGATGACTCTATTCAAATGATGAGGATAGCTAATCTTTACTGGTACTCAAAATTGGGTATAATGGATTCTGATTCCTCAGTGAAGTGGATCACCGTTTATTAATCCCATCGAAGGTCCACGGATTGTGCAGGTCTTTTGCAATCTCACTGAATACATTTGCGCCAGGCAGTTCCATGGAAAGGTTCCCGCGGGATTAGTTCAAAGTATTGAGAATGTAAGGACGGTCATATAAATAAATATTTGTACTCTAAACCCCATTGGTTTTTCTGTTTATTCTAGCTAGAAAACAAAGCAATGCATTCATAACTTCTTTTGTATTTCACAGATTTCTGCATTTGATCAACCCCGTTGCATGCTTCGAAGGCCTGCATGGGTTTTTTCTTTTTCCATTGATTTCTGTGAAGTGTAGGTGTTTAATTTGAAAACCCCGAGGCATTGAAGGCTATATCAGTAAAAGAAATGAGATCTGTAATGGATTGTTATATGTTGGGTAGAGAAAGGTGAACGAAAGGTGAGCAAATTTTATTTTTATTTTTTTATTTTGGCATGAGTATTTTAGAATTTTCTAGTTTCTGATCGTAGTATCAAGTTCTCAAGAGTAAATCACTTTATCTAATATTCTGATCATAGTATCAAGTTCTCAAGTATAAATTGCCTTATTTAATATTGGATCACAAGACTTATGAAAACTAAACCTCTCCTTACTCAACTGTACCATAGTCCCTTACTAAACCTCTCCTTACTCAACTGTACCATAGTCCCTCCTTACTCAATTGTACCATAGTCCTTCATCTTATACTTATTCTCTAGAAAGTGAATGGAAAAATACACTAGAAGGTTGTTTCTTGTTATTTTCCATATTAGATTAAATGTCTTTCCAAAGGATGGGGCAGATACAATGTTGAACATGTATATGTTTTGGGCATGTGAATCACGATTTGCGGAAGATGATGGGGGTATTTAGCTTGGCACTACCGTACAATCAACAACTCGTGAATAATTTAACAATTGAAAAATCAAAGCTAAAGAAGACATGTATATTTGATTTTGCGTTATGCCACAAGCATGACATGAAAAAAAACTAATTTTTTATAAGGATCTTCTACTATACTATGTCAAGCATATTGTGGAAGGTGACTTAAGAGGTAAGAAGTAAGAATAAGTAAGTTTTTCTCATTTTCAATTCTAAGTATATAAACTAATTATCATTTATCTTCTACCATCAAGTATATTGTGGAGGGTGGCTGGAGTGGGACTTTATTAGTGATGCTTTGGTTTTGGCCATGCCAAAGTTGCAGTGACCTTTTGAGCTAGAGGTAGATGCTATTGGGTATGTAATAGAAGCGGTACTCATGCAAGGAGGAAGGCCGGTTCTTTCTTATCATTATCAATGTTAAGCCACGTTCTTAGTGGCTCTTTCAGTGGTAGTCGATTTTGTTAAGCAACTATATTAACAATAGAGTCTTTCCTAGAACAAATTAAAGAGCTTTTCTCATTGTCAATTTAGGTATATAAACTATTTTTTTTATAATGATATTTTTTTTTTCAAGTATATGGTAGAAGGTGATTTAGATGTAAAAGTAAAAAAAGTTACTAGAGCTTCATGCATATTATGGAAGGTAACCAATATATTGTGTAATTGTGAAAGGTGACTTGATGTGTTTGAGTATGCATAAAGAAAATAAGAAATAAAAGTTAAGAGGGCTCTATGTATATTGTGTAAGGTGAAATATGTATATAGAAATAAAAGTTATGAGGGTTTAAGTTCTTCTAAAAAATAATGAAAAATTATGAAGGTTTAAATATTTCTTAAAAGTAATGAAAAGTTATGAGGACTTAAATTTTCATATATTTGAAAAAATTAAGAGGTTTAAATTTTCATAGTTTTGAAAAAAAATTATGTGAAATGAAAATTTTCATAATTTTTTTTGAAGAAAATAGAGAGCTTAAAAGTTTTGAGTTTAGAATCAAATAGTATGGTATATTAGGTACATAAATTTGAGATTTTTTATTAAACTTCCCATAGTTTTTGAAAAAAAAAAATACAAAACTTAATTTTTTTTTAGTTTAGAGTCCAAATAGTATAGTATTTTAGGTATATATGTTTAGAGAGTTTTAATGTTAAGAGTCAAAGTTGAAATTAATTTTATGCAGTGAGTTAAAAGTCAATTTGATTTATTGATTTAAGGAGTCGAAATTGAGATAAAGCTTGAGTAATAAAGAAATTATTATTGTGTTATATGAAAAAGGGTGTATGATTGGTGTTACCCAACACCCTAACAAATTATATTAAGTCATGGAGTCAAGATGAGAATTTGAAGTCAATGTAAACTGAAGTTAAAGTCATTCAAATTGTCTTTTGTGTGCATGTAGAAGGAAGTTGTAGATGTCTTGTTGGATGGAGATATCCCTCCTACAAGAAACAATTTTATGTAGATATTGCAATAGAAGATTCAGATGAAGAACTATGCAAGAAGATGAGAATAGAAGGATAATGAGTAAAGAAGATGATGTTGATTCCATGAGAAAAATAGGTGATTGAGAAAATTGTAAGAAAGAAGGAAAGAGAGGAATTTGGTGTAAGAATTCCTATAAATATTGAAGCATGAAGAGTAAAGAGTTCAGATAAAAGGGCCAAGAAGAATAAGGACCGGAAATACCAAAAGAATAGGTTCATAGGAAGAGATAACTTAGGTGAGTTATTGAGTAAGGTGAGGAAAACTTCTTGAGGAAAAGAGGCACATTTGGGCCTAAAGTAAAAGAGAGAGAACATTGAAGCTTAGAGTAAGGTGATTGAGAAATAATGTAGATAGGGATTAGTAGAAGAAAATGTTCATATGAAGGAGAAAAAGAAGAACAATATGACTGAGATATGTGAAAAAAAAGAGATGAAAGAAGATGTAACTAGAAGAAAGAAAAAGGAATCTTAGACATGAATAGAAGAAAAACAAAAAGGAAAAAACATATTGTAGAAAAAAGAGGAAATATTAAAAAAAAAGTAAAGTGGTGAGGAAAATGGCACATAAAAATGGACATAAAGAATGAAGTAGTGAAAGAGGAGTGGCAATGACAAAGAATAGAGCTTGATGTAGCAAAAACAAGAAGAAGCCAGTGAAGCATGTTATGAATTAAAGTAATGTATGTTTAAAATTGAGTTGTAGATATAGTAAACCCATGAAGCATAACATCCTTAAAAATACACTATTCCTACCGAAATAATATTTTCAATGATAAAAAGAAATGGTCTTAATCATATGTTGTACAAATGTTAGATTAGCCTAAAATGGAAGTTGAAATTGTACTTGAGTCATGCTAATGTAAGCTTGATGAGTCAAAGAATACCCCTATTGAAAGTTCATGGACCTCTAAAATCCAATTTGTAACTAATGGCTTGTGGTTAGTTGAAACCATTAATGTAATCAAGCTTAGTGGTAAACCAAAAACCATATGTAATTAAAGAGAAATCATTAAAGGATATGGAGAGGTGGCTAGTTAGGAAGAGAAGTTCCATAGTGGAAAAAAACATTGATTTGAGGTAGTCCACATTTAGGAAAAAACTCAAATCTTAGTGTAAAGGCAATCAAGAAGATTGCAAGTCAAGAAAAAGGGTCTGCAAGGAACATGTGAAAGAGCAAAGAAAAATTTGAAACATAAGTTTGTGAAGTGATGGTTACCACCAAAGGAACTCATGGACATGATCCCATGAGGAAGTTTTTGTTGCTTGGTATTCTGATGTAGGAGCATCAAGAGCATGGTTATGGGTAAACCAAAATCCTAGGATGAATATGATGATGATGATGATGTAGGAGGAATAAAAGTTACATATATGAAAACTTTTGATGGAAGAATAGGTGATTAACCATGTTTAGGAAGGGTTTCTTAGATAACCATTAGTACAAAAATTAGTGAACCATGTGTTCTAGTGGATGGTTACATTTTTATATGGACTTCAACAATGTTTATGTTTTGCATATAAATGATGACAAAGAATGAAGAAGAATGAGGATGAAGCACGAAGAAGACCAAAGGCCATAGAAGACTAAAGATGAAGACAAAAAATGGAGAAAGCAAAGAAGACAAGACCATACAAAAGATGATTGAACAAATAATTCCTTCTTTTCGTCATGAATAATGTCTAAATAATATGTTTGAATTGCTATGGTGTAGAATAATTCTAAAAACCTATATGAGAATAAGAAATGGGAAAAATAGGAAAAGTTAGGGATGAAGATTTGTTAAGAGATTCATAGAGATATTGTAATGAGAATTACGAAGATAATTATAAATTTGAGTTGAGTGAAATCCCTGATTTTCACATAGTTGTTATGATTACCTCTTGTTATTTAAATAACTATTTAAAACAGAGAAACAATTTTTTTAATAAAAAAATTATTTCTATGATTTAAATTTTCAAATTCATCAAATATCTTCATCCATGTTAATGCATGTGAAAACACAAGTTTTATCGTATTGATAATTATATTTTAAATGAAAAAATAATTAAATATGATGTTATTAAATTATTATAAAATAGTATTAAAATAGGAAATTAAATATAATTTAATCAAAATATTAGAAAATAGTGTCATAAATGTTGAATTTGAATTTTGGTTGATTGAGTGAAAGCAGTGAGTTGACAAAAAAGATATATTTAAAATGAAATTTAATGAAATAATAATTATTAGCAATAACAAGTATTAATAATGTTTTAAGTTATTTTTTTTAATTAGTATTGTTGAAATATTAATCAATATAATGTTAAAATCTAAATGTTAAAATCCAAAATATAATGATGTTATTAAATTAATTATAAATTTAATATGAAATTATTTTTTTAATATAATTTAAATGGTGAACATAATCTATTAAGTAATAAATATTTAAAATTAGTTAATAGTTATTGAATAAATTCTAATAATAAATTAAATAGTAATCATAAATATATTAAATTTTCAATTTTTTTTTTCAAGGAAAAAATAATAATTTTCATTAGATGTTTGATGAAAATTACATTATGTATATGCCCTAAAGTACATTGAAAAATGGTTCACATAGCTAGTCCAAAAGGATCAAAATATCATGCTTTAGATGAGGGCCCTTTACATGTCCAAAAATAGTAATGGCTATTGGCATATATAAACTTAACAACATAAAATATTAGAAAATATATACAATGTTCTCGTGGTCACTTGAGAATTTTAACTCAGAAAAAACATAAATATAATAAGTGATCAGTTTGGTTAAGTGTCCATTAGTAGGCCCTCTATGAAAGACATGTGAAAATACTCATAAGAGGTCTTGTCTAGTTGCCTCATGATCTTCCAAGTGCCGAGATTTTGTTCAGTGTCTTAGAGAGAGTGTCTAGAAGGGCCTACTGAACTAATGGACCTAGTTGTTTTTCTTGAAATCGAGAAGATGTCAGCTTGGCTTAGATCTACCTTGAAGGAAGCAGAAGTACATGTAGCTCCACTTGGCACCTTTAGGTAAAGAAGGAGACCTAAGAAGTACTCTGGATATGCAACACTAATGACTAATTTCATTGATTATGAACCTTTCAACTATGAGGAGGCAACTAGCCAACAAGTTTAGAAGGATGATATGATGGAAGAATATCAATCTATTATGAAGAATGACGTATGGAGATTGTGCCAAGACCTAAAGGGAATTCAATGATGACCTCCAAATGGATATACAAGATTGAGTAAGTAGTGGATGGTAGTATTAAAAAATACAAGTCGAGACTTGTGACTAGAGTATCCTCCCAAAAAGAGGGAGAGTATTATGATGAAACTTTTTCTCTAGTTTCCAGGTACACTTATATTAGATCTATTATTTATTTTTATTCTTCTATGGGTTGAAATTTACAGTAGATAGATGTAAATACTTCTTCCTCAATGGTGTAATTGAGGAAGAAGTGTACAAAGAACAACCTCAACTGTTGATGTTCATGGGATGGAGTCTCATGTTTTCATTGAAGAAAGCCTTGTATGGATTCAAGTAGGCACCCAAATTTTGGTATTCTCGAATTGATGGCTACTTGACGACATTTGATTTCTCCAAGAGTGATCTTGATCCAAACTTATATATCAAGGTTGAGAAAAATGAACCTGCGATACAGTCGAGCCTGCTTACGCATCCTTGGGGTCGAGTACCTAAAGGTCCTCTCCTTAATAGTCGAGCCTGCTTACGCATCCCTATTATTCGAGCGTGATTACGCACCCTAAAGGTGATGGCGGCCTTAACAGTCGAGCCCTGCCGGACCTTGCCCTCAGAAGCGCAAGCCCTCTCTATATGTTGATGACTTATTTCTGACAAATGTAGAGCATGTCATTATTTAGTGTAAGAGGGGGTTGGCCTCTAAATTTGATATGAAGGATATTGGGCTGATGCACTACTATTTGGGACTAGAGGTTTGGCAGAATCCTGGAACAATATTCCTTGGTCAAGGAAAGTATATTATCTAGATCCTCTATAAATTTGGAATGATGGACTATAAATCTATGGAAACTCCCATGGTGACGAATTTGAGGAAGTTGTGAGACTCACTCAGATTTGGTAGATCCATTCATGTACCAGAAGTTGATTGGATCCTTAATGTATTTGGTTAATACCAAGATGGATATTTTCCTTCAAATGAACACTTTGAGCCAGTTCCATGTGGAACTATGACATGGTCATTGCATTGCAGTAGAGCATGTATTGAGATATCTACATGGTACAATTAATTATGGTTTATATATGCCTCAAACAATGATATACATCTATAGTGATCTATAGATTATGATTAGGTATGGGGTGTAGAGGACATGAAGAGTACATCCAAAGGTTTCTTCAATTTGGGCTTTGTTATGATATGTTGGATAAGTAGGAAGAAGACATCTATTGCACTCAACACTATATTGTTGTCAATTTAGCAAGTTATGAAGTAGTGTGCCTTCAGAAGCTACTTGCAAAAATATTTAATCAGGTCCTAGAACTGGCCGTGATATATTTTGACAATCAAAGTTGTGTGAAGATTTCAAATAATCCAATTTTCCATGACAGGTTAAAGCACATTGAGATCAAATATGACTTCATTCGTGACATGGTGCAAAAGGGAGTTGTGAATCTCTAGCACATCACTAGTGATGAGAAGATAGCTGATATTCCCACGAAGCCTCTATCAAAGGTGAAGTTTGTATACTTCAGGGACAAGCTTGGACTTGTTGAGAATTCCTCCCTCAGGCCTCAATGAGAGGGAGTGCTGGTGTGATAACATCATGGACAGACATTCTCCCTAGGTCAAGTTTATTGATTATAATTAGGGATAATGGTACGACATAGGATAATCATTCTTCCTGGGTCAAGTATGTTGACCAGGATTAGGAAGAATGGTCCTAGAGGCCCATAATTACTTAGTTGAGTAGGTGCCTTTCACCATCAATCTCAGACTCTCTAGATATTTTGAGTGAACAAATTTAGCATCAAGCTTAGAGTGAGGCCTTTGGAGATTCACAAAGGGTCAAATGTGCTAACTTGGATGATGGTGAACTAAGGCTAGTCTATATACCATGGGTCTAAGGCACTGACCTGAAATATGGTGACTAGTTAATTCTAATAATGCACCATGTGTTTGAGATATCAACTACAATTATGGCCAAAGGTATTAACCATAGTTATGAAAACTACTTGATGATGTTGGTTTACCATGGGCTAGAGTTGCTGACGAGGATTATGGTAATTGCATAATGATGATGCCAATGATGAATTGTTATAACCTTTTCTTAGAGAAAATTTTCAACGAGAGAACATCTAGATAGTTGCTATGAATAACTCCCTAGCTAAGAGGGAGTGTTGAATTTTGTAGCTATGGTTTTTCTTCATAATTAATGTTTTAGCCACAAAATATATGTAATGATTAATATAAGATATGCTCTTCATGTCAGTTTCAAAAGAGGAAATTTTAAATTTTTGGCTCAAAATTTTTCAAGTCAGCCCTCCATCAAGTCAAGTTGTCCCTAATAAAAGAGATAGGTCCCATTCATGATATCCAGAACACTATATATACTCCACTTATCCTCCTCCACAAGGGATAATTTGATCTCGCACACAATAAGGTATCTTCTAGGCATCCAAGCAAAGGAGAAGAAGAAAAAAAGATAAGAAGGACAACTAATTTTCTCTCTCTATCTCTTTGACCTCACACATGTGATTTCTCTCTTTTACTGAAGCTTTTCATGTATTAATTTCTTAGCACATTTAGCAGCAGGCTTGAAATTCTCGATAACATATTCTAGGCAACCAGTCTTAAATTTCAGGCAGTAGAGCCAACTTTCTGGGAAGTCAAATTTTAGCCTAGGAAGATCAAGCAGGGCCAAGTTTGTTTGGATGGTTGGAGACTTGACAAGAGGGAAATTTGACTAGGTTTGACCATAGTATTGTTGGTTAGTTTGAACATCATATTTGATTAGAAGAATTAGGTGTATCTCTTGTTGAACTATATAATTTCTCTGAGGAAAAGATTGTTGGGATTTCCCCCCAAGTGGGTTTTCCCAAGGTAAACCTTTGTTATCTTTGTGCATTGTGATCTATATTGTCCATATGCATTTGTGGTTGAATTTACGAAATGTAATTTATTAATGATAAACTAGAAGTGCTAAAAGAATACCTACATCATTAGAAGTAATTATTCATTTTCAAAAATTAGTGCTTGTACTATTGCACTTGAAAAATCAACAATTAAACCAATTTATAAAAATATTTGTCCAAAAGTATGCAAATGTTGATGTCCATTCTCTACAACAAACAAGAGGAGAAGCTTGAGGTTGAGGAGTTCTGCATAGTTATTAGTTCCTCTACCCAACTTGGACTATAGCTTGAATAAATGATTATCCCTTAAGTATAAGACAACACACACCACCCCACACTCTGCTCCAGCCATAGAGGCCCTGTAAAGTAGGCCCATGGATAGGAATGATTAATAACTTATTTTGTGATGTTACGCGGTCGATGAACGAGCTCAAGTAGATAGAGTAGAAAAAATAGCCATAACTTGTGTTGCCACTCTCTCTGCAGAGGTTGAATTTTGGTCAGCCAAGCTTCCAATAGGACTATCTTAGAGAAACCTTGGAAAATATTGTAACGGGCCTTAGCTTCTCCACTGCGTAGAGCTAGTACATCTCTTTGGAGGAGCAGGCAGTTGTGGCTGTAACGTTCTGTTGTCAGAACTAGTGGTTGGACATGGATGTAGTGTATGACTGGAACTTACACTTCTTAATATAATAGAGCCAGCACATTTCATGCATATGTTGTATTGTATTCTATGCTATCTGGTTTACTCTAAATGATATATGTATTTGTTTTGTTACGGATGCATGTATGTACTATTCTTTATAAGTATATATGAATCTTTCAGAAATGTGTTGTTGGTTTAACCATCACTTTAGATTGCTCGCTAACTTGCTTTCCAACTTGTGATGCATCTTTTCTCGTGTGTTCCCTTCCAAGCCGCTTACTATTATAGGCTTCCAAGGGGCGTACTCACTTCACCCTCAGTGTGTTAGAACCTCTCATGCACCTTCCTCGATTTACTGCAGCTGTCACACCCTTCCTACCAATAGGGGCATCTTACTTGCCTCCGTACAAAATCACGGTCAAGGCATTACCATACGACCCACTGTTGGGAATCCTACACCAAATGGTCTGAGGTCTAATTGAGACTTCTTATCGGGCAAATCCCCTTACATGTTGGCAGGTCTAGCACCGTCAACAGGTTCTTGTCACAATTCTTCCTGCTTACGAGAGCTTGCTTGCTCCCTTTCCTCTTTCACAATATTGTTGACTTCCTGGATAATATCTGAACTTCCTCCTGCTAATGTCTGCTTCAACCTGCAATCATATTCTCATTTGAAACGTTTTGGTTATTTCTTCATCCTTTGTCACTGCTTCGGTTGATGGTACCACTTTTCTTCCACAACTTTTTCTGTTGTATGGCTGCTACCTATAAGAAAACACTTATATGGCCAGTGTCTAAACATCAAAACCTATCAACATTTTCCTCCTCTTTGATAGTTTTATGCACCTTATTTTGATCTTCTACATGCAATCTTCTGTATGCACTTCCAAGTTAAAAGTATTTTGATCTACTCCAACTTTTGCACTTCTAATTCTTATAGGAAAATTAATTTCCAACTTCATTGCAATATTTTCAAACAATATCTACCAATAAAAATTACTCTATGCCTAAAATCATTTAGAACAAAAAATACCCAAACATGTTTCTCTTCTTCTCCAATAGTTTTAGTCTTAAACCTATTTCTCTACTGCAATCTTATGTTGGCAGTGTTTTTCTGTTTCATTCTTCTGTGCTCACAATCTCTAGTGTATTCTTAAACCTTCCAAGATTCTCTCTATGATTAACAATCATCAGTCTTTATCATTGCAAAACAAATTAAAAGTACCTCTTCTATAGCTCATGTTCTTCTTCTCATCCATTTTATTCTTTTGGGTTCAAATATTTGAAGCCATGCTCTGACACCACCTTCCTCTCTTGGAGAACCAATCTGATCACCACTTTGCCTCTAGTATCAATTGTTCTGATACCACTTGACATGGGACCAAATCACTTAGAAGTTATTTCCTCACTTTTATTACCCAAAGTCATCATTCCAATCTTGATTCCCTCATTTAAAATTGTTGCCACGATCCATATACAAGAATGTTGACACAAACCAAATCTTGCTAATCATCCACTTTGTATGTTATTCCCTTCAACGTAGATAAAAAACTTCATAATTTGAATATTGCAATTGTGACACCTTACATCTAATATTACATCTTAATTCATTACAATGCCTCCATCTCTATCAATTTTCAACAATCCACCATTACCAATTGTTAAGAGATTGTTAGTTTTTTCAATGCAGAATTCGTTGAGATTTAAGTTGGGGCTATAGGTTCTAATGGTAAATACCAAAATCCAAAATTTAATGCAAAGTGTATTCCTTTCATACTAAGTTACTGTCTATTCCCAATGCACAGATTTCAAGTTTATATCCATGCATGTCTTGACTGAGGTTTTTATATATATTGGGAGTGCTTTCCACTATTAATGCACACAAATTTATTCTAACTTGATTACACTGAATTGGAAAAATAACCTAGTTATATTAAAATTCCCACCTATTCATACCTTTTCATATTCTGTAGGAATGCAATTTTGTGCTAAATTGTGCATGATTACTCAAATCTAGCTACAATCAAGTCCACAAATTTACAATTCAATCTCCCATGACTATGAATCTCAATTCTTCTCAGAAGGCATGAACATTGTCTTATTTAACAATGAATTGGAAAACACCTAGTTAAATGATCATGATTTTTTAAAACAAACTCTCATCAATTACAAACTCAAAGTATACCTGAGTGCTTCAGATGACAAAATCCTAAAAAATTCCACCATGAATTTTGCAATACCATGCTTCCTCTTCTCTTCGGTTTTCTAATAATGATTAGAAGAAATAGTGGGTATCTCCCTTTTATTCTCCGCATAACTTTGTTATCTATAATAAGATATTTCCAAAATGCACAATTCACCTCTTCAACAAGGAACACTTGCAGTGAATGACATTATTTTAGTGTAGCAGGATTATTGATCACTCCATTGATCAATGATCTCTACTTCCAACTGAGTTTGAGAAGAACCAAGGGATTCTCGCCTTCTCACTTCTCCAAAGTACTATCACTCTTGAGCTTGTACAACTTTTCGAGCACCTGCATATGTTTTTGAGGCTACCTCTCTTGAGCTTTGGCTCCTCCTTCAACTGATTCACACTGAATAACGAGTCATCTTAACATATATACATGCATACAAGGGTTGCAACCATTCACACATTATAAAATCTCACAGATCCATCGACTTAGAACACATGGAATAGAATGATTCGTCATTAACAAAATAGTATTTACATATTTACTGTGGCCTCCCTCTCGTGGCCAGATTTACATTAAATTGACCCTACTTGGCATTGAAGCTAAACATTGGCTTCTATGACCTCTTATTGTTCTATCATGTATAGACACTACTATCACTATACGTTTCAAGGCTAATATATAAGGAGATTACATTTAATTAATCTCATGGGTTCAAATCCACTAAGTTAGGATCTTTTGGACTTGTATAGAGGGAAAACTTATTGGAGGAGACTCTCATGATAAAAGGCCAATTTGATGACATTGCTTGTTTCTCACATTTACAGGGAGAGATACCATTTCTAATTAGGTATCCAAAGAAGGGGCACAACATGTTCTGGGCACATGGATGATTCATGAGCACAACTAGACAAACTTTTATCAGTACGACCACTTTCCATTTTCATATTTTCAAGCTAGGTCAGCATAACAATGGTATAGAATTTTGGGACAATTTTTTAGGACTATATGCGGCTACAAGATTTCGACTCATGACATCTACTTATGGTTTATTTTTGTTAAAATGATATTATGTACATATTAATAGCTAAATTGATATATAACTAGCTCATTCTATATAGAGAACAATAATGATATTTATATAGAAGTACCCTTGTCTGATTGATATTTTTATGCATTCGGGCAGGCCCTATAGTTTATGGTTTGGGTTTATACTGCTAGATATGCTTGACAACATCTACTACATGTAATTTTCATTTTAACTTTTAATGGAAATTGTGGTTTTTCCTTCGGAAAAAAAATGCTTAGTATGAAAATAAAAAGAGAGAGGAAAAATCATAAATTAACATTGTCTTAAAGTGAGTACATAGAAAAGGTGTTGGAAATATTTAAAATGAGAGATGAAAAATTAGTTAGTCCACCTTTGGTTAGCCATTTCAAATTGAATAAGGAGATGTGTCCTAAAACATAGAAGATATATACTACATGTCGAAGGTTTCATATTCATTAGTAGTTGGAAGCTTGATCTATGTGATGGTGTGCACAAAGCTAGATATCACACATGTAATGGGAATTGTGAATGAGTACATGAAAAATCCAGGTAAAGAGAATTGGAAGGTAGTAAATTGTATTCTCATGTATTTGAGATTTATTACTACTCAAGAATTATGCTTTAGAGGTTTAAACATTGCTTTATAGGGATATATTGATTCAAATATGGTAGATGATATAAATAGTAGGAGGAGAACAATGGTGTATGTATTCACTATAGGTGGAACAACAATAAGTTGGATTTCAAAATTGCAAATTTTTTTTTCACTTTCAACAATATAAGTAGAGTATGTTGCTATTACAAAGGCTATTAAAGAGATGATTTGGTTACATAGGTTCATGGAGGAATTGGGAAAGAAGTAGGGGAATAATAGGTTTTGATAGTGATAGAAAGAGCAGTCATATCATAAAGAAATCGACTTTTCATTCTAATACTAAGCATATATAGCCTATGTACCTTTTCTTATGATCAATTTTGGAGGAGGGATAGTTGAAGCTGGAAAAGATACAAACTAGTTAGAATCCTACAAACATGTTAATGAAGGTAGTAACCAAGGAGAAATAATTTTCTACTAAGTTTAAATTGGTCTTCAAGCATGATAATGGAGATGAGAAAATTATTAGGGCCAAAGTTGAAGCACACCCAATAGGTGCAGAACTAATGGAGTTATTGCAATTAGTATCCAAGTGGGAGATTGTTAGTTGTGGAGCCCGATTATATTCCTAATTTAGAGGTCTTTTTTTAAGCTTCATTTGGACCTCAGTTCTTGATCAAGGGTGTAGGGTGGATTTCCTCCTATTATTTTTGTGAGGCGGTTTTGGGTGGTGACAACAACTATTTGGAGCCCCAAACTGATGATGGTTTATGGGTAGTTCCCTTGAAGATAATTTTTTGAAAAAATTCCCTCTAAAACATTGTAATGTCATAGTCAATGTGGATCATTCATCATTAGGTCATAGATCTAACAATAGATGTTATGTTAGGGTTTTTTTTCCCTAAAAGGAATCCATCTTTTTATGAGGGAGTTGTATTGTGGCTATGCATTATTAAGATAACACTGTAATTGAGAGAGAGGAGATTATGAGAGAGATAAGGAGAGGTTCACAATGGATGTGTTATAGGTTATAATCCCTTCATTTTTTAGAATATATAAAATAGAGGTTTGTCTATCCTCCATGGCTATAGCCAAAATTGGGTGAACCACGTATATTGGTGTCTCATTTCTATTGTTTCATTCTATGTTTTATATATACATTCATTTTAATTTATTGCTTTGTGACTTTATATATATATATATACATATATATATATATATATATATATATATATATATATATATATATATATATATATATATATATATATATATATATATAAAGCTTATGCATGGGATTGCGGTGCAGTGATATTCCACTGATGTTTTAGAGTTTGTTAATATACATATGTGTATAATACATTTATTGATTTTCTTCCTCTATTTAATTTAATATTTATTTCATGGTGTTGTTTCAAAGTTATTGTTTGTTGAATTCTTATTTCCTATAGATTGCATTTTCTATAGAATTAGTATGTTGTAGAATCACCTTGTTATTATATGAAGCTTAGTTTATAAATCTAGATGTCAAGTTACAAGCATGGTTCCCAATAACTCTAACATAAGAGGTGCCATTAGCAAAGGTGAGATTGAGAATACTATTGATTATTTCTGTTATAATGGATTTATGTCTTAATTTAGATTTGAATTCAAATAGTTGTTTATTTATGTTGTGTGAAATTTAAATTATATCATACAAAAATTAATTTTGAATAGTGCAAATTTATTCTTCTATATATATATATATATATATATATATATATATATATATATATATATATATATATATATATATATATATATTGCACCGAGTGCCTCACAAGTTCAATAGACCCCAAATTGATAAATTAAATGATTGTGTAATTTGAGTTTACCTTGATAATAGGAAGACACATAAAAGCACTATCAGTGAGGTGCATGAATCATTAAAACATGAAGTGGGAAGTCTAAAAGGTACTCTTAACATCACTAATGTAAAAAGGAATGTTACCACAAAGGCTTCCTTTTTTACTCTGTATGTTGGTTATGATGGTCTTTAGTATTAACTTGTTATCCAAGTTTGTGGTAATGAAGATAGTTTTCCAATTATGGGATGTAATGGTTGACTAGAGAGGTTATGTGTTTTGTGTGTGTGTGTGTGTGTGTGTCGATTTATCCATTAGGGAAGTAGGGGTTGGCACTATTCATTTCCCACTCAACAATAATAGCATGGTAGGCTCACTACAAGAGTTTTGCAGTTCTTTGACTTCGAAAAACTTTCATGCCATTGGATATTTATAGCTCACTCAACATGATTTGGTCTTAAACTTGCAACCTCTTAGAGCCCTAAATGCCCAAAGGAGGCTAGATGACTCATGTTACCTTAAAAATTTCTTTGAATCTCTCTCTCTCTCTCTCTCTCTCTCTCTCTCTCTCTCTCTCTATATATATATATATATATATATATCTATATATATCTATATATATATATATATATATATATATATATATATATAGATATATATAGATATATATATATATATATCTATATATATATATATATATATATATATATATATATATATATATATATATATATATATATATATATATATATATATATATATATATATATATATATATATATATATATATATATATATATATATATATATATATATATTCAAATAAATTTTTAATTTAAGATGATTCATCTAAACTCCTTATACAGAGAGAGAGAAAAGGTTTTAACCCTGTACAAAAATTACTTGTAAATGAATTCTTAAAAAACAGAAAAATATACAATGGAAAGAACATAAAATATACACAGAGGTTTTTCTCCTAGAACCCAAAATCCAAAAAATAGATTGATTTTTCATTATGTTCCTTTCAATGTTACAATATATTATATACACGCCGAAACATTCATAAATCCGCAATCCATTAACCCTAGATTAGAACATAACCATGGTTCCCTTGACTAGATATATAAAATACCATGGGAAAAACCATCCACAAAAACCATGGCTAGATCCGCCTGGGGTTAGTTGTGCAAAGAATATAACACATACCCGAGAGAGAGAGAGAGAGAATATTTAATAACTTCAATCAATTATTTTAATTATCAAATTTTAATTCCTTTCCCAAACACTTGAACCATTGAAATCAAAATATATGAGGTATAATATTAAGGAGTAGAATAAGAGAATTTAGAGCATTACATTAAAAAGAAACCTTGAACTTAAAATAGAGATACAATCAACTCAAGTAAATACCCATAAATGTTGTGTTATTTGATTTATGTTAATTCACTAAAGACATACACTTTTAAGTGGTGTGGGAGAAAGGGCACTCAAACTACCTCACTTTTCAAATCAAAATTGGCACTAAATCTAGTGGGAACTATGCGAGAAGCTAGAGTTTCACCCTTACGTTGGGAACTTTGTCATGTGACTTTGTATTTAAAAGTTTTGAACAATTTTAAAATGACCATTTGAAAAAAGCATCAGAATATGTGGAACTTTGACATGCCAAAACAATAAGGCTCACAAAAAATGGAGCGATTTGAGTACCCATATAACATACCTTTATAAGACACCCCATATGGGGTGGAAAGGGAAGTAGTAAGGGGTGAAGGAGGGGGGAACCTATCGTCATCCCAAGTAATAGAGGGGAGTGATGTGGTTTCCACCCTCCCCCAAGGGAAAAATACATGGTGTGTTAACTTATTGAAGACTCATGTGATAAAGCTACATGGGATCTTCATTATATACAACCTCATGTGAGTTAGTTGTGATTCATTTATGGCCCCATAATGGTTTGGTGGCAAAGGTTTGATTCTCTTATTACAGGAGGTTTTTCAAGGTTTGTGCCATTATGTTGGTGAGTACCTCAATAATTATTTTAGCCTTATTTACATCGTATTGATTGATCTTTTTCAGTCTTACAATTTATCTAAATGTGTTGGGAAAATTTATCCCTATTTTTCCTTGCATAATCTCGAGTCTTCATTCTACACTCTCATCTTTTCTTTGGGAGAAGGACCAAGCCCTCCTAGCCTAGTTTCTTCCTCTCTATGGTTGAGCAACCAAAGCAATGTCATGTTGGTTGAAAATGATCTTGATTACTTGGATCTCTCTCACACTTGACACTCTCTCTCAGGGAAAGACTCTCTTCAACACTTGATGCAAATATGGAACTTATGGATCAAAAGAGTTATTACATTCATATGTGATTATTTTTCTTCGGTGTCTTTGGGACATGGTCAAGTCATGCCTCCATGAGCTTTGATCACATTAGGTATCTCATTGTGATTTCTTTTGCTCATTGTTGGATATCAGGTTTTATTGGTTTGTGCTCAGTATAGTTTTCAAGGTTGGCGTGTCTTTCTTCTCTTAGGGAATTCTCCCTAATGTGAACTCCCTCTCTCTTCATCCTTAGGTAAATTTGTCCCTACTTCTATTTTCTAGAGGTTTTTGCTTGCCCTAGTCCCTTGTGTTGTTTGCTTTCCTCTTGCTTTTGGTTTGCTTCATCTAGGGTTCCCCTCTCCCTTTCGGTTCATTTTTTTAGTCTTTCTCACAGTGTATAAGAAAAATACTTCTCCCACCTAGGAGTTGGTGGTAGAGGATACATTATTAGCATTCAAGCCCACACCAAATTCCAATCATCATCTAATTATACTACTCTCAGACCCTTCTCGTCCCCCTCCCCCCAAAAATAAATCCAATAGGAAATTCATGCAACTAAGGAGGAAATTACTTCTGATAGAGGACACCATTATGATTCTGAGATTCTGGCTTATGTTGCTAATTGGGTGCCCAATATGACCAACACCAGGGGAAATAAAAAACTAGTATCTCTACACTATTGATCTTTATGAACATTTAAAATCATTACTCGAGAAAGTTTTGTTGGATAAGAATGACACCATAGATGAGTTCCTCCTTTGAATGATGGAATCACAACTATTGTTTCTGGACATGGATGACCATATGGCTCATTTGGATTATGTTATTCTATGTGGTAAGGGACCAAACCCCTTGGATAGCCCAAGGAATCCTAATCTCATAGACCTCTCCACCTTGTCTTGACTACTTGTTTGAAATAATGATTATAATTACTATATTTATGTTTTTAGTTGTGAGTTTTGTTATTTTAGACATTGAGTATATGTTAGTTGTTGGTATCTGCTATATAGATGTCAGACCATGATATTCTGAGTCTATATATTGTCATAGTAGGCATGTTTATATTTATATGTTTTTAGGAACAAACATTCCACTATTCTACCTCTCGTTTGGTTTTTAGTTTGGTAGACTAACATAGAACAAAGAACTATATTATTTATTCTCTTTTATATGATAAAAATCCTAAACTCACCTGAAAAACCATACTTTTTTAACCCAATACCAATCAATCAATAATTAAAAATAAACAACAACAACAACAAAACATTTCCATTGTAATCTTCTTAGACATTTCTATTTAAATTTTTTTAATGAAAATGCCATTCATATTATAATTTAAAACTTGATATTTGATTCGTTTGGGTTGTAAGAAGAAAAAATGTCATAATTTTGTGGAATATAAATTGGAATACACTAAAAATATTTGGCATAAATTTTATGTTTGATAAACAAAATGAACATTTAATGTAAATTCCAACTTTAAGGATATCAATGAACCTAGATTTATTATACTTTAATTTAATTTTCAAAATATAAATTCCCATTCATATAAATCAATTAAATATAAATTTTAAATTGTGAATTCAGAAAATTTATTAAAGCTTTTATCTTATTGAGTTTTCTAATATGTTTAATGTGCACAATGCATTAATAATGAATATAACATTGATCTCCAAAAAAAACCCTTTAGATAACAGTTGGTAGTTGGTGGTTCGAGTGTCTTAATGATAGCATTTACTTGATGATAACAGTTGGTCGTTGGACTGTCTTCATGATAAATTGGTCGTTGGACTGTAGGTTATAAAAAGATTTAATGAAAGTTTTTTATTTGAAGTATTAGGTGGATATCATTATGTTTCGAAGTCTCACTCATAATAGGTGAAGTGTCTCATCGAAACTTTGGATAGATTAGAATTTTTTTACACAATTTTTTTTCAAAAATACTTACCATAATATAACATAAACAAGTATAAAAATCTACAAGATTAAATTGGCTTAATAATAAATAATTAAAAACGGCTTACTATTACCTAATTCCTAAAATTTTATTAATAATATAAAATTTTAATAATATTTTTTAAAAATAGAAGTCATGCTCTTCAACTAACCGTTCACCGGTTAAATTTAGCCGTTAGTCCATATAGTCGTTGCTTGGTCAAGAAATATAGCCATTGGAGGTCCTGCTCAAACTATTTAATGGGCAAAGCTAGATCTGTTTCTTCAACTTGTCTTGACGATGAACCACACTTGTTGGTTTGAAACGCGTCGGCAAATGAAATTTCATGTGATTTTCGCCGAAAAATTTCTCATACAATTAAACTTAATTACTGTATATGAATAATTTCAAAGAAATTTATTTTGATTTTTAAAATTATTCAAATTATTTATTAAAAAATAATAAAATGTCTTTAAATATTTAAATATTTTTTTTACATTAATATTTTAATTTTCAATATTTAAAATTTTACATTTGCAAGTTTTATGAGTAATAGTTATAGTTTTATATATAATGATAAAGAAGATTAATGTCTACTAAGACTAATGTGGTCTATTAGACCTCTTTAATATGTTATCTCTATGATCAAAGAGAAGGGAAAGAAGTGTTCTTAGATCACTATAATTTTACTAACTTAACATGTCAAGAAGCTTGGTAGTGGGTGGTTTGGAAATGATAACACATGTGAGTAAAAGCCTAGCAATCCAAGAGAAAGTGTTTTTCATCTTCAAACCTCTTAATATCCCAAAGGTGACAAATTCTTTGGTCCCAAGGTGTTTTAGGAATAAACCAATAGGCCATTTCATATTGAAGCTCATGAGAATTAGTTCTTATCTTTGCAATGTTCATTTTCTTCTTAGCATTGGTCAAGACATAAAGATAATTCTAGTAAGCAAGAGTGGGGTTGATTCCCTCCTTATAATACCTTAGCTTCATTTTTCCCTCTAGCTCCTTATCATCCCACAACTTATCCTTAAATTTGAAAGTAATAGTGTTTTTACTATTATCCTTACTCTCCAAGATTATCTCCCCCTTTATCCCCTAATGGTTGAGCCAAGATTGGGCCAGGTGAGGGTTTTGGCTAGAGCTAGAAGCAATTTTGGGAAACCTCTTGGCTTCTATGTTGTAAAGCTTCTTCTTATACATCAGATATCTAAACATAGCCATGTTTTTAGGGAAAATCTAGTTTCAATCAAAAGGATGGGATAAATAGTATTTCCTTTAATCTTGATGTTGTAGGTTATAAATTGCTTTTGTATCAGATTGATCTTTCTCCATGATTGTCTAGATATATTGCAACCCCAAGCCTCACATCCACATAAAATAATAGGGGTGACAAGAGTCTCAAAGACAAATTTTGTTTTTCTCCAAATCCAAAGATAAATGGACTTACAATTGTTTTCAAGCTCATAATAAGCTTTCCAAACCCTAATAATCTTTTTATCAATAATATAATTCTAGTTGAGTTGGTGATGAAAATCAATACCTAAATATATATGCGCAAAAACATACTTCAATTTCTTGTTATCATAAATAAAGTTATAATGATTTTGAATATATACATATATAAATTTTTTTACACATATATATAATTTTAATAATTGATCTATATATATAAATATAAATTTACAACTAATAAGCTTTTATTTACTATAGCACGTAAAACAACCTTAAAAATAAAGCAAAATGTTAAATTTTAAATTACCGTCTCCCAAAAATATCATGGTAAACAGTAGAACTCCCAACGCTGCAATTAACTAAGCTATTGAATTTAAGTACTCTATCGAGCAGGAACATCCCAAAAGGCCTGCAGAGTCCATACCCGTGGCTTGCAAAAGGACATACCTCTTTGTGCTGTCAACCAACAAACACCATTCAATGTGGTGCACGGGTATCTGCCCCCCACACCTTCATCATTTTCTTAACAAACTACCCTACATTTTAGTGGGCACCACTGAAAACTTAAGGTATTATATGAGAATTTCCATAATTTTGGAAACAAATTTTCAATGCACTTAGTCTTTACCCAAAATAAAACTCCAAATTATGGAAAGAGTTGTTTGGTGTTTGCCACCTCCGTGTAACAGTGTCCTTTTTTAAAATCAAACTAGTTGCATCTTAATTTTGTTGTAACTCACATAAATCGCTACTGATACCTTCCAACGACCAAAGCATCACCCTCAAATTCATCCCAATAGGGTGCACCTCATTTGATTTGTTTCTGCACCCCATCTACCCCATTCAATGCGAAACAAACATATTTTCAATAATATACTGTCCCCAAAACTGGAGAAATTCCTCCATTTGTCTGGTAATCACTCTCTCTCAACAAGAATTTTTCACATAATATATTGTCTGCTCACTAATCTTAAAAAGCAGTTACAGTTACATATTTGTTGATTGTCTAAAAGTTTCAGTTGAAAGTGGCTGAATTTAACTGTTAGTAAAATTTTGAGAATAGCAATGAAAGTTAATTGTTTTACTTCTTTATGCTCATTTAATTCTAAAATATTTTTAAAATCTACAATCAAAATAAAAATCACTAAAAAAAAAAAAAAATAATTTAAAAATCACATAATTATATTTCTGTTATACATCTACCCGTTACATAAACTAAACTACATTGTTACTTTTAATTTTCTCGCAAAATCTAAAGTTGAACACAACTTTATATTATATCAACATAATGGTTAATATTTATCAACCCAATGTTTAAATATATCAATACAATGGTTTGTCTTTAACCCAACATTAATATGCAAGATCGTATTTAGTTTAACCAACGAGTTTATGAATATTCCAGCATACCATATCCCAATGTGGATCGGAGTCATTTACTACCGCTGATGACTCAGCTGCGATGTTTATGACTCCAACAATCCTGTGCCCTTGTGGCGTTAATGTTGTAGCTGTGGGATTCGGCCGAGATGCAGTGTATTTACTTGTATTGTTGTCATTTCTGGAGGGAGCTCCTCATCGACGGTGCCCGATCATCGATGTGATTGTTGGTTTGTGTTATATTCTTTCCATTACTAGCCCACGTAGTTAATCGGGGGGTTAGAAGGGGGGCGAAGCCCACCCTTTGTTGCGTCGATTGCATAGCAAGGGGAGTCACAGGGGGTTTGAGAGGTGCAGGTAACCCGACCCTATGTTAGGTTGGGCGGACCTACCTATGGTTTTGTGCATGATTTTCGCACATGGTTTTGGACGTGATGGTTTTCGGTCCATGGTTTTGGACGTGATGGATTTCGGTCCATGGTATTGGATGCTTTGGCGTGTATAAATATGTATTGTAATATTGAAAGAAATAATGAAAAATCAAGTTGGTAGTCTCGGTTTTGGGATCCAAGGGAAAATCTCTGTGTATATGTGTTTTATGTGTTATGCTCTCGCATTGTTTATTCTCTGTGTTTTAGAATTCGTATGTAGATAATTTTTGTATAGGGTTAAAACCTACATTTAGTATCAGAGTTGTTTTGGCTTCAAGGGGACGTCTTTGCTGCTGAGAGGTTTTACTTGGGCCTGTGGTGGACCCTGTTCAGTGGGAGATCTGCGGGATCAATTCGGGTGGTGAAAGAAGATGGTGAGCAGTGGAAAGATAGAGATCGAAAAATTTAATGGTCAGAGTTTTGAGTTGTGGAAACTCAAGATGGAGGATCTGTTGGTGGATAAAGATTAGTGGATTGCGGTAGATCCAGGTACTGAACCAACATGAGTGTCCAATGAAGAATGGAAGAAGTTGGAATGGAAGGCAAAGAGCACAATACGATCGTGTGTCTTAGATTCAGTATTGCTGAATGTATCAGGGAAAGCTACGACAAAGGCTTTGTGGGAAAAATTAGAGACTTTGTACCAATCTAAGTCTCTGGTGAATAAATTGTTCCTACGGAAAACGTTGTATAACCTGAGAATGAAAGATGGAGACTCGGTGGTAGAGCATCTAAGTGCATATAATACTGTGGTAAGTTAGTTATCGTCTGTTGATATTAAAACTTCAGATGAAGATAAATGTATCAGTTTGTTGTGTTCTCTACCAGATTCGTGAGATAGTCTAGTTATTGCAATAGGTAGCAATACAACTGCCTTACAGTTTGATGAAGTAGTCTCATCCTTGTTGACGGAGGAGATGAGACGAAAAAATATGGAGAGCTAGAAAATTGATGCCTTGTCTGTACGAGGATGGTCCCAGAACAGAAACAAAAATAAGTCATCGAGTGGGAGATCTAAATCTAGAGGGAGATCTAAATCTCCAGGAAAACTTGTAAAGGTGGTGTGCTGGAAATGTGGAAAGGAAGGGCACTACAAAAGAGACTGTAAATTTAAAGCTTCTGATAAAGGAAAGGGATCTGATGATGTTCATTCTGCAAAGGCGAAAACCACCTCAGATGAAGGTGGGGATGTGTATTTGGCTTCTTCAAGTACACATGTAGATCATGAGGCATAGTTGATTGACTCAGGTGCATCATTTCACTTCACTCCCCATAGAGAGTGGTTCTGCAAGTATGATAAATATAATGGTGGTGATGTCTTCTTAGGGGATGATAGGAAGGCTAGAATCGTTGGTTACGGAAAAGTAAAGTTGAAGTTGCAAGGTGGAAGGGTTAGAACACTTCTGGGTGTTCTACATATTCCTGCATTGGCCAGAAATCTGATTTCTGTAAGCAAGATGGATGATGCAGGTGTAAAAAAAGTGTTTGAGAAGGATACCTGCAAGATGGTTCGGGGGCACTGGTATTGATGCAGGGAGTTCGGATTGGAACTCTGTACAAGTTGCAAGGTAGCGCTGTTGTTGATGGGTGCAACAGTTCTGTTGTTCATGAAAGTGGAGCAGAAAATCTAGTGGTCTTTGGAGAGAAAATCATGTTGTGGCATCAAAGGCTTGGACATATTGGAGAGAAGGGCCTTCGAATACTTCATAGTAAAGGTATGGTAGAAGGTATGAGTAATAGCTCTTTCAATTTTGATTTCTATGAAAATTATGTATATGGGAAGCAGAATCGCGTGAGTTTCCCCTCTAGTGGTAAGAGGGCGAAACAGATATTAGAGCTTGTGCACAGTGATGTGTTTGGACCTGTGAAGGTTCCATCACTGGGTAAGTCTGTGTACTATGTATCATTTATAGATGACTTCTCAAGGAATACATGGATATATTTCCTTAAGAATAAATTTGAAGTCTTTGACAAGTTTAAAGAATTTAAGGCTCTGGTGGAAAACTAGACAGAGAAAAAGATAAAGGAGCTAAGGATAGATAACAGTGGAGAGTTTTGCAGTAAGCAATTTTAAGAATTCTGTAAGAAGTGTGGTATAGCATGACAAAAGACTACTCCATATACACCTCAGCAAAATGGAGTTGCAGAAAGAATGAACAAGATGTTGATGGAAAGGGCAAGAAGCATGCTTAGTGGTGCCGGGTTAGGACAGGAATTTTGGGTAGAGGCGATGGAGACAACATGTTACCTAGTCAATAGATCACCTTCATCAGTGTTGGAGGATAAGACTCCACAAGAGGTATGGATTGGTAAGAAACCCTCTCTTTCACATCTGAGGGTATTTGGATGTGATGCATATGTATATGTTCCAAAGGAGAAATGAACCAAGTTGGATAATAAATCTGAAAAGTGCATCTTTATTGGGTATAAGGATAGTTTAAAGGGTTATAAGCTTTGGAACTCAGTAACAAGGAAGGTTGTGTACAACTGAGATGTGGTGTTCACAGAGGTGAAAGATGTTATTAAACATAAAATCCAACCAAAGGAACTTGAGAAGATAGAGTTCGTGCTAAAGGAGGAAGAATTAGACTCTACAGTAGAGGAGGAATCAAAAGATGAAGAACCACAAACTCCAGGTGTGAGAAGATCAGTTCGAGAAAGAAGGCAGCCATAAAGGTATAGTCCATCTGCTTTCTGTTCAAATTTTGCTTTATCTATTACTAATGATGATCCTAGAACTGTGAAGGAAGCAATAGATTCAGAGGATGGAAAACTCTAGAAAGAGGCCATGGTTGATGAAATGACATCTTTGCACAAAAATGAGGCTAAGGATCTGGTGGAGTTTTCGGCTGGAAGGAAACCCATTGGCAGCAAATGGGTATTCAAGAAGAAGACAAAAGTAGAAGGAAAGGTGGAGAAATACAAAGCTCAGTTGGTAGGAAAAGGTTATTCCCAGGTGCCGAGAATTGATTTTGGTGATAATTTTTCCCCTGTTGCCAAGGTAACTTCTATTATATTACTTTTATCTGTTGCTGTTGCTTTGATTTTGAGGTAGAAAAAATGGATGTGAAGACAACATTTCTTCTTGGGGATCTAGAAGAAGAGATCTACATGAAGCAACCTGAAGGCTTTGAAGTGAAGAGTAAGAAAGAACTGGTATTCAAGTTAAAGAAGTCTCTGTATGGGTTAAAATAGTCACCAAGGATATGGTATCAGAAATTTGATACATTTATATGGGGACTTGGCTTCACCAGAAGCAAAGCAGATCACTGTGTGTATCTTAAATTAATTGGTGACCATGTTATTTATCTAGTCTTGTATGTGGATGATATGTTGCTGGTTGGAAATGACAAAGAAATTATCTAGGATTTGAAGACCCATTTGTTGTCCAAATTCGACATGAAATATCTTGGTGCTGCAAAGTATATTTTGGGCATGGAAATTAAAAGAGGTCAGACAAAGAGGAAGCTCTGGTTAAACCAGAGGAAGTATGTCGAGACAATATTGCAAAGGTTTAATATGCAGGATAGTAAATCGATGAAGATTCCTATTCCTATAGGTGTAAATTTATCTGTTGAACAGTGTCCCAAGACACAAGAAGAGGAAGAGGACATGTCCCGTATTCCATATGCAAGTGCAGTCGGTAACCTGATGTATGCGATGGTCTGTACTAGACCAGAAATTGCACATGTAGTGGGAGTATTGAGCAGGTTTATGTCAAAACAAGGGAAGGAGCTATGGACAATAGTGAAGTGGGTTTTCAGGTATTTGCGTGGCACTAGTGATTATGGTTTGTGCTACCAAGGAAGACCAGGATTGGACAAAGTGTTGGATATTTGTGGATTTGTTGATGCAGACTGGGCTGGAGATCTGGATCAGAGAAGATCTACAATTAGGTATGTGTTTAACCTATTTGGAGGTGCAGTCAGTTGGATGAGTAAGAAACAATTTGTAGTGGCACTATCAACTACAGAGGCAGAATACATGGTAGCCACTCATGCAAACAATGAAGCAGTTTGGTTGTAGAGATTGTGTTCAAATATGGGGTTAGTATAGGGAGCTATAAGGATAGACTGTGACATCCAAAGCGCAATTTTCTTGGCAAAGAACCCTGCATATCATTAAAAGACAAAGTGCATTGATATTTAGTATCACTTTGTGAGGGATATGATGGAAGACAAAAAGGTGTTGCTGGTAAAGGTGGACACTTTGAAGAATACTCTAGATGCATTGACAAAATCTGTGAGTTCTGAGAAGTTCTCTTGGTGTAGAGAAACAATGGGCGTTGCAGGGCTAGATAAATGACTAAGCTCTCTTGTGGCCCCCTGTGAGAAAACAACAAGTGGGAGAATGTTGGGTTGTGTTATATTCTTTCCACGACTAGCCCACGTAGCTAACTGGGGGGTTAGAAGGGGGTCGAAGCCCTCTATTTGTTGTGTCGATTGAGTAGAAGGGTTTTGAGGGGTGCAGGTAACCCCCTCTATGGGGTCCGAGGCAGCGTCCCGAATTTTTTTTGTTTTAGATGATGGGTGGACCTACCTATGGTTTTGTGCATGATTTTCACACATGGTTTTGAATGTGATGGTTTTCTGTCCATGGTTTTGGACGCGATGGTTTTCAGTCCATGGTATTGAATGATTCGACATGTATAAATATGTACTGTAACATCGAAAGAAATAATGAAAAATCAAGTAGGTAGTCCCGGTTTTGGGATCAAGGGGAAAATCTATGTGTATATGTGTTTTATGTGTTATGCTCTTGCATTGTTTATTATTTGTGTTTTAGAATTCTTATGCAGGTAATTTCAGTACGGGGTTAAAACCTACAATGATTTAACAACAAAGGGGAGTCTTCGATTTCTATTCCTCTAGCTTTGGATGACATTTCTCCATTTCTTCCATTTCGGCAAGGGTTTCAACTACTCAGAGGAGGGTTTTGCTCTGAGCTATGGTGAGTCGATTGTCACTGATTCTTTGTTAGTTTTCTTGTTGTTCTGTATGAGGCTTCATACATGTCTTCTCTTGATACTGGTTCTCTTGATAGGTACAAGATGTCATTCCCGTGCCCGCGTTCCGAAGGGAGGAGGGTTTCTACCCACAACTCTGTCTCTGGATAAGAACTGTAACTTTTAAGCTTTATGTTTCTTCATTTGAATATAAATTTTACTTAATGCTTAGGTTTTCTAACTCTGTTACTCCTTTTTAGGTGGGATAGTGGTTTTAATGGTGCCCAAGATTTGGGAGGGGTGTCAAAACTTGTCTCAGCTCCTTTTCTTGGCCATGACACTATCATTCGGGCAAAACCACCGGGTATTTTATTAAGTTTGATCTTTTAAGAGCTTTGATAGTCGGAGGGTTAGGTTCTAAGAGGGTTATTCTACGACATATCTGAATGTCTTTGTATTTAGGATTTTGAAATGGCATAGCCAAACAAATATTGTATAATGTGTAAAGGCGGGGT
This sequence comes from Pinus tabuliformis, assembly GCA_031772625.1. Taxonomy (NCBI): domain Eukaryota; kingdom Viridiplantae; phylum Streptophyta; class Pinopsida; order Pinales; family Pinaceae; genus Pinus; species Pinus tabuliformis. The sequence continues at coordinate 719,656,268 of CM062818.1, forward strand.
TATCTCCCGACCCAACCGTGAATTTTATTTTTTTTCCTTTGTATTCACGGATGTGAGACTTTAACAGGCCATGGATTACATCGATGATTTATCTAAGCTACTCTTCCAGCATTTCTTTGTACTCTTTGAATATTTTAATACACTTATGAGCTTTAGGCAAATGAGGATTTCATATGTCATTAGCAATTATTGCTTTGTCTACTCTAAACCTATGTAGATAGTTTGCAGAATTCCTGTGTGTGTGTGGTCCTGTTGGGGTTCTATAACCCATCAACAGTGACCCGAAATTCCTTAATTACAATTTATAAATGTATATATTGGTGTCTTTAAATCTCGTGTGCAAGTAGATAGAACTTCTTGTAAACAATTTCTGGTCATTCTATTCCTTCTCAAGTGATTTGCTAGTTAATTTAATTGACTGTTAAGAAAAATGTCACTATTTTATTCAGAGTTTTCAGTCGTCTCACATTATGGAAATCCTCTCACTACTTATTTTTAATTGTTATATGGAATATTAACTGTTATATTAGAGTTTTTATTTCCACTTGCCATACTTTAAGATAGGCTTACAGTCTTCCTTAAATAACCAGGTTATACAAAGTTTTGGCAGTTTTTCAATTATGGGTAATAATACTTGTATGCTTATTTTGATTTTATGAATAGCATATGACTTAAACATTTCTCTGCTTATTTCTTTTAAAAATATTTTCCATAGGGCTTACTTGCCTAAACTCTGTCCTACTTAATTATTTTCGTTATAGTACATAATGTTCCATGAGGATTGGAGAATATATCTATTTTCACTAAATATTGTAATGGCTTTAAGCTATTAAACTAATATGACTAAGTTCAACATTTCTCTGATACTTATCATTTACCAGACATATTTATATGTAACTATCAACAAGCATAGGTTTAAATTAACTAATACTAGTCCTGCTTTTGTTCAACTATCAATAAGCATAGATTAACTAGAAAACTGTAAATTCAGATTTCCTACTTATTTACTGTGAGGGTCTTAAACTTATTTGGAATTTTGCTATTTTCCAGATTCAGTCCAACACTAGACCCTGTTACATGTTGTTTTTCCTCCCAACCTTGAGACTATTGTCACAGTCAGTCTCCTCCCGAGTTGTTCCTGATTTAGGAACCTTCCTTCTTTAAATATTAGAAGCTCAACTATCTGGTCCAAACCAAGATGTAGCCATTGGAAGGTCTGTCTGACCTATCGACACAAATGTTCTTCCTTCATCTTTTCAATCTTTTTCCCTGATCTTATATACCCTTATCCTCTTTATCTTCTTGAATAAATCCTTAAGAAATCAGTTAAGGACAGGTAACTGTCTTTATAACTAATTAGTAAGTAAAATAATATTTACTGATAATTGTTCTTTTATTTAAAAAAAATAATTAAATTCCAAAAATAGTTTTTATAACTTAGAAAATAAAAATCTGTTTGATCTGTAGTAATTTAAATATTTACATGTTTTAGAGATATCATATCTCCCCCAAGATGTAACATTGTCCCGATGTTTTTCCTCTAAAAATAAATCTAGAAAGGTCTCCCTCATAAATTGTTCATCTTCCCAGGTGGCCTCTTCCAGCCCATAATGCTTCCATTGCACTTTAACCTGGGTGATAACTCGTTTCCACAACGTTACTTCTCTCCGATCTAATATAACCAAAGGTTCGACCAAGAAATCGCCTTCCGGTTCAACCTATACATAGCAACAAAACAAGTTAAGTCATCAATCAGCTTGTTTAATAAATTTGTATTTAAACAAAAAACTTACTGAATATTTTACCTAAATGTCTTGCTAATTGATTACATGTTTAGCATCAAAGATATATATTTTTAAGTAGAGAAACATGAAAATCATTGTGCACACGAATGGGGCTTGGTAAGGCAAGCTGGTAAGCCACTGGTCCGATTCAAGCTAAAATTTGGAAAGGCCCGCAAAATCAGGGTGCTAATTTAGCACATATGGTCCATTGCAAGCTGCGTTTCTTAGCTCGCACTCGAATGTAAACATGATCGCCTACTTGAAATTCTTGGAAGCTTCTTTTCTAATCATTGAAGTTGTTTTGCCGGTCCTAAGCAGCTTTCAAATTGGTCCGTACCTTTTTCACCATCTCCTGTATTTCCTTTAACATATCTGGCCCTAACATCAACTTGTCTTCTGGACCACTCCAATTCAAGGGTGTCTGGCACTTATGTCTGTATAACACTTCGAAGGGACTCATCTGTAAAGATGTATGGTATCCATTGTTATAGGCAAATTCTACCAAGTGCAGGTAGTCCTCCCATTTTGATGGTTGTTGCATCACATAAGTTCACAACATGTCTTCAACTATTTGATTTACTCACTCTATTTATCCATCCGTTTGAGGATGATATATGGTGTTGAAGTGTAGTTGTGTGCGCAATCCTTCAAAAAAGGCCTTCCAGAAGGCTGATGTAAATTTCACATCACGGTTGGAAATGATCATTTTGGGTATTCCATGTAATTTAAAAATGTTTTACATAAAGATATTAGCAATTTGTATCTCTTTATAAGTTGACTGGATGGATATGAAATGGGCATATTTGCTCAACTTTTCCACTACCACCATAATGGAGTCATTTTTATTTTTTGACTTAGGTAGTCTGGTAATGAAGTCAATGGATATGGTTTCCCATTTCCATTCTGGAATAGGTAGAGGGTGGAGTAATCTTGTTGGGTGTTGGTGGTCAGCTTTTATTTGTTGGCACTCTAGACATTTGGCTAATTATTCTGCTACCTCCTTCTTCATACCAGGTTATAAAAATTCCTTTCTCGGGGCAAAAATCATTTTTTGGTATTTGGTGTGGCCTGCATAAGGAATTTTATGATATTCATCTAAAATTAAAATTTTAAGTTGTTTCAGGTTAGGCACATATAATCTTTTCCTATAAATCAACAATTCTTCTAAATTTACCTCATATCCCAATTGTTGTTCATGGTTGTTCAAAATCTTTGCTTGCTGCCATAAATGTTTATATACTGACTCTTGCATGGCTATTTCACTAATCTGCTCATAGAAGTTGTTCTTGAGTCACTGAAAGAAATTTCATATAAATAGTTTACCTTTCGACTTAAGGCATCCGCAACCCAATTTTTCTTTCCCTCCAAATGTTTGATTTCAAAATCAAATTCACTTAGGAAATATGCCCAACGGGCTTGCCTAGCATTTAAAGTGGGCTGTCTGAAGTAGTTTGTTATACTATGATAATCAGTCATTAATAGAAACTTCTTACCCATCAAGTAATGTCAACACATCTTTAAGGAATGAATTACAGCTGATAGTTCTAAGTCATATGATGAGTATTTTTGTTCATACTCTTTAAAATTTCTAGACTCATAGGCAACAACCCTGTCTTCTTGCATTAATACGCCACCTACACCTTCCTTGCTAGCATTCATGCACACCACGTATTCTTTACTGGGATCAATAGTGCTTAAGATATGTACGGTGGTAAGGAGATGCTTGAGCTGATCAAAGCTCTTTTGACAGTTGGGGGTCCACCTAAAGACTTTTCCGTTCTTTTGTAGAGAGGTAATAGGATATGCCACCCTAGAAAAACCTTCCACAAATCGCCTATAATATCCAGCTAGGCCCATGAATGATCTTATGTCAGCTACATCTTTCAGTATCAGCCACTCCATGATAGTTCTCATTTTCTTTGGATCTATTGCGATCCCATTCTTGGTGATGATATGTCCCAAGTACTGGATTTGTTCCTTAAAGAAGTCACATTTTCTGTATTTGGCATACAACTGGTGTTCTCTTAGGACCTGTAGAACAATACAGAGATGCTCCTTATGTTCTTCTATGCTCTGAGAGTAGATCAGTATGTCATCAATAAATATTAACACAAATTTGTCTAAGTATTGATGAAATATATTGTTCATGAGACACATGAAGGTTGTTGGGGCATTAGTTAGCCCAAAAGGCAGCACTACGAACTCATAATGTCCATAACGAGTTCTGAATGTTGTTTTTTCTATATCCTCCTCCTTTATTCGGATTTGATGATAGCCTGAGCGGAGGTCAATCTTTGAGAATATAGTTGCACCCTTTACCTGATCAAATAACTCATCTATATGGGGTAGGGGGTATTTATTCTTAATGGTCAGCTTGTTTAACTGATGGTAATCCATGCACATTCGCAACATTCCATCTTTTTTCTTAACAAAAAGTACTGGAGCTCCCCAAGGGGACACACTGGAGTGGATATATTTTTTATCAAGAAGCTCTTGTAGCTGCATTTTCAATTCTGTTAGCTCCGGTATGCTCATACGGTAAGGGGCTCGGGAGACTGGGGCAGCTCCCAAAATTAACTCAATGGTGAAATCTATGTCTCTTTTCGGGGGTAGGCCCAAGATTTCCTCAGGGAAAACATCCAGAAAACTTTGTACCACTGGTATATTTTCTAAAGAAATAGATTTATCCTTAGAGTCAACATAACCTACTTGTATTGCATAAATCTGGTAGCCCTTTCTGATGCATTTTTCTAATTGGGAAGTTGTTACAGGTCTTATTTGCAGAGGTTTTTGAATACCTTGAATTTCCTATCTTTCTCCTTTCTCATCTCAGAAATTAATGGTTTTGGTCTTACAGTTAATAAGGAAACAATGTTTTTCCAACCAGTCCATGCCTATAAGAATGTCATATGACCCCAAGGGTAACACATTCAAATCTACCATGATGGACATGTTAGCTAATATTAGAGGGCAACTACTGACTTTGGCCAAAACTCTTATTTTTTCTCCTGTGGCTAGTTGTACTAACCAAGGATTTTTAAACTTTACATCTTTCAATTTAAATTGTTCCACGATCTTGGGGCTAATATAACTCAAGGTAGCCCCGGGATCAATTAAAATAGATACAGTTTGGTTAAAAAGTTTACCTTCAAATTCAACCATGGTTGGTTGATATTCTGCTTGATGATCTCAAGGGTAGCATTTATTTTAGGGAGGCTTCTTGCTACTTATCCCACTATTGATGCTTCTTGTATTTGCAAAATTTGATCATCTCCTTTGCAGTGTGGGTAGTTTTTGACATAATGTGGGCCTTTGCATCCCCAACTTTGTATAGGGGGTCTGTTAGTTAATTTTTCTTCACTTCGACTGGCTTGCTCACTAATCTTCATTTCACCTACTACTTTAAATCTATGCTGGTTTTTATTAAAATTCCAGTTAATTTGACCTTTATACAATCCCTTGTTGCTTGGGCCCTTATTCCCTTTGTGGCTGGGAACAAATTTACTTCCCTTTTTATTAGTCCATCTCTTGCTCATATCTCCCTTTGGTTTGTTTTGCTGGTAGCAGATCCATGCCTTACGAATAACTTCATCCATGGCTTTTGGGTTGTCAAACTCTAGTCGTTCTTTCACGAACAATGGAAGACTGTTGATAAATCGTTGCGCCTTTGTTTTTTCTTCGCATATGTAAGAAACATACCGAAGTAATGATGTAAAATTTGTTATGAAATCATCCATAGACATTTGGCCCAGCTATAGATCATGAAACTCTTTTGCTTTTTCATCATAAAATATCTCCGTTAGATATTTTTCTTTAAGATATATCTGAAATTTTTCCCAGGTTATGCTTTGTTCATTTACTCCTCGAAATGTTTTTACTTCCTCCCATAATAGTGTGGCTTTTCCTTGTAGCTGGAAAATAACCAAACAAGCCTTGAGATTATGGTCATATTCATACAACTGGAAATACTTATTCATATTTATGACCCATGCTTGCGCTGCTTCTTCCTGTTCACCATCAAAGAGATGAGGATTTATTTTTCAAAATTCCCCTTGAAGTTCCATTTTCTGCCTTTTCTATGTCTTGTGATTTGACACGTTATCTGATTCTTCTTCGCAATTTTCTTTTCCACCTTTTGTTTCCACATAATCTGTTTGAAACTCTTGTTCCCCTGTCATATTTCCGTGTTTAGGGCCAGGAACTAATGGCCGATGATTTTGTCTATCAGATAGAATTTTTCTAATTTTTTCCTGTTCTTGCATCAATGTTTCTTTGTCTGCTCATAACCGGGCCATCTCATCCTTCAATTCTTGTACAGTCACCATGATATCTGTATCAGTATTTCGTGGCTCATTGGCCAGCTGTACCCAAACCTCAGGATTGCCTTCCTGAAATGATGTGGGTCTTGTTCCCATTACGGATCTGTGTGGTAAATTCATAGTTCTCCTCATACTGACTGCTCCCTGATGCCTACGTGCATATTACTGAGTTTGTTATTTCTTTATTCCAGAGGTCTCAGTTTTCCAACCTGAGCGCTATGATACCATATGTCACACATCTACCTGTTAAATAAAAAAAATTAATAACATAAGAACATTTGACAATAATTATTATTCAACATGAAAGGTCTTTACACATACTATTTGTATTTATATATATAAAGGCGCTCTGCTATCAAACTAAACTATATTGTTACTTTTAATTTTTTGTCAAAATCTAAAGTCAAACACAACTTTATATTATATCAACATAATGGTTAATATTTATCAACCCAACATTTAAATGTATCAATACAATGGTTTGTCTTTAACCCAACATTAGTATGCAAGATTGTATTTAGTTTAACTAGCGAGTTTATGATTATTCCAGAATACCATATCCCAATGGGAACCGGAGTCATTTACTACTGCTGATGACTCAGCTGTGATGTTTATGACTCTAGTAGTCCGGCAACTCTGCGGCGTTAATGTTGTAGCTGTGGGATTCGACCGAGATGCGGTGTATTTACTCCTGTAATATTGTATTGCTGTCATTTTTGGAGGGAGCTCCTCATCGACGGTGCCCGATCATCGATGTGATCGAATGGTAGAGGGGAGTCTCCGATTTTAATTCCTTTGGTGTTGGATGACATTTCTCCATTTCTTCCATTTCGGAGAGGGTTTCAACTACTCAGAGGAAGGTTTCGCTCTGAGCTATGGTGAGTCGACTGTCTCTGATCCTTTGCTGGTTGTCTTGTCGTTCTATATGAGACTTCATACGTGTATTCTCTTGATGCTGGTTCTCTTGATAGGTACAATATGTCTTTCCTATGCCCACATTTCGAAGGGAGGATGGCTTCTACCCAAAACTATGTCTCTTGTAAGAACTGTAACTTTTAAGCTTTTTGTTTCTTCATTGGAATGTAAATTTGACTTAATGCTCAGGTTTTCTAACTCTGTTACTCCCTTCTAGGTGGGATAGTGGTTTTAATGGTGCCCAAGATTTGGGAAGGACGTCAAAACTTATCTCAGCTCCTTTTCCTAGTCGTGGTACTATCGTTCGGGCAAAACCATCGAGTATTTTATTAAGTTTGATCTTTTAAGAGCTTTGATAGCCGGAGGGTTAGGTTCATAGACCTGGTTATGCTATGACATATCTGACTGTCTCTGTATTTAGGATTTTCAAATGGCATAGCTGAAAGAATATTGTATAATGTTTAAAGGTGGGGTTATCTCTCGACCCAACCTTGGATTTTATTTTTTTTCCTTTGTATTCACGGATGTGAGACTTTGACAGGCTATGGCTTGCATTGTGGATTTATCTAAGAAACTCTTCCATCTTTTCTCTGTACTCTCTGAATATTTTAATATACTTATGGGCTTTAGGCAAATGAGGGTTTCATATGTCATTAGTGATTATTGCTTCGTCTGCTCCAAACCTGTGTAGGTAGTTTGCGGAATTCCTCTATGTGTGTGGTCCGGTCGGGGTTCTATAACCCGTCAAAAATGACCCGAAATTTGTTAATTACAATTTATAAATGTATATATTGGTGTCTTTAAATCTCATGTGCAAGTAGATAGAAATTCTTGTAAACAGTTTCCGGTCATTCTATTCCTTCTCAAGTGATTTGCTAGTCGATTTAATTCACTGTTAAGAAAAATGTCACTATTTTATTTAGAGTTTTCAGTCATCTCACAGTATGGAAAATATTTCTATTACTCAGTATGGAAATCATCTCACTTCTTATTTATTAACTGTTATATTAGAGTTTTGATTTCCAATTGCCTTACTTTAAGATAGGCTTATAGTATTCCTTAAATAACCAGGTTACACAGAGTTTTGGCAGTTTTTCAATCATGGGTAACATTACTTGTATGCTTATTTTGATTTTATAAATAGCATAGGCCTTAAACATTTCTTTTCTTATTTATTTTAAAAATCTTTGCCGTAGGGCTTACTTGCCTAAACTCTGTCCTACTTAATTATTTCCGTTATACTACAGAATGTTCCATGAGGATTGGAGAATATATCTATTTTCACTAAATACTGTAAAGGATTTAAGCTATTAAACTAATACAACTGAGTTCAACATTTCTTTGCTACTTATCATTTACCAGACATATTTATATGTAACTATCAATAAGCATAGGTTTAAATTAACTAATACCAGTCTTGCTTTTGTTCAACTACCAATAAGAATAGATTAACTAGAAAACTGCAAATTCAAGTTTCTTACTTATTTACGGTGAGGGTCTTCTACTTATCTGGAATTTTGCTATTTTCTAGATTCAGTCCAATAATAGACCCTGTTACTTGCTATTTTGCCTCCCAACCTTGAGACTACTATCACAGTCAGTCTCCCCCCGAGCTGTTCCTGATTTAGGAACCTTCCTTCTTTAAATATAAGAAGCTCAACTATCTGGTCCAAAGCAGACGTAGCCACTGGAAGGTATGTCTGACCAATCAACATAAATTTTCTTCCTTCATCTCTTTTTCAATCCTTTTCCTTGATCTCAGATACCCTTATCCTCTTGATATTCTTGAATAAATCCTCAAGAAATCAGTTAGGGACAGGTAACTGTCTTTCTAACTAATTTAGTAAGTAAAATAATATTTACTGATAACTGTTGTTTTATTTAACAAAAGAATTTAAATTCCAAAAATAGTTTTTATAACTCAAAAAATAAAAAGTCTGTTTGATCTACAGTAATTTAAATATTTACATGGTCTGGGGATATCACAATCTAACTGGAATTATCTTATCATTTTAACTTCAAGTTCAAGGAATAGATGTCTAATGTTTATGAGGAAGGAGGTAACCTAAACTCATATGATAGAAATGTAGCAGATAAGATCTTACCACCAAGACAAGCACCAAATTGGTCTATGAGGTCTCTTATTTGTGGGTTATTCAATTTTAAGGTCATGACAAAGCCAGACAAAAAATTGGTGTATGAGACCCCTTGTTTGTGGGACAAGGGACCCACCTCAGCGCAGAGATTTGATTGCTAAGCCTACAAAAGCATACATACTCTAACCCCTCTTGTTTTGAACATATAACCTCTTAGGAAGAAACACATGCTCTTAACCATTAGGCCCACTCAAGCTGTATGGCCCATACTGTCATTATACATCAACTGGTTTCATGACTTTGTTCCTTCATATCCCTAACTGGTAACAAATACTCTTTACATTGAGAAGTTGGGTCCAAGCAAAAAAACAAATCCAAGTGGTTGACTCCAAATAAAACAAATTCAAATCTCCTAGAATGAGATGTAGTCCAAACTTGGCTGGAGATTGCCTTAAAATAAAAATGCATACGTATTTCTTGTCACATGGCACCTCAGCACTGTCATAGGGAATTTTGGACAAATAAATAGGTTTGAGTGTGAGTATATTTATAGTTGGGAACTTTGGACAAATAAATAGGTCTGAATGTGAGGATATTTATAGGTGGTTATAATTTTTGAGAGATGATTTGGATTTAAATTGTATATTTTTTTAACATTTTATAAGGACACTCTATTCATGCCATTATTAATGACAATAAAGTTGAAAAAATGACTAAATATGGAATTTTTTTAAAGAATATATATAAAGGATTGAAATTTTTATGTTTTGTCATTTCTTTGTTTGTTAATTTTGTTTTATAGAGATTTGTAAGAATGAAAATTTGAGTTGTGAAATTTACATAATCTAAATACGATATATATTTTCAGAATACTATATCCATTTATACATTTTAAACAACATAATACTAAAATTTAACTAAAATTTTTATTACCAAATTTCATTAAAAAAGAAAAACATTAATTTTTTTTTACCTATATTATAGACCAATAATGAAATGAAAACTCATCTCTATCTACCATCTCCCTTTTTAACAAACGATTCACTTGTGTTTGTAAAAGAGTGCGCTTATCTAGGTTAAGAATATCATGCACGAGTCTTCAAATAACATGGTTTGACACTATTTCAATATCCATTCTCATATAACATTCATCAAATGCCGAATTTTCCACTGGAATGACCATGCCAACAATTTTTCAAATGTGGGAATGGTTCTTATAAAGTAAGAATGGGGTCAAGTGGAATAATAAGAATAAACCTAACGAATGTTTCATGCTTTTCTTCCAAGTGAGAAAATATGTTTGGTGAATAAAAACTAAAATGAGAAGTTAATCTTGTTTTTATGGGATAATTTGATAAAAGAGAGTTTGCTTGGTTTGTTACAGGTTAATAATGCTACCACAACATATAAAAAGTATTAGGCTGATAGTTGAAAAGAATAGTAATTCTTATTCATTAATTGTATAGTTGAAAAGAATAGGTATTCTTATTTATCAAGTGTATAATATATTTATAAGAAATTGTATAAATTATACATTTTAGTTAATTTGTATAGAACCATCTAAGTTGAAAAAGTCAAAAGTTTCATTTATTTAGCAAAAAAAGTACATCAATTTCAAAATGCACGTAGTCTCACCCCGACCAAGTTTGTTGACTGTTGCGATCAGTATATGACAAAAAAAGAATAACTAGAGACACAATCTACAACTTAGGAGGCCAAAGGAACCAGAAAACATGTAAAACAAGTAAAACACTTGTAACCTTGATTAATCATCTGAAATAATTGAGGCAGGGTTTTCCAAAGAAGTCCCTAGAGGAGGAGGAGGGTAGAAAGAACATTGGACATGCTCCTAAAAGTGTGTCATCCATGACTCCATCTTCTCCACCTTCTATGATATCAAATTTTGGCCATGCCACACCACCACGATCCATTCCCAAACATGAAACTGGAAGTAATGCATCTTGTTTAAAGTGGCAATGAGTGTAGCATGTTCTTCTTGCTGCACCCTCTCCTAAGTTTCTGAACTTTACAAAAGAGATTGAGTAAAATCCCAACAGGTATCTAGACATCCATGGTGTTTCACCATGTCTCCATGCCCAGGTTGTCACATTGTCCCTCGGCTACCAATTCCCCTTCATCGCAACCCCCGACCCTGCTTCGGAGTCTGCGGGTTTTTCCCTCTACAATCGTCTGAAGAACCACCACGATCACCGTGACCAACCATCGAACCACCACATCCCCCACAACCCCTAAAAGTTGCCCGACCCGCTCTACTAGTGGTGTGACCGCCCGGACCAGAGGATGGAGATGTGTTTGATACCATTGCCACTTGCAAATAAGATCCTCACCCGCCCAACCTAGAAAAAATTCTTTTTCTTAGAGGGAGGGAACGAGCATTGTGTGGCTCCAGACACATCACAAGAGTACTGTGTTATCCAGGAAAAGATGAAACAAGCACACAAAGACTATCCCACACCTAAATTATGACTCTAGGGTGGCCTCCCAACCCCACAGTAAGAACAATACCTTGTCCGACAATGGTAACTACCGGATGCCAAGGCCCCAACCAACGAGGAGACTATTAGCTCCAACTATGATAACTACCAGATGCAAAGAACCTAGACCAACAAGGAGATTATTAGCCAGCGAATTGTAGACACCAACACCTCACAGATGAAAATATAATGAGACACCGTGTGAGCTTCCCCCTCCCCATGACAAGAGACCTATATGGATACTCAAGGGATAAAACCAACAACCTTGAAGAGCCAGAAGAGAGCCAAAAGCTTTAATACCCGACCACCCACTCCTCTTTTTCACAAGTAGCATTAGTTGTAGTGAGCTAAACCCTTCTCCGAGAATCCAACAACCACCCACAAGGAAAGAAAGAGCCAATTCAATATCCCTAATGCTAAGGAAAATGAATAGATGGCGGAATCGCCACCAATCCCATTAAAGATGCCAAACAAAAGAGTGCTCTCTACAACCCAATCTCCAGTCTCAACCATCAACTTACCACAATAGCCACAACATTTTCCAAAGCATATGTTCACCACCTTCCAAATACCCACGTCGCTCATCCGCTTCCTCTCCCATCAAGGTTGATGGATGGTTCGCACACCCAACGTTAAAATCCCCTATACAAAGATCACCATGAGAGGTCAAGTTTGTTGGCCCCCATATCATCGGCCAAGTGTCTCGCATTATTCTCCATGTGTTGATTTTATTACTGTGTTTGTCAATTGTGTTATATATTATCTCTTAATATTTTGTTATTGCTAGTTTTCAACAGAAGTGAAATCAGAGAAGGGTTGAATCATGGTTGTATAATTAAATAGTTCATTTTAGACCCTTTGAAGGCTAAAATTAGTGAAGTTGCTACTTTTAGCAGGTTACAATCAAACCAGACCAGCCTTAGAGCAAACAAAAAATTCCTAAATTTGTTGGTGGCATTTCCTTGAATGGAATTATATCTCCTTTAACCAAAACATGAATGGATTGGGTTTTTTATTGTTTCCATTAGAAAATTCCATCAATAAAATTGGAGAAAAATCTTATTTTCTTCCATTGGTTATTTTTCTTGGTGGTCAAGTGGTCCAATATCCAATTAACAAAAAAATAATCAATAGAACTAAGTTTTGATTGACATTTCATCAATTAGAGGGGTTGAAAGAGTGAGGTTGAAGCTTCTTTTTCTTAGTAGCTTGATTGTGTGTTATATTAATTGATGGTCCATCAACACAATCACATTAAAAAAGAAAGCAAGGAAAAAAAAAATACATAGAAGTAGAAGAGGGGATTTTAAAAACCAACTATTAATTAGGGTGATAACATGGAGTTGGGTTATAGTTTTTGGCAAGAGACGGTGCATTTAGGTGGATAAAAAGAGGGCTCGATCAAGCAATTTAAGCGCTCGATCGAACCATTTTTAAGCACTCAATTGAGCTCCTTGAGCGCTAAAACAATTGCTCGATCGAGAGTTAAAAACAAACCCTCGATCGAGCCCTAAGGCTTGATCAAGTCATTTTTTTCTGTCTATGTGCAACATTTGCACAAACTGTGGGAAAATTAAGAGCTCGACCGAGAGTATTTGAGCAACTCGACTGAGAGTATTATAGCTTGATCCAGCAATTGGAGCATGGAGTGATTCAACCAACCTCGCCAACATCCTAGAGGCTCAAATGAAGGTAGGTATTCTTTCATTTTTGTCTTTTTTATTTAACTTTTTTGCAAAATTAAACAAATTAATTTGAAAAAAAAATTACCATACAAAAACCATGAAAACCACATAAAAACATTCAAAAAACTCTTCAAACCAACTTAGAAAACCACAAAACCAACCTAGAAAACCATGAAAAAAACCCTTCAAAACAACTTAGAAAACCATAAAAAGAAACTTAAAAAGCGCTTTGAAACCACCAAAAAAAACTATAATTCAAGTTGTTTTTTTTTTTACTTGCAATGGTTGCATGTTTTTTTTATTAAATGCATTTTTTTGATTTTGAATGGTAAAAAAATATTTTCTAATTACTTTAGATTTTAAAATTTTTTCTTTAGTTTTGTGAAATAAATTTTCATAAAAAAGTTGTTATTTAAAATGCATTTTAAATTTCTAACAAATTTGACTGAAAATACACCCCAAAAAACTCCAAAAAGAAAACAGCTAAACTATAACCAATAAATAAGTAAACTAGCAATTGCCCCAAAAGGTGGAAGGAGAGGCCAATAAATTTTTTAAATTGGAAAAATGGTATAAAAATTGGAAAAATGGTCTAAGGGTAATATTTGTAGATATGTATATAGCTATAATGGACATTTTTGCAATTCCATCCTAGATTGCTTTTCAAAGTGTTGGTACACTAATTATATTTCCCAGTAACATTACCATATTTTTCAAAAGCTATTGAATGGTTGTGCTCAGGATATTTAAAAGCTATTCTATTCCTTCTCAAATAAATTGAATAGTTGTTCAGTTTGCATGGAAAAATCACTTGAATGACTAGGTGTGAGTGATGTACACTACCGGCCAATTGGATAAAACAATTGTTTAATTGGCAAACAAGAAAATTGATAAGAGGAACAAATTAGCCACTGCAACGAGCTACTGCAAGAAACACTTTCAAATATGTGTGGGGCCCCAAAGTGGGTACTCCAACCTTCGTAAGCCATTCCAAATACTTGCATCTTCCTCCAAATGGTACATTCCCCCAGCAATTGAGCAAACAAGTAAACCAAGGGACTGACCTTTTCCAGCCTATATTTAAAAGAACAAGCATCTTCCTTAAGAAGGCAATTGAGCAAACAAGTAAACCAAGGGACTGACCTTTTCCAGCCTATATTTAAAAGAACAAGCATCTTCCTTAAGAAGTGAACTAGTAAACTTATTATGGAATTTGTTTCATTGGAGTGTTCCACCTATTGATGTATCTCCATTTGAATATGTGCCCTTGCACACATCTCCATGTTATTGGTTCAAGGCACCCACATGTGGAGGGTATCTATTCAGATGATATACTAACTATTGAACCCTTTTTTTTGGAATCGACCAATATGGCTGAAGCATCATTGCATCAATTGAAGGTACACAAGGATCTAACATTTTCAGGTTCTAATACTACTACATAACTTATACTTGGTTTAAAAGGTGTAGAAATATTCTACATGTGATGGCCTAGAGATAACAATACAGAGAGAAGATGACCTTCCTTTTACTCTCTTTCACTAACATGTACAATCTCTAAAGCAAACATTCAATCCAAGAATGCTCAGAAATTTCTTAAAATATAAGGTAGATGCAATGGATGTTCAGAATTTCCCTTTGTTGTTATGTTATCAGATAAAGTTTACAACATGGGGATGATCTTGCAACTCTAGTGGCCCCTGTTATATTGGTGGCAACATGTGTGAATTCTACCTACACTAGGAGAACTACAAATGATTTTGTCATGAAAAACTAAAAAATATATACCTAGGATGAAACTAACAATAATAAGCATATCTGATCTTGATGCATAAGAAAAAAATCCCCAATATTTAGAACATAATAAAAAGTACAAAACAATGGATGACAATGCCCAAAAGAAATCTATGACACATTGCATGGAATGCCATCTAAAAAGTCGTACTATATTTTTTGTTACTTTTCCAATGTCATTTCATTTTTGCTGCAATAATTTCTAGGCACTCATTTTGGAAGAAAATCAAGAAGCTAAAGTTAATGGTAAGCCTAAAGTGCCCTGTCAATAGGAGCCGAAGTCTTTATTTTAAAGGAAAAAAACGTTTACCAAAAAAAATTTATATTTTAAACATGTGCTATGATTAACTAATAATTCTCACATTATGCATGGAGAATATCAGAAAGCAATTGTACTGCTAGTTCCTACTAATGCCTTTGCAAGGGGGCTTAAGATATCATTACTATAAAATGACTCTATATGACTCTCGAGTTCCAGATAAATGCTCATTGGCTCAATTTGAAGCACCAACAACAAAAACATTATGTTGCATCTTCAAAAGTACTTAGAAAAATAAACTACTCTGTGCACAACATGCCTCTTTTGAATTGGAGTCAAGATAGCATATTAACCACTTTGAGAGTCTGAAATGTACTTTTGCTTTTCATATTCTCCTTTTGCTGCTTGCCAAGAGCAGTGATCTTGAAGTGCTCTGAAAATGATTGACTAGGGCATAGAGGCATCCAATTAAGATAATTCATGAAAGCAGTTCCCTATCAAAGTGATAGATATAAAATATAGACATCTTAGATTTCACACTGTGAAGTTGTCTCTTTCTGAATTGAAGACATTCTAATTATTCTCCAAATGCACCAAGGCTATTGATAAAATAGAGACCCCACCTCTAAAATAGAGTTTTATCCTTAGACAGATGGGAAAAACTTGGTCAGGTTGAAAGGGAGAGCATCAAACTCTTCACTTCTAGGATCAATTTTGAATGAATGGAACTTATCCCATCAATGATGGCCTCTGTCTTTCCTTGTTGAACTCTCCCCCATATGTAGCATGTTATCCAAAAACAATGCTACGCTGCCAACAACTAAAGATGGTGACGAGAAAATCACATTGATAATGTCATTGAACTGTTAAAAAAGCCATTCAAAAATGTTTAAAGTTAAAAACATTGAAAATTTGAAGAATGAAGGGAATGCTGCCACAACGAACTGCTAGCCAAAAAATTTCAATTTAGTCCCTGAAAGAAGTTGTAAGAACCCTACCCATCGTCCATGAGTGTGGACTGGACCATGACCAGAAGAAACTGTAAATTCACTGAAGTACTCTGGTACCGATAATCCAAAAAATAGAGAGAAGCCCAAGATGAACTTCGTCTTGAAACTATTTAGATTGTAAAATTGAAGGAAACTGAGACCCCCACTCGCTGCCATCAAGAATACAAAAAATTTCATACATGAGGCAAAACACAAAGAATTGTTGTTCTACCCTACAATTTTAAAGCTGCATCATACAAACTGTCTGCTAATATAGGTACCCAATGAATTGTTGTTTTACCGTAATATGTTGAAATTGCATTGTACAAACTAAATGTCTACCAATATGAGTTAACCTTAAGGTTTTATGCATACATCCATTATACATTATGGCAACAACTAAGATACTACTAGTTGACTGACTTTGCAGCTCAACACATAGCATTTGTGTACACTGTATACATACCAACATAACCAAAGAGGAGACAGTACATGGCAGTGACAATGGGTGCTGGAATAGAAGCAAATATTGCTCCAAATTTTCCTGGAACACATTAACATGAAATTAGCAATGCAAAATACTAGACTAGGGAATAAACCCCAAAATAAGAAAAATATCCCAACTTGAGTTGATTATCACCAGGAATAGAGAAGAATATCATAAATCCTGATGATATTTGGAGCACCTTGTGACTCCCAACTCGTGTCAACCCCAAAAGACCAGCATGCTCACTGCAAATTCCCATGATAAGACAAATTTCAGAGCTAGGATTGCCAGAAATGGGTCAAGTTGCAGCTAAAGTTGCCAGAAATGGGTCAAGTTTCCTGGTTCTTACACTGATACTGTGGACCCATTTCGAGTTCCAAACATCCCATCCAATAAAATTCCAATTCCCTGTAGAGAGGACCATTACATTCCATCAATGATAATGATACAACCTTCTAATTACCTGAAGCCATAAGGGTGAAAGAAACGAATCCATTTCCTTACCTGCTAGCCTATACCACGGTTGATGATAGATGGAGGGAGGTGTGGCACTTTCAAACCTTGAGACAACATAGAATGTACTAGTAGACTGTAAATTTATGAAAGAAAAAAAATAGTAGTCAATATCCAATTTTTCTTTTAAATAGAAACACATAGATAACTATCAGAAATGTCAACGGGATAAAGAAAATAAAAGAGAAGAAAGAATATCTGATATATGGCAAGCAGGTAGACCTAGTGTTGATAATATCGCCGAAATATCGGCGATATTCGTAAATATTGCAATATTTTCGGTGAGCTGAAATATCGCCAAGAAAATATCACGACATTTCCAAAATTTTACCGATATTTTGGCAAAATATCACACGATGATCCAAAATATCGCCCAACAACAGTAAAAAATTTCCGCGCGGGTTATAAAAGTCCGATTTTGGTTTTTTTCAATCATTTTCATTTCTGATTGCTGGAGAAGGAAGGGGAGAGCTATGTGCTTGCTGCCAAGGAGGGTTTGAGTGTTCCATAGCTATTATCACCACCAACAATGAAGATTTCATTGATCTAAGCTTCAAGAATAGTGAGACAATTTCATTTCTTCCATTAACAGGTATGTTCAAATAAACCCCCTTTTTAATGCATTTTTTGTTAGTTTTAGGATTGTTCTGGCTTGCCTATTTGCCTACAATCATTTTGCTTGATTTTTTTTTTCCATTTGAAAATATTTTCATGCCCATGAGAAAATGCAAAGGTTTTAAGTTCTTAAGTTTTCAAGTTTTCTCCATATTTGGAGACAAACTCCATTTTTTTTGAGTTCATAGCTGCAGAGGTTATTTATTAATTTTATTATATATTAGGGGTTCATCTCTATAAAATTTGTTCACCTTAGAAGTTAGTTTCTTATTTTGCAATGTGAAGTTGTGAACAGTGAGGTAGGTTTACCGTTTGCCTATTTCTAAAAGTAAATTCTATGTATGAATTTATGAAATTTCAAATGAATTTATGAATTTTCAATTTTCAATTGACATTGCAAAATTGCAAATTTGCAAATAATGTAGCAAAAAAACTGTTTTCTAAAATGATGTGGTTATTAGTATTACTTATTAAGTTACTAATTCCAATTTTTTTTGGTGCCCTAGGTTTGAGTTAGCCCACTACAAAATAAAAATATGCCAAAATCCTTGGACCCATTTTGGGAGTATGGGAACCCTGATGGTGGGACAAATTGTGCATATCTTACATGCAAATTATGTGGGACCAGGATGACAGGTGGGGTTACACGATTGAAATACCATCTTGCTAGACTCAGTGGACATGATGTTGGGGTTTGTACAGTTTCTAGTCCGGAGCTTATACAAAAAGCTCTTGAGGCAATTGATGAAAAGGACAGAAAGAAGGAAGAGGTAGAAAGAAACAAAGTTGAACGTGCAGGTAGATCTTTCGGGATATCTTCTCGTGATTTTGATGTTGAGGGTACTGGCCCTAATGGGAGGGGCTCCACAGCTGGCACACCATCACCTGCTACTGCTAGTGCGACTACGAGGTCATCATTTTTTGTTCCACGAACAGGACCTGGAGCACAACCTGGCATAAAATCACTTGTTAAAAAGAAGGAGAAGCAAGAAGCAGATAGAGTCATGGGGAGGTGTATTTTCTGGAACGAATTACCTCTCAGCATCAACAAAACCAATCCATTTTGGTAGCCAATGTGTGATGCTATTGATGTTGTGGGCCTAGGGTACAAAAGTGCCACATATGAGGAGTTGCGGGGGCCAATTCTTCTAGCAGAAAAGCAGGACATCAACTCTAGATTGGCGGAGTTGAAACAGACATGGGAAGTTACTGGATGCATAGTGATGTCTGATGGTTGGACAGATAGGAAGGGTAGGACCCTTCTAAATTTCTTTGTACATTGTCCTAAAGGTACCATGTTTATTAAATCGTTGGATGCATCAAAACATATCAAAGATGCAGCAACGATATGTGAGTTGTTAGATGGGTTCATTCGGGAGATTGGTGTGCAGAATGTGGTGCAAGTCATAACAGACAATGCAACTAATTAGGTTTCTACTGGAAAAATTCTTATGGAGAGGCATCCCACATTGTTCTAGACTCCGTGTGCATCACATTGTCTTGATTTGTTGCCTGAGGATATGGGGAAACTCTCCTTCATCAAGGAGGTGGTTGATATGGCTAGGAGCATCCCCAAGTTTATTTATAACCATGCTTTTGTTCTTAGCCTCATGAGGAGTTTCACTAGAAACAAGGAGTTTCGGCATCCTTCCATCACACGTTTTGCCACAAACTTTATTACTCTTCAGTCTTTGCTTCGATGTGAGTTCGAGTTGAAGCAAATGTTTGTGTCTGATGATTGGCATAATTGTAGATACAACAGGAGACATGACGGGAAATCCATTGCAAAAATGGTGTACTCTGAGACATTTTTGCATGGAGTAGAAGAAGCATGTGCAGTTAGTGAACCTATAGTAAAGGTTCTTAGATTGGTGGATGGGGAGAAGCCAGCAATGGCTTATTTGTATGAGGGCATGGATAGGGCCAAGGAGGGCATTCGTTCCTATTATGCATACAAGGGTTTTGTTGGCCTTGATAGGCAGATGATGTTATGGGATGTGATTGATAGTCGGTGGACAGGGATGCTTCATTGACCCATTCATGCACTAGCACTCTTCCTCAACCTCGCATTTTCATACAAATGCAACATTGATTTTGATGGCGAGGTGATGGAAGGGCTCCATTCCTGTATTCAAAGGATGGTACCTGATCCCGAGCTTCGTAGCAAAATCAATCACGAATTAGTATGAAAATTGGAAGTGAAAAGTCACTCAAATTCCATGCTTGGGGAGGCTCCACCTAGTGGTGTTGTCTATGTGGATGCTAGCCTTTCACATTGGCTAAAACCTGCAGAACCTAGCCTTCTTGCTACAAGAAATTAGCACATGAGCGAGCTCTGCTTGAGCACAGTAAACGGGTATTAGATCCTAGTAGGACAAACGAATTACTACAAGAGATACAAATTATCCACAGAAGTTTCTAATTACAACGAACTACTTTAGTGACAATATCTCTGGCTGTGGACCTCATCAGGAAAGTAACTGAATTTATCATAATTGTTCTTCTAGGTTGCGTATCAGTACAAATAGTTCAGACTCCAGAGAGGCTGGGGTAATTTAATTATTACAATTGACATTACTCAGTTGATGTTTGTTGTGGTGCTCAATCTGTTTGTCAAAAATAGCTGTTGATTGAATACAGTACTTGGTGGAACATTGTACTTATTGTGGATGAATGATCAGTCCTATTCAGTGTGGATGAATGATCAAGAAAACATCTCATTGGCAGTGCAAAGTCACTCAAATTCCATGCCTGGGGAGGCTCCACCTAGTGGTGTTGTCTATGTGGATGCTAACCTTTTACATTGGCTAAACCCTATAGAACCTATTGACAATGGCTACAAGGTGCTTTCATCTCAAAAAGGTGGCAAAGAAAACCTGTCTAAAGGTATAGAATTGTCTTCATGACAAAATATCATGGAGTCAGGGATTAATAGACATTGGAATTCTCCATGATCTCCAAACCAACAAGTTGCAACAAGTCATGCATCACCACTTTCAGAATCACTTTCACCTCCAAGTACAAATTGTAGACCTGTTTTTGCAGTGCTAGGAATGCAGACTTCGGAAGGTGTGATGGAAAAGCAGTCATCACCTTTAAGATCACCCTCAAGAAGTAATGATGAAAGGCCTATTTTTGTGGCCCTATCAATCGAGCACATAAAAGAAATGACTCGAAGTTAGCTATCGCCTAGAAGATCACCATCGAGTAAAGATCTTGATGATAGACCTTTTTTGGGAGCAGTTGCATCCAAATAAGATCGTTTAACCGTACTATGGGTTTTCTACATTCTTTGACCAATTTTCCTTTGATACTTGTTTGCGACAAATCATAAACACTTCAACTAAAATGCATTTTATTCATAGAAATGGTAACAATCTGCAAGTCACTTTGCACTCCTAAATTTTTTTCCCTTAGGATTCCCAAACTTAGTGCACCTCTAACTTTGGTTGAACCCTTCCTCCTCTGACTCCAGTTAACAGATTCCACCCTAGTTAGTAAGCTTTCTTTATTTTCTGTTCTGTTTTGGAAAACAGGGAAGCTATCAATCTGGAAGATATCCAAGCTTGGTGGCAGATAAGTTTATCTAGGAAAGTACTTTAAAATCTCTATTTGTAACCAATACGCCACAATCGATCATGGTTAGCAATTTTTACTAGTAAATTCTGAAAATGTGCCCAGTGATCATCTTTAACCTTGACAGTGATGAATAAAAAAAACAATGATGTGCTTTGGTTCTAATTTCAAAACACTGTTTCTAGTTAGATAAACGAGAAAAATCGCTTTCAACTATAGCTTACATTAAAATGGAAATATATTCTAAACTAAAGCTGAAACTTACCTGCAAGGCTTAGAGATTCGAGGCAGAGAACTGATTTATTCGACGTAGAAAACTAATTTAAACTGTACCTACCATAAAAAAACCCACAACAAACCCCTAGACTGAGATGATAACGTTGTAAGCAAAAAGAGACAAAATGGGATCAGAAAAGCTAGCCTGAACTAACCACTGAACTTTGAACAGAAGAACCAGAGAACTCTTAGTAGTTGAACGAACAACTTATGAATGAAAAGCGCATTTGCTAGAATGAAAAGCACATTTACTGGAATGAAAAGCACATTTGTACCTTCGATAACCCTGATGGAATCACCAAGTTTTTCAAATACCTCCGACAACCCTGTGAATAACTCTGATAACCCTATGAATAACGAAGATTTAGCTAGCAACACAGGTCGTGCAGAGCAGGGTGAACAATAGAAATGGTAAACATTACTACAACAGGTCGTGGAAGATCCCGGAAACATCATTGCAGTAGGTCGTGGAAGAGAAAGCAAGAGGAGCAGAAATCAGAAAGCAAGTGAGGGAGGAATAGTTTGAGAACATATGCCAGTTGTCAAGTAAACCCTACGCCAGTTGTCAAGGTAACCAGATGCTAGTTGGACGCTAGAGAATGAAAAGGTAAACGAAAAAACTCAACCAAAGGAAGGCCTATCGGCCTAATTAGGAGCTTGAGATTGACTTGATGAATATAATGGCTCATAGTGAATATCTATTTATCAAATAAGAAATTTTATTTTAATTTAATATTTCAAATTTGAATTAATTTATATTTTAAATATTTTTTAATAATAAATATATTACCAATAGTTTTAAAAATAAAATATTAATTTTAAAGTTAAAAATTCAAAAAAGACAATAATAATAATAGTAGCAAAACATTTAACTTAGTTATATATAACATTTAGCCATATATAATTATAACTTAATATATATAATTATTACATAACTATATTTAACTAATAATTATATATTATAATTTTATATATAAAATCTAGCATAACATAATTTTCTAAATATTTAAAATATATATATATATATATATATATATATATATATATATATAACATCACATAGCTATATATTATAGTTTCATATATATGGTTTATAACATAACATATTTCTATAATTATTTACTTAACATAAAATTATAATTTAACATAACTTAAAGTTATTTAACATTATATATATATATATATATATATATATATATATATAATGTAATATCTATTGTGCATGACTATAACATAATATAACTATAACTATAAAATTTAACATAGCATATTTAAACATTATATATATCATTTGTCATATAACTATATATAAGTTCATGTTTCAACAATGCATTATTGATAGATACATTAAAACCATCATGAAAAGTGCGTTTGGTCCATTGAATACAAACATTTTGACTTTTTTCTAATTTGTACCATATTGTTTCATTATGTAGTGTGTCAAAGTCAAACATTATAAGAACTTAAATTCTAGTGGAGTATTTGGTTGACATGAAACCTTATTAGTTTTGGAAATATGTTTATTTCATTTTTTTACATGTATATTTACATATTTATGCCCTATGAATAAAATGCATTATTTAGAAACCAGAAAAAGTGTGAAGGTAGTTTTCATCACTTCTTTCGATTGTGTTTAAATAGAACTCAATACCTTGTTTGATAAATTATTAAAAAATAGACTAAATTTTAGGACTTTGGGCTAGATTATTCTCCGCGAGCTTAGAAATGGTTTTTTGTCAACATTTTTTCTAATTCAACATTTTTTTCTTGGATTAGTTTATATGTGTTATATGTAATAGTTTTGTATTATATGTAATAGTTTAGTCAACATGTTTTTCTTGGATTAGCTTATATGTATTAAATGTATTATACATAATATGTAGAGGCATCCCATATATGCACTCCAATTGAAGGTCGTCGTAGTGCGAGGGGATCTATTATATGTGGTTAGGCCCATGATAGATCATGTAGACCACCCAAAGTGCACATTCCACGAGTCATAGATCCTACCTCCAACACTAGTCGGAGCTTCAGAGACAATATTTTTGTATTTTCTAATGATCATGCTACCTCTAGTGGACCTTCTTTACCTGTTTTAGGCAAACCTCGTACATTTTTAAATCATCTTTAAACTTTATGTGTTTGCATCTTGAAATTGTCTTTAATTTTTAAATTGTCCTCAACTTCTATGTTTGAATTTAATGTATATGTTATTATGTTTCTAGTTTGTTAATTATATATATGTTAAATTATCTTTATGATTTGGAGACCCTCAATAGGGAGAAGCTGGGGATCACAATGTAGCATTGATCCCTCTGTGGGACAATGCTACAACTCATATCACATTGGAGGATGTTACGACTCAACATACATGGATCACATGAGATATGCATAAAATCCTTGCCAATTCACCTACTAGACGTAATTTGTCTTTGTTGTTGGAAAGCATTAATAGGTTGATCTAGATATAATGGAGGTTGGGCCCATAGAGCCACCTCCTACAATCCATACAGAGGATTAGGAGGCATGAGGTTAAAGGCCCACATTCTTGGGAGGTGGTGAAAGAGGCCACTAAGAACATTGATGTTCGCGGGGAGTTGTTTGACATCCCTCTGTATTGCCCTACTAGACATAAAGGTCTAATTCCACTAAAATATTTTAATAATTTTGATGTAGCCCCTTTTGTGTATGATTGATTCATTTGAGCTTGAGGCCAGTTCCCCCACAATGACCAGGTCATCGTTTATTTTCCCAAGCATATATATGCAAATTTCATGTTACATATGAGGTCATATTACAATGATATCAGATCTCATTATTATGGAGTCAGCTTGGGATGTACATATGATCGTGAGGGGGCTTGTAGGGACCTTGGGCATATACCACCACCTCCAAGATTCTTTCCACTATTGTCTCGAAGTGTGGTATTACTGACAGAGCTAGAGGAGTTATCACAGCTCAGTGTTGAGACTAGGGAGACTATTGCAGATAGCATGTGGACGTCATTGGTCAGCACATGTGCTGCATTAGATGGAGAGATTAAGAGACCACCACCATTTCCTCGTCACCTGCCAATTCCTTTATATGATGATTCATTTCTCGCAAGTTTACCCGTCAATCATTGTTTTGCATATGCATGTATGTGTCTTGGTGTCATATGTAACACTTGGAGGGTGCACGACCTGCATGACATAGACCAGGTACATATATGTACCTGATTTTTTTTTACTCTTATTGTCAAATTATGCATAGTTATTTATATTAATTACTAGTTCATATTAGATTGTATTTATATTAATAAGATCATGATAACATGTAGACATAGCCCAACTACATGGATGAGCTTATGAGGTCCTCCAAGGGGGAAGTTGATCAAGTAATCCATCCTCCACCTCCACCTCCACCTCATAACACTCATGTGGAGGGGAGTCACTATGTACAACCACGTTGACCAATAATTTAGGTAAAAAGAATTATTCCTAGGATTTCAACATTTTATTTTTGTAAGTGACACATATATGTTTTTTAATTTGTAGACTAATTATAATTTGTCCTTTCCATTGTGTATACAGGCCCATATGAAGAGTGTTGTTGATGTCAATGTTATGTGGACACATGAGTGGGATGCTAGTTATAGAGGAATTGATGATGTGGGTGTATCGATGTAGGCCCCAATCATTGATCCACATGTAGGGGAGCACCAAACCAAGATCCATCAGAGCCCCATCATATCTGACTTGCATTTCGACTTAACTGAGGTTAGTATATTCATGTATATGTAATTAAAAATGTGGTTCAAAATCATTTATCTCCGTATTGTTTATTTTGTACAAATAATGATCTAATTAGTTTGAATTTGAATGTGTTATATTGTAGTACTGATGTATAGACACTTATTTTGTGTGGCAGAACTCACATAGGAGTTCTGGTGATAATTAGAGTGGATAGTTTGTATATTTTCAAGCTCATTTAATAGGGCACATTCACATGTGATATAAACTTTGTATATTTTCATACATGCACAGTTCATGGATGTACATGAACATTATTTCAGTGTATGGATGCTTATTATTTTAGTTTATGGATGCTTATGTGTTATTTGTAATTTGTATATACTTTCATATGGATAGTTTATTGGTACATTCACTCTTTCAGTTTATGGACATGTTAAAATTATATATATAACTTTTATTCAAAAATAACAAATTTGATTTCCAGTTTCATAGACTAAGAAAATAAGTACAATCTTAAGTTATGATGCAAGTCACTTTGATTCTTAAAATGGGCTAAAATATATCATGTATCAATTTAATATTGAACATTGAAATAATTACAATCATGCTTCATTTTGGTTTGTAGAAAGTGTCTTTTAGTGCAATGAACGTGTATGTTATTACAATTCAATTTTAAAAATAAATTATTTGAATTATAAAGTCATCCATATTATAATAATATATATATGAATTTTTTTGTGACCCACCCATTTATCATTGCATGGACAACTTTTTTAAGTATTTCAATAGATTTCTTATCTCAAGGTTCAATTAAAAAACTCAAATAGAATCGAAATAAGTTTTATTCAATTTTGAAAGATGTTCATATAAATAAAAAATGGGCTTTATTCAATATTATTTCATTTGAGATTATCTACAAGATCTTAGCCATAACATGATATAAGCCAATGGTATTGAAATTTAATATATAGGTCAAAAAACAATATATGACAACATTTCTATAATTTTATATAATGTTATCAACTTTCCTAAATTTACTTAGCTATCCAAGTATTTCAATCAATTCCTTATTATTGAAATAAGTTTTATTCACTTTTTAAAAACTCAAATATGATTGAAATAAGTTATATTCAATTTAAAAAGATGCGGAGATGTAAAGGTTACAAATATAAGTTTTATTCGATTTTATTTCTTCTGAGGCTATCTATAAAATCTTAGTCATAATCCATGTCGTCAATAATTTTTTTGTGCTTACACTGAAATCAATGCACAATGCCAAATTAATTACTTTGAAATTAATGTACACCATACATCTAGTTACATCAAATAAAGAATCAACATCTTCACTGAAATCAATGCATCTAATGCAAGCAATCAAATGGGATGAAAAAACATCTACATTGAAATCAATGGATCAAATGCAAACAATCAAATAAGATTATAAATCAACATCTACATTGAAATCAATGCATATAATGCTTCAAGCAATCAAATAGGATTAGAATTCAACATCTACATTGAAATCAATGCATCTAGTGCTAGAAATCAAATAGGATTAGGAATCAACATCTACACTGAAATCAATGCATCTAATGCAAACAATGAAATAGAATTAGAAATCTGTTAGGTTCCTATAATTGATAGTACCATCTAATGATTATCTTATGATTTTTTTTATGTTATGAGATGTTGTAAATAATACTTCATTCTGTAAATTATTTCCAATAAAAAAATAGAAAAAAATAGAAAAATAAATGAAAATATGAAAAAAAAATAAAAAAATAACCCCAATAAGTGAGCCAATTCAAATGCCACTTCAATTTAAAAAATAGATATATTTTTAAAAAATAAAAAATATGATAAAATACCTTTAGAAAAAATAAAATGTGCTTTGTTAGTGTAACAACCGCATTAAATCTTAAGTAGGTGTGTTTAATTAGTTAATCGCACAGTTTAATCATGATTAGATTAGTTTTAATAAAGTATATTTGACATGACGCTTTGTTGTTATGTAATAAACGATGCACTATCATCAAGGGCCATGATCTAACATCGGGGGGGAGAAGGTTCGAAAAGAAGATTCTACCATTACCATTTTTGCAATGTGGCGCTCCTTGGTGGAATTCGGACCCCCCTCGCCTAAAACTACTTACCGCTCACCCCCCCCCCCCCCACCCTGAAATCTGTTTTTCCTTCCTCCTGCCTAAAATATAACCGTTAACCCGATGTGTCCGCTCCACTCCTCTCCCACCTAGTGGCATGTCCCTTCCCCCTCCATTCCAATCTGCTCTCGCAACATGGAATTTTCCCTTCCCATTCTTCCCTCGCTCCTGTCGCATCTGTGCCTGTCATTTAACTGTTAAAATAACTATTTAGGAGATATAATCATTGCTAAGTAACTAACCCGCTCCGTTAAACAGATCAATCTATAATGCTAAATGATTTCGTTTGTAAATAAAGCCTAATCCTATTCAATTTTCCTTTCCCCTAATTTTGCAAGACACTAAACGACCCAAGCCTCTTACTATAACTAGTCAGCAAGTCGACTTATCACCACTACTAGTCATCATACCTGATAGTCTCATCCGACCAAATTCTTGAGTAATTGAATTTTTTTATTTCTTTCCTTTTCAACATGTCTTCTAAGGGAAAATCAAAAGCCTCGGCCAAAAACCCCTTGCTTCCCCCTAAAATTGACTTATACCACCAACCATTAGTGGATCAACAATATAAAATCATTGAGACCAATTGTGAGTTCGATCTCTACGAACTCCACAATTGGCTAAAAAAAAAATATGTTGATCTCAGTGACGAATTGGGCTTGTGGGACTCCTTCCTACCTCAATTCATTTTTCCTCAGACCCATCATTTTCCTGAATTTGTTTCATGGTGCCATTTTCTGGTACATACCCAGCCAAAGAGAAATTGTAGCCCAAAACAATGACATCCTTTTCACAATTACCCCTGACTCCATTTAACAAATGCTGCAGATCTAGAATTCAACCTCTTTGAAACCCTTTTATGTAGATTTCCTCATGCAACTCCACAAAATCCTCACTTTCCTTCACAAATCCAAAATATTTGAGACATTTATTCCTGAAGATGTCCAATTTTCAAAGACAAACCCTCCTTATCCATCCTCCAAGTTCCATGAAATGACAAAACAAATTATTTCTATAGTTTCTTATTTACTGGTCTATCAAACTGATCAATCGGTTGATGAAGCAACCATAGGTTTCCTATCAGTGTTTTCAACAAAAGAAAAGACTTCAATCATTTTTAATTACAGTGAATTCATAGCAGAGGTCATTCATGAACAATTCCTTAAGTTTACTAAAGAAGGAATCTTCAAACATGCTTCATTTTTAGTGTACTTGTTCTTATTCTATCAGGAAGACATATTTCAATTTCCATTACAAAAGCTAGATGATTAGGGAAATGCACAATCTATGATTCATTAGAATTCCTTGGTAAGGTAGTAGAATGAATTCACCTTCAGTGATTATGTAGACCTGTTTTTGTATAAAGCTTCTTGCCTACTTAACAATGATGCTTAACCAAGAATTGGACCTGATGTTGGGTTGTTTTATATTTTGTCCATGATTAGCCCACATAGTTAACTGGGGGGTTAGAGCGGGGGTAGATCCCCCACTTCTTTGTGCCGATTACGCAGTGGGGGGTCACAGGGGGTTTGAGGGGGGTGGGTATCCCTCCTCTACGGGGTTCGGGGCAGCACCCCGGGGAAATTTTTTTGGACCCTATATTGGGTTGGGCAGACCTACCTATGGTTTTGTGTATGGTTTTCGCACATGGCTTTGGATGTGATGCTTTTCGGTCCATGGTTTTAGACGTGTTGGTTTTCGGTCCATGGTATTGGATGCTTCAGCATGTATAAATATGTATTGTAACATTGAAAGGAACATAATGAAAAATCAAGCTAGTAGTCCCGGTTTTGGGATCCAGGGGAAAATCTCTATGTATATGTGTTTTATGTGTTATGCTCTCGCATTTTTTATTTTCTATGTTTTAGAATCTGTATGCAGGTAATTTCTGTACGGGGTTAAAACCTACATTTGGTATCGGAGCTATTTTGGCTTCAAGGGGTCACCTTTGTTGCTGAGGGGTTTTGCTCAGGCCTGTGGTAGACCCTCTTTAGTGGGAGATTTGCGGGATTGATTCTGGTGCTGAAAGAAGATGGCGAATAGTGGAAAGATAGAGATCGATAAATTTAATGGCCAGAGTTTTGAGTTATGGAAACTCAAGATGGAAGATCTGTTGGTGGACAAAGATCAGTGGATCACGGTAGATTCGGGTATTAAACTAATGGGAGTGTTCGATGAAGAATGGAAGAAGTTGGATCGGAAGGCAAAGAGCATAATACGATTGTGTCTATTAGATTTAGTATTATTGAATGTATCAGGGTAAGCTATGGCAAAGGCTTTGTGGGACAAGTTAGGGACTTTGTACCAATCTAAGTCTCTGGTGAATAAACTGTTTCTACGGAAAAAGTTGTATAGCTTGAGGATGAAAGATGGAGACTCGGTGATAGAGCATCTGAACGCATTTAGTACTGTGGTAAGTTAGTTATTATCTGTTGATATTAAAATTTCAGATGAAGATAAGTGCATCAGTTTGTTGTGTTCTCTACCAGATTCGTGGGATAGTCTGGTTATTGCAATAGGTAGTAATGCAACCACCTTGTAGTTTTATGAAATAGTTTCATCCTTACTGATGGAGGAGATGAGACGGAAAAATATGGAGAGCCAGAATGGTGATGCTTTGTCTGTACGAGGACGGTCCTAGAACATGAAAAAAAATAATTCATTGAGTGGGAGATCTAAATCTAGAGGGAGATCTAAATCTCCAAGAAAACCTGTAAAGGTGGTTTACTAGAAATGTGGAAAGGAACGACATTACAAAAGGGACTGTAAATCTAAAGCTTCTAACAAAGGAAAGGCATATGATGATGCTCCTTCTGTAGAGGCGAAAACCACTTCAGATGAAGGTGGGGATGTGTACTTGGCTTCTTCAAGTACACATGTAGATCACGAGGCATGGTTGATTGACTCAGGTGCATCCTTTCACTTCACTCTCCATAGAGAGTGGTTCTGCGAGTATAAGAAATACGATGGTGGTGATATCTTCTTAGGGGATGATAGGAAAGCTAGAATCATTGGTCATGAAAAAGTAAAGTTGGAGTTGCAAAGTGGAAGGGTTAGAACACTTTCGGGTGTTCTACATATTCCTGCATTGGCCAAAAATCTGATTTCTGTAAGCAAGCTGGATGATGCAGGTGTAAAAACAGTGTTCGAGAAGGCTACCTGCAAGATGGTTTTGGGAACACTAGTATTGATGCTAGGATTTCAGATTGGAACTTTGTACAAGTTGCAAGGTAGAACTGTTGTTGATGGGTGCAATAGTTCTGTGGTTCCTGAAAGTGGAGCATAAAATCTACTGGTCTCTGGAGAGAAGACCATGCTGTGGCATCAAAGGCTTGGGCATATTGGAGAGAAGGGCTTTCGAATACTTCATGGTAAAGGTATGGTAGAAGGTATGAGTAATAACTCTCTCGATTTTGATTTCTGTGAAAATTGTGTATATGGGAAGCAGAATTGGGTGAGTGTCCCCTCTAGTGGTAAGAGGGTGAAACAGATATTAGAGCTTGTGTAGAGTGATGTGTTTGGACCTGTGCAGGTTCCATCACTGGGTAAGTCTATGTACTCTTGTTCATAGTGATGTGTTTGGACCTGTGCAGGTTCCATCACTGGGTAAGTCTATGTACTATGTATTAGTTATAGATGACTTCTCAATGAATACATGGATATATTTCTTTAAGAAGAAATTTGAAGTCCTTGATAGGTTTAAAAAATTTAAGGCTCTAGTGGAAAACCAGATAGAGAAGAAAATAAAGGTGTTGGGGCCAGATAACAGTGGAGAGTTTTGCAGTAAGGAATTTGAAGAATTCTATAAGAAGTGTGGTATAGCATGGCAAAAGACTATTCCATACACACCTGAGAAAAATGGAGTTACAGAAAGAATGAATAAGACATTGATGGAAAGGGAAATAAACATGCTTAGTGGTGCCGGGTTAGGATAGGAATTCTGGGTAGAGGTAGTGGAGACAACATTTTACCTGGTCAGCAGATCACCTTCATCAGCGTTGGAGGATAAGAATCCACAATAGGTATGGACTGGTAAGAAACCCTCTCTTTCACATCTGAGGGTATTTAGATGTGATGCATATGTACATGTTCCAAAGGAGAAAAGAACCAAGTTGGAGAGTAAATATGAAAGGTGCATCTTTATTGGGTATAAGGATGGTTTAAAGGGTTATAAACTTTCAAACCTAGTAACAAGGAAGGTTGTGTACAACCAAGATGTGGTGTTCAGAGAGGTGAAAAATGTTATTAAACATGAAGTCCCATCAAAGGAACCTTAGAAGATAGAGTTTGAGCTAAAGGAGGAAGAATCAGACTCTATAGTAGAAGAGGAATCAAAAGGTGAAGAGCCACAAACTCCGGTTGTGAGAAGATTAGTTCAAGAAAGAAGGTAACCAGAAAGGTATAGTCCATATACTTTCTATTCAAAATTTTCTTTATCTATTATTGATGATGATCCCAGAACTGTGAAGGAAGCAATAGATTCAGAGGATGGAAAACTCTGGAAAGAGGCGATGGTTGATGAAATGGTATATTTGCACAAAAATGAGGCTTGGGATCTGGTGGAGTTTCCATCTAGAAGGAAACCCATTGGCAGCAAATGGGTGTTCAAGAAGAAGACAAATTCAAAAGGAAAGGTGGAGAAATATAAAGCTTGGTTGGTAGAAAAAGGTTATTCCCAGGTGTTGGGAATTGATTTTGGTGATATTTTTTCCCCTGTTGCCAAGGTAGCTTCTATTAGATTACTTTTATCTATTGTTGCTGCTTTTGATTTTGAGGTAGAATAGATGGATGTGAAGACAACATTTCTTCACAGGGATCTAGAAGAGGAGATTGATATGAAGCAACCTCAAGGCTTTGTGGTGAAGGGTAAGAAAGAACTGGTATGCAAGTTAAAGAAGTCTCTATATGGGTTAAAACAATCACCAAGGATGTGGTATTAGAAATTTGATACATTTTTATGGGGACTTGGATTCACTAGAAGCATGACAGATCACTGTGTGTATTTTAAATTAATTGGTGACCATGTTATTTATCTAGTCTTGTATGTGGATGATATGTTTCTAGTTGGAAATGACAAAGAAATTATCCAGGATTTGAAGACCCAATTGTCCTCCAAATTCAACATGAAATATCTTGGTGTTGAAAACTATATTTTGGGCATGGAAATTAAAAGGGATTGAGCAAAGAGGAAGCTCTAGTTAAACCAGAGGAAGTATTTCGAGACAATACTGTAGAGGTTTAATATGTAGGATAGTAAACCGTGAAGGTTCCTATTCCTGTAGGTGTAAAGTTTTCTGCGGAACAGTGTCCCAAGACATAAGAAGAGGAAGAGGATATGTCCCATGTTCCATATGCAAGTGGAGTCAGTAGCCTAATGTATGCGATGATCTGTACTAGACCAGACATTGCACATGCAGTGGGATTATTGAGCAGGTTTATGTCAAAACCAGGGAAGGATCATCAGACAACAATGAAGTGGGTTTTCAGGTATTTGCATCGCGCTAGTAATTATGGTTTGTGCTACCAAGGAAGATTAGGATTGGACAGAGTTTTGGATATTCATGACTTTGTTGATGCAGACTGGGCTGGAGACCTAGATCAAAGAAGATCTACATGTGGGTATGTGTTTAACGTATTTGGAGGTGCAGTAAGTTGGATGAGTAAGAAACAATCTGTAGTGGTAGTATCAACTACAGAGGAAGAATACATGGCAGCCACCAATGCAAGAAAGGAAGCAGTTTGGTTGCAGAGATCGTGTTCAAGTATGGGGTTAGTATAGGGAGCTATAAGGATAGAATGTGACAACCAAAGTGAAATTTTCTTGACAAAGAAGCCTGCTTACCATTCAAAGACAAAGCACATTGATGTTCAGTATCACTTTGTGAGGGATATGATGGAAGACAAAAAGGTGTTGCTGGTAAAGGTGGACACTTTGAAGAATACTGCAGATGCATTGACATAATCTGTGAGATCTGAGAAGTTCTCTTCGTGTAGAGAAACAATGGGCTTTACAGGGCTAGATAAATGACTAATCTCTCCTATGGCCCCCTGTGGAAAGAAAACAACAAGTGGGAGAATGTTGGGTTGTGTTATATTCTTTCCACAACTAGCCCATGTAGTTAACCCTGGGGTTAGAGTGGGTACGGAGCCCCGCCTTCGTTGTGCCAATTGTGTACCAGGGGGGTCACAAGGGGTTTAAGCGGGGTGGGTATCCACCCCTCTACGAGGTCTGGGATCCCTATATTAGGTTGGGCAGACCTACCTATGTTTTTTTGCATGGTTTTCACACATAGTTTTCGGTCCATGGTTTTGGACGCGATGGTTTTCAGTCCATGGTATTGGATGCTTCGACATGTATAAATATGTATTGTAACATTGAAAGGAACATAATGAAAAATCAAGTTGGTAGCCCCAGTTTTGGGTCTAGGGGAAAATCTCTATGTATATGTGTTTTATGTGTTATGCTCTCGCATTATTTATTTTCTGTGTTTTATAATTCGTATGCAGGTATTTTCTGTACAGGATTAAAACCTACACCTCAGATAAAGAGAATTTTACATCTCATTGATCAAACAAAAGCAAGTGATTGATACTTGTATCAAAATTACATTAATATCAGAGTGTATGGGTGTGAATTTCCTTCCTATAAATTGCCTAATTTTTTTCCCATAAGAATATTTGCATTAGAGTATATTAGTAAAATGATCAATATGGATGATCTAACCTTTGTAATAGCCAAGAGGAAATATCAGTTCAAAATAAAAGTAGAGGTTGGGCCTTTCAAAGCAATACCATGACAACAACAAAAGAAGCAGATCTTCTGCTCAAACAGGTGAAGTTTCAACCTAGTTTTACTTGGTCATATGATCCTTTGGGAATAATATCAAAGTTGAGAGTAGAGCAGAAAACTACTCCTTACACTCATACTCCCGGACCTGAAATTGAGAAATATAAGAATCAAGATCAATGGTAGGAAAAAAAATTGCAGGAGGAAGAAGAACATGTACTCTGTACAACAAAATCACAGACACCAGTGCCCCAAGAAAAGTAGGATAAAAGGCCTAGGAAGGATGTTTCCTCTTCAGTCACAGAAATTTAGGGGAAATAATTTCAAATATATAAGAAGAGGCAGAAAACCAATCCAGTAGAAGAGTTTTCACAGGAAGAAAATGTACAGTCTACAATAGTTTTGATAGGCCCTTATACTTCTACCTTCCCTCGCATTGAAGACATTTTCATAGGATCACCATCATCTTCAGCTTCTCAGGAACCTCTGGAAACATCTCAAATCAAGAGAAATGGTTCATGATCAGGCTGAACCAAGTATATTTTCTAGGCATAAGGATATAAAGAAGAAAAATGAACTCCTCAAAGCAACCACCTATTCTTAGTTTTAGAAGCAAATCTCAACACCAACCTCTCTCTGCTTTTGACACTGAGGAAGGGAAAATGCAGATAACTTTCTTAGAAGCTTAGGTTCCTTTTCCTAAAACTGCAGATGAATACAAAAGGTCCATTTTTTCTTTCAACATTGATCAAATCCATCATATTGATCAGATGGATTTTCACAAACAAAAAGGTAAGATGTTATATTCCACCTTGACAAATTCAGCAATGACTGCCTCCAGACTTTAGGCATCACTCAACAACATTCAGTCTCAACTAAAATTAGAGAAAATATCTTCTTTAGCTAAAGACACTAAGATAAAGTCTTTAGAGGATTTAATGATTAAACTGGGATATGATCCCAGTAATGTAAAAGTTGATGAGGAGATCATTAAAAGAAAAAATGTTGATAAGAAGCCCTGAAAAAGTATCCCAAACTTCCATCCACTGAGGATCCATAGACAAAGGAAGTTGGCCAACTAGAGAAGGAGAAACAAGATACGTTTAAAATTATCATTGAGCATAATGGGTAGATTAAACAAATGGAGATTGAAATTGAGAAGCTGCTACATAGCAATCCCAGTTGCAGGTACATCAACAAAAGGTGCTTCGACTTCAACAACTTCTACAACAGAGACACAGTCTACAAATACATCAAGAGAATTGATTAAAGCTATGCAAGACTTGTCTATGAGAGGCCAAGAGATTGAAAAGTTGAAAGCTCGACTTAAAAACCTTCAAGAGAAAAAATTAAAGATTAACAATGTGTATGTGGCAGAGCTTCAAAAGACTTACAAGTTAACTCAGAGAATTGAACAGTTAGAAAATGAATTTTCCATTGTCCAAACAATTGCATAGGCAAAGGAGAACATTTGGGTGGAAAGCAATGAAGCTATGACTGAAATTTGGTCTCCTATCGAAATACTTTTCGAGAAGGAGAAATTGGTACAAAGGTCAAAAGAGGTCATAGAAGAGATAAAGGAAAAATTGGGGCAAAAACTAAGTGAATCCACTACCTTAATTAGAATAGTGAACTCAAAGACCAAGGAAGATATGGAGGAATATGAGATCACTGAGATAACTGAAACAATAGTAGAGGTAAGAAGAATTTTTACAAAAAGGAATATGATGCTACAGTTAGAGAATAAGTGCCACAATTTGGAGTCTAGCATTTAGAAATTCCATAAGAATTTCAACATACTGCATCAGAAGGGGTTTTCAGGTTTGAAGGGAATTGGAGATAAGTTAGTTCAGCTAGAGGATTATCAGCAAAAGTTATATTCAATGGCCATAGATAAATCAAAATTTTCCACCATAAAGGGAACCATTACAAGTAAAGCTTTCATGGAAGGTTTGAAATTCGACTTACTGATCAAACATGAAATAAAACATTTGTTTTTAGTTAAGCCTACTTTCCAAAAATATACTGAGGTGGATGAAACCTACAAAAAGTTAATTAAATTCTCCACCCCAGATGAACACATATGGGATAAACTTTGTCAAATTCTGGAGTAAAACAGGGATTCATCTTTAGCAATAAAACAACATTTTTCTCTGGTCGAGTCATCACAAGCAATCCTCAAAGTGAGTGCAAGAGCTTCAACATTTTTAGTTTTCCTATATTCTTATACTATTTTTGTAAACAACTTTTAGGACATTTTGTAAGGAAAATCTTGATATTTTAAATCAAGATATTTTGTTAAATTTATACAAATACTTCATAATTTGAAGTACAAAGGGTTCGAACTCATATGCAGAAAGCAGATCCTTGATGTACAGTTGTGCATGTACTGAAGTGATCATTTCATTAATACAAAAATTTGTTCCATGATTCATGTGGCAGGCAATTGGTGAAGTTTTCTATCTTGTAAAATTGTTATTTTTCCAGTTTTCCATATGTTCTTTCTGTCTTTATTATTTAAAGAATATTAAGGGCTGAATTTGTTTGACTACACTCTTCTCTGGCTTATAAACAATATCTATGTTTCACACTGATATCAAATATAGAATTCATCCTAGTATGCTTTATGTTTAATTGAATCTACATCTTTCCATATCATTCGTTTCAAAAATGCTCTAAAGATCCGAAAAACGTCCTTCCTTTTCGTATTACATATGTTCTACAATTCTTGTATTTGATCACCCAAGACTCATTGACTCCATGCCCAATGGATTTCCCTTGCAGTTTCAACCAAATATTTGAAAAAACCAAACTCAGAACTCAATAACTAGCCTAAGATTTTAAATCAACATATCTAAATCATATAGAGAGATCCCTCTATGAAGTTGGAAGGGATAAATCCCATCTTCCAAAGTGGTTTTGTAGTTACCTCTGGGTTTCTCTTACACCCTTGGTAAATTACAAAGTGATAAAATTATGGCGACCATACTAGGGACTTCCAACAAATTTGATATAAAGCTAAAATTTTCCTTGGTAAAATTTTTACTTGAAAGTTTAAAGAATATTTCAGGTGCGTGGCTATGAAATAGATGTTATTAAGGGTGTTTTACACCTAAATTTTGTACATACTTATATATTTAAATAATCTATTACATATCTAACTCCTAGAAAGATACACACTAAAGCTAATCCAAATCCTAAACCACCAAAAATTGTAGATAATCCTGAAAAACTTGTCAGAAAGAAGAATTTTATTGAGAGCCAAGCAAGTAATAATCCATTTCCAAAACTTAATTATCTCCCTAAAAGTTTTGTAACTTTAGAGGATATTGAATTTGATTTACCTTTTGAGTATAGCCTTTTTTGTACTAAGTCAAACAACTTTGTACCTGAGACAAATTTTGATGAAAGTATTTTGAAACCCTATATCTCAAAACATCAACCTATTAATCCAGACTCTGATGAAGATGTTATAAAATAGTTTAATAAGCTTGAAGTTTTGGTGACTAAATTAGATCAGGATGTGCAGAAATATCTTATTCATAAATCATCTAAATATTCACCTTCTTCTTCTACTGCCTCATCACCAACCCCACCTTTGATATCCCCTAATTCTATTGCCTCATCACCAACCCCACCGGTGATTCCCCCTATTACTACTATCCCACTAGTAATTACTCCTATTACCACTGTACCCATTTCATCTAGTATCCCTACCACCACCACATCAACTCAACAAAGTACAATCCCACCCCATTTAATACCTCCCATATCCACACCTATTGTAGTTTCATCATCTTCTCATTCCAAATTACCAATCATGGCAGATCATTATGCCCCCTAGTCCTACCTGGACAACTTAATGCCATGCCACAAGGTTATTAGAGCCGAATACCTCAATTTGATGGAACATGACCACCCACTGCTCAACAACATATAGACAAAATGAATGATTATTTAGATTTTCAAGAAATTGATGATGATGATGTGAAGATGAGAGTATTTTCCCAAAGTCTCATAGGAGAAGTTAAGAAATGGTTTAAAGCATTTCCAAGGCCTCTATCCTAGATATCACACAATTTCATGAAAATTTCCTCAAAAGATGGGAAGTAAAGAATAATACTCTCCAAATCTTCGCTGAATGTGAGAGTATAAAGAGAGCCCCTGGTGAAACTGTCCAAGACTATTGCACTAGATTCAGTAAAATTTACAATTATATCTCAACTACTATACAACCCCCACTAGGACTAGCTCTAATCAAATTTCCAGATGGTTTTGATCCAGAAATGTCTTACCAACTGAGGGAGAGGAATCCTTCTACCCTTGAGGAAATGCAAAGGAATATAGTCAATGTGGAGAAAAATATGTTGGCAAAGAGAGCTAGGTTAAAGGATAAGAGGAGAGTCACTATTAAAGAAGAACCTGCTTCTTCTTCATCAGATGTTAAGTTGGATACCTTAGTTAAAACCATGGAAAGAATGATGGAAAGGATAAGTTTAACTGATAGGGCTCCTCCAAGGGATAATCAAGGTGGTCCTCCAATTAGAAATCCTAATTTTAGAAAAAATCCACCTCAAATCAAATAGAGAGAACAGAGAGGCCAAACTGATCAACAACACATTAGACCTCCTTTCCAAGAAAATTATGTAGATGAAGAATCTTAGCTACCAGAGGATCATGAAGAAAATAAAATAAACTTATTTGAGGAAAGTGAAATTGACCACATTTTCTTAACTAAAGAGGAGCAAGATCTGTTCTTGATTTCACAACCAAAAGTCCTCCCTTTACAGTTAAATGATTATAAGAAAGGATACCAAAATGTTATTATGGAGGTGCACAGATAATAAAATTTGAGAAGTAAAAAGGCTCCTAAAAATCCTCCCAAGAAAATTCAGAATGACACTCCTTCTACTAGCCAGTCAAAATATGATTCTCAAAAGGAGACTTCTAAAAAACAAGATCTAAATATCAAAGAAATAGATAAACCTCATACATCTTTTAGTATCGAAAATGAATTGGCCAAGGTGAAAATTTATATTCCTCTCACTAAATTAATTAAAAAGAATGTATATAGATCTCCAGTCATGAAGGCTCTAAAGATAGGGGAAGGGACAGACATAGTCAACTTAACTAATGACCAAGTTAAGTTGTTGTTTGGACATGAAGTTGAAGGGAAGTCTTGGGATGGTAGTGTGCCACCTTTTTATAT
Organism: Pinus tabuliformis; assembly: GCA_031772625.1. Lineage (NCBI taxonomy): Eukaryota > Viridiplantae > Streptophyta > Pinopsida > Pinales > Pinaceae > Pinus > Pinus tabuliformis. The sequence continues at coordinate 719,695,963 of CM062818.1, forward strand.
CAGTTTGAACATTGATGAAAAAATTATGCACAATGCTATTCTTGATTTTGGTGCTTTGCACAATCTTATGCCTAGATCCATCATGGAGAAGCTAGATTAAACATAACAAGGCCCTCCAAAGATTTATATTCTTTTGACTCCAACAAAGAGAGATTCTTAGTTATTATCAAATATTTATGTGCTATACTAGTCCGAATACGAGTAAAGATTTTGGTAATGGATATTGTAGTGGCAAACATACCTCCCAAGTATGGATTGATGCTATCAAGATCATGGGGAGCAAAGTTACAGGGTACTTTGCAGATGGACATGACCTATGCTACCATTTCCATTTTTGGTCAGCAGAGAAGGTTATACAAGGAAACAATAATGAAATATATGGTGAGTAGTCAAGGCAAAAGAAATAATTACCCATTGTACTCTTTGCATTCAGATATGGACTCCTTTATTTTGTATAATGATGAATGTGTAGAGGAGGATGTGTCACACTTGGAAGCTAAATTGAGTAGGATAAAGGATATAAAAATAGATATTGAGAAACAAGATGAAGAGGGAGAGGCCCTTTGGAATATGGATTTTGATGGGGCTATGAGCAAGGAAGGAGTAGGGGCATATGTTTTCATCTCAAACACACAAACAAATATAGCAAAGGGACATGCTTACAAGCTTAATTTCCAATGTACAAATAATATAGCTAAATATGAAGCACTGATTTTAGGACTGCAAATTTTGAAGAGGTTGGGAGCTAAAATAATTTCTATACATGGGGATTTTGAACTCATCATTAACCAAATTAAAGGTGAGTACTCAGCTAAACACCCTAGACTAAGAGCCTACAAAAATGCAGTTTTAGATTTTTTGCAATATTTTCCTGAATATCAATTGTTTGTTATCCCTAGAGGGAAAAATATCTTAGTTGATGCTTTGGCTACTTTAGCAAGTACTTGTAAATTCCATTCCATCCAAATAAAAATTATGAGGTGGAATTAAAACACAGGCCAAATATTCTAGATAATGTAAGATATTGGTAGGTTTTTGGTAGTGATAAGGAGGTAATTTTTTTTTTACAGTTGAAAGAAGAGTTTGAGTGTGTACATATTGATGCAGATAATGATGTAGATGAGAATATGAATGAAATAATTTTGAATGAGACTGATGAAAATTTAGAGGCACTTGAGGTTCTACAATTAAAAGACAATGTGCTATTGAAAGGATTGGTGCCATTATAAGAGTTGTTTGATTTTAACAATGTAGCCAAAAATCCAAAAATAGAACTTGTAGGAGATGAGGTTGAAGACTGTAATATAGGTACTGAGGAAAGTCCTAATATTGTAAATATTTCCAAATCCTTGCCTCCCAAATAGAAACACGAGTACATTAAGCTATTAAAATAATTTTCTGATGTGTTTTCTTGGACCTATGATGATATAAAATCATATGATACCAGTATCATACAACATACCATTCCAATCAGAGAAGACCAAAAAACCTTCAAGCAAAAATTAAGGAGGGTAAATCCAATTCTATTACCTTTGATATAAAAGGAAGTTAAAAAGTTGTTTGATTCAAAAATCATTGTACCCTTAATATTTTCAAAATGGGTGTCTAATCTAGTGCCAACAAGAAAGAAGACAGGAGAAATAAGACTCTGTGTAGATTTCAGGAATCTGAACAAAGTTTCTCTCAAGGACAACTACCCTCTACCTAAAATGGATCATATCTTATAGAAAGTAGTTGGTTCCAACATAATTTCTTTGCTGGATGGTTTCTTAGGATATAACCAAATTTTGGTACATCCTGATGATCAACATAAAACAACTTTTACTACACCTTGGGGAACTTTTATGTATGTAAAAATGCCCTTTGGCCTTATGAATGCATGGGCCACTTTTCAAAGAGAAATGGATATTGCATTTGCTGATGAGAAAGACAGGTTCATTGTAATTTACCTGGATGATATTACTGTATTTTCCAAAACAGAGGAAGATCACCTCCTACACTTGAGGAGAGTTTTTGAAAAATGCAGGAAATATGGTATTTCCTTAAACCCCAAAAAATATCTTTTTGGTTTAAAGGAAGGAAATCTACTTGGCCATATTATTTCAAAAGAAGGTATCATAATAGACCCCAATAGAGTTGAAGCCATAATGAAGATTGATCCTCCCATGAACAAAAAATAAGTTCAGTCTTTTATCGATAGGATCAATTTCCTAAGAATATTCATTCCAAACATGGTTGAGATCTTGAGAGAAATAACAAACATGCTGAAGAAAGATACTGAAATAAAATGGAATAGTGAGGATAAAAAATCTTTTAGTGAAGTAAATGTAGCTTTGACAACTGCTCCTATTTTAATTAGCCCTGATTTTACTAAAGATTTCATGATTTTCTCTTTTGCATCTGAACACACCATTGCAGCAGTTCTGTTGTAGAAAAACAATGAAGGATTTGAACAACCTATAGATTTCTTGAACAGAGATTTGAGAGATGCCTCCTTAAAGTAAAATATTATGGAAAAACAAGCCTTTTCTCTAGTAAAGGCACTGAAAGACTTTAGGGTGTACATTCTCCATTCCCATATAATTACATTTGTTCCAAGTGTTGTAGTGAAATATATCCTCACTCAGACTGATCTAGATGGGAAAAGAGGCAAATGGATTGCAGTAATCCTAGAATATGACATTGAACTAAGGCCTACTAAGCTTATCAAAGGTCATGGATTGGTAAAGCTAATGGCTGAGTCAAATTTCCATGCACTAGACATAAATTTTATAGCTGCACTTGATGAACAGGAAGAGTTTGCGACTCCACAAGTATCAGAAGCATTTGCTACCTCTCCTTGGTATGCAGATATTATTTTTTTTACAAAATTTACAAGCTCCTCCTGGTTTAACAAAAACAAAAGCTAGATTTCTCAAGTTAAAATCTATGAAATTATGCATTTTAGATCAGAATGTGTATTGGAAAGATGCTGGGGGTATTTTGCTAAATTGTTTATTTAAGGATGAAGCATAAAAGGCTATAAAAGGATTTCATCAATGAGACTGTGGTGGACATTTGTACTAGAAAACAACAGCTAACAAAATCCTGAGACCTGGTTTTTACTGGCCTACCTTGTTTGCAAATATTTATAAGAGAGTTTCAACATGCCATTAGTGCCAAATCTTTGAAGGAAAGAGAAAACTTTTTCCCTTACCTTTAAAGCCCATTTCAGTTGAGGTTCCTTTCCAACAATGGGGCCTAGATTTCATTGGAGAAATCCACCCAAGATCTTCAGCTCAACATAAATGGATTTTGACACCCACTGACTTCTTCCCTGAGTGGATAGAGGCTATTCCGACTAGACAAGCTACAAAAATTGTAATCATTCAGTTTTTAGAAGGTAATATTTTTGTTAGATTTGGATGTCCCATAAAATCATTATTGACAATGCTGCTGCTTTCAAGTCAAAGAGAATGATTGATTTTTGCCACAAGTATCACATCACGTTAGGAAACTCTACTGCTTATTACCCATAAGGGAATGGGTTATCTGAGTCTTCTAATAAGAGTTTAGTCAACATTATTAAGAAAATTTTGCAGGAAAATAAAAATTCATGGCACAAGAAGTTGGTTAATAGTCTGTGGGCTGACAAAATTAGCACTAAGAAGTCTATTGGAATGTCTCCCTTCCAATTAGTATATGGAGTAGATGCATTTTTTTCCTACTTCACTTGGAATCCCTATGATGAAATTATTACAAGAATCACAAGTCGAGCCAAATGATGTACAGAGAAGGATAAATCAAACAATATAGTTGCAGCAAACTAGGGAGGAAGTCTACAACAAAACTTAGATAATTTAGGACAAAATAAAAAATATCCATGATAGAAGAACTAAAGAAGATGAATTCCAAATAAATGACCTTATGTTGAGATGGGACTCAAGAAATGAAGAAAAAGGTAAGAATGTGAAATTTGATAGTTTTTGGAGAGGACCCTATAACATTGAAGCTTTCCGAGGAAACAATGAATTCTTTCTGAAAGACTTGACTGGAGAATCACTGCCAGGAGGACCTTCCAATGGCAGACTACTCAAGCACTATTTTCTTCCAAAATAGATAAGTTTCTTATTCAAGTCATTGTAAATGTAAATTTATTATTCTAATACAAGAGAGGGTGGCTGACATCAGGAATTGAAGCCCGAAGAGAAGGCCCTAATCTTCTAGTGAGTTTATACCAGTATTTATGATAACATCAGGTAATCAATTCAGGATACCCAATGGGCAAAGGCTATTGATCTACAACATTCTTGACACCTAACAAGGTGGATGCCATCCCCATTGGAGCCACTGTTAGGGTCCTATAATTTATAGGATCATCTGATGATTATCTGTTGATTTTTTATGTTACGATATATTGTAAGTAATGTTTCATTAAGTAAATTATTTCCAATAAAAAATAGAAAAAAATGAAAGGGATGAAAAATTATATATATATACATGTTTAAAAAATAAACTATATGATGAAATACCTTTAGAAAAAATAAATGTGCGTTGCTAGCTTAAAATTTGCATTAAAGGTTAAATAAGTGTGTTTAATTAGTTAATCTCACAATTTAATTGTGATTAGATTAGTTTTAATAAAGTATATTTGACACAACACTTTGTCGTTATGTAATAAATGGTGTGTTATCATCAAGGGCCATGATCTAACCTACCCAGATTAATGACAGGCGATCACTTCGAACCCCCCCCCTGCCCCTTCGACAATTAATCGGGGGGGGGGGGTCCGAAAAGCAAATTATCCCATTACCATTTTGCGACGTGGCGCTCCTTGGTGGACTTCGGACCTCCCTCACCTAAAACTACTTACCACTCACTCCCACCCCTCCGATATCCTCTTTTTCTTCCTCCAGCCTAAAATATAATCGTTAACCGTTGTGTCCACTCCACTCCTCCCCCGCCAAGTGGCACACCCTTCCCCCTCCATTCCAATCTACTCCCACCACATGGCATTTAACATTCCCATTCTCCCCCCACTCCTATCGCATCTATGCCTGTCATTTATTTGTTAAAGCAACCATTTAGGAGATATAATTATTGCCAAGTAACTAACCCGCTCCATTAAATGGATCAATCTCTAACAGTAAATGATTTCGTTTATAAATAAAGCATAATCCCATTCAATTGGCCCTTCCTATGTTTTTCTAGGACACTGAACAATCCAAGACTCTTACTGCAACCAGTCAACAAGTCGACTTGTCACCACTATCAGTTATCGAATCAAACAGTCTCATTTGACCAAATTCCTGGGTAATTACAGTGTTTTATTTCTTTCCTTTTCAACATGTCTTCTAAGGGAAAATCAAAAGCATCTGTAGAAAACCCCTTGCTTCCCCCTATAATCGAATTAGACGACAAGTTGTTAGTGGATTAACAATACAAAATCATTGAGATGAATTGTGAGTTCTATCTCTATGAACTCCACAATTGGATAAAACAAAAATATGTTGATCTTAGAGATGAATTGGGATTGTGGGACTCCTTCCTACCTCAATTTTTTTTTCCTCAGACCCATCATTTTCCTGAATTTGTTTCATGGTTCCATTTCTGGTACATACCCAACCAAAGAGAAATTGTAGCCCAGAATAATGACATCCTTTTCACAACTACACTTGACTCCATTTGCCAAATGTTGCAGATCCAGAATTCAACCTCTCTGAAACCTTTTTAAGTAGATTCCCTCATGGAACTCTACAAAAACCTCACTTTCCCTCACAAAGCCAAAAATTTTGAGACATTTATGCCTGGGGATGTCCACATGCCAAAGACAAACCCTCCTTATCCATCCTCCATGTTCCCTGAGATGAAAAAAACAAATTATTTCTATAGTTTCTTGTTTACTAGGCTATCAAACCGATGAATGGGTTGATGAAACCATCATAGGCTTCCTATCAGTGTTTTCAACATAATAAAATCCTTCAATCATTTTTAATTACAGCGAATTCTTAGTAGAGGTAATTCATGAACAAATCCTTAAGTTTTCTACAAAAGGAGTCTTCAAACATGCTTCAGTGTTAGTGTACTTGTTCCTATTTCGTCAAGTAGATAAATTTCAATTTCCATTACAAAATCTAGATGATAAGGGAAATGCACAATCTATGATTCATTGGACTTCCTTGGTAAGGAGGCATACCAATGAATTCACCTTCAATGATTATGTAGACCAGTTTTTGTATACAACTTCGTTCCTACTTAATAGTGATGTTGAACATAGAATTGGACGTGAGATAAAGAGAATTTTACATCTTAGTGATTAAACAAAAATAGGTGACTGGTACCTGTATCAAAATTACACTAAGATTAGATTGTATGGGTGCAAATTGCCTCCCTATAAATTGCCTAAATTTGTTCCCATAAGAATATTTGCATTAGAGTATATTAGGAAAATGATCAATATGGATGATCTACACTTTGTAACAGCCAAGAGGAAATCTCAGTTCAAAATAAAAGCACAGGTTGGGCCTTTCATTTGAAATACCAAGGCAATAACAAAAGAAACAGACCTTCTGCTCAAACAGATGAAGTTTAAACTCAGTTTCACTTGGTCATATGATCCTTTGGGAATAATATGAAAGTTGACAGTAGAGCAGAAAACTACTCCTTACACTCATACTCCCAAACCTGAAATTGAGCAATATAGGAGTCAAGATCAATGGCAGGAAAACACATTATAGGAGGCAAAAGAACAAGTAATCTCTACAACGACATCACAGACACTAGTGCCCCAGAAAAAGAAGGATAAAAGGCCAAGGGAGGATGTTTCCCCTTCAGTCATAGAAATCCAGGGGAAAGAATTTCAAATATATAAGAAAAGGCATAAAACCAGTCTAGTAGAAATGTTTTCATAGGAAGAAAATGTACAATCTACAATAGTTTTGACAACCCCTTATAATTCCAGTTTCCCTTGCATTGAGGACATTTTCATAGGATCACCATCATCTTCATTTTCTCAGGAACCTCTGGAAATATCTCAATCAGGAGAATTGGTTCATGATTAGGTTGAACCAAGTATATTTTTTAGGTATAAGGAGATAATGAAGAAAAATGAACTCTTGAATGCAATCACCTATTCTCAGTTTTTGAAGCAAACAACTTCATCTCAGCACTGACTTCTCTCTACTTTTGACACTGAGGAAGGGAAAATGTAGATAACTTTCTTAGAAACTTAGGTTCATTTTCCTAAAACTACAAATGAATACAAAAACTCCATTTTTTATTTCAACGTTGATCAAATCCAACCTATTGATAAGATGCATTTGCACAAGAAAACATGTGACATGTTGTATTCCACCTTGAAAAACTCAGCAATGGCTACCTATAGACTTCAAGCACCACTCAACAACATTTAGTCTCAACTAAAATTAGAGAAAATATCTTCTTTAGTTAAAGACAATAAGATAAAGTATTTAAAGGATTTAGTGATTAAACTGGGATATGATCCTATTAATATAAAAGTTGTTGAGGAGGTCATTAAAAGAAAAAATGTTGATATAGAAGCCATGAAAAAGCAGCTCAAACTTCCATCAACTGAAGATCCACAAACAAAGGAAGTTGGCCAACTAGAGAAGGAGAAAGAAGATATGTTTAAAATTATCATTGAGAAGAATGGGCAGATTAAACAAATGGAGATTGAAATTGAGAAGCTACTAAAAGAGAAAGAACAATCAACTAACTTAGTAGTCATTCCTCTCACAACAATCCTAGTTATAGGTACATCAACAGCAGGTGCTTTGAATTCAACATCTACTACAATAGAGACATAGTATACAAATACATCAAGAGAATTGATTAAAGCTATGCAAGAATTTTCTATCAAAGGCCAAGAGATTGAAAAGCTGAAAGCTCAACTTAAAAACCTTCAAGAGCAGAAATTAAAAATTGACAATGTGTATGTGGCAGAGCTTCAAAAGTCTCACATGTTAACTCAGAGAATTGAACAGTTAGAAAATGAATTTGCCATGGTCCAGACAATTGCACAGGCAAAGGAGAACATTTGGGTGGAAATCAATGAAGCTATGACTGAAATTTGGCCTTCCATCAAAATACTTTTTGAGCAGGAGGAATTGGTACATGTTGTTGGGAAAAGTATCCAATACGGAATGACCCTATCCCACTCTAAGGGTGATAGTACCTCAGCAACAACCGAATGCAAAGCTATTCAAGATTACTTCTTTATGAGATGTAAGAGAGAGGATAAGGAAATCCACTAACCGTTATCTTCCGCTAATGGTTGATCCAATCTTCCCTCTTTGCTACTTGCTCCCAGCTCCTTGCTCTTTCACTGGCCCAGCTACTCGAAGATCCTGCAAAAGCACAAGAAAGGGAAACTACAAGAAGCATACATCCATAATTGATTCAAGGATTAGAATAAATCAAATATACAAGTATCAATACGCCACAGAGACACATGCATATAGAAGAACCTCAAATACTTTATTAATGGAAGAAGTAAAGTTCTGAGAGTGTTACAACCATAATAGGCCCAATCCAGCAACACCTCCCAGCAGAAAGAAATCTCCTCTTCACCTCCTTCAAGCAAATCACCCAATAGTTCTATGCACAAACCAACAACACTTCCTTACATTCACAAGATTCCAGCCTCCCTAGACCTCATGAGAGAGCTCTATATATAGGAGTTTTGGAGAAAGGATGAGTCAGCTTGAGCTTGGCATGAAGCTGACTAGTGTCCTTTCCCTCTTCAGTTATACTTCAGTTCTTGAGTCCACTTGGAGTTTCTTGCTTCCACTTGGAGATCTAGATCCTCTTACTCATCACAAGGCGAATTCCCTGATCCAAGTGTCATTTTGGAAGCTTCCTGGGTATTTGACACGTTGCAGAATGACTGTGCCACTTGGCCAATCTCGCCCAGCGCAGGTAGCCTTCATTAGATTTGACATTCAGCGCAGGTACAGAGTGGAGCAGTTGACATTCAGCGCAGATGCTCAGTGGAGCAGCTGACATGATCCAGAATTAGCTTGTTTTTGAGTGTTTTCAGGTGGAGAACTGATTTTCAGTGCTGTGGTTTGCTGACCTTGTTCCTCTAGGGGTAGGAACAACATGTTTAGGGACTTTGGATCCCTTAGATTATCGACATTTCATGCTTCATGCTGTAAGGCACAAAAATGTCTATAACAGTTGCCCCCTAAAGTATGAGGTCGTTTATCGGGTGAAATGCTTTATCAGGAGGATCCGAAGTTCATTCAATCGCTGAGAGGTGCCCTGTAATAAAATACAATACAATACATTATTTTTCATTCTGCTTTCATGATCTAGCTGAGGCGGGCATTCCCATGCTCAGCTTTATAAATTCATTTTGGTACATAGAATAGACGATCGTCTGATGGTAGACTGATAATTCTCTGCTGAAATTATCATCCTTTGAATAGGATGATCATCTGCTGCAATGATGTACATAACAAATGTCTTTATATTTCCTAAATATATATCGCAGCCCGGATGGATGAAACTAGATCCGGGGTCTTCAAAACTCGTTCGATCTTCACTCTAAGTACAAGCCGATCCATGTGAGAATTGCGCTGAAGTCAAACATGGAAAGACATCGCTTGATTACCGGTCAATAATGTAAACCGTTAACAAGCGCGAGAGGAATCACCAATAATGACAATGACCCTCAAGGTATTGCAGTACAATTCACGTGGTGTGAATAAAGGACTTGGCGTCGAACACCACGCAAAATCTTCTGGTCGAAGGTCATTGATGTATACCTGTCACCGGAAGTGAGAAACTTGCCATTGAGGCATGCAAGCTTCAAAGTACTGGGGGGGTTGTTCCTAGATCAACTTCCTGGATAATGAGCTGAAGTCGACAAGAAGCGATCTGTCAAAGGAGGGCCTTAATGAATCCCACATCAGTGACACGGAACGGAGCTAATGAATTTAGTGGAGGTGAAAACAATCTGTGAAATATGATTCAGGGTGGCGATCATGGGTGGATGAAGGATAATGTATGGCAGTGGATGGGACACGGTTGACTCTTTCTGAACACATCTCTTGAACATATAACGACACTGATGTGATGGATTGGTAGCATTACCCCAAATGTGGATGGTTTGGCGAGGACCATGGTGATGAGACCGGTGAATGAAACAACCCAACCCGATGTGATACGGAGGACTAAGTGTCATGTTCAAGAGCGACTTGCTACCATTAAAGCTTTGAGGTTCTCCCAATTTTTCCCCAGTCATTTCTGACCAGTACCTCTTTATTTTTGTCAAGCTTGAGGAGGATAACATATGCTTGTTCTATAACCTGCCCTTCGGGTAAGCCCATCGCTATGTTTTAACGAGCCTAGCGATAGGGAAACTCGTTCTCGTCTAAAGACAAGTTTGTCGCTATTTAATCATTTTAACGAGTCTAACGACAAGGAAAACTCGGTCCTTTTCATTTTTAGAGAGTCTGAAAAGGTACAGAAAGTTAACTCCAAAATTCCTTTTTCGTCATCTAATCCCTTAAGTCCGAAAAAGTATAAAACAATACAGAAGGGATGAGTTTTCGATAACTTTAACGAGCCGAATAAAACAAGCGCTCGACCTTTTTGTGTAATAATCCCTCAGGTCCAAAAAAGATTAAAATCTAGAGGAGGGATAGCTCTTCTGGTCACTTTAACGAGCTGGAAGGCCAAAACTCGGCAAACTTTTCATATTTTACGAGTCAGATGAAAAGAGCTCAAAGAAGACTCGTCTTTTGAGGAACGAGTGATAAACAGGGATAGCAGCAGATTCCAGGTACAGGTTGGAATTTTCCAATCACGGCAGTGTCACAAGGATGGCTAGGTGAAATCACTCTTCGCAGCTGTTCCTCAAAATAGGTAAACAATCATATGGAGGTGAACGAGTGGCCAAATGGAATGGAGGTGGCGGGTGCAAACACGACCAAGGCTTTTATGGCTAATAAATTTACGATCACAATGGTTATTTACCAGCACTAGGTTCATTTTTTAAAGAGCTTGAATGCGCCAAAACACTGCTCAATCTTATGTTTATTTTTTAACGAGCATGAACTATGCGCTAAAACTGCTCGGATCTCGCTTTTCTATTTTTTAACGAGCATAAATTCCGCTGTAAAACTGCTCGATTATACCAGTCGTAAGATAAGAATGTCTCCTGTGAGATAGCTATTTTTTATGGAGCTTTATCTCACGAAGCTATGCTCCTAATTTGGCAAATTTTGACCTTTGCCCCACATCCTTTCTTTATGCAAGTTAGGAAACGACTAATCCAAAAAACAGATAAATAACCGCTCTTTGCTTGCACTCCAAAAGGTTTGCATGCCCCCAGGTATAAAATACAATTTCAAGGCTGCCCCTACTTATCCGATAAAACATTTGTTCTAAAGGGTGAGGCTTACCTCTTTCAGGTTACCCAAAGACTGTTCTGTTAATCTTTCAAACTGAACACTTCTTCGGCGATGTCTACCGAAATAGACAAAGGTGGATGAAAAACAGATTATTCCACTCACATAACTTTGACAAAAGAATCTTATTCCAGAACAACCCCTCTTCCTAGACGGACGGGGTACGGACTAGTCATATTCTCCCGCGGAAATCTACTCTATACCCAAGGTTTTCTCTACCCAAAGCAGACCAGGATGCATGCCCCCTGGGTTCCAGTCCCATCTTTCCGAATCACTCGCACTCATCGTGAAGGAGGACTGGGGGTGGAGACATTTCTTGGGTGAATAGACCATTGAGGGTTGGTATGTGACTATTTGCGATGCGTGATCCCGGAAATGAAAGTTGGTCTACGAGCTTGACCATTCTTCCTTCGTGTGGAAAACACATTACTCTAAAGAGTGAGGAGACTATAGCTCCCATGCAATATATATAGTCTCGTCCAAGGAGTAGGTTATAATCCAAGGGTCCTTGAACAACCATCACATTCATCTGAACGGTCTTTCCTTTCAACGTAACAGGTAAATTGGGGAGGATCCCTAATGGTCGACTGGTTCCTTTATCAAAACCCGAGAGATTTCTTATCTTAGGCAAAAGCTCCGGGGAACCCAGTGCTTTCCAAGCAATAGAGGAAAGGATACTCACAGATGCCCCTTCATCAATGATAGTTCCAGCCATTACCATCCTGTAAATTTGGACTATGATTCTGAATGGTATACTGGCTGGTAACCGGGGTCTGCCTAGTTGGTTCCAATCAAAGGACACAACCAGGTTGCTTGGTGGTGGGACCGAATACACGGCTGGATACGATCCTAACGATGTTCCTTCCTGCGATAAAGGAATGGGCGCATTGCCCTGATGCTCATCAGAATCTGTGTTGATGAAAAGAATCTGGATGGTGTCATCCTTATTCTCTTCAGTGAGGGTGTCATTTGAAGATGAATCTTCAATGACGGTGTCATTTGAAGATGAAACCTCTGAAGGCGGAACCGGGTCAACTGCCGTATCAACCTTTAGACTTTCGTCTGGTCTGGATTCAGTAGGTTCGTTTTCAATGACTGATGCTTCAGTTGACCACTTGAGCGGGCCAGCTGTATTTTCAACCAACGAAGGACTTGGCACGAGTTTTTTGTATCCAGGAGGAAGTCTCAATGGTGAAACCGGGCGATCTTCCAAAACTCTCTTCGCTTCGTCTAAGAAGGGACAACGGTGGATGGCGTGATCGCCTTCACACAGTCTGCAGGGGGATCTTGCTCCCCCTCTTTGTCTTGAACCTTCACTTTCGCTGGTTGACGGTAAGCAATCAACATGGCTATCAGAGGTCGATGCTCCCGAATTGTGCAAACGAGGGGACCAATCCCTTAGTATCCGGGGAACCCAGGGACAATCTCTATGGAAGTGGTCTCCTCTACATATGACACATGGCGATTTAGGCCCGGTCTGTGCTGTGTACGGATTTTTGTCAGATGTCTTTTGCTTGCCCCCAGTCGCCTTAGGCTCCTTCTTCTTCTTCTCTTTCTTCTTCTTCTCCTTCTTCTCCGTGGGAGCTTGGCTTTTGCCGGCTCTACCCTGCGAAGATGAAGGATTGGAGGAAGAGTTATAAGAAGTAGAAGGCTGGTGGGCAGCTCTAGACTGATCTAACTGTTGACTCGACTGTTCAGGAACCATGGTGTTCTGAACTACATTGGTTGAGAATAGCCAGATTGGCAGGCCAATTGTCAGTCCTGGAAGCGACAATGTGGCCATGTGGGGCGCACCAACTTCTCCCCAAGAGGAGAATGGACTAGGATTTCCATCATGTGGAATTCCTTGGTTGGGGCGTTCCATGTTCTCAACCTAAGATCAACGCGGGAATAGGAGGTGATTATGTTCCGTTTAAAATAAATTTTATAACAACGCTTTAGACACAACTTGCTTTTTCACTTTTTAAGAGTCGAGAAAAAGCTAAAGATGACTCTAGTCTCCTTCGATGTTTTAACGAGCCCGAAGTGACAAATGCTCGGATGGACTTTTTCAGTTATAGAGTTTGAAAAAGGCCAAAAGAAACTGCTCTGGAGTTCTAGGCAGAGGGTGTGCCAAACTTTTCGCAAAACCACAGAATACGTTTTACGGTACGAGTGGTCGATCTTCGTGAATGCTGTGTTCACTGCATTGCGATCAGTAGGGCGGCCGACACGGTTTCCTATTGGATAAAGGCTTTGTTCCTATAGGGGTCTCCCAATATATACGCGACGGTACGTGGGAGCACAAGTCCGTATTGATACTTATTGCTTCACCGTGGAGGAATCACCCAACCACTCAACGCTAAGATATCACGTTTAACGACGCCGGAACACGTATCTAGCTTAGACCTCTATGTGTTTGCATTATGTTTCAATGCGTTGTTATGTAAATTCAATTTATTTTAAGGTTGATCTTGTTTAGCAGTTTGCCTTTATGGATCACCACGAGATGTATGATAACACTCCTAAATGCAGTCTAAGATGATAAGCAAGCTTTCAATCTTTCAACTTTGAAAATCTTAACTACTGAGGGAAAAGAAAGATAACATCTTTTCACACAGATCATAGAGCACACACTAATGCACTTTTTCCTAAATCAACACACAAGCTGTCATAATGCACATGCACAATGCAAGTATTTCTTTTCTCTTTCTTTAATGTTGGCGTAATACAAAAAGAAAGCTGTTGTATAATTTCGAATTCAATTTCAAGTGAAAGCAAACAAGCTTGTCCAAAATCAAAAGACACCTTAAGATTTACTTGTTTCGACACTAGAAATATATAAATTCAAACCATATGACGAAAGTAAAGCTCAATCAGCTATGAACAGCAAACAAACTAACTCTTAAGATCAAAACGACACTTTATCACAGGTCCAGATCTAAGAGGCCACAGCAAGACTAGTTCACTTTTCGTTATGGGAAACTGTAAATGGCATAAGAAATACACAAAGAACAAACACAGTTTCTTTATACAACCGAGGTGGAATAGTGGCAAGGAAAGTTGGTTTCAGATAGGTACATTGATTGGTAAAAGGCAGCAAAAACAAGAGTGAAAACAGGGCAAGAAACAGCAGGAAACCCCAGTAGCACTAGGCAAAACTGGTCCAGCGCAGGTGGGACACTGTCTGTTTGACCTTTAGCGCAGGTAGCCCCTTCGGTAACTGTGCTGAAATGCAGACAACCTTCACAACAGTTGCACTGAAGAACGAAACTTTCGTTTCTCTTGGTTTCCGGGTCACAGATTGCTCAAAAATTCACAGTTTTTGGCCAAATCAGAAGTTATCAGTCAAGGACACACTAAGGGATGACAAGGAGGATGAAAAGCTATCACTAAGAGCTTATTAGAGTCCTTGTGGATCAGCTCTTCAAATCATAAACTTGCCCAGAAACTGAGCTAGAGTAGCTGCCCTCTACTTTGCATTTGAAAGATCCAAATGCAGTTCGATTCGGTACTCCCTTTGTTTATGAAATGAATAGCAAAAACACAAACAACCAACAAGATACGATCCCCAGTGGAGTCGCCAATTTGTTGTTGGGAAAAGTATCCAATACGGAATGACCCTATCCCACTCTAAGGGTGATAGTACCTCAGCAACAACCGAATGCAAAGCTATTCAAGATTACTTCTTTATGAGATGTAAGAGAGAGGAGAAGGAAATCCACTAACCGTTATCTTCCGCTAATGGTTGATCCAATCTTCCCTCTTTGCTGCTTGCTCCCAGCTCCTTGCTCTTTCACTGGCCCAGCTACTCGAAGATCCTGCAAAAGCACAAGAAAGGGAAACTACAAGAAGCATACATCCATAATTGATTCAAGGATTAGAATAAATCAAATATACAAGTATCAATACGCCACAGAGACACATGCATATAGAAGAACCTCAAATACTTTATTAATGGAAGAAGTAAAGTTCTGAGAGTGTTACAACCATAATAGGCCCAATCCAGCAACACCTCCCAGCAGAAAGAAATCTCCTCTTCACCTCCTTCAAGCAAATCACCCAATAGTTCTATGCACAAACCAACAGCACTTCCTTACATTCACAAGATTCCAGCCTCCCTAGACCTCATGAGAGAGCTCTATATATACGAGTTTTGGAGAAAGGGTGAGTCAGCTTGAGCTTGGCATGAAGCTGACTAGTGTCCTTTCCCTCTTCAGTTATACTTCAGTTCTTGAGTCCACTTGGAGTTTCTTGCTTCCACTTGGAGATCTAGATCCTCTTACTCATCACAAGGCGAATTCCCTGATCCAAGTGTCATTTTGGAAGCTTCCTGGGCATTTGACACCTTGCAGAATGACTGTTCCACTTGGCCAATCTCGCCCAGCGCAGGTAGCCTTCATTAGATTTGACATTCAGCGTAGGTACAGAGTGGAGCAGTTGACATTCAGCACAGATGCTCAGTGGAGCAGCTGACATGATCCAGAATTAGCTTGTTTTTGAGTGTTTTCAGGTGGAGAACTGATTTTCAGTGCTGTGGTTTGCTGACCTTGTTCCTCTAGGGGTAGGAACAACATGTTTAGGGACTTTGGATCCCTTAGATTATCGACATTTCATGCTTCATGCTGTAAGGCACAAAAATGTCTATAACAGTACAGAGGTCAAAACAGATCATAGAAGAGATAAATGAAAACTTGGGTTAGAAATTAGGTGAAGACACTGCCTTAATAAGAATCTTGAACTCAAAGACTAAGGAAGAGCTAGAGGGATATGACATCACTGACAAAACTGAAACAATATTAGAGGTAAGAAGAATTCTTACGAAAAGGAATTTAATGCTACAGTTAGAGAATAAGTTTCACAATTTGGAGTCTAGCATTCAAAAATTCGATAAGAAGTTCAACATACTACACTAGAAGGGGCTTCTAGGTTTGAAGGGAATTGGAGATAAGTTAGTTCAACTAGAGGATTGTCAGAAAAAGTTATATTCAACAACCAGAGATAAAAAAAAAATTCCACTATAAATGGAACCATCACAGGTAAAGCTTTCATGGAAGGTTTGAAATTCAACTTACTGATCAAACATGAAATAAAACATTTGTCTTTAGTTAAGCCTACTTTCTAGAAATATACTGTGGTAGAAGAAACCTACAAAAAGTTAACTAAATTCTCCACCCCACATGAAGACAGATGGGATAAACTTTTCCAAATTCTGGAGTAAAACGTGTATTCATATTCAACAATAAAACAACAATTTTCTGAGGCCAAGTCATCACTAATAGTTCTCGAAGTCAGTGCCAGAGCTTCAGTAGTTTTAGTTTTCCTATATTCTTGTACTATTTTTGTAAACAATTTTTAGGATATCTTGTAAGGAAAATGTTGATATTTTAAATCAAGATATTTTGATAAATTTGTATAAATAATTCATAATTCGAAGTACAAAGGGTTGGAACTCATGTGAAGAAACAAGATCCTTGATGTATAGTTGTGAATGTACTAAAGTGATCATTTCATTAATATAGAAAGGTGTTCCATGATTCATGTGGCAGGAAATTGGTGAAGTTTGCTCTCTTGTAAAATTGTTATTTTTCCAGTTTTCCATATGTTCTTTCTGTCTTTATTGTTTAAAGAAGATTAAGGGATGAATTTCTTTGAATACACTCTGCTCTGGATTATAAACAATATCTATGTTTTCATGCTGATATTAAATATAGAATTCATCCTAGTATGCTCTATGTTTAATTGAATCTAAATCTTTTCATCCCATTCATTTCATAAATTCTCTAAAGATCCAAAAGTTTGCCTACCTTGCCCTATTGCATCTGTTATGAAATTATTGTATTTGATCACCCAAGACTCATTGAATCCATGCCCAATGGACTGCCCTTGCAGTTTCAACCAAATCTTTGAAAAATCCAAACATAGAACTCAATAACAGCCTGATACCTTAAATTAACAAATCTAAATCATATAGAGAGTTCCCTCTCTACAGCTAGAAGGGCTATATCCCAACTTCCAAAGTGGTTTTGTGGTTACCTCTAGGTTTCTCCTACACGCTTGGGAAATTACAGAGTGATAGAAAAATCAACACACAAAAATCAATGCGTCTAATGAAAGAAATCAAATAGGATTAGAAATCAACATTTGTACACTGAAATAAATGCATCTAGTGTAAGAAACTTTATTCCCTTTCTCTCCCCCCTCCATCTATATTGACATCTTCCTCCATATCTCCTTGTTTGTCTCTCTATCTCATCCCCCCAAACACACACAAACTCTCTCTTCATATCTATCTATCGCTCCCTCCCTCCCTCTATCTTTCTCTTCTTCCCTCTCTCCCCCTTTAATCAATATATCTATCTCCTTATGTCTCTCCTTCTTTGTCCCTCTATATCACCCCACAAACATTTACATTATTTCTCCATATATATCTATATATCCCTCCATCTCCCTCTCCCTCTCCCTCTCTCTCTCTCTCTCTCTCTCTCTCTCTCTATCTTCCCCTTCTTCCCCCCCTCTCTCTCTTACCCTTATCTCCCTATGTCTCCCCTTCTATCTCTCTTCCACCCTGATCCCCTCTCTCCCTCTCTCTCTCCATCTCCCTTTTTGCTCCCTCTATCTCTCTCTCCCCACCTATCTCTCTATATATGTATTTCTTCTTACCTCCCTATCTCTCCCCCGCCAACTCCATCTCTCTCTCTCCCTCCCTCTCGCGTTCTCTCTCTCTTCCTTTTTCTTCCACTTCCCTTTAGCTCTCTCTCTCTCTCTCTCTCTCTCTCTCTCTCTCTCTCTCTCTCTCGCTTTGTCCTGTAATTCTATTGACTATCTCCCTCCCTCTCTCATTCTCTCCCACCCCTTCTCTCCATATCCCCTTCTTTGTCTTTCTATCTCACTCCCAAACATCCACACTCTCTCTCCATCTCTCCCTTGTCACCCCCTCTCCCTCTCTCTCCACCTTTCTCTCTAAATATGTCTTGAACTTCTTCCCTCCCTATATTTTCCTCCAAATCCATCTCTCGAGCTCCCTCTCTTTCTCCTCCGCTCTCTCCTCCTCTCCCTCTCTCCATATTTGTGTCCCCCTCTTTCTCTCACTGTTCTCTCCCTCTCTGTCTCCTCTATATTTCGAAAATTTAAAAATATTTTGACAACTAGAATATTATTTTTAAATATTTTATTTATTTATTTTGATGTCATACAACAATTTAATTTTTTTATATAATACATATTTAAAATGAAAGATTTCAAATGTGTGTTGTACATTCACCTAGAGGGAAAATGATAACTTTCCATGGAAATATTATCTGAAATTTCCAAAATATTAATGTTCAAGCTCTCTCCATCAAAGATACATAGAGCACTTCACATCATCCAATTGAAACTATTTAGGTTTTATTTATTTAGGTAGCTTCAAGTTATGGTTACTTCAGGTTTTTAAAAATATTATATTTTATTATTTTAGATTTATAAAAAAAATAGGTTAAATAAAATTAACATATTGGGTCAGCTTGTATGAATCATTTTTTGTTAACGACTCTTTTGTTTTCGTCTACGACATATATCAACCACATTTATTAATGTGATTGTGCTAGTATATATTATAATTTTTTTTATATTATATTAAAGTTAATATTATATTAATCCAAAATTAACAAATTTAATAATATTAACATTATTTATATATTACCCGGATGCGGGTGCATTAATAGCGTGTTAATCGCACTGCATGCGACTTGGGCAGCTGTCAACCTACCTAGCTGGATCTGGCAGTTCGTGGTATGTGATCTCCAGGCATTTATGGTTCATTTGGCTCGAGGTCTGCAGGTAAGTGATTTTATTATGGCGCGCCTTAATCACGGTTCATTAGCTCCGAGTTCTTCAGGTATTGGTAATCTAGTTCTCCTCTGTTGGTTATGCCCTCAACGCCCCTACGCAGCTCAGGGAGTTTGGAAGCCCCTCTGGCTTCTTAACCGGTCTCAATCTACCTGCTTATGGTATATGGTTTTGGTTTTCTCCGCTGGTGTCCGGTGTATTGAGCTGGTCTCCTCCGCCTGCGTCCGGTCTACTGATTTCGTCTTGTCCGTCGGTGTATGGTGTATCGATTCGGTCTTTTCTGCAAGTGTCTGGTCCGTGCATTGGGTTTATTCAACCTTTGCCTGGTTTTTTCTTCTGGTCCACTCCATCTGTAGCGAGCTTTGCATTTGGGTCTATTGTACAGGGGTCTGGTCCTTGAATTGGTTTCAATTAGCCTGTGTCTGGCCGCCTTACTCCCACCTCCAGTCTCCCTGCTCATTCAAGCTGCCGATACATTCTGTAATGGCCCGACGTCGCGGCGTCCCCCGGCATGGTAGTAATTCAGGCTCTCGTGGAGGTTCTCGGGGTCGTGGTGGCTCTGCCCCTCAACGCATCACTCTGTTAGCCTCTGCCTCTCCTTCCTCTCCGCCCTCTGACCATTCTCGACCCACCCTGAACAGCTCCTTTCAAACGACCCGGTTCAAGTTCAGAAGTAGGCTCAATAAGCCTCTCATCTCAGCCACTATTACTGTTATCTTTTCGGAGGAGGAAGATGAGCTTACAAGCTCGGATGAAACCTCCAGGGCTCAGTCTCAATCTCAAAATTCAAGTGATTTTCAGGGTGACTTGGCTGGAGTTGTCCTCAATGACACTGCCGTGCTGCACGAGGAGGGCCATCAGGAAGACCTTCAACCCCAGCCAGCTTCACCACAAGAGCAAATTATTGCTTGTGAGCCTGCGCGCCTCTCTGGAAGTGTTCTGAATCTTGTTCTTCCTCCAGAAGGCAGTATGATGGAAGCTGAAGACAATGTGATGGTGACCTGGGTTAGCTCCCCCAACCAGGCAAACGAGGACGCGACAGGCTCTCCTCCGCAGGTTTAATCACTCCTGGCTCCAGCGTCATGACAACAAGTTATCTTCTGATTTCTGGTATTTGTGTGAAGTTCCCATGATGCATGGCTTCTTTTGATATCAGCATGAAATTTTATAGTCTCCAGGACATAAATCTGGTTTTCAATCTTTTTGTAATAGCGATTGTAAAGGACAACATTTTTGTAAATGATCAGCTTCCTCTGAAGCTTCGATCTCATATAGCTCAGTTTAGTTTTGGGTCTCTCAAGCTTACCATAATTCTCACTTCTATGACTCTCATTTTTGTAAAAGGAATGCAATGTGCTACCTGCAACAGTCTTTTTGGTAGAGGGCAGGCTACAACCCCCTCAGAGGTTCAAACCTCTTTGTAAATATTTTTTCCTTTTATCTTTTAATAGAATAGTCTTTATACAAAAAAAAAAAAAAAAAAAAAAAAAAAAAAAAAAAAAAAAAACCATTATTTATATATTATTATTAATTTTTTAATATTAATATCATATTTCATAATTTAAGCTAATAATAATAATAATAATAATAATAATAATAATAATAATAATAATAATAATAGTTTTTTAATATTAATATTAAATTTGATAAGAGTTTTACATGACATGATAACGAAAATTATAATAAAATTTTGAATTTTACAATGTGTTAAGTTTTTTTGTGGAAGGTAAATTTATGATATACTCAAACTCGAGGTATATGATAAGGTATATTTTGAGCATGAACATACATTATACTTATGCATTGCCCCCATAATGGGTTGTATAATGTGCATCTCAGCACAATAACATAAAAAAAATTCTAATGTTGTTCATAACCTTGACCCAGTTGAATTTATATTATTCGTAAAATAATATCATATCAACTTGGTTAAATTATTAATGGATTAAATTTTAGATTTTTATTGATTCTAAAATCTGAATTATAGGATTCACAAATTTAATGGATTGTAGATTTCTATGGTTTGGTTTTTTATAATCTGAACTCGGACAAAGAAAGAATGAAAACTGTGGATTCACAAATTTTTTCAACAGAGACTCGATTGAGCTTAATAGCTCGATTGAGCCCTTGTTAACCATGTAAATGGCTTGATCGAGCTTCGAAAGTCCTAAAATCCACAATTTCAACACCTGTTCTGCAAAAATTCCTACAACACCATTTTTTACCTAACGTACTTATGGAAAAAAAAATTTGTTAGGTGGTGAATCTGATCATGTTGGATTCATGAAGGAATCCTCTATCCAATGGAATATGAGTTTGGCATTTTCAAATTCATATGATATTTTCCATCTAATTTCTTTTAAACATAATGTTTGAATTTGTTTTGAATAGGTTGAATAAAAAATCAATAGCTTAAAATATACACAACGGAAAAATTTTAAAAATACCACTATCTTCATGTACGAGTCCTCTTCATAAGGGTACTCTTAGTTTTAATTTTTTTAAATAGTTGAAAAAAACCTTACATGAACAAACGTCTACAAAATGTAATTGAAATATTACTTTACCGACTTCGAAAAATAATAAAAAAAATGGCATAAAAAAATAAATGTTTAATATGAAAAATGTTGAAAAATGCAGCAAAACATTCTCAAATTGATTTTGCCTTGATTAAATTGAGAAAATTCGAATTTCCACATCAGTGGACAACTTGGATGATGTTAACTTGTGTGACATGGATTGTGTCACCCAATTTACTTAGTGAATTTGAGTTGGAGGAGTTAGAGTTCATTTCAGCATGTGTGATTGCTAATTTGTAGAAATCAAGGTCAATTATCTCAGGTTGTTTTCAGTTAAAATAGTTCAAACCTTTGGAGGAAGTAGTGGAAGGTCAGTTAAGGAGTGGGACTTCAGTCAAACTCAATGATCATC
The DNA here is from genome assembly GCA_031772625.1 of Pinus tabuliformis. NCBI lineage: Eukaryota > Viridiplantae > Streptophyta > Pinopsida > Pinales > Pinaceae > Pinus > Pinus tabuliformis. The sequence goes on from CM062818.1 coordinate 719,718,117, forward strand.
TATTTAACTAATTAATCAACCCAAGATAGCTAGTGCATGCAAAGAACTCGAGTTACCTAATTGAGGTGGAGATTCCAAGGCAATGTAACATCACTTGTAGACTAGTCTTGAGTGTGCAGGTGTTTCATGCAGTCAGATGATAAACCTAATGAATTTCACAATTCAATTAGAGGAATTTCCTAAATAATAGGGGCTAATTCCTTAAGGAACAACACAAGGAAATAATATCTCAAGCTGAGGAAAAAATTGACTAAGTCTGGGTTAGAGGCCTTAAGCAAGTAGAGAGATAAGTTATGCACTTTGAGGGTGTGCTCAGTTGAGCAAAGAAATTGTAATACATCTCTATTCATTTGATTAATGCACGCAAGCATTGGGTTTTTTAGCATATTTATTTCCCTGGATAAAAATACTTGTTGCACGTGTTTTATTTCTTCTTGGATGTCTGTGATTTTTGTTCTAAATTGTGAATTAATGCCTGTAGAGTAGTAGAATAGGTTTGTGTTTTGTGATTTTGATTAAAAATTCATGAGTGGTTGTAAATATACAACCTAATTTCTACATAGTATCATAGTGGGATTCACATTAGAGAAGGAAATTCAAAGTTGTTTCTTAGAGGTTCGAATTTGAAAATTAGTGTAGCAGGATTTATTCAGAGCTAAGAAGATGCACTTCAGTGGACTAAGGCTAGAATATACCTTGGAAGGCACCTCAATTTTTGTTGCATTGAAGTACCACATGGAGGTAGTATTGGATCACAATGGATTGCTTGAATATGTCAAGAAAGATATTCCAAGACCACCAACAACTGATGTCCAGGACCTTAGACAGTGGAAGAAAGGTGTAGCCAAGGCAAGGGGAATAATCTTGAAGGGAGTACGAGATCATATTTTCTCAAATCTCCAAGAAAAAGAAACTCAATTCGTGATGTGGAAAGCACTGAGAAAATTGTTCGAGAATAGTAGTGACCATAGGAAGTTGGCACTCAAGAATAAACTTCAAAGTATCAAGATGTAGAATAATGACACTATATCGCAGTATCTGAAAAGGTTCACATAATGTCATGATGAATTACGCAAGGGTGGTGTTATTGTCCTTGAACACGACTTGGTAAGCCTATCCCTTCTGGGCCTTGCCAAGAGTTGGCATAGCTATCAAGATTCGGTGATTGGGAGGCAGAAACTACCAAATTGCGAGCACTTATGGTATGATTTGGCATAAGAGGAAATAAGGAAAAATACCATATATGGGACTTCATCCACTAGTGAGGATGAAGAAAACTTTGCATTGTTTGGAAAGGAAAAGAAGGGAAAATGGAAGAAATCCCAATCGAAAACCAGAATCCATTTAAGGGGGTAAGAAGAAAGATTTGTCAAAAATTAAATGCTTCCATTTCCATGAAATTGGGAACTATGCCACAAAGTGTCGACACAAGAAGGAAATAAATAAGACTTTAGTAGGAGGAGCAGGTGAATATTTTTCTTCACAATTCGAGCTTAAATTTAACCTCAATATATGCATGGCCAACACAATTATGGGGAGCATGAGGTAGTTGGACTCAGGTCTATCATTCCACATGAAAAGTTGTAGAGTCATTTTAAATGACCTAGAGGAGAAATATTTTTCTATGCACATCAATATGGGGGATGACGAAAGGTATAACACAACTGGGATTGGTACAGTCACCTTTCAGAGGGAGTCTAGCTCCCCCCTCAAGCTCAAGGATGTAATGTTCGTTTTCGGCCCAAAGAAAAATCTTGCCTTTGTTGCAGTTTTGGAAGACCTTGGTTATGATCTGATCTTTAGAAAAGGAAAGGAATTCCTCAGACATATAGCCACAAGATAGGTGAAGCATATTAGGGTTCATGTGAAGAAGTTGTACAAAATAAATGTGGAGGATTGTGCTGTATTTTTTCACAAAGGCAAAGAAGATGCAAAGCTGTGATGTCGGTGAACCTTGTCATAGAATACTTGGCCATTTGTATCATGTCACTTTGAAGATCAAGTAGCAAATAACCATAGGCCTCCCCAAAAGAGCACTTGAGTAGCAAGATGTATGCAAAGTATGTACCTTGGGGAAGTACACAAAATCCATATTCCATGATCGGAAAAACAAAGCACATGTAGTCCTTGAAAGGATCCACTCTGATGTCTGTGGAGCTTTCTCGATAGCTTCCACTGCTAAGCACAAATATTTTGTCATTTTTATTGATGACTTATCATAAAAGTGTTGGATCTTCTTCATGTTGAAGAAGGATGAGACATTCTCCAATTTCTTATAATTCAAGGCACTGGTTGAGAAATAAATGGGTAAGAAGGTGAAGGTTCTTAGGATCGATAATGGAGGTGAGTACGTGTCAAATGAATTTCAAAATTTATGTGCAAAATAAGGCATTCGACGAGACTTGAAAACACCCCATAACCCACAATAGAATGGGGTGGCTGAGAGAACAAACCATAGCATTATGGGAGCAATAGGGGTTATGTTGCATGATCAAGGGCTACCTCTAAAGTTATGGGTCAAGTCATGCAACATAACAGTATATTTGTGGAAACGAAGTCCTCATCGGATTTTGGGCATGATTACACCGAAGGAGACTTTCTCGGGGAGAAATCCAGAAGTCTTGCACTTCAAGATTTTTGGAGCCTCTATTTACTGACATGTCTCCAAATAATCGAGGAAGAAGCTAGAGCCGAAAATATAACTGGGGGTATTTTTCGGTTACATAGAAACTCCCCATAAATACCATGTGTATTTTCCATCCCTGAGAATGATAGTTGTGTGAAGGGATGTAAAATTTGATGAAGATAAATCGATGTGGTGCTCTCTTGAGAGGGAGCTTCAGAAACCACAAGAGGAGGAGATTTTAGCTCCAAAGGAGGAGAATCAAGAAGTTGTGGAGCATCCATAAGTTAAGGAGAAGAGAGTGGATATGGCTACTCAAGAAGAACCATCCAGAGAAGGTAGAAAAAGAACTAGGGAAGTTGAGAGACTTGTGCAGGATGCGAGGGAGAATGTGGATGCTACTTCAAATTAGTGCAGGTAGAGAATGTCACCAGATTGGTAAAATGGCCACATGGATCTAATTACTGACCTTGTAGAGATCGAGCTATCATCTTTCTACGAAGCAGTAGAGAAACCTGTGTGGGTTGATGAAATGGTGGAGGAATACAAATCCAATGTAAAGAACAATGTTTGGGAAGTGGTCCCAAGACCAATAGACAAATCAGTTGTGGGTTCGAGATGGATCTTTAAGGTAAAGCATGCAATAGACATAAGCATAGAAAAGTACAAGGCTAGAATTGTGGCCAAGGGGTACTCTCAAGTTGAGGGGATTGACTATGAGGAGACCTTTGCTCCTGTAGCAAGGTACTCATCCATTAGATAATTTTTTGCTCTAGATGCACAGATGGGGTGGAAGATCCACTAGATGTATGTAAAAAAAACAATCCTCAATGGAGTTATTGAGGAGGAGGTGTACATGGAAAATTTTAGGGGCTAATATTCACAAGTGGGCTAATTTTCCATGATTTTTCCACAAAAAAGATTCGCTAATTTCCATTTTTTATAAAAATGTGTCACCCAAATTTTACATTATAAAATTATTTTACCTTTAAAATCACCAATATTATATAGAAACTATATATAAAATCATTATAAATTTGAATAATTTTAAAAATATATCAATAAAAATTATTTAGTTTGCATATTAGGGACTAGTGAGATTCACCAATGTCTTTAAACTTCAAGATAATTTTCCATCCTTAAAATTTTCCCTAGAGGTGTATATTGAGAAACTAGAATGCTTTAAGGCTTTTAATCGGGAGTATCATGTGTGCGAACTCAAGCAAGCATTGTACAGTCTCAATGAAGCACCCCGTGCTTAGTACACCAGGATTGATATCTATCTCACCGGTTTTGGCTTCACCAAAAGTGAAGTGGATGAAAACCTATATCATATCTTGGTAGGAGGTAAACTTTTTATTATTTTCTTATATGTTGATGATTTGACTTTAACTGGTGATGAGCAGCTGATCAGATCTTGAGAGGAGGACCTTTTAAGAGAGTTTGAAATGAAGGGCATGGGTCTCATGTACTACTTCCTCAGATTGGAAGTGTCGCAAGGCAATGGGGAACTGTTTGTCTCTCAGGGCAAGTATGCCAACGAGATACTTCAGAGGTTCCACATGTACAGTTGCAAACCCATGGAGATACCTCTATCAACCAACTGGAGTAAAGAGGATGCACTTCAAGTGAGGAAGTGGATGCTACTATTTATTCGAAATTGGTGGGTTCACTAATGTATCTTTTGAACACACGACCATATATGTGCTATGTAGTCAACCAAGTAAGCCGAGCTATGGTTAGGCCAACCAAATTATTTTGGAGGGAAGCTAAGCATGTTCTCCAGCACCTCAGAGGTGCTACCAATTTTGGACTATGGTACAGACAGACAGAGGGAGTGAAGTTGTGTGGCCTCACAGATGCAGATTGGGAGGGGAGTTCATCATAGTGAAAGAGTACATCAGGTGGAATTTCTAGTGTTGGGTCTACAATGGTTTCTTGGTACAACAAGAAGCAAATATATATGGCACTCAGATCAACAAAAGTAGAATACATGGCTGCCATTCAAGCAACATGTGAGGTGATATGGATGAGAAAGATACTTGTTGGATTGTTTGGTTAGATCATGGATCCAACTGTGCTCTATTGTGATAATCATAGTTTCATCAAGCTCTCTTAAAATCATGTTTTTCATGATTGATCCAAGCATATAGATATTTGGTATCACCATTTACAGAACTGTGTGCAGAGGCAGCTAATGTTGTTGCAGTACATTTTGGCAAAGGAACAAGATGATAACATTTTGACAAAGGCCTTATCAAGAAGGATGTTCAATTTCTAGAGGTGTAGGATAGGGGTGGTTTATAATCCTTTTATTTTTGGGAGGGAGTGTTGAAAATGAAGCAAGAAATTATCAATTTGATTTTGCCTTGATTAAATTGAGAAATTTCGAATTTCCACATTAGTAGACAACTTGGATGATGTTAACTTGTGTGACATGGATTTTTTCACCTAGTTTACTCAGTAAATTTGAGTTAGAGGAGTTAGAGTTCAGTTACCGAGTTCAGGTGGAGATTCCAAGGAAGTGTAACATCAGTTTTAGACTATTCTTGAGTGTACAGGTGTTGCATGTAGTCAGATTATCAACATAAGGAATTGTACAATTCAATTAGAGGAACTTCTAAATAATAGGGGCTAATTCCTTAAGGAATAGTGCAAGGAAATAGGAGCTCAAGGTGGGGAAAAGTTTGACTAAGTTTGCATCAGAGGCCTTCAGTGAGTAGAGAGATAGGTTATGCACTTGCAAGGTTTTCCCAGTTGAGAAAAGCAATTGTAATACATATCTATTCATTTGATTGATGCAAGTAGGCTTTGGGATTTTTAGCAGATTTCTTTCCCCAAATAAAAATATTGGTTGCATGTGTGTTATTTCTTCTTTCATGTGTGATATTTTTGTTCTAAATTGTGAATTAATGTCCAAAGAGCAGTAGAGTAGGTTTGTGTCTTGTGATTTTGATTAAAACTTCATGAACCGTTGCAAATCTACAACTTAATTTCTACAAAAAACTTTGATCTCTCCATTATATCTTGCTCATGTATATATTTTTTAAAAATTACACATTTTATACTAAGTTATGCTACATGAACACATGCATACCTCTTAATATATGTGAAAATTTGTAAGGACAAGCATTTCCGTTAATGGAAAATTGACATATTATATGACACTAAAAAAATTTGCAAAAAATATCATTAGGACAATAACATAATTCTCCACAAATTGTATTTTTACTTTGAATCAAAGTTCACAATGCTTATATGAACTTTGAGGGCTTTAATTCGATAAAAGAGTAAAATTTTTAAATTTCATTGCCACAGTTGGCCCAAAAGTGTAACCCATATTCAAGCATTCATGCATTAGAATTAATTGATGAGAATACCTTTAGAATTGCTTAACTATATATGAATTCCACATGACAGAGAATTTGGCATCGCAACTAAGAATATACAGAGAAAATTCAAGTTACTAAAGAGTTGTGTTCAACTGCACCATTTTTGGTATCATGGAAATATTTTTACTTAATAAGAAGTGAGAATGGTGCATCAAGCAAGAGGATCAAGAATATAAGAAGGAGCACCTAAAACAGACACAATTTTTCTAAAAGCAATGAGGTCTTTTTGAACTAGGCTAGAAGCAATGGAAATCACATAGAGGACAAGCATTGACATAGGAGATGTAATCAACAAATAAGAAACTTATGAGGAAGAAGAAATAAAAAAGGAATGAATGCTCAAGTTACCCATAGGAGTAAGTGATATACCAAAAATGGAGGTCATGTTGTATGAACAAAACCTAAATATTAAAGAATTGATTGACTGAATCAGTACAATGTATAAGTACTTTGACTATGAAAATATAGTTGAAAATAATAAAGTCAAATATGTTGTGACTAAAGTGAAGGGTCATGCATAGTTATGGTGGGATGGTGTGTAAATAGAGGAGACAAATAGAGGAAAAGAAAAGATTATAAGTTGGGATAGAAAAAGAAATGAGGGCTATCTGAACCAGGCTAGAAGCAATGGAGACCACATATAGGATAAGCATTGACGTAGGAGATGTCAAAAACAAAGAATAACCTTATGATGAAGAAGGAATTACAAAGGAATGATTGGTCAAGTTACCCGTATAAGTAAGTGATAGACCAAAATTGGAGGTCACAATGTATGAATGAAACCTAAATATCGAAGAATTGATTGATTGAATCAGTACAATGGATAAGTAATTTGACTATGAAAATGTAGTTGAAGATAAGAAATTCAAATATGTTGTGACTAGAGTGAAGGGTCATGCATCATTATGGTGGGATGGTATGCAAATAGAGGAGACAAATAGGGGAAAATAAAAGATTAGAAGTTGGGATAGAATGGTTGCCAATTGAAAGGTAAATTAATGCCCAAAATTATAAGTTAAATCTTTTCAAACATATTCATAATCTTAAGAAAACATTATTTTCAATCAAAGAATAAATTGAAGAGTTTTATATGGTAAATATTAGGGCTTTACATGTAGAGGAAGACAAGGAAAAAGTAGTTATATACATAAATCGTTTAGGATATCAAATTCAATATGAAAATAACATTTTGTCCCCAAGGATAGTTGAATAGGCATACCATTTTTTCCTGAAAAGAAAGGGAAAATTTGGCAAGAACATAATCAAAGAGGAAGAGGAAGAAGCTCAATAAGGAGCACATGACATCGAAATAACAGACGAAAAATTCCAACTCTAAAGAGAAGGAATTAGTTTAGAACAACCAAGTTAATCATCAAGAAGAAGTGATTTTACATGAAGAAGGAATTATTCCATAAATAAAGGAAGGAGAATAGATTATCTTCCCAAATGCTATAGATGCAACAAACTTTCACATTGGTCATTTGAATGTCCAAAATATCTTAAAAATCAAAGAAGTGCACATGTAGTACATGGTGATGAAGAAAGTATAAATTCTCATTCATATGAAGATACCTCAAAGATTGGAGAATCATTGTGGATGAAGAGAGTTCTACTCAAAGCCAAAAAAATCATATTAAATAATGTGCCCAAAGAAATAATTATTTCATGACTACATGTAAAACATAGGGTAAGTGTTGTGAAGTAGTCATTGATAATGGTAGTATTGATAATTTGGCGTCTATAAAGAAGTTAAGATTGAAGAAAGTTGTACATCTTACTTCATACAAAGTATTTTGGTTGTAAAAGGGATGTAGGATTTTGTTCAATGATGTGTAATGTAGAATTTCAAATTGGCACCTACGAGGATCAGGTAGTATGTGATATAATGTCCAGGGATGTCTTTCATATTTTTTTAAGAAGTCCTTGGTAATATGACAAGAAAGATATATATGAAAGAAATAATACCTACACATTTGAAAAGAATCAGAAGAATAACACACTTATACCTCTAAAATATGAATTTGTAGAAAAATAAGTTAGACCAAAAATATGATGTTGAGAGGAAAGGAACTTATACAACAGATAAAGAAAGAAGAGGTAATTTTTTGCTTGTGATTGGTAAATAAAAAGTAATTCCTACTCATATAAATTTGGTTTATTTTACTAAAGAATTTAAAAACGTATTAAAGGATTTTACTGATGTTGTTGTAGATCATTTTCCTAATGAGTTACCTCTTATAAGAAGTATAAGTCCTCATACAAATTTGATTCCAAGAGCTAAAGTACCTAATAAAGTAAGATATATAATGACTCCAAAAATGAAGATATTAAAAACCAAGTTTGAGATTTGTTGAGTAAATGACTCATTAGATAAATCTTGATTCCATGTATTGTTCCTAAAGTTCTAGGCTGAAATAAAGATGGAGGATTGAGGAAGTGCATCGATTCTAGTGCTATAAAAAAATCATTATGAAATATAGAATTTATCTTGGATGATTTAATGAATTTTTTAAGTTGAGCCAAATACTTTTTTTAAGATAAATTTAATGAGTATATATCATCAAATAAAGATAAGAGAAAGAGATGAGTGGAAGACTTCATTTAAAACAAATAATGGATTGTATGAATGGTTAGTAATGTCATTTAGTCTAACAAATGCTCCAAAAAATTTCATGAGATTCATAAACTAAGTGCTTTGAGAAATTATAGGTAAATTTCTGATAGTTTACCTAGATGATATATTGATTTACAACTAATAACGAAATGAACATATTTGACATCTTAGAATAGTATTGGATAAAGTGTAGAAAGAGAAGTTGCTAATAAAATTTAAAAATTTCACTTTTATGAAAGAAAAGTCAGCATACCTAGGATTTGTGTTATTTAGATATGGCTTGAAGATGGACTAGGAAAAGGTTAAGGGTATCATAGAGTGGTCTACTATAAAAAGTATTTTTGAGGTAATATTTTTTCATGGTTTGACTAGCTTTTATAAAAAGTTCATTGAGAATTTTATTGCAATTTTCACTCCAATTTTGGAGACAAATAAAGCAAGCAAAGAACCATTACAATAAATTGAATTAGCAAATAATACTTTTATATTATCAAAGAATAATATTACAGATCACCCAATTTTAGCATTTCCTTATTTTAATAAACTCTCTCAAGTTGAATATGATGCTACTGGAATAACTATATGCATTGTTCTAAATCAAGAAGGAAAACCTATTGCTTACTTTAGAAAAAACAAATTAGCTGAAACAAAAATTTTCCTCATGTGATAAGGAATTTACGCTATTATTCAAGCCTTAAGAAAGTGGAGACATTATTTAATGGCAAAGGAGTTTATTTTTTAACATTGATAACCATGCCCTGTAGTTTATAGAAAATCAAACAAAATTGAAGAAAAGACATGTCGAGTGGTTAGAGTTTTTACAAAAAAGTTACATTTGTTATCAATCACAATGATGTGGGAAGCCCAATAAAATAACATATGCGTTGAGTAGTGTAAGTGTGATTTTACATGAAATTAAAGTGAATGTATTTGGAGCTTTAAGTGGCATGTGCGTTGAAGAAGAAAATTTTAAAGAAGGTTATGCAACTTATCAAGATCCAGTAAATAGAGGCAAAATTCCATGGTTAGAATACATCGTAAAAGGAGAATCGTTATTCAAAGGGAAATAATAGGTATTCCAAGGTACCCAATGAGAAAAAAATTATTGAAAGAAAAACACAATTGTGGATTAGAAACACATTTTGGATAAGACAAAAATTTTTCTTAGTTAAATGTGTTTTATTTTTGGCCAAGTATGTGAATTACTGTAAAAATATTTGTGGGAAAATGTAGAATATATGTCAATATGTAAAAGGGAAGATCCAAAATATAGGATCGTATTAATTATTGAAATTTGCAAGTAGACCCTGGGACTTTGTAAGTATGGATTTTGTATTAGGATTACAAGAAAATAAAAGAGGCAATGATTCATTTTATGTTGTTGTTGATATATTTTTAAAAATGTCACACTTTATAGCCTACACAAAAGTAAGTGTGTTATAGCTCAGAATGATACTACCTTGGTTCTACTAAGAAGCAACTCAAAATGAACCCTATAATGCAATGAAAACTCTATGAAAACCTTACAAAAAACTCATTTTTTCCTCTTCAATGCACCTATCACACTAGAAAACAGAGATGCAATGCCCTAGATGGATTATCTAATAGGGTTGCATGCTAAAACATCTCAACAATAGAGAATTGAAGTGGCTAGGGTTGCTAAAGTTCATGGATAATGGTTGAAAGGGAAAGAAATGACATAAGAATATGAAGATAAAGATGAAAGGACCATATCAAATATGGTAAAAGGAGTGTCTAGATACATTTGATCACTCTTGTAGTGATCTAGGAGGATCCAAAAAGGCTCAAAATTTAAAGTCCTCAAATCTCAACAAAACTAGCACTAAGTCATAGATCTTGTCGATATGATTCTAATGATGTGCACAATACCTCAATCTATGTCTATATGAGAAATTTATTCTCATCTGATTTTTGGCAAAAACAACAAATAAATTATGCAAGTGAGACCCACAGGGTGCCATGTGGAATTCCCATAGGCTCCCATGTGGCTACCTAGTAAATAGGTACATTCAATAGATGGGACCCACAACTGATGTGTCGACACATGGAAAGTGACTGGAATGCAAGGTGGAAAAGGTGACATATCAAAGTATAGTCAGTAGGTAACTCAACAACATGTGGGCCAATCCATGAGTGACACGAGGTCTAATCACGGTGAACCATGTGGCACATTGTGGATGGCCACTTTTCTATACACCAAAAATAGGGCTTGTGGAAATGGTTGGGCTCAAACCCCTAAAATTTGCAGAGGTTGGCCAACATACCCACCGATTGGGTCAAGATAGTGGTAAAGATATGTGGTTGGTGGAATTTTACTTATGGTTATTTATTGGAATCTTGGGAAGAAAGGGGTAGGGCCAACCGGCCCAAATGCCAAATAATACAAGCAGTCAAACATTATCAGGTATAGGTGTAACCGTGATGGTTTTCAATGTGCTACAAACAGTTAATGCCAACCGTGGTGAGGGTTTGTTATACCATACATATATAACATTACAATCAACCATTTAAAACGAGAACTTGTGGAGCCCAAGGTATCCCACATAAAACCACAAACAACTTGTCATCGCACCGATCAATGGTGCCTTGGTTGGTCCACCAATGTGCCTTATTTAAAGAATACTATTGCATTCAGAGAAGGGTCACAACCACAGAGAGAAAGGAAATGGAATTCAGATGGATGGCAAATCGAGAGGGGTCCTGTGTGGGCACAAATGTTGAGGTGGATTTTGCGAATATTCCTAGAGCATATTCTAAGCATATTTTGATCTATTGTGGTACAAAATTTGAGGAAGAGGTGACAACTCTAGAACCAAGTTTATACTCATTTTTCTCAAAATTTCACAAGGGATCCACTAGTGTATTTTGAACTTGGATCCAAACAACAAATTTTTGGGTCATCTCTAGATTTGAGGTATTGCCATGTATTTTTCCTTGTATTTTCCATTATTTTACTGAGATAATATAGAGGCCTCTCTAGTTTGAAGATGGGATCAAAGACATAACTCACACATTGTGAGTGAACTCTATTAGCACTCCGTAAATTTCCCTAGGCTGAAAAGAGAAATTCTAGAGGTGACTACAAAAGCTAGAATCTAGCCCTTATAACCTTGGATAGGGCTCTCTCACTTAGGTTGTTTGAATAATATGATATTAGGCTAGGTATAGAGCTCAATTAAGCGTGCTTTTCAAAAGAGTTGCTGGTAAGAAAGGAGACAAATCCATTGGGCATGGATCCATGTCAAAGTTATTATTTTTCTAGTGAAATGATGAAGAGAAAAAGTGTTTTTTCCATAGGTAAAGGTAGGCAGTATTGGTGATGCAATCAAATTAAATCATTGTAGGAGGGTGAGTATGAGAAAGTTGAAAATAAAACTTAGAGAATTAAGGCTGTAAATGAATTCTAAATGTTTCTTAAGAGGAAAACACAGATTACTTGGGAAAACTAAATCAGAGCAACATTAAGATGAATTCTGAATTAAATATTTGGTTCTTCCAAGCGCGAAGACATACATTCAAGAGATGTAAACACATAAGAAAAACTTACAAGTATAAAGAAGCACAACACCATCGATATCTGACACATGAATCCATATAAATTGCCTTCTATCTTTCATTCAATGGCAAAAGTTTTCAGAAATTACAATGCACTCATGGTGTCTCTCTCTCCAATTTGACCAACCAAAAAAAAACCTTGTTCCACTTACTAGTTGCCGGAATAAATAGGCCAAATTACAAGGGCCCTTTTTTCTAAAAAGAAAAAGACTTTCGAATTGATAACTTAGAGCTAGAAAATTTTAGAAAAGGTGTCTCGAATAGGTGGAGTGGCTGGAGGAGTCAATGATCAATTTGTTCTTTGATTTCCTACCTTGAAATCTGGACCTTCCATAAATTCCTCTTGAATTTTGTTTCATATCTGAAATTTATTTCTTTAATTGCCAAATGTGTTTTCGAATAGATGAGGATGAAGTCAAAGTCCTTTGAGACAGGTAATCTTGCCACTTATCTTTGACTACTCCAAAGTTGTCATTTGAATGCTACTTGTTGGAATATGTATCTGTATGGAAGATTTTATTCATAACCTGCTTCTTTAAAATTTGAATTTGTTTGTTTAACGATTTTATGTATAAAACCTTTGGAGTAGTTCACCATCTCATCTAGATTTGATCTTCAAGTTATTGGATGATGCCAAATATGAGATATTTCTATAATATATTGTATTTGACTTTCCTTGGAAACTATCCATAGCCAAAATTGATAAGATGATAATCCTTCCAGTCTTCCAAATGTATATTCCTGTAAACTTCCAACAAATTAAGGAATCAATGTTTCATTTAAATATTTGATGCACTTGATTGCAATTCAAGATATTCGATATATTTGATAACATTTTGGACTCTGAAAACCCAAGCAATGCTCTGTCAAATGTGAAATGAACCTAAAAACAACTTGAGAGATTGAAAGAGTTTCATTGTTACCTCGATTTCAATATTTCTTCTATGTGAATAGGCTTTTTCCCATATTTAGCATCATTATAACCATATGCATGAATATGTCTCAGAAAATACTCCTCAACCTATTGCAGCAAGTTCACTGAGAGTGTCAAATGCAAGTCCCAAATCCAACTCTGATATAATAACACCTGCAAATGTTCTTGCAAACTTGAACCTAACATTATCAAACATTTGGGCAATTGCATATAGGACACCCCTTTCTCCTTGGTCGATCTTGTTGATAGATAGCATAGGGTTTTGTTGAAGGCTCAAAATTCTCTACCTACAACACTATAAGGGAGACCACCCGGTCCAGACCTTAGAACAACTCCTTTTCCTTTGAAATGGTGGTTCCCACTGATTAAACTAGGTCCAGTTACATTTTTCCTATTGATATCGGTTTAATATGTGACTTTAGTTACCAATAGGTAGGTACATCAGATTGATTATTCTTCCTGATCAGGTGAGAGGATGACCCTTGACTTATTTTAACGGCACAACCAAACTACTCTAAATTTTTGCCTCTTAAAAAGAGGACTTCTAGAATGTGAAAGGTATGATAATACCTGCAAGATCTAATCTAAGATGAAATTAATCTAACCTATCTCGATTGAAGGAAAGGAAAGTCCTTCTCTTAATTGAGAGTCGATTAAATTAATAGGGAAAATAAGGTTTAAAGAATTGGAATTAAGATGGAGGAATTAGATCGAGGAGATAGCCCAGAAGATCTGATTCCTCTTTAACATAAATACTAACAATTAAACACTTAGTATTTAATAGTTACATAATAGCTTATTGAAAATATTTCAAATTCCTTATTTATCATATGCATAAGAACTACGAAGATTCATGATGAATTACTAAATTAGTTCAAATAAGGAATCATGTATGCAAGAAAACAATTATTATACTAAATCGTAAGATAGCTTGCCGATCTAAGATTTTAACTATTGTTCTTGTGTATATTTCAGTTTTCAAATTACATTTAAGATCAAGTTTGTAGAATAGTCTAATTAGACTTTTGAAATGAATTCATAATTAAAACTCAGTAATAGTGCATGAAGCCAACAATTGATTCATACATCTACAAATGTAAATTGAAAATTTGAGAAAGAATTTTCATCCATGAATTCGATAAACAGTAGTGTTATATGAAAATTAGTGAAACAAATCTTTATTAATAAAAGAAAATCAAATTATGTATTCTTATAGTACGAAAGTAGTGCACAATCACATGGGCCTACAATCGATTTTTGTTTTGTAGAAATGACCTCCTCCTTAGAACATTAGTACATAATAAAGATAGTTTCTCCAAAAACAAATGAAAACACTTCAATATAGAGCTTTATTCCCCTAGGATTCCTCTCACCTATAGCTCTAAATACTCATGACAATAGTGCTTTTGGGAATTCCAGAATTGTAGAGCAGAGAAGCCCCTAATACATTCTGCAATATGTTATTTATAATTTTTACAAAAATAATTCTCAATAAGAAAGTTGTTGAAGAATAGATCTGCTCCATCAATTTTCATTCAACCAAAATCAAATTATTCTCTTGCTAGATCATTCTCATTGATTGAGATCTTGTTCATCATCTCTTCAACTGTTTCTCTGAAAAAAAATAAAATAATTAAATTAAAATACAAAATCAAATCAAAATAGAAAATCTGGAATAAAATATCTTCAATCAAACTTAATTAAATAATTAAATGAAAAGGAAATATAAGCTTTCTATTGATGCTCGTGAGGATCTAATTGGTCAATGAGATCATAGCTATTGATGCCCGTGAGGATCTAATTGGTCAGTGAGATCATAGCTAAATGGATTTGCACTCAGTAGAGGCTATGCACAAATGAGAATGTAGAAAAAAAACTCAGAAAATTGATTTTGTTTAAAAATTCAGAGCTTGATCTTCTGCTGAATTTTGCAACCACTTCATAAATAATCTCCATGATTTTATCTATCCAACGAGTTGTCCCGGGCCTCATTTGGCCAAGTAAAACTCAATTTAGCAGCTTCTAAATTTGGGGAATTAAAACTACCAGAATTCTAGAAATTTTGTTGCGTGGGCTAAAAATGAATATTTTAAATTAAATTCTAATCCTAAATTAGATTACAATTATTAATTAATTGATATTAATTAATTGTAATAATAAACTAAAATTAATTAATTACAAATTAATTATAAACAAAATTAAATTAATTAAAAAAATGATTTTAAATTTTAATTAAAAAATATAAATATATTATATCAATATTATAATTATAATATTAATATGATTATTTTATTAAAAAAAAACATAACCAAACTTATACGAATCCAAAGTTAAAACATAAAACCAAAACCTATGTATATGTAATATGAGTGAACTTCAATGGAGTTATGTGAGGAGAGGTGAGTTATGGAGGAGGGAGGTGAGCGTATGGTGAAGTAGAGTGATAAGGACGTGAGGATGACATGAGGTGATGAGGGTACGAGAGTCATAAGGAGGTTAAATCAAAAACTTATACTAAATAAAAAGAACCTCATCGCATAAAAACTAAAATCGCAAATCACAAATTTTAAAGCGAGGTGCTTAAAGATTTTGTGATATGTGATATCACAATATCGCATCGCAATTTTTAGATCACATTTTATATTTTGCATTTGTTTTAACTAGGATTTTGGAAGGAAGGATGTGATGTGGAGTGGGGCCCACGTGGAATTAAGAATCCTACAAAATGAACTACAACCACTTTGAATTTTTGAGATTTCGGGTTTGGCAATTTGTTTTAAAATAAGAAATTGGAGTAAATTACTAAGATCTTGAAAACACATTTTTTAACTGTTCTATAATTTGGTTGGGTCATTTTGTAGGACTGTCAGTGAAAAATGAAAAATATAGAAAAAAATTAACTAAGAGTTAATATTTAGAATGAATGACTATTTTCATTACAAAGTTAAAATATTATATATTTTGTACGTAAATTCAAATCAGACGACAAAACTGATCAAAATTCAAAGGAGTGACATTTTCAAATTGGATAACCAAATGAGGTGAAATAAGTATCAATGGAAAGCTAGTGAAAAGTTGAATTCAATGAATGAATCAAAATATAAATTTGACGAAAATAAAAAAATGGAAAAATTCTAATACAATTAACTCAAATGAAAATCATAATAGGGTTTTAGCAAAAATTAATGGAAATGGTCCCTCTTATTTGAAGTAAATAAGTCAAAAATGTGTGGGGGAGGGGGGGACGGGGCATGGGTTGCGCTTTCCCTACAACAATGGTAACACACTCGGAAGAACCAGTTATTTCTGGTTAAAGATAATGAACTGTAATTTAACCAAAGGTTAAAAATAATGGAGTTCGGGAAACCATCTAATAGTAAAATATTTCCATAGGTCCCACATAAATAGATTAAGCAATATGAGTTTGAAAAGGTAAGTACTTAAAGTAGACTTGAGTAAAATACATGAATCCAAACTTGGGAAATCTATTTTAAAACTATCTCATATGAAAAATAGGATTTTTCATAAAGCATATATCCATTTTATGAATGGTATCTGACATCACTTCGCTGCCAATGAGCCTGAATAGTACCCCGTCGAAGTTGTATTTTATGCCATACAAACCTAGTCTAGCTGCCAACGAGTGTCCATCACCCCGACGGGTTTACTTGTATTTCCCATGCTTCCTATTTTAATCACCCTTTTGATAAGCGCATTTGCAAGATTTTAGTTTATGATGTATTTGAGTGAAAGAGGTGGGATGGTAATAGAGATTTATGTTTAATGGACATAATAATTTCATAATGTTGACTCCAAATTATTTCCCACGTGACTATCAATCAGAGGCTTTATAAAGTGGAGGGGTGGGAGAGATTCATTCTGTTAAACCCAAATCGGTTGTTTCCTTGAAAACGTAAACTCAATCACTTAGAAAGGATGTGTGTTCTTCCATGAAAAAGATTTAAAGTAGAAGGTTTTATGGTTATATAAAGATATGCCTTTAATGATAAATGAAATTCACTAAGATAGGTAAAGTAAAAGATACCCCATGCAGGAAAGATCGAGGGGTTTTGCCGAGAGATGGCCATTGCTGAGTTTTTCTCCTACACTGGAACCGAAACCATTGACACCGTGGTCGCTGGAGAAGGGGCTGCAGGGCGGGCAGCCACTGTCCCCCACCGGATCGGCTTCAAGAGCGTGGATCTGAAGCGTTTTGACCTCTTCCGAGATGCCGGTACGGGCTTGGTTATGCGGCCCAACGCTTGGAAAACCCTTCACGCTCTCGGCAGAGCAGATACATTACGTCCAAATTATCTATTGCTTGACGGGCCAAATGAATCAAAGGCGGAGCTGAAGGAGAAGAACGCGAAGACGTACGAGGACAGAGATCCGCACATTTTTGGGTTCAGAACTCAACTCGGAGGCGGAAAACAGTCAGGGACTGGCTGGATCGCTCATCCAAACACGGTTCCTCTATTCTCGTCTTCTGCATGCAAAGATGGGGGACTGCATGCGGCAGATCTGCTCCATCACACAATTGCATGGCCCAAACTCTGCAGATCTGGGCCGGATCTACTCGATCTGAGCAAGAATCAAGAAAACCCAGAACCCAGGCAGCAGACCGGTGGGAAAGTGCTTCGATTAAGCAGAGGGTTCGCAGACGGCGACATGCAAATGGAAGAACGACCCAATAAGGGGTCAGATCTGAAAGATTGCGTTCAGCCAGATCATATGGCAATCAGCAGCGCCATTGGTTCAGGCAGATCAGGACCTCAGCCAAAATGCAGACATCAGGTAACAAAACTTCGATTTCAGATTTTTATTAAAACCCCTGAGAGGAAATCCCTTCTAGTTTGGGTACATGTAGAAAGCACTATTTTGCAGCTAAAACAACAAATTTGGGCTTTGACCGGATATCCTGGTCAGATCCAACACTTAGTCAGCGGCAGATGGTCCCTCCAGGACGACAGAACATTGGGAAGTTATGAGATTAGTTCAGGAGAAACCATTGCTCTGAACCTCAGGCTGAGAGGAGGGGCCATACCTCAGGGACAGCCAAGCAGCTCAGGAGGAGACAAGGCGAAAAAGACAGCACCTCAGCATCAACCCAAGGGAGGATCCTCCTACAAAAACATTCTTCAAGGCAACAGAGAAGCAGGGCCCTCCCCTGATCAAGGTGGATATACACCCAAGCCATACATAGTAGATCAGTTAGGGCAAACCCCAGCCCTTAATTTTGATTCCACAGGGCTTGACGATTATGTTAAGTCATATGAAACGCAGGCCTTAATATGTCGTTTCAACAGTTTCTGGCCAAAACCAATGGATCTATTTCATTGGATTTTCACCACTTGGACCATGGAATGTGATATACATTTATGCTCCAAAGGGTTTTTCATAATCAGATTTGCATCCAGGGAAGTCAGAGATAAAATCATCAGTGATGGGCCTTGGTTCTGGGGAACTTCGGGGCTGTTCATGACTCCATGGTTTCCAGATTTTGATCCAAACAAAATGACTGTATCCAAAGTACCGGTTTGGGTTCGCCTATATAACCTTCCCCTTCACTTTTGGAGTGAACGAGTATTGGAAGGAATTGGGAACAACATAGGGAAGTACATCAAAACAGATCTGGAGAGAATTGACGAAAGGGTTTTCACTTTCGCGCGCATATGTGTGGAAGTTGATCTAAGCAAAGGGCTGCCAGACAACATAAGGCTGATCTACAAACAACAAAATTGGATGCAAGCACTAGACTATGAAAATACAGCCTTCAGATGCAGGCTCTGCAGACAAACAGGACATCTGCAAAGCACATGTCCAGAAGCCAAGAAAGTAAACAGTAGAAGAAAGCAGAAAGGGAAGCAGAGGAAAGGATGGCAATTCCCCCCTCCTAACTCAGAGGATGAAGAATCAGAAGCAGAAGAGGAAGATACTACCACAGAGAACGCGGAGGTATCTCAAGAAATGGAGACACAGAAGGAATCCACCCCAGACAACAAGGCTTCACAGTTTCACCCAAATCTGGCAGAGAGGACAAACGAGGATCAGAACATGGGAGGGTTCAAACGGCATCACCAATCAGATACTTCAGATTCAGACAAGGAAATAGGTTCGAAGAAAGCAGAAACACAGTTAGTCCTAGCCTCGATCGAGCCCACTCAAGGAGAGTGGCGCAAGGTCGAAAAGAAAAAGGGTAGGAAAACTTGAAGCGTGAGTTTTACTCACAACTGAAAGCAGTTTTTTCTTCCCTCCTCCTTTCTTCTCTCTCTCCCTTTCTTCTTCTCTTTGCACGTTAATTTTGTAACGTTGCGTGGGGCGCGAAAGCACCCGAGCCCAATGGGCAGCTTATGGAATGCTTCATTGCATCTGCAATTGTAACTTTTCATTTTTTAAATAAAAGGTTACAAATTTTTCTCCGGAAAAAAAAAAAAGATACCCCATGTACGCCAAACATTGTTGGGTGAGAAAAGTCCTTTCACATAAATGGTGGCAAAGTCATCAAAATCAAAACAAAACTAAAAGAAAAAGGAAAATAACTTGAAAATAAAGTAGAAAAGGAAATGTATAAATTTCAAAGTTGAAAACAAAAGCTGAAAGTTCAATGAAATGATGAAAAGAAAAGATGAAAGAAAAATATAAAATTTAAAAGATAACCCAACGAGACTGATTATACAAATTTCTCAACAAAAGAAGTAAATGAAGATAATTATGTGAACGTTTCTTCTTATGTTGATATTTAGATAAATTTTATCTTGCAGAGTTATAAGTGTTTAGACTTCTGATAGCAGTGAGAATAAAATTCAACCCAAATGAAAAATTTATGTATGCTGTAAATTTTCTTGTTTCAAACCAAAAACTTGCATGAGTCTCAAACATTTTCTAATAAAATAAATTCTTAAGAAACAGATTAAAGGTTCATAAACTCCCCAGTTTAGCTGATTTGATGAGGATCATTAATGTTTCTTTCAAGAATCTCAAAGAAAACCAAACAAAAGAGAATGAACTTCAAAACTGATCTGATAGAGGTGTAACGGGTTCATGAAGACCCGCAAAAACAAAGTTTAAGATCAACAAAAACTAAAAACAAAAGTAAGAAAATGAATGAAAATGGGCGTATGAAACGTATCATTAGAGAATTTCATTTAATCTTACTTTAAAGATATTATCTTCTCTGATAAAAGATAACTTATTCTTTTAATTAGAATTAAAAGTATGAAGGAGTTGAATCCTTTGGAACTTTCATTAACCCAGAATCATTATTTATTAAATATAACTAAGGCAAGCAGTAAACTAGAGGGAAACAATATTTCATGTTCAAGGGAAAAAAAATAAACCAAATCCATAAAAAATGAGAATGAATATAATGGGTTGCAGCGATGATTTTTCTATTTGCTTTTCCATTCCGAATTTATATAAGCCCGAAAATATTGAAATTCACTCAAAATCCAAAATAATGTAGTAATTATATATAAAGTGGATTTGAATGTTTATATGATAAGTATGGAGCAAAATATAAAAAATTAAAATAAAAGATAATTCAAAAAAGAATTAACCATGATCCATTAGCTTTACCTGTTCCAATTTTCCTATCAATTTCTATATTATCACAGTGACTCTTCAACACTACCTTAAAGTCTTTTATACAGGTCAGTGCCTCGTCGGATGTTTCGTATCGCAAGTTTCTTTGCCATGCATAACTTTCAAGCTGCGAGATTCACCTTTGTCGATATGAGATCAAGTGTTATATAATAGTTAAAATATTATGGCAAAGAGGCATATATCAGATCCTATTACATAGAAGGATATTAAGGCTTCATTTGAGTTTTACGATGCGATATAAGTGTTGCGATAGCGGAGTTGAGATATGAGCATATGTGATGGAAAATTGTGATGGAGTGCTTGGGATATAGAAAAATAATGATATCGGGAGATAGGAGCTATTAATAAAAAGGAAACACCGATATTATTCTTGGGATAGCGGGAATATGATAGATGACGTGGCTCATTAGTGGAACTAACTTTGGGTTTTATATGTGCATAGGCATTTTTCTTTGCTAAATGTAATGGATATGACAGTGGAAGAAAAGGGATTGTGAAGCTCGGAGAAGTAAATCTTAGAATTTGTTTTAAATGCTTCCGATATAATACCAATCCAAGAGTCTGATCAATGAACAAATTTGAAATTCTGAGGAAAATCTAGAAAAATGAAAAGCAGAGGATTAGGATTCCAAATTTAATTAATTTAGAGGATTTTAGTCCCTTCGGAAGAAAGGAATATCACTAAAGGGAAAGAAATTGGCGAGTGTGATGCAATGGTTTGTATCAACTTAGCAAACTGTAAGATTTGGAACAGGCATAGAAAAAATCACGGATATATCATCTGTTGCAAGTGCTTCGTGCAAAAATTTCCTCAATTTGTAACAAATTAGAGCAATAACGAGTGTAATCATTTCTCTTCAGCTGCACTGATGGGAGGCAAAATATGATAATTTACTCATATTGCTAAGAAAAAACTAAATTCTGAGTTTCTTGCACAAATGAGCGTTTAAAAAAGAAAAATATCAAAGAATAATCATGATTTTTCCTTTGAAAGATGCGATGTTATTACCTTCCGATAGGATTTTGAATGTAACGGTTAAATAATACAAGCATGAAGAGATATCGCAAGTCTTTTATCGGGGATTTATATCGGGTGTGCGAAAGAGTAGCAGCCGATTGGAAGTTGCAATATAAGAGTTTTGATGTGGATAGTAGGAAGTTCATCAGATATTAGAGGATTAGGAATATTGGAGATCAGCGATCGAAGTATCAGAATTAGTATGGGATGTAACATTGTTGATATGCCGATGTGTGATGAGGAACGAACCCGATAGTTTTATTATGTGGATTTAATTTCATATCAGATCTGAGACATCAGAACCTTTAAACATATACCCCAACCAAAATTTTGATTTATGAATGGACGCGATATCTTTTAGAACTGGATTTAAATGTCGTATTGGGTCCGGGGTTGTATGGACATTGCAATATTGTGAAGTCATCTATCGGAGATCGGTGATTCAGGATATTGGAGATATGCTCAATTGAAAACCTCTGATATGTGAACTGTGATATGCAACGTGGCATTTTTGTGGGACTGACAACTCTTAAAGTATTTAATTCAAAAGAAAGCACTCAACTCAACTTTTATTTTAAATAAAAACCCTTTAATAATTTAATTAACTATCGGAAATATCTTATCAAAAAGTAATTTTATCGAAACTTTCTTATGAAGAGAGTTACGAAATATAATGATCCGATATGAATCTTCCGATAATGTATTAAGGCTTATCAAGATTTCAATGAATAGAAGCAAAATTAGAGAATCCTCAAATTTAGACGAAACCATAAATACTTCCCTGAACATGTTGCAGATTTAGAAAGGGTTAACTGCTTGCTTATTTCAAATCTCCAAAATCAAGCGAATGAAAATATACAAAGAGAAACAAAACAAAAATAAGAAATAAACTATGAAAAAGAAAATCAAACAACAGATAAAGATGAACTTGTAAAATGCATACCTAGAAGAATATTGACTGTAAGTTTACCTTATGAATCTTCAAGTTCTCCCATGCATTTCTCAAAATTTTCATATGTTCAAGACCATCTTTTTATTCAGTTTAAAATGTTAAGTAATGAACTTTTAGATTGCATCCACTTCAAATTTACATCGGGGGACAAGAGTGGTGACTTATGAGTTTTTCAAAAGTACTTGTGAATCAAAGATTATCAAGCCATAGCAATTCTTTGGAATTTATTCATACATGATTTAAAACATTTTTGTTAATGTGACATAGTTTTGCAAAAACAAGACAATCAAATGGTTCATAAGCTTCTGATATGTTCTAAGTCACTTTGCCAGCAAATGAAAAGCGAATGCTAGAAACTTGGATTCATTACTTATTAAAATTTGCATAACAAAATAAATGCAAACATAAAAGGAATCTAGATCTAAATTAATTTATTTCTAATTTTAACTGAATGGAAGGAAACATGACTAGGTATAGTCATACTTCCAATGTAACCATTCTCTCATTCTAATTCTTGTATGTATGTACAGGTCAAACATTAGTAACAAAAATACAAATATAAGTAAACTAAGAGAACTAATTTTGAATGCAGAATGTATAGTTATTGCTAATATATTTATAGGAAGGAATTTATTTACAATCATATTCTATTTTTTTTTTTTTTGTAAGCTGGGGTGGGACTCTCCGATTTACATGTCCATTATGTACCCCTCTATGGGGGAAGGGTAGCCCAAGATTTGAACCCAAGACTTCCGGTTCGGTGAGACTTCATTTCCACGGCCCTTGCCGCTTGAGCTACCCCATGTGGACTACAATCATATTCTATTGAAATGTCCTTTCCAACTAAATTTCAATTGGATCATAGAAATTTGGATGGATTTTCATTAATGATTGGAAGAGGTTCAAAAGAGGGGATGACAGGCCAGATTGTGGATAAGAAATTTTAGATTCAATGGCCTGGAAAAATTTGTCAGTGCTATATACATATGTTAAATTATTAACAATATTTTGTGAAGGAAAAATTTCCAAATGTATTTCAAATGTGTCAATGAAACATGGATGTAAGTTTGATAGATTTAATGGAAGATTATTAATCGAATTAGATTGTTGGTATTATTGTGAAAATGGACTCTCTTGTTGGCACTGCTTTTGAGAAGAAAGAAGAAATTGATAAGAAATGAACATCAATTGGAATTGGAAGAGAAATAGCTCTTGATGTTCATGGTTATAATTTGAAGCTTCATTTTCCCATTCAAACAATGCATCAATTGAGTGTTCAATACTGAACTGGTGGATATGCCAACATAAAGTATCTAAAAAAAAAAAAACACAAATATGAACATAAACAAAATAATTGAAGGAACAATCATAAAATTAAATCATAATTTACATTATTGGTACAACTAGTGTTATAACACATCTGGAATTGATTTAAAACAATTTCTCCTTCACAATCATTAGCTAGAGAATAAGAAGGATGATTGACATTGACTTGTGGAAGAGGAAATGATTATGAAGCAAGAACAGGTGTAAGATCTTGATGATCATATAAATTATAAATTGGAAAAGATTGTTAAATGTAGAAATCATGAAGATAATTTTTAACTTGAGAATGAGAATTGGTTGGAACAACTTCTGAGTTAGAATGTTCTTCTTCCTACATATGATTGCTCTCTGATTATGAAAATTTTGTTGCACAGAAGATGTTTCGATTTTCTCAATATCACGATTATTGTCATAAATTACTTCATGAATTTCATTGAAATTTTCTTCATTCCCACATGACAAATCAAAACAAGAAGAAATATGAATCCTACCTTTATAAATTTTGGAAGACTGATCAATTAATAATTCTTTGTCCTGGTAAAAACTAATAGGCAGTTTATTTGAATTAGTCTCATTGCTTTCTAGAATGGTATTCATGCAATGAGAAGGTAAATTATCATCAACAAAAATATCAAGATAAAGGGAAAAATGTGAATGTGAAGAAATGAATCTACAATATTCTTTATTTATATTTTCATCATTACTAATTTCATATTTTTTATCATTCAATTGATTGGTTGGGTTTTCTCGAAGAATATTGTTTGGCTTCCCTAAATTTGACATTTGATCATCATGAAAGTATTTAAAAATTTGTACAGTAGGTTGTTGTTAAAGCCTTGAAATTCGTTGCAACGACATTGGGGGATGACCACCCCGTACAGAACTTAAAGCAATTCCTTTTATGTTTGGAATGGTGCTTCTGACTGGTTCAAATAGGTCGAGTTACCTTCTCTCAATCTCAAAAATGGCTTACAATATGATTTTCATCCACCAATGGAGAAGATACATCGGATCAACCCTCTTGTTGATCAGGCAAGAAAGTGATCCTTAAACTAATCCGGGGCTCAGCCAAGCCACAACTAAAGTTTGCCTCTTTGGGAAGAGGATTAAATCTAAATGTAAATGTATTCTCTAATGCAAGCAAAAGGAACTAAATTCTAATCCTATCTCAATTAAGCAGATATAGATCTAACCCAACTGAGAGCAAGATATTTTAAATGATTGAGATTTAAATATGTCTGTCTTATAATGAATATCAAGTTAACAAAGTAGTTCAATTAACTAACATTATGTATACCAAAACATATTCTATTCAAAGACCTCTTAACTGAAATAATAAATCAACAACATTTAAGAATACGTTCAAAAAATGATATTGATTGTTTAATCAGTAATTCAAATAATTAAACAATAATATGAGGAAGTAGTTCACACCATATCACTATTTCAATTAGTATGAAAAGATAAGTTTATGAGTAAATAGTTACTCAGAAATCATAATTCAACCCATAAGAGCAGAGGTAAATAATAACATATGATTAAGACAAATTAGTCATACCAACAATAATGAAAAAATATGAATAAAATGACACATTCCTGCCATCATAAAATGAAACTGGTATTTAAAATAGTAGTATTAGAAATACCAATTTATTGAATCTATTTCTCTCGCTATGGTCTCTAACAATCCTTTACATTACTTGAACTTTTGTTGTTACAACAAGAGCTACATAAGTGCAAACTCTGCCCATCATACATTATTCAAAATGCAAAAGAAAATTCTTCAATAATAATCCATATCTTAGATTTCCTCCCACCTACAACTCTAAATCCCTATTACAGAAATGTTTTTAGAATTTCATAATTTCAGAGGAGAGAAGCCTTTATTACATTCTACAATGTGTTATTTATAATAGTTTCAAAAGAATTCTTAACAAACAAATTTGTTGAAGAAGAAATTTGTTTAATCAATTTTCATTGGCTCAAAATTCCATTCTTCTATTGCTAGAGCCTTCTCATTTATTGAGATTCTTTTCTCTTCATCTCTTCAACTGTTTTCCTGCAAAACAAATCAAAACAAAATTAAAATACAAAAATAAAATCAAAATGCTAAATCTGGAATTAAAAGAAATCCAATCAAATTCAATTAAATAAATAATTGAAAAGAAAATCTGAGCTTTCTATTGATTTCTGTGATAATCTAATTGGTCAAGGAGAACATTGACGAATGTATCAACACTTAAAAGAAGTCGTGGGCAAATGAGAATGTAGAAAATAAAACGCAGAAAATTGATTTTGTTTAAAAATTTGGAGCTTGATCTTCTGCCTAATTTTAGACCCATTAAATGATCAAATATAGAAATTAAACTAATATATAAATATTCTTCATCATTTTATCTTTCCAACAATCCATCTTGGGCCTCATTTGGCCAAGTAAAACTCCATTTATGAGCATTTGAAGTTGGTCTATTAAAATTGCCAGAATTTTGGAAATTCTGTTGCTTTGGCTGAAAAGAAGAATTTTTTTAATTAATTTCTAATCTTAAATTAAATTATATTTAATATTAATTAACTAATACTAATTAATTGTAATTATGTTATTAATTTATTACAATTTTAATTAAACCAAATTAAACAATTTAATAATTAAAATATTTTTATATAATATTTATATTATAATTTGAATTATATAAAATTATAATATAATTATATCATAATATTATATTATATTATAATATTTTAAACAAACAATTAGAATCAATCCTACCCCATTATAACATAAACATATTAGAATCAATCCATTTCAAATACAAACCATTTACATAGCCATAAATGAGGGTGAGTGGAGGAGCTAATGAAGAGAGGATGAAGTGATAAGGAAAGTGAGTGGAATAGTGAGGTGGAGGGTGGGTGAGGTCATGATGATGTGAGGGTGAGTCAGGTGGAGGTACGGGAGTTATAAGGAGGTTGACGAAAACTTTATGATAAAATTTTAATCCCATCGCATTTTTCTGATTGCAAAATCGCAAGTCAAGTCACAAAATGAGGAGGTTAATGAAATTGCGATATGCGATATGCAATATCATGATATCGCAATTTTACAATCGCAATATTTTATCGCAAGTTTTTTGGAAGGAGGAGAAGGGAGGTAAAGTGGGGACACATGAATTAACAGTCCTACAAATTGGACTATAGTCACTTTGCAATTTTGGGGTTTTGGGTTTGACAATTTGTTTTAAAATAACAAATTGGAGTAAATTACCAAGATCTTGAAATGATTTTTCATCGTTTGTACAATTTAGCTGGGTCATTTTGTAGGACCGTTAGTGAAAATAAAAGAATATTAGTAAAAATTAAATAAGAGTTAATATTTACAATGTATGACTATTGAACTTAATTAGCTAAGAAAAATCAAAATTTTATACATTTATTTACATTTTTAGTCTAGGTGAGAAAATGGTCAAACTTCAAAGGAGTGTCATTTACAAACTGGTTGACCAAATGAATCAAAACAAGTATCGATGGAAAGCTAGTGAAAAGTCGGATTCAATAAAATAATAAAAATAGAAATCTGATGAAAACTAAAAAATGAAAAAATTGTAAGTCATTTAAGTTAAATGAAAATAATTAAAGGTGCTTAGCCAAAAATTAATGGAAAAGGTCCCCATTACTTCAAATAATGGGGGTGTTGGGTTTTCCCTACAACAATGGCGACACACTAGGAAAAACCAGTTATCTTTGGTTAAAGATAATGATCTTTAATTTATCCAAAGGTTAAAAATAATGGAGTTCACAAAATCGTCTAATAGTAAAATATTTCCATAGGTCCCACATAAAATAGATTAAGCAATATGATTCTGCAAAGATAAGTACTCAAATAAGACTAGAGTAAAAGTCAAGAATGCAAATTTGGGAATATTTTTTTTAAAACTACCTCATATAATAATAGAAGGAGGTAGAGATAGGATCTTTTTTATAAAGCATATATCTATTTTATGATTGTCTCTAACATTGCTTCATTGCCAACGAGCCTGAACAATACCCCGAAGAAGTTTTCTTTTATGACATACAAGCCTAGTCACACTACCAGCGAGCAATCATAGCCCCAACGTGTTTACTTGTATTTCTCATGCTTCCTCTTTAATCACCTTTTTGATAAGCGCATTTGCAAACTTGTAGTTTATGATGTATTTGAGTGAAAGAGGTGGGATGGTAATAGGGATTTATGTTTAATGGACATAATACTTTCATAACGTTTGCTCCAAATTCTTTCCCTGCAGCTATCAATCAGAGGATTTTATGTGGAGGGGTGAGAAGGATTCATTGTGTTAAATTCAAATCAATTCTTCCCTTTAAAAGGTAAACTCAATCACCTAGAAAGGATGTGTGTTCCTCCATGAAAAATATTTAAAGCAAGAGGAATTATGGTTCCATAAGGATATGCCTTTAATGATAAATGAAATTCACTAATATAGGCAGAGTTAAGATTCCCCCTTGTATGTAAATAGTCATTGAACAAGAAAGGTCCTTTCACATATATCATGGTAGAGTCACAAAAAAAATAAAAAAAATTGAAAATAAAATAAAAATAATTCATAGGCTAAAGTAAGAAAAGAAATCAACAATCAAAAATAAAAATGAAGAAGGTGATAAAAATAATTCATAGGCTAAAGTAAAAAAAAAAAATCAACAATCAAAAATAAAAATGAAGAAAGTGAAAGGTGAAAGAAAAATCCAAATTTTTAGAAGATAAACTCCAACAAGACAGTTTATAACAATGTCTCAACTAGACGAAGTAAAATAAAATAATCATGTGAATGTTCCTTCTTTTGTTGAGATTAAGATCAATTTTATCTTGCAGAGTTATAAGCGTTTTGGCTTCTGATAACAGTGATGACAAAATTCAACGACAATGAAAATTTTTTGTCTGATGTCAATTTTTTTGTTTCAAATCATCATCTTAACCATTTTCTAACAAAAGAAATGATTAAAAAAACAAATTGAAGGTTCAGAAACTCCCTAGTGTGGCTTATTCAATGAGGACCATTACTGCACAAAGGAGAGTGAATTTCAAATCTGATCTGGTGGAAGCATGAAAAGTTTTATGAAGAGTTGCAAAACAGAGTTTAATATCATAAAAAATTAAAAATAAAACTAAAACCAAAAGTAAATAAATGAAAGTGGACACATGGAACTTACCATTTGAAGAATTGCATTTAATCTTACCTGAGAGGTATCAATTTCTCCAACAAAAGATAACTTCTCCCTTTAATTAGAATTAAAAGGATGAATAAGTTGAATTGACTAAAATCTTATTGACCCACAATCATCACTTATTAAATCTAAACTAAAACAAGCAACAGACTAGAAGAAAACAATGTTTTATGTTCCATGAATCTGAAGTGAACTGAATTTATCGGAGATCAGAATGTAAATATGCTCTTTAATAAATCATAGTGATAAATGCTCTCTTTCATTTCTTTATTTTGAGTTTGTATTAGCCCCATTATATTGAAGTTGATTCAAAATCCCAAATATATATTAAGTATATTTATGATGATGATTTGAATATTTAAATGA
The DNA here is from genome assembly GCA_031772625.1 of Pinus tabuliformis. Classification (NCBI taxonomy): domain Eukaryota; kingdom Viridiplantae; phylum Streptophyta; class Pinopsida; order Pinales; family Pinaceae; genus Pinus; species Pinus tabuliformis. The sequence goes on from CM062818.1 coordinate 719,747,734, forward strand.
TAAGTATGGGGTAAATATCAAAATTTGAAATAAAAGAGAATTCCAAATGAATTAATCATGATCTATTACTTTTACCTATTCCAAATTTTCCACGAATTTCTACATCACAATAGTGGCTACTCATGAGTGCCTTTGTAGTAAATGAAGATGCTTTCCAAAAGATGCTTGACATAATAAAATGTGTATCCAATAACGAATCAAAGGAAAAAATTTAAATGAACCACAGGTGATGAAATATTTCATTAGCCAAGTAGATTGTCGAAAAGAGTAAAAGAGGTCCATGTGCATATATTATGAAGAATATATACCCCTTTAGTTAGAAAGTCATCCCTATGATTAAATTATTGGATTTCAAAAAGTTATGATTGGAACGCATCCAAGTTTTAAGTCATCATGATAACATGAAAGTAGCATACATATTCAAAGATAATGGAACAAGACTTCACGTCATCATAGTGAATTTTTCCTTTGATAGATGTAATGGATATGATAGTGGTAAAAGGAAATGTGAGGCTCAAAGAAGTAAATCTTGGAATTTGTTTTTAAATGGTTCTGATATAATATAAATCCAAGAGTCTACAAATTTCAATCCAGAGAAAAGTCCAGAAAATTGTTAAGTAGCAGATTAGGATTTCAAATTTCATTAGTTAGAGGCTCTGAGTCCCTTTGGAAGAAATGAATACGACTAAAGGGAAACAATTTTGCAGTTTTGGTGCAATGGTTCAAGTTTATCTTCACAATTTCAATATTTGGAACACACATATACAAACTCATAGTTAAGATCATTTGCTGTAAGTATTTTGTGCAAAAACTTCCTCCATTTATAGAAAATCCAATTTTTATAATGAGCGTAAGCATTTGATTTCAGCTGTACCAATGAGAGATAGAATATGAACATTTACCCATAACATAAATTTCTGATTTTCTGCACATATGAGCATTATTAGAGAAAATTATCGGTAAAATATTATAGCTGTATTTTTTGAAACATGTGACATTATGAACTTCCGATAGGCCTTGATTAAAAATATGAGAAAAAATATGAATATTGTAGGTCTTTTATCGAAGTTTCAATATCGGGTGTGAAAAAGAAGAACAACCAATTGAATTTTGCGATATGGCAAGCGGGAAGTTATATGGGGGATCTTGTATCGCAGGTTACCTATCGGGAATTATTATGACCAAATGCTATGAGATGGATTATGTGATATGGAGGATGAGATATCATGAAAAGTTTTCTCGGAAATTGGAGGTTATGGGGCTATCGCATGATCAAAGATATTTAGTGCAATCCTATTTGAAAACATTCTGATTTGCGATTTGCGATATGTGATGTGGCATCCTTGTGGGACCGACTTTGGGCTTGATAAGAGATCGGTGATTAGATGATTCAAAACGAGATGTAACGACGTTGATACATTGATGTTCGATGTAGAATGGGTGTGATAGTTTTATTAAATGGATTCAATCATTTATCGATCCAGGATATCATAAATTTTAAATGTATGTCCAATTGAAATTGCGATTTTATGAGCAGATGTGATATCTTTTAAAATTGAATTTAAATGCCATATTGGGTCCAGGACATTGGAACTTTTAAAACATGTGCTTCAACTAAAATTGTGATTTATAAATGGATGCAATATATTCCAGAACTAGAATTAAATGTGGTATCAGGTTCGGAATTGGGTGGATATCGCAATACTTCAATTGATGCTTTATATGGAATTTCCTAACATTGGGATGCTCTGATATTGCTATATAAAATTACAACGAGATTGGTATGTTTTAAATTATTCAAAATCAAAGTGCACAACTCAATTTTTCCTTTCTATAAAATCTCCATTCAATAATTTGATTAACCATGAGATTATTTGATCAGAGGAAGATGTTATCATGACTTTGTCATGAGGAGAGTTGTGATACTATAATGATCCAACATGAATTTGCCGATAATTTTTTTTAAAGTTTAAATGAAATTTTAATGAAATATATAAGGAAAATTAATGAATCGTCAAATTCTGACAAAACAACTAATACTTCTCTGAGCATGCTGCAAATTTAAAATAGTTCCCTGCTTGTTTCAAATCTCCAAAATCAAAGCAATGAAGACTTGCAAAAATAAATAGAACATAAATAGGCAATAAATAATGAAAAAGAAAATAAAGCAATAGATGAAGATGAACCTTTAAAATGCATACCTCGAAGAAAATTGCCTGTAAATTTTACCTCACGAATATTTAATTTCTCCCATGTTCAGTATCATGTACTTATTTGATCTTAAAAATGCTAAGTAATGAGTTTTCATCAAATTTCATCCACCTCCAATTTACATTAGAATACAAGAGTGGTGAAAACGAGTTCCTTTTCAGAAATACTTACAAATACAAAATTGTTAAGTTGTGGCAAATTCTTGGAATTTCTTCATATATGATCATCGTGATGAATTTTTTTACAAAATAAGACAATCAAGTGCTTTTCCCAAATGTGTATGATCTAAGAGCTTCTAAAATATTTTAAGCCGATTTTCCGAAAATGAAAGGGAATGCCCATAAAAAGTCAGATTCATTACTTTCTTTATTGAAATCAGAGATAATTAAATATGTGCTAATAGAAAAGAAATCTAATCTAAACTAATCTATTCCTACTTCTAACTTAATTAAGGAAACACAACTAGGTATATTCATACTTCCAATGTAAACATGTAAGAATTTTAATTCCTGCATGTATGTACATGTGAAACATTAGTAACAAAAATACAAATAAAATTAAACTAAGAAAAAAAATCTAAAAGTAGAATATACATTACTTGCTAAGATATTTCCAAATAGAAACTTATTTATAAATACTTTCTCTTGAAATACCCTTTCCAACTAAATTTGAATTGAATCATAGAAATCGGGATGGATTTCCACTATTGACTGGGAGACGTTCAAAAGACAAGATGACATGCCATATCATGAGAATGAGTTTTTAGATACAATGGCCTACATAAATTTGTTAGTGTTATGTACAAGTGTTAAACTATTAACAATATTCTGTGAAGGAAAACTTTCCAAATATTTTTCACAGTGGTCTGTGGAAAAAGGATGAAAATATGTTAGATATAGTGGAAGATTATTAATTGAATTAGATTGTTGGTCATATTGTGAAAATACACTCTCTTGTTGACACTTCCTTTGAGAAGGTAGAAGTAATCGATAAGAAATGAGCATCAGTTGAAATTGGAAGAGAAATAGTTCTTGATTTTCACGATTAGAATATGAAACTTCATTTTCCCATTCAGACAATACATCAATTGAGTGTTCAATACTGAGCTTCTTAATATGCCAACACAAATTATCTAAAAATTGAAAATTAAAAACAGAAAAGAAAAAAATATGAATTTAAACAAAATAAGTGAAGAAAAAAATAATAAAATCAAATCATAGTCTACACTAGTGTTACAATTATTGTTACAATGCACTTGGGATTGATTTAAAACAATTTTGTTTTCACAAGACTTTGTCTGATTTAAAATAGAATTAGAATGAATGCCAATACAAACTTGTGAATTAGAAAAATAATCATGACTATGAATAGAAATGAGATCTTGATCGTCATATAAATCATAGATTGGAATGTTTTCTCGAATGCTAAAATCATGATTATGATTAATTATTTGAAAATGAGAACTATTTGAAACAGTTTCAAAATTAGAATGTTCTTCATTTTCACATTTGCTTAGACTTTGATCACGAGGATTCAATAGTGAAGTAGACAAATTAATGTCCTCAATGTCTGAGTAACTATCATAAATGACCTCACGACATTCATTATAATTCCTTTCAATCTTATCTAATGTATCAAAGCAAGAAGGAATGTGAAGCACATGTTCATTAATGCCAGAAGAATGATCAATAATTAATTCTCTATCTTGATAAAAATTAATTGGCAATTCATTAATATCAACCTCTTTGTTTTTTGAAATATCATTAATGTTAAGAGGGGATAAATTTCTATCAGCAAAAATATCAGGATAAAGGGAAAAATGAGAATCAGAAGCAATGGATTTAAAAGTGCCTTTATTTGAGAACTCCTGTGAATTCTGTTCATTATAAATTTCAGATTTGAGATCATTCATTTGTGTACTTGTGCTTTCTTGAAGAATGTTTCTTTGTTGTTCTGAATTTGGCATTTTCTAATGTAAAAGAATTTAGAAATTTGAACAACAGGTTGCATGTTATTGAGAATTTTAATCACTAATTGTACTTGCTGATTTATGCTTTGATCCTTCGAATCTGACGCACACTGATTTTCAGATTTCAAAATGGTATTTTCTTCAAGATTGTTGCCAATATCTTCTTGCATTTGAGTAGTAAAATTCTCCAAGCTTTTTAATTAAGATTCGCTGACATGTGAAGGTGCATCTTGATCATTATTAATATTGTAAGAAGTGTTCACTAAATGAAGAAATTGATCGTAAATAATAGAGGCCATTTCATCATCATTTGTTTGCACCTCCATATTGGAATTTTCAATTATGTTAGTGAAATTGGAAGGAGATTGAACAAAGCTTGAAATAGTTTCACATGGATTATTAATGGGAGGAAGAGAGAAAATATATTCAAACCAATCTAATAATTCCTCTTGCGAAGGATTTTCTTCAATTTTAAATTTCAAACAATTTAAACAAAACCTTATGATATAATCAATCAAAGATTCATTTTCAAATATTTGTAAATCTTCAAAATCATCACATACCTGTTCATAGTTATAGTTGTCAAATTTACAGAGGAACATTGTAACAAATTGATCCCAGCTGTGAATTGAGGCAATTGGAAGTGATTGACACCAACTTCTGGCATATTCCAAGAATGTAAGAGTAATAAACCTGCATAAAATACCTTTATCTATTCCTTGAAAAATAAAATTTGAAAATTTTTGAATGAATTGCAAAGCATGATTAAATACTGAAGTATTCCCCTTACCATTAAACTTTACCTGAGACAAGAGTTTTACCACTTCAGGTGGAGTATTGGAAGGTGCATGTCCATGGAAGTTTAAGAGGAGCCATCATGATAAATAAACTGTTAGAATACAAAGACTCCAATAGACAACAAGTTTCAAGCCCTACTTCTAAAACAAAAAATGTTGAAGCCTCGAAATTCGATGTAACAACATTGGGGGATGACCACCTAGTATAGACCCTAAAGCAGCTCCTTTTCTGGTTGGAATAGTGGTTCTCACTAGTTCAACTAGGTCCAGTTACCTTCTATCAATCTCTAAAATGGCTTACAATATAACTTTCATCCACTAATGGAGAAGACACATTAGATCAACCCTCTTGCTGAACAAGCAAGAAAGTGATCCTTAAGCTAATCTGGGACTCAACCAAGCCACAACTAAAGTTTTCCTCTTTGGGAAGAGGACTTATAAGAATGTAAAATTAAATCTAAATGCAAATGTATTCTATAATGCAAGCAAAAGCAACTAAATCCTAATTTTACCTTAATTAAGAAGATATAGATCTAACCCAAACAAGAGCAAGATATTTAAATGATTGGGATTTAAATATGTCTGGCTTATAATGAATATCAAGCTAACAAAGTAGTTCAATTAACTAACATTATGTATACCAAAACATATTCTATTCAGAGACCTCTTAACTGAAATAATAAACCAACAACATTTAGGAAGAAGTTCACAAAATGATATTGATTGTTTAATTAGTAATTCGAATAATTAAATAATAATATGAGGAAGTAGTTCACACAATATCACTATTTAAACTAGTATTAAAAGACAAATTTCTAAGTAAATAGTTACTCAGAAATCAAAATTCAACCCATAAGAGCAGAGATAAATAATAACATATGATTGAGACAAAATACTCATACCGATAATAATGCAAAAATATGAATAAAATGACACATTCCTGTCATCATAAAATTAAACTGGTATTTAAAACAATAGTATTAGAAATGCTAATTTGTTGAATCCATTTCTCTAGCTCTGGTCTCCAACAGTCCTTTACATTACTTGAACTTTTGTTGTTACAATAAGAGTTTCAGAAGTGCAAACTTTGCCATCATACATAATTCAAAATGCAAAAGAAAAATTCTTAATAATCCCCATATCCGAGATTTTCTTTCCTCCTACCTACAACCCTAAATCCCTATTACATAAGTGCTTTTAGAATTCGAAAATTGCAGAGGAGATAAGCATTTATTACATTCTACAATGTACTATTTATAATAGTTTTAAAAGAATTCTTAACAAGCAAGTTTGTTGAAGAAGAAATATGTTTAATCAATTTTCATTGGCTAAAAATTCCATTCTTCTATTGTTGGAGCCTTTTCATTGATTGAGATTCTTTTCTCATCATCTCTTCCTCTGTTTTTGTGCAAAACAAATCAAAACAAAACTAAAATACAAAATTAAAACCAAAATGCTAAATGTGGAATTAAAAGAAATCCAATCAAATTGAATTAAATAAATTATTGAAAAAGAATTTTGAGTTTTCTATTGATGCCTGTGATGATATAATTGGTCAAGGAGAACATTGACGAATATATTAACACTTATAAAAAGTCATGGGCAAATGAGAATGCAAAAAATAAAATTCAGAAAATTGGTTTTGTTTAAAATTAGGAGTTTGATATTTTGCCTAACTTTAGACACATTAAATAATCAAATATATAAATGAAAATAATATAGAAATATTCTCCATCATTTTATCTTTCCAAGGAGATGTCTTGGGCCTCATTTAACCAAGTAAAGCTCCATTTATGAGCTTCTGAAGTTGGTATATTAAAATTGCCAGAATTCTAAAAATTCTGTTGCATGGGCTAAAAATCAGAGTTTTTTGATTAATTTAATCCTAAATTAAATTATAGTTAATATTAATTAATTAATACTAATTAATTTTAATTATATTATTAATTTATTACAATTTTAATTAAACAAAGTTAAACAATTTAATAATTAAATTATTATTATATAATATTTATATTATAATTTGAATTATATTAAAATTATAATATAATTATATTATAATATTATATTATATTTTAATATTTTAAACAAACCATTAGAACCAATCCTACTCCATTAATAACACAAACCATTAGAATCAATCCATTTTAAATACAAACCATTTACGTAGGCATAAATGAGGGTGAGTGGAGGAGTTAATGAAGAGACAATGGAGTGATAAGGAAGGTGAGTGGAATAGTGAGGTGGAGGGTGGGTGAGGTCATGATGATGTAAGGGTGAGTGAGGTGGAGGTATGTGAGTTATAAGGAGTTTGACCAAAACTTCATGATACAATGTTAATTCCATCGCATTTTTCCAATCGCAAAATTGCAAGTCACAAAATGAGGAGCTTAATGAAATTGCGATATGCAATATCGCAATTTCGCAATCAAAATATTTAATCGCAAGTTTCTTGGAAGGAGGAGAAGAGAGGTAAAGTGGGGCCCATGTGAATTAACATTCCTACAAATTGGACTATAGCCATTTTTCAATTTTGGGGTTTTGGATTTGGCAATTTGTTTTAAAATAACAAATTGGAGTAAATTACCAAGATCCCGAAACATGTTTTCATCTGTTGTACAATTTAGCTGGGTCATTTTGTAGAACTGTTAGTGAAAAATGAAATAATATTAGTAAAAACTAAATAAGAGTTAATATTTACAATGAATGATTATTGAAATTAATTAGTTATGAAAAATAAAAAAATTACACATTTATTTACATTTTTAGTCTAGGCGAGAAAACGATTAAACTTTAAATGAGTGTCATTTACAAATCAGTCGACCAAATGAATCAAAACAAGTATCGATGGAAAGTTAGTGAAAATTTAGTTTCAATAAAACAATCAAAATAGAAATCCAATGAAAACTAAAAAATGAAAAAATTGTAAGACAATTAACTTAAATGAAAATCATAAAATATGCTTAGCCAAAAATTAATGGAAGGGTCTCCATTACTTGAACTAATGGGGGGTGTTGGTTTTTCCCTACAATAGCTACATATTAATGGAAGTTTGAATTCATGTATGTACTTGTTGATCTATGATCTGATTTTCTGAATTTAATGCACAATAATTTTCAGATTTCAAGGCAGCCTTTTCTACAAGATTGTTGCTAATATCTTCTTGCATTTCAATAATAAAATCTTCCAAGCTTTGTGATTGAGATTCACTGACATGTGAAGATGCATCCTAATCACTATAAATATTGTAGGAAGTGTGCACTAAATGAAGGAGTTGATCGTACATAATAGAGGCCACTTCATCATCATTTGTTTGCACCTCCATATTGGAATTCACAATTATGTTAATAAAATTGAAAGGAGACTAAGAAAATAATTTCACATGGATTATAAATGGGAGGAAGAGAGGAAATATGTTCAAACCAATTTAATAATTCATCTTTCGAAGGTTTATCTTCAATTGTAAATTTCAAACAATTTAAATGAAATATGATGGTAAAATCAATAAAGACTCATTTTCAAACCTTCGTAGATCTTCAATTTCGTCACATACTTGTTTGTAGTCATAGCCATTAAATTTACAAAGGAACATTGTAATAAACTGATCCCAGCTGTGAATTGAGGTAACTGGAAGCGATTGACACCAGCTTCTAGCTTTTACCGTGAATGTAAGAGTAAAAATCCTTCATAAAATACCTTTACCAATTCTTTAAAAAGAAAAATATGAAAAAAAATTAATAAATTGAAAGACATGATCAAAAGCAGAAGAATTCCTCTTACCATTAAACTTTACCTAAGACAAGAGTATTACCACTTCTAGTGGTGTATTAAAAGATGCACGTCCGTGGATATAAGTCCAAATTGGAAGTTTAAGAGGAGCCATTGTGATTAAAATAAAGCTTTAAAATACAAAAACTCCAAATGACAACAATTTTTTAGGCTTCCTTCTAGTGCCAAAAATGTTGAAGGCTCGAAATTATCCGCCTACAACACTATAAGGGAGACCACCTGGTCCGGACCTTAGAACAACTCCTTTTCCTTTGAAATGGTGGTTCCCACTGGTTAAACTAGGTCCAGTTACCTTTTCCCTATTGATATCAGTTTAATATGTGTCTTTAGTTACTAATAGGTAGGGACATCAGATTGATTCTTCTTGCTGATTAGGTAAGAGGATGACCCTTAAGCTATTTTAATGGCACAACCAGACTACTCTAAAGTTTTGCCTCTGAAAAAGAGGACTTCTAGAATTAAAAAGGTATGATAAAACCTGCAAGATCTAATCTAAGATGCAATCAATCTAACCTAACTCAATTGAAGGAAAGGGAAATCCTTATCTCAATCGAAAGCCAATTAACTTAACAAGGAAAGTAATCTTTAAAGAATTGGAATGAAGATGGAGGAATTAGATCGAGGAGATAGCTCAAAAGATTTGACTCCTCATTAACATAAATACTAACAATTAAACACTTAGTAAATAGTTACATACGAGCTTATTGAAAATATATCCAATTCCTTATTTATCATATGCATAAGAACTAAAAATATTCATGATGAATCACTGAATTTGTTCAAATAAGACATCATGTATGCAAACAAACCATTATTATCCTAAATCATAAGATAGTTTGTCAATCTAAGATTTTAACTATTGTTCCTATGTATATTTCAACTTTCAAATTACATTTAAGATCAAGTCTATAGAATAGTCTAATCAGACTTTTTATATGAATTAAGAATTAAAATTCAGCAATAGATTAAGAATTAAAACTCGGCAATAGTGGATGAAGCCAACAATTAATTCATACATTTGTAAATATAAATTGAAAATTTTAGAAAGAATTTTCATCAATGAATTTAACAAGAAATAGTGCTATATGAAAATCAATGAAACAAATCTTTATTAGTAAAAGAAAATCAAATTACAAATCCTTACAGTATAGTAGTGGTGCACAATCCTATGGGCTCGCAATTAATCTTTGCTTTTCATAAATGACCTCCTCCTTACAATAGTAGTACATAATAAAGAGAGTTTCTCCACAAACAGATGAAAACACTTCAACATAAAGCCTTCTTCCCCTGTGATTCCTCTCACCTATAGCTCCAAATCCTCATTACAATAGTGCTTTTGGGAATTCCATAATTGTAGAGCAGAGAAGCTCCTAATACATTCTACAATCTGCTATTTATAGTTTTTACAAAAAGAATTCTCAATAAGAAAGTTGTTGAATAATAGATCTGCTCTATCAATTTTCATTGGGCCAAAATCCCATTCTTCTCTTGCTCAAGCATTCTCATTGATTGAGATATTCTTCTTCATCATCTCTTCAACCATTTTTTTGCAAAAAAAAAAAAAACCAAAATTAAATTAAAATACAAAATCAAATCAAAATGCCAAATCTTAAATAAAACATCTTCAATAAAACTTAATTAAATAATTAAATGAAAAGTAAATCTGAGATTTCTATTAATTCATGTGAGACTATAATTGGTCAAGGAGGACATAGATGAATGGATCTGCACTTAGTAAAGCCTATGAGAAAATGAGAATGTAGAAAATAAAACTTAAAAAATTGATTTTGTTTAAAAATTCGGATCTTGATATTCTGTTGAATATTAAACCCATTAAATGATCAAATATGGTTTTTCAACCACTTCATAAATAATCTCCATGATTTAATCTATCCAATGAGCTATCCTAGGTCTCATTTGGCCAAGTAAAACTCAATTTAGGAGCTTCTAAAGTTGGGGAATTAAAACTACTAGACTTCTGAAAAATTTGTTGCCTAGGCTAAAAATGAAAATTTTAAATTAAATTCTAATCCTAAATTAGATTACAATTATTAATTAATTGATATTAATTGATTATAATAAAAAACTAAAATTAATTGTTGCAAATTAATTATAAACAAAATTAAATTAATTAAAAAATATAAATATATTATATTAATATTCTAATTATATTATATTATAACTATTATATAATATTATAACTATTATATAATATTATAATTATAATATAACAGAATTATAATATTAATATAATTATTTTATTTAAAATAAAAATAACCAAACTTATATGAGTCCAAAGTTGAAACATAAAACGAAAACCTACGTATACGTAATATGAGTGAACTTCAATGGAGTTATCTAAGGAGAGGTGAGTTATGGAGTAGGGAGGTGAGCATGTGGTGAGGCGGAGTGATAAGGAGGTGAGGGTGACTAAGGTATGGAGTCATAAGGAGGTTAATTGAAAAATTTAGGTTAAACAAAAAGAATCTCGTCGCATAAAAATTAAAATTTCAAATCATGAATGTTAAAGTGAGGTGTTTAAAGATTTTGCGATATGTGATATCGCAATTTATATTTCACATTTTTTTGAAGTGGGATTTTGGAAGAAAGGGCCTACATGGAATTCAAAATTGTACAAAATGAACTCTAACCAATTTGAAATTTTGAGATTTCGGGTTTGGAAATTTGTTTTAAAATAAGAAATTGGAGTAAACCACTGAGATCCTAAAAATGCGTTTTTTAACTGTTCTATAATTTGGCTGTGTCATTTTGTAGGATCGTTAGTGAAAAATGAAAAAAAATAGTAAAAAAATAACTAAGAGTTAATATTTACAATGAATGCCTATTTTAATTGCAAAGTTAAAATATTATACATTTTGTACGTAAATTCAACCCAGGCAACAAAAATGATCAAACTTCAAAGGAGTGACATTTGCAAACCGGATAACCAAATGAGGCGAAATAGGTATCGGGAAAGCTAGTGAAAAATTGAATTCAATGAAAGAATCAAAATATAAATTCGACAAAAATGAAAAAATGGAAAAATTGTAAGACAATTAACTCAAATGAAAATCATAACAGGGTTTTAGCCAAAAATTAATGGAAAGGGTCCCCATTATTTGAAGTAAATAAGTCAAAAATGGGGGGGGGGGTGTGTTGGGTTTTCCCTACATTAGGTTTCCACTTGTAAAATTCTTGCGCCTCGAATAGATAGATCACTAGTAAATCCATCGACACTAACAACATTTCAAACTTTCCATTTGGCATTATTTTTAAACCCTTCTTGTGATAAATGACACAATTAATATAACCTATGATCCAAAGATTCTTGATGAGGCAGCTTGCAACCTTTCAACTTGTGAATTCACACAATCTTTGCACAAATAGTATGGCCAATACTCCATGAAAATAGTTGATTGTATGGATAGTCTACAATACTTGGTGTGTTATGGCCCTGCAATTGCGTCTTCCTTTGGCATTGGTATTGTGCATATACTTGGAAGATGAGTTTCATTCAGGCATAGTTGGGTTTAGACATTTGACATCAAGTTGATAATTGGAAATTGATAAACAATACTCAACATTTTAAACTTTATACTTGATATCTCATGGTGGTCAATACTCCTTCCCTTTGATTGGTGAATGATTGCGTGGCATGCCATTTGTCATTGGATGCTTCATTTGTGACGCTGAATGATCCTCCTTTTAAAACCTTATGTGTTAGGGTTTACCCGACACTATAATTTTTTTTCCATATATACTTTTTGTTTGTTGTAGGTATTTATCCCACATTGGAGTGAGGAAATAAAGAAAAAACTCTTTATATCCTCTATCGAACACAACACATTTCAACGTGTTGTGCATAAAGTGTGGCTCTCGTGGGTTCCTTTGTTGGCTTCTTGACTTGGCACTTTGAACGATGGCTTGTAACTGTTGTGTTGGCTTGCATATTTGGCACTTCGTAAACTTGGTGCTCGGTGGAAATGAGAGAGATTTGCCTTGGGCCACATATTTTTACAAAAAAAATTCAATAAAGACCTGTTAATCAACCCAATATCCATTTGAAGACTAAAATGGCTTTTAGAAACCACTTTATTTTTTATTTTCCAACTAAAACAACTTTTTCCCAAACCTTCTTTGTTGCCAATATTGGTGAAAGTAGTGCTATGAAATAGTCAAAGCTTCAGGCGCTACAAAATAATCTTGTAACACCCACGAGAATGCATAAAATTTATATAGTGCTAAAAAGTGGCTCCAATGGGGATGTCATCCTCCCTATGAGGTGCCAAGAACACCGTATACCATGTGCTTGATCCATTGGGCTACTTTCAATCTTTAACACCTACAACCTATTTTGAGACTTTTACTTTCTCTTACAACCAACTTATTCCGAAAACTTAAAATAATGTTGAAAACCTCATTTCTAAAAACTAAAACTACACACTACTAAAAATGATGCTCGAATTTGTGCACTTATTTAAAAATAAGCCAGCCTACTCTAAGTTTTTGAAACATCTGCTAAATAAAATGACATTGAAATGCCAATATAACTAGTCAAGTAACTACTTAGCTAACATGGCTACCTAACTGTGCTTCAACAAGATCAAAATTGGAACATGTAATAACAAAGGCATCTAATGATATCTTTGTTTTCTACAGTGAAAACATGGTTGTGGATTTAAGCTGAGAAATCCTTCCATATACTCAACTACATGATCAAAGAAAAAATATTTTATTTGTTGATCATCAAGAAGTTCTATAATTTGATTGCCATGATGAGACTGTTCATATGTGTTGTTTAAATCAGACCCAAGTTTCAACTGTATATTGTTAACTTCATGTTTAAAAACATAACATCCTTCAATCTTAGTAACTAAAGGCGTCTATAAAAGGTCCTCAAAAAACTGATTTTGATCTTGAAATTTGTAACACTGAATTTGAATATTTAAGACCTGAATGTCCTTCTCAAGCTTGTCAGCAAACTCCTCTAAAAAGTGAATTTTATCTTCAGATATTACATTAGAATTCATCACAAGCTTGCCCAGATCAAAAAGACAAAATGAATCAATAATGGTGGTGGTGGATAAATTAAGAAAAATTGTTCATTTCATTCCAGTACACTATACATACAACACTATCCAAATTTCTAACATTTTTATGAAGGAACTATTTCAGTTGTATGGGATACCCAAAATGGTCATCTCTAATAGGGATGTGAAGTTTACGTCTATCTTTTGTTATTCTCTTTTGAACGTTTGGGTACCCAGGTTCAATTCAGTACCACCTATCACTCATACACTGATGGGAAGACATAAAAAAATGATAGGAAGATGGAACAATTAAACCAAGTTTTCGAAGACATGTTAAGGATGTATGTTATGCAACAAGAAACCAAGTGGGAGGAGTACCTCCACCTCATTGAATTTGCATATAGCAATAGTTATCATGACTCATTAAAAATTCACCTTTTTGAGGTATTATGGAAGGAGGTGTAGGACACCTACTAACTAGAAAAACCTAGAAGATAAGTTAAAGTTAGGACCATACTTGTTAGTTGAAATGGAACAAATAGTAAAAAAAGTTCGACGGAACCTAAAGGTTGCCCAAGATATACATAAGGATTATGTGGATAAGAGAATGACTTATAGGGACCATGTATATGTAAGGGTTAAACCCAAGAGAAGCACCCTGAGATGGGTAGGTTGTACTAAGTTAGCTCCCCATTATTGTGGTCCATTCCAAATTTTGGAAATGATAGGACCTGTATTTTATCAACTTGCACTACCTAGTCACATACAAGTCCATAATGTATTTCATGTATCATTGTTAAAAAAATATGTTTATGACCCCAAACACATTATTAACTGGTAGGAAATATAGGTAAGGCTCTACAGAAATTTCAAATCTATGAATATATGTATATTGGGTTGTTTGTTTTTGTTTCATATATAATCAATAGCCAATATGAAGTAAATATTGTCGTATGAATGTATGACAAGTCGAACTGGACGAAGAGTTCCTGGTAGAATCTCTACTCATCCTCATTGAGAGAGAAATAATACTATGGAATCGAGTTGTCACCCAGGTTAAAGTGCAATGGAAGCACTTTAGCCCAAAGGAAGCCACCTGGGAGGATGAAAATTTTATGTAGGAGGCATTTCCGAACTTATTCCTGAACCAAGGATAAAACACCAGATATGGTGTTTTGAATAAGGGGGGAGGATGTAACACCCCTGGTTGTGTGGTTAATTTGTTTTTATTTCTTTTACTGTATTGGGTAAATAATTTCTAAATTGATGGAACTTGATGGATTTTAGGATATTAAAAGAAATTGTTTTAATCTTTTTGTTCTTAAAAAACTATACATATTTAATAATCATGAACAATTTTGGTAATTTACAGGGAAAAGACCCATGAAGTAGTTTTCAACTACCAGACAATTACTCTTTTCTCTCTCCTTTGAGATAAATGATATCAGAGGGAAAAGAAGCCAAGGATGGAAGAGAGGAGAGGTTGGAGGCATTTGAAGATAGAAAGAAAAGAGGAGGCAAGACGTTACCTGCAAGGTATTCTTGAGCTAGACTAAGAGCTACTGGAAGTCCTGCAAAGCCTAGATCAAGTTGTGAGTCTCAGGCTAGACTAAGTAGTGTTGATGCATGATGGCACTAACATGTGAGACACTATCTACGTTGTTGTTCTGGAAGTGAAAAGGCTCAGGGGAGAATTTGGACGTAGTATCCAACTTCAAAGGTTGGAAGATCTAGTCTTCCATAGAGAAATTTCTAGGCTGTTGAAAGTCAGATGAGTGCTCTTTACTAATGAAAACCCTACATGACACACAATAAATTGTAGGAACTAGAAGTCATGGTTTTGACAAAGAATGTTGGATGATTTTCCTACTGTGTTATAGTTATATCTTTTAAGGAAAATATTGTTGGGTTTCTTTCTATGGGGTATTCATTTCGTAATGGAAAGGCTTTGATATTGTAACTGTGCTAATGGTTATTTTGATTTTTGGGTATAGTATAAAGGCCAATTTTTCTTACTGTATGCCAACGCTATAAAACAATTTGTTAGCTAAACTCCCTAATTGATCCTTAGTATATCTAGAAGGAAATAAGTAGAGAAATAATGGGAATTGATAACTGGTGCTAAGGGAGTTAAATTCCAACGATGTTGTGAAACTTATAGTATCGGAAAAGGCCATGGTGGGGAGAATGTACATAACAATGACAACTGAGACATAGTTGAGTGCTGCTACTCATCCCTAAAAACACATGACTTGGAATTACAAGAAACAAACAAATAGAACATATGGTAAGTGTAAACCTTGGTCGCACAAATAGATGTGCAGAACTTGAGGAAAAAACCTTGAACAAATAAAACATTGTATAGAGAAATAAGAAAAGTTAAGTAAAATCACTTTGTCCAAAATCCAATGTAACCTCAATAATCTTGATGTAAAAGAATGACATTAAATTGTATATTATTCGAGCAATGTAAGAATTAGTTTAGAACTAGACAAACTGAGCTTAGCCAGTACCCAACAACTGGTGTGAACTTACATGACCAAAATTAGACATTTGAACACCAGAGCATTCCATATGAAACATGGTTTAGTAATACTACACACAGATAAACTGACATTGAGAAGCACTAACTAGAAAAAGTCTCATCATATATATATATATATATATATATATATATATATATATATATATATATACTCATTGACATTCAAACGTATAAAAGAAAACACCTTTTCATTAACAATAGGTAGTGGAATTTTACATTCTCAACATATAAATTCACTAAACCCTATTGCAATAACATGTACAGTAACCATAGTGATTTTAATAGTTAATTATAGGTCAGATAGAATCACTATTCTAGAAATATTCAATGCCTAATTAACAGGCCTCCTGCATACATCAAATTCTAATACTCTAAAACTAATCGGTAGCTCACAACCGTGTCTCGACCTCCTAAAAAATATAAGAATTTTGTTGCATTTAAGAGCAGAAACCCTAGCTTCAAGTGTTGAAAGAGAAAAAACCCAGAACCAAAATGAGAGTAAGAGAAACCTGGAAGTAGAGAAAGAGCTTAAGGGTCAGCAATTTAGCTTTGTTAACTTTCCACTCTAGCCATGACCGCAACCAAGATTGAATGGTGAGAGGATTGAAGAAACTGACCTGCAACAGAATCCAAGTTAGGGTTAAATCATGAGAAGTCGAATTAACACTTGTTTTATATAAAACAAAAGAGGCTTGAAGCCTACCTGCATGAATTTATAGTCGAAACTGGGGACCTGCCAGTCAAAGATAAGAAGTCCCAGAATCAATTAAACCCAATAATTACAAACACAACAACAACAAATCAACTTGGAAGTAGGGGTTACTTGTTTCAAACCAGAGGAAATGGCTGGATTGAACCCAAAATCGAGATTCTCCATAGAAACCTTCAAGTCTGAATTACTTGTGGGAAAGAAATAAAAACAAGACCCTAAGTTTACCATTGGAATACCCTCAAACCCACTAAACCCTCTACAGTAAAGTCAAGCAACATTTAAGAGGAAATTTTATAGCCTACCTGGTATGCAAAGTCCATAAACCATAAGGTGGTTGCTGATAAATATCACCAGACCAAGAAGGATGCAAATGACAGATGCTTGGGCAAGCGAGGATGATGCTTACCTGAACCGTTTGGAGTGGAGTGGTATCGTTGGATCTAACCCTAAACACATCGATGGTGGAGATATGTTACTGGTGTCCCAGCTCGGGATTCAGGATAATGCACTCATTTGTAGCGAGATGTGGGAAAATATAGTGCCTTGGCGCCCACTCTCAGCCTAGGTCATAATAATATATGTAGTGATAAACATTAAGAACATTGAAGGATTATGTACCTGTATAACTCGATAGTGACCTTGAGGTGGTCAAATCTATGATCTGTGTAACAAAGCACTTATAAACAAATTAATGTGCCTGGGGGACTGTGTAATGTTTTTATGTATTTCGAAGGGTAATGTTTCTATGTGTGTGTGTTGTTTGGGTAAGCATGTTAAATAATTTTAATTTATTATACATATTATTTTATTATTTTTAAATGTAAATATCTCTCTCATATTGAGTTGAGTTGTAGAGAATGCAATAATAAATAATACTTACATTAACATATTAAAAGATAGTAATATAAAAAAATATCAATGTTTGGCATAAATAAAATCTTCAATTTCGAGTTTAATTTTAAATCAAATTTATATAGAGAAATAAAGCGATTAAAAGTAAACAATTTACTTTTCAGTAAGAGGAAATAGGTAATTCTTTTACTACTTAATATGGAGTTGACACATGACATGTAAAAATAATATTATTGATATTACATTATATCTAATATATTATGTACTTAAATAGCATGTAATATTGAAGATAAATATATATTTATAACATACAAATATTTTAATGAACCATAAATAAAATATTTGACTATCTATATTAAATAACTTAATTTTATATTTCAAAAATAACTATCATTTATATTATCATAAATCAAAATATAACTCTCCATAAAATAAAATAATATTATATTTTTAAATCACGTTCTAATAAATAAAAATTGTATTTCCTACTTAAATATAATTAAGTTATGATTAATTATTTAATATTTTAAATAATTTTATTTTAATACTATATATATTTTTTTAATATAACTTTTTAAAACGATACCACACTTGTTGGTTTGTCACCAAAAATTTCTCTTATGTGATTTATTCTGACAGACTTTACTTAATATATATATATACCTCTTATGTTGCAAGTGACAATGAAGATGCTCATTATATGCCAAGTCATAGCCATGGATCTAGATAAAGCAAGACTTCATTATTGTTTATGTTTGTTTGGGAGCTAATAATATGTGTGTAATACTATTGCAAGTGTTTTTATTTTATGGAATGTCTTGGCCACTTTGATATTGATTTGTTAAATGTTTCAGTACTAGTTTTCTTGGTATTATGATCAACTTTGGATACTTTG
The DNA here is from genome assembly GCA_031772625.1 of Pinus tabuliformis. Lineage (NCBI taxonomy): Eukaryota > Viridiplantae > Streptophyta > Pinopsida > Pinales > Pinaceae > Pinus > Pinus tabuliformis. The sequence continues at coordinate 719,766,534 of CM062818.1, forward strand.
ATGATTGGTTATTAAATATTTTAATGTTTATTAGTTAATTCTTTAAATAGTTTACATCACATCTTAAGCTAAATTATCCGATAAAGGGAAAACTGTTGTAGTGTATTGGAATTTATATTATGTTTCCAATAACTATTTTTAGTTAAAATTACTAATTTATATTTTTACATAACAAAAACTTTCAAGAAATACTTATCTTTATTCAACTTGACTTGTCTGAATGCTCCTAGGAAAGACCTCTCTTCTCTTCCAACTATAACCACAATTACATCCACTTCTCCCTCAAGCTCTAAACTGTCAAACTAGTTATATAGACA